>CM026321.1:18882208-20113553 GCA_014843725.1 Amphicarpaea edgeworthii
GAAATAGGTAGCTCGTAAGCTCACTCAATCCCACGAGGTGATAGCTATAGTTTGATGCGATCAAATCTTGACTATATGATTGTTCGGTTCGCATTCCTCTTTCATTTATACAATTCAAATCGAATCCCTAACAGAAAGAATGAAATGTTGGACCTGCATTGGTATCACTCACATACGTCACTATGACTATGGGTAGGAGATCCCGATCCCGAAATGCCATTCATTACTATGATATCTCCTATTCCCAAAACTTGTCAGGGCAAAGAACAAGGGCTGACGGTTCGCCTTGAGTTGAAAACTGCTTCACTAGGCCGGTCAGATTAGAGATCGAAGAGCTTTTATAACTCTAGAACTAGAAAACGAAGAGGAAATCTTACTTATAGCTTAGAAGCAGATCCAAGCACTTATTGATCCAATCAGTCAAGTCAATAGTTCAAACCAAACATAACAAAAGGGAAAATATACTTATGAATCGACTTCTTTCTTTCCTTTCTGAAAGACGAAAAACAGACCCGACCGGATCCATTTTTGGTGTGAACTAAAACCGAACCTATCAATTCAAGAATAGAAGAACCAGACGAGTCTTGCTATTGAATTGATAGCCTTTCAAACAAAGAAAAACGGAGGTCCGAAGAAGACTAATCCAATTCGTGTTTGTGGCTTGGACCCTTGAATTGTTTCCTATTAATCTCGATTAAATCCGTGAAGTTTTAACCTTGTTTTAGAAGCTTTCTTTGACGTGATATTGAGTGAATATAGGGCTTTACCTTCCTTATCATCTTCTTATGAATAGGAATAGAAAGCACGATTAAGCGGTGCAACCATCGAGAATCGACTCAACTCCTTCCTATGCTCAAGCCAATCTTGACGCAAACGGATACAAAAAGAAAGGATAAGCAGCTTCGCTTAGCCCGGCTTTCAAGCCGGTTTTTAGCAATTAATTGAAGTACTTGCCTTTCTTTCCTTCGTCTTGGCGAAGGCCGCACGTGGAATGGTTTCGAGTTTATGCTTTTTGTGCTCGCATGTCCTATTTTTAGAAAGACCCACATCTTTGTTGGTCCGTTCAACGCCGTTGATCCCGAAGTTGCTTCTAACAAAGAGGGACAGAGACCACACCGATAACTCCATCTTTTCCCCTTGGGAGAGGGTTGGTTGACGATTCCCTACTACGTACTAGATGGAAAGGGGTGAAAGGTTCTTATGTATGCTATGGGACTCCTACTTTACTCGCTAACAATTTAGTCAGCTAACTAACTACAATTCATCTTCCGGTTCCCGCTTTGGCCGATTGATCCGATGAGATTCAGGAAGAAAGATGTTCCAATCGTGATGGTTGTTCAACGACGAATTCCTCGTCTATTTGTGAATGATTGTTTTCACTATTTTATAACTATTGGATCAACTACTCGGGCTTTTAATAACCTTTGAACCCCCGCAGGGAACCCTAACCTAAAGTGACTTGCCCGTTCATTCGATGAAATCACTTATATCTTTGCTTTAGAAACGATCTTGGGAGGCTCGCTATCCCGATTTATTCTGAAGTGCAGGCGGGGTAAACTAATCATAGCGAGGACCTCCTGTGAATCTTTGACTCGATCAGCTCTATGCCTTTGTCTTGCCTTTGTTTACCCTATCCGATTCTTTACTTAATAGTCTCTACCTTTGTATTTGATGTTCCTGCACCCTTTGCTTTAGCATATCCATCTGGATGCAGTGAAGAAGCATAATATCCTTCTCCATAAGTCTAACTATAACCATTGGTTGGTTCAATGTAATTAGGATCGCCTTCTATCTTTGGGCTGATTATCTACTTCACCCGAGACTTGGGGTTCTTCTTCAATCATCACATTGCTCTGTCGAGGATGAGGAGCCATCACTCGACTGCCGAACAGAACAAGGACCTTCTCCGATGACGCAACCTTCAAGAAGGGAATTCGGAATCATAAGACGACTTTGCAACAAAGAGAAAAAGAGTGCTTTCTCAAAAAATAAAGAGAGATTAGCATTCCTCCGATCAGCATGAGAGCTCGATCCAGCTGAAAGCGATCCCTCGAAAGTCCTTATAAACGGACTGCTCCTCTATATGCTCCAAGACCCTCTCCTTGCTCGAGGGAAGATGTGCGGTTCTCTGCTTCAGCCGCGGGCTGAACACTTGGAATTCCAAGCAAAGAAAGATGATTCAGTGGAGTAATACACTTGTGTGGGACGGAGTAAGGGCCCATCGAAAGAAGAATGCCTCTTTTCTGTCTTACATGGACTCCGGTCTCTCTACCTTCAGCGTGCCAAATCCCAATCTGCAACAGAGCGAGTAGCCTGGTCAACGAGTGCGAAGAGAGGTGGTCCCGAGCGTTGCGTATATGGCTATATAGCATCGGCGTTGTTTGCAAGTCACGTCGGTGCGGGCGCAGCTCTTCTAGTCGAGAGAAGAGTCTAGTTTCGAACCTGTGCACTCCTCTACTATGAAAGCTTCTCTCACGAATGGGAATCGTGGTGATTCTTTCTATCCCCGTACTTTATCGCTCTTATGGAGTTGTATTCCCTAGGTTATGCAGTTCTCTTCCCTGGCCTTGACAAGTAGTAAAGGGAAAAGAACTGGAGCTTTTTCGCCTTTGCTCCTTCTTTCCGGAGCGCACTAACGGAAAACCCGAGATAACGACGTCTACTTCTTAGCTCTTTGTGAAAGTGAGCGTCTTAAAGAAAGTAAGTGCTTGCTGCTCCTGCTCTTATAGTTAGAGAACGCACTAAAAGCATACCTTATCTCGGGGCATGAGTACACTGCTTTCACACTCGAACTCTCCTACTGTGTCTGTGTGTGTGCTTTCAAGCAATAAGACTGCTTGCTAAACGAACCACCGCTGACGAAAGGCCACATACAGCAGGAGTCACAACCTTCCCTTCCTCCTCTTCCTCTTCTGCGTCAAGGCTCAAGAAAAAACCAATACAACTTCTACGAATGTTCATACTTTGGACTTGAAACGTACTTAACTACTTCGATTGCTGATTCTACTATCTTCCTAGTGTGATCTCAAGCCTGACTGCACACAAAGTACGCTCCCTTCCCTCAACAAGGCATTGGTTCATCTTTCTCCTGTTTCGGCGGATACTTCCAAGACCTTTGTTCTATTGGTGAATGGAAGAAAGCCGCCTTAATTAAGGCCCTTTCTTTCGGGCGACTATTATATTATTCTTAGCTGGGCCATTCTATTAAGGTTCTTTCGATCAAGAAAGAGAAAGAGAACTCTTATTCATCCGGAAGTGACTGAACTAGCCTTTGGGCTTAAAAAAGCGCTGTCACACCGAACTCTCAGATTGTCTTTGTCGGCCTTACTAGCGCTACTGCTAATGTCGGCATAAGGACTGTTTTTATCGGATACTTCTATCTTTTTGGGAGGCCTAAGGATTGCAGCTTCTTCATGAATGACTTTTTTCAACCTCCTCTCGGGAAGTACGGTAAGAGGAATAGCCTATCTTCTATCTAGCCTTGAGCCCTAGTATCTTGATTGCTGCTATTTTGATTTACCCCGAGCTAGGTCTTAGGGGCCTGCGTCTATTAAGAAGGGGATAGCCGGCTTATTTCGCTCCTAAATCCATTTAGCCTTTCTCCGGAACCACTTTAAATACCGATACGGGACCACCTTCCCAAATCAAATGCAACTGATTAAAGAACAGCTGCTCACTCGGTCCGTAGGGAAAAGAGTCATAGTCATCCATCGCCTTGAGCGGAGCACTGTGCTGGGATCGAGCCCTTCGCCCTTTCTAAGGATCATGGGTCACGAGATTCGAATTAGTTCAAATCCAATACAAATGGGCCCTCTACCCTAGATTATCTTCTCCCCATACGGATCCATGTTCCGCCTTCTTTCGATCCTAAATCGATTTAAGCGGCACTCATCCCTTTCTTGGCCACTTAAGGTTTCGCATCTCTCAAGCCGCTACTGACTTGGCTTCGTTCACTCAACAATCATGGAATCCGGATCCGAAGTGACTGAACTCCCTTTTGAGCTAACTGCATCGGTTATGTCGACAACAACATATTCTCTAGCAAAAGAAAGGCTACCGACTTGGCTGATTCAACAAGGGAAAAAAGGCATCCATTCAAACTGCTCCCATTCCTATGTTGACACCAAGAGAAAGAAGCAAGTCAAGCCGACTTCAAAGTTGTTTGGATTGAAAAGGTTTGGAGCAGCTCAAACGAGGAAGCGAAACTTCTTGATCTACGCCATTGGGCGATCTCTCTTTTGGTCCGGTGGAAGTCAAAGTGGAAGGCGAGTCAGCAAACGAACCCGGGAGCTAGACGCCACTCCGAGCGGGGAAGCTCAATTGAAAAGGAGAAGTCGGGGTCTTGTACTAGTAGCTTCATCCCGTAACCC
Source organism: Amphicarpaea edgeworthii (assembly GCA_014843725.1). NCBI lineage: Eukaryota > Viridiplantae > Streptophyta > Magnoliopsida > Fabales > Fabaceae > Amphicarpaea > Amphicarpaea edgeworthii. Next base: position 18,886,579 of record CM026321.1, read on the forward strand.
CTCAAGAAAGCTCTTCAAGCCCTTGTTCCGTTCCAGCGGATAGCACGCTGGATACTTCCTTTTCTATTGTCGGATATGGATTGTAAACAGCTATAAAATAGCAAGCCATGAAGCCAACTGCCCTTCATTCTATTAGGGAGTTGGAATAGCTGGATTTCAAGGTGAGAAAAAGGACCGTCCCAGGACCTATCGGGAAAGGGGAAAGCAACGAGAATCTTTCTACCTTCATGGGTGAACCTGGAAATAAAGATACTTGCATTTCCCTTCACTCATGCGAGCAACGGGGCAAAGAGTCACGAGCTCTTCATGGATAGAAGATAAAGATCCGGGTAAACCTCATCAATTCCATTCTATGCCGGGGGCGGTGCCATCATTTCTCCCCTACAATAAGGAAGGATTTCTTAAGGGGAATGATGAAAGAGGCTTGGTATTCAGTATCAAGAACTCACGAAGCCACTTTCGAAGGGAAAGGCCTTCTTTAGTTGTGCTTTGGCTTTATGAGCTTCTCTTCTATTGCGTAAACGAAAGGTGTCTTGCCGCGTATGAATTGACCGATTGGCATTTCTTTAGACGCTGGTGCGGACCAGTAGAGTAGTGCTTTTTTTCTTTAAGCCGGTAAGGTAATCCGGTGTCAGATCCATGTCGAAAAGAATACGTAAAAGGAGAGACCGTAGCTTACTCGAAAGGGAGTCCCACCTAACAGTATGCTTCGCTTCCAGTGGAAGGATCGCTAGTTCCTATCATATGTCTTTCTGTATTAAATTAAAGACAAAATACAGACCAAAATCTAGAGGAGGCTCAATACTTGCTTCATGAGGCATCATCTAACCTTTATGAGCCGGGTGATAGCAGCAGCAATCCATATGCTGATAGCATTAGGGATCATGTACTGATTGCTTTGGATGATGGAAGATAATTAATTATGATGTGGCAGCCTACACTCAATTTCTTATCAAAGTTCTGTTACAAACTTTTGTAATGTTTATTAAAAAATAAAAATCTTGTTAGTTGTTTTCATTGGTGAGTATTTGTGTGTCTGTATATATTGAAATGTTTATTTAGAGAGGTTACATACTTTTTAACTATATAAGTGCAATGTACTTTGGTTGATGAAAAAAATTGCCTAGGGATTCAAACTCATTCACGATGGATTGGTTAATGCACGTCCACAAGGCTCTCATCATTGCTGCTACCAATGCAGAGTTTAACATGTTTTGGTTTCTGCAAGATGTCATGCTTTTGTGCTATTTATATTTGTGTATAGGATAAGTTTTTCAATACTTTTCATTTGAGGGGATTGTTTCCAAGAAAATCTGCTACAAGTATTTGAGCTGAGTTGGGATCTCATATACTTTCGGAGTACAAAACGAAAGTGTTTTAGACTCTGCTTCATGGTTACTTGAACAAAGAATGAGACCTGTTATAAACTTTTTGTAATATGTTGTTTTCTGGTTAAAAGTGTCAACCAAAAATTCATCTTTGGGGGTTTCTTTGTGGCATAAATTTCATTCTGACTTTCCATATTCATATAAACAGAATCACAGCAATAGAAGTTTGAATCCCTAGACATTTATTTTGTTTCCATCAAAGTACATTCTATAGAATCAAGGTCTTTAACATCTCTGCATAAACATATTTCAATAAATACATACACACATGTAAACAACTTGTTTTTGTTTTTAAAAGACAACAGAAATGGAATTTATTAAGATGAATGAAGACAGGTACACTCATGGAAACAATTAATTGGGCTTTTCATAAAGATTACAAAAGGTTGTAACAGAACTTTGATAAAATAAAAATGAGCCAAATGACATTTTTGGTCGTTTATCTTATTTATTTTGTATAGTTTGGTCCTTTATATTTTAAAAAGTTAAGTTTAGTCATTTATGTTTTAAAAAATGTCTAAAATAGTCATTTTGTTGTCAACTTAACAATGTTAATATAGTTACTTTCAGTAATTCGATATATTGGAAGTACGAGACTTCATCTTTTACCACCACCTTCATATTGTCTATGAGAACTATTTTTCAATGCATGAATGACTCTTCATGTTCTCCATTGTTCACAAAGAGTTACTGATGCGTGTAATCTTGCATCTATTGATCTTGGTATAATGCAAAGCTCTTGCTCACAAAGCTCAGTCTCACTAGCACATAAGATTGTCGACAACTTTTGAGGTAAATATAACAAACTACCTTCACAACAAAAAAATGTTAAATTTATATTGATAAAATGATTATTTTGAGCCTTTTTTAAAAGATTAAGGACCAAACTGATTTTTTTTAAAGATAATTGAACCAAATAAATAAGATAAATGACTAAAAAATTCATTTGGCCAAAAAAAATGTAGTGTAGGCTGACATGCACAATTAATCATCTTCCATCATCCAAAGCAATCAATACATGATCCCTAATGCTGTCATACCTAGCATGTTGATCGATGTTGCTATCACCATTCTCATAAATGCTAGATCATGCCTCATGAAGCAAGTGTTGACTCTCCTCTAGATTTTGGTTGGAATTAATCTAAGGATGCTTCTCAATTTGCCTTATTCCCTCCAACTCCAATTCCACTTCCTTCATGTTAGGCCTTTCCTCTTCATTGAGTCTTAAGCACTTTGCAGCAAGAATAACAACCTTTGTAATCTCCTTTTTTTATTTTCTTTATTCATTATGCCAACTTGAACAACATCAAACAGGCTCTCCTCTTTCAAGCAAGACAAAAAGTGGTTGGTATCGAAGATTATAGAGGAATGTTCATAACAATTATAACATTTAAAAGAGTGTTTAAATCTATTTTGCATTCAAAATATAATATAATAATAAAAGTAAGAGAATTAAGAATTGTGGATTTTAAAAGACATTGTAGGAATACAAAGACTTTTAAGATTTTTTTTAAAAGACTTTTATGATTAAAATTTTGTAGTTTGTATTTAAATAGATTTATAAGATATGAATTCATAAGATTTGAAAGGATTTTGTAAATTTATAAGATTTTAAAGGATTCTATTATTTTTAGAAAAACATTCAAGTAAACACAAACATTTGGCATTTCCACTAAACCATGCCTCTTAATGTATCTTTTTGAGCCAATATACTTTGCAATGCAATGAAATCAGTGGTAAAGCGAATCGAAGTAGGATGGAGGTATTTCCCTTCCACCTATATGCTTCCTCATCAAATACAAAGCATAACAATGATTATAAATATATTTATTAATGTTTGAGGCATGTGACATGACCACACTTACTTCCTCCAATTTTCTCATGTCTTGTAACATCAAATTTATGTAATGCGTTGCATAAGGAGACCAAAACAATTTAGGAAACTCATTTTCTAATTTCCTACCGGCAACAACATAATTTGAAGCATTATCTGTAACTATGTGAATTATATTTTCAAGACCAACATAAAACACAACTTCTTTAAAAAGCTCAAACAACAAGTCAAAATTTTTACAAGCATCAAAAGCTTCAACAAATTTTAGAAAATAGTTCTTTTAGGACAATAGACAAAAAAATTGATAATAGTTCTCCTTTTCTCATCAATCCACCCATCTGCCATAAGAGTACAACTAGTTTTTTTTTTCCAAATACAATGATATTCTTCCACAAGTTTCTTCACATCATCAACCCAATTATTTAACAAAGGACCATAAAGACTGTACATACTTAGAGCCTTGTATCCTAGACTCATGCTACAAAGAGCATCAATCATATGTTGAAAATATGTTAAATTAGCAGCATTAAATGGAACAGATACATCAAGAAACCATTTAGAAACAACAAGGTTACACTTCCTTATCATTTCTTTACTTTGCAACACACTCTTCAAAGTAGGTTGAACTTTAGAAGTGGTTCTAGGCTAAAAATAATTCCTAATACGACCACTTGTCTTCACTTTTTGAGTTAATATTGGTGGTTCCACTTCTATTGGCACTTCACCCACATCTTCACTAGGTGAAAAACTAGCATCATGCTTTTCTTCAATTCTTCTCTTGCTTTTATTTTCATCAAGATTTTGTTTCATTGAATAACAAACTTCTGCAGGCACTTTCTTACATATTACAACTTGACCTGTTTCACCAACCAAGTGACCCTTGAACCTATTAATTTCACTTCCCATAGCAATTTTATCACAGTAGATACACATCATAACACTCTTCTTACCCTCTTCAAATATCCCCAAGCTATAACAATTTTTACTCTAATGTTAGGCCTTGAATTTTGAATGGAGGCTTCTTAGGATGTTAGTGTTTCATTAGATGTCATCTCTATAATAATCATAAACAAAATAACAACAATTACTCATATTAAACAAAAGAAGAGGTAACAAAGACACATTTAACAAAACAAGAACAAAGACACATTAAATAGAAGAACAAGAACAAAAATGAGATAATAGATACACAACTTCAAATAAATTACTTAAGGGTTGTGCGTGGTGGTTGAAGGGTGCGGCTGGGCACAATAGAGGACGCACAGCTAGGCACTAACTGGCGACAAATGCGGAGGGAGTGGGGATGGCAGGAGAGGTCATGCTTGGTAGGGGGTGAGCAGTAAAGGGCGTGCGAGACTGGAGGAGATAGTAGCAACAAGCGTGACATGGCGGAGGGTGAGTGTCACAGCTGAGCATAGCAGATGGTGCAACTAGTGGTCTAGTAGTGAGTAGAGGGTTCTAGGGGTTTAGGGTTTGAAAAGTAAAGAGGCAAGAGCACGAAGACAAAGACCAAGCTGTTTCTATTTCCGTTTTGTGACCTGGTATGGGTCAACGGGTTAGTGGTTTAACCACAAACCCGATCAAGTTGATACAAGTTAAAGCAATCTAATTGCATGCACTGTCCAATGCCAGAACTAACCCGAGCCGATCACCGGGTCCCGATCTAACCAACCAGGTCGGTCTAATTTTTTAAACACTGATTATATTTCTTCTTGAAAGCTTCTTATTGACAATTTAAAGGTAATATTAACCATTAAGAATTCTTAATTGACTTAGTTCAATAATCATATCCACATGTGCATTATCTATATATGTAATTTAATAAATTAAAACTATTAATCTTTATCCACTAAAGACCATTACACATATATTGATTTATCTGAATTATTAATATCTTATTTACAATAATCATATAATTAAGAACAATTTAGATTAAAATAATAAAAGACTTGTTTTTTTTTTTTTTTATCAGAGACTTGTTTCTAATTATCATCATATTTACCATGATAACAAACCTTTAATTTTAACCCAAGACATTATCACATTAACTATTTTAGTAGAATATGATAATGAAAGTATAATAATACTTCAGGCTTAAATAAGTTTGGGTTCTCATAAAATACCTCTTTTTACTTTGCATCCCTATAAAACTTTTACTATGTTTTAGGTCTCAATAATATATATATTTTGGTCTCTATCGATAACATGATATAATTTCAACCATTGATATATGTTGAAATGGTGCACATTATCACTTAACTAATGATTTAGATTATGTCATATTATTGGTAGGGACCAAAAATAAAAATAAAAAATATTATAGAAACCCAAAATATAACAAAAAATTTATAGGAACCCAAAATAAAAAAGAGGTTTTTTTATAGGGACTAAAAACTTATTTAAGCCTAATACTTTATTATTAGAAGTTGAATTAGTTACATGATAAATTGAATCTTGGATATACACTTATTCACAACAACTTATTCAGCAACAAAGTGTCTTATTTTGGAGCTTCAAGATCGATCCCACTTGATCAAACTGAAATAGCCACAATGATGCAAGGAACTTTTGGTTACTTGGAAAGCTTCTTGTAGTGATTCCTTCATGGTCTACGCTTCTTATAAAATGTATTGCTGTCAATTCATTGTACAATTAACGTATTCTTGTTGCTCAATTCTTAAGCTCTATCCCTGACCAAAAAACAAATTCTTAAGCTCTATCATATTTTAAACAAAATTGTCATTAAATATAGAATTTTGCTCTGCAAGCCACTTCTATCTCTCACAATTCAATAGATTTGTCTAAGTTTGTTTGCACAGAGATCCTCTATCATCTTAAAGACGAATATACTGATTAAACTTTATGTCTATTCTCTCAAGGCATACAAAGTGATCTAAGAGCACTGAAAATGTTTAAAAGTAGTTGATTACGAGAATGAAGTATTTATAGGCAATCCTAACAGTCAAAGTTTGACAACAAAACACGGTCACCAATTATAAAACTAATTATCTGTTTGAAAATTTGGAAAGGAATAACTAAAAAAGCAATTTTCAAATTTAAAGATTAAAAAAGATAAATTTTAATTTTTGGGATTAAAAAATATATCTTCAATTTGAAAGATTAAAACATTTTTAAGCCTTCAAAATATGATTAAAGCTATGTTTGATCAAATTAGTTGAAAAACAAATTGGTAACTGGAAGCTGTTAAACTAGCTTTTTAGATCCCAAGGGTTCGCCAAACAATATGTTGAAGTAGTTAGAAAATATAAAATGACAAAATTTGACATTTTTATATAAATTTGAATATAATTTTTTGAATAAAAATATATTTCGAGATGTTATAACTTTAATTTTTTAATAAATTTTAAACTATTGTAATTTTTTATTTACATATAATTATTTTTATTACCTTTTTAGTTTCACTTGTTACATGTATTTCATATCATGTATTTTATTATTAATCTTATACTACAATTTAAAGTATTTTAAATATAATTTAAAACAAAGTAAAAAAAAACACTTAAATAAACATTATACTATTATTATGTTAATTAAAATAAATTATCTAATATGTAAAATTATTCAAAATAAAAAAAATCTAACAATTATCATTTTTAATTTCATGAAATATAATGGAAAATTAATAAATTAAATAGTACAAATATTTAAAATAAATAGTGTAATATAAAAATTTGTAGGAAGTATACATGGCAACGGGACTGGGCAAGGACGAGTTTGTGGCTCCCCGTCCCCGTCCCCATCCCCGCCTCGTGTATTGGGTATACCCAATCTGTATCTGTTTATAATTTAAAAAAGTTCAATTTTTATAATTTCTTAAAGTCATAATAAGTTAATAATAAGTTAAAAGTTTTACAAAAAAACAAACAAACAAACTTCATGACAAGTTAATAATATGTAAATAACAACCGTATAATTATTTATTATTTAAGAAAATTATATATTTTTTGTCTAAGCTATATAAAAACAAATTGAAACAACCTAAAACAATGATTTAGTAAGTATAAATTATAAATCACAAAGTGTAAATGCTTTAAAATTATTAAGTAAAATATATAACATAAAATAAATATATGTATCGAGTATGGGTATGGGTATGTGACAAGTATGTACATCCTTATCCTCATCCCGTACCCGATTTTTACAATCGACTATTAACCATATCCATACTCGTGTTCGGTCAAAGCTAGAATTACTCGTCAATATCAAGGTGGGGGTAGGGTGATACTCGTGGGTACAGGTTTGATTATCATGCCTAATAGAAATAATAGTGAAAACAAAAATAAATAAATAAATAACAAGAATCTCATTTCATTTAAAAAGGGTAGCAAGAATTTTTACCCTGTGCATATTATGCATGGCCTAGTGCTTGAAATCGTACATACTTTGCAATGCAACATTCCTTCTACACTCTCTCATGTCGAGGTCATACCTCTCATCTGACACACTATTGGTTATGCATGCCCTTGTACTTGAGGCAGTGCATACTTGCCTAAGGCCAAAATCACATTTTTGTAGTTCTTTTTTTACTTCTTTGAGGTTTCACATACCTTGCATCAATCTAACACATATTTAAATGAAAACAATTTTATTATGATGAAAAAAATGGTGTGAGAAACCGCATAAAAATAAAACCAAAACAGGGTTTATCACACCTCTCACCTGGCTGGCTTAGTGACCTCTGTTGTCATATACAATTCTCTGTATGGCTAGAGGGTGCTTTGGTAGTGCAAGCGGTAGTGGTATTTTTATGGATAGCAAGGCTAATTTTGAAGGAGCATTTGTTGTGAGCATAGGGATCAATTCGGTTTTTTTTATGCAGAAGTTTTTGCTGCCATTTTGGCCTTTGAAACAACGATGGACAGGCATTGGCAGGCGCTTTGGTTGGAAAAAATTCAACATTGTTGGTTCATGCTTTTAGTAATCCCAGTACAATTCCTTGAGCCATCTATAATCATTGGATCAATTGTATAAATTTTTAACTTCCAGTTTTAGATTTAGAATTATTAACATTTAGTGGGAGTAGGGACAGACCCAAACTTGAAGGACATGGGAGCCAATTATAAAAAAAAAAGTTATCAAACAAAAAAATATATAATTAAATAAATTATTTAGGTATTTTATGTTTAATAACAAGACAATTCAAAATCTACTATACAATATATATATATATATATAAATTAGTCAATTATATTTATTATATAGTATATATAAATGTAATATACTATCAAATCATTGTGATAATTGGACTTGCTTCTCTTAAATAAGGTCTCAAATTCAAGTTTTGTGAATGGAAAAAATGTGAAGGGAGAATCCCACTCAAATTGGTCAACTGATTTCTTGTAAGAGATTAATCATCGAAGAAATCTTTAACCTTTGCTTTAATAGATAAACTGAAGATAATGTGAAACAACTCAACAACAAACTTTATCAACAAACTCAAACATCAATTCAAATGCATTTATCTTAATTTAATTGTATTTACCTTATCCCTGCAATTTAATTGTATACACACAGCTATATCCAGTTATATCTTGTGTATGTAACAACCTACTATCTATTTTTCTATAAATGAAACATTGTTGCACCTTCATCAATAAGATTGAAAAACCCTATTCTCCAATACTTTTATATGGTATCAGAGTCTGGTAGAGGGGATTAAGGAAATCGTGTTTCACCGGGGACAATTGTCCCGGTGGACTTCTCTGGTTGATCTTCTTTCCAGGATCTCTCTTCACTTTCCAACGATCCTCTCTTCCTCCCATGACTTTTTCACCTACTACCACTATCCTCCGCTGTTGGAGCTCCAACAACAATTTCTTCAGTGACGTTACCACTAGCGTACGACCTCGTCGGATTTGTGAATGGTACAAAACTTGCCCCACTATATCTCACACTAACTTCCAATACAAGAAGAGACAAGATCAATTGATCTTTCATACCGTCGTATCTATCCATTGGTTTACTTTTGCTTCTCTTAGGTGGTTAAACATATTTGTTTCTATTCATGGTGGTTAAAGTAATGTCTCAATTATAGCATTAAAAAAAGATAACATCATGATTTTATAGTTTAGAAAAAAAAAATCAAAAGATAAAAACAATTATATAATAACTAGAGTTAATAAAATATTAATATAATCTTCATAGAATTTTTTTAAAATGATAAAATTACTATTAGTTTTATCATTTTAAAAAATTAAATATAAAATTGATTGTATAATAATTAAAATTTAATATTTAAATAATATTTTATAGAAAAAATAATTAAGAAAAAAATTACATAATATTAATAATAAATTTAGTCAAATATAATATTTATATAAGATTTTTTTATAAAAATAAAAGTAACAAAAAAAAAATAGTAACACATCCCTCCAATTATTAAATACTCCCCTATAATTATTAAATACACTCTATATGCCTGTTAAAAAAAAAATCTAAAAAGTTAGGGGGATCATAGCCCAACCCAAGCCCAATGTTGGTCCGCCCCTAACTGGGAGACAAATGGCTGTGCAAACAAACTAGCCTTCTTTGGTGCACACTTTTTTAGTTCTACACGGCGGGATTCACCACCCAATTTCATTTCACTAGAGCTCCTTATGCACATACAATGGCTCCTTTCTCACATATTTTCATAGCTTTGGTTTTTTGGGTTTGGTTTGATCCCTCGAGTATTGGTTAATGAGAATATGGTAATGTTGGTCTTAGAAAATGGCAAATTTAAGATCCTGAATTAGTGTGGATAAAATATAAAAATAAAATTCAATGAGTATAAATATATGAATTTATATGAAATAAAATATAAAAAATTAAATTTTATTAATAATTTTATATTAAAAATCTTGATTTTAAAAAATTGAGGGTGCAAGTGCACCCTGAATTTAATGTAGATTCACCACTGGTCTTAGACTTCTAAAAAAAAAGTGTGACAACCTTGTTGTTGGGATACCTTCTTTAGTGATTTGTATACAATATATCAATACATCATTTATAAAAAAAAATGGAGATATAATTTGTATATTTAAAGATATAGTCCACTTTGGGTTGGGATCATTGCAAAGCCCGACCACAGCGTGGTGGCAACTCTTCATGTAACACCCTCACCCCCACCCATATTGGCTCTATTTTTCTATTTGTTTTTCTAATTATTATAAGATTTTATGGTGTGAAATCTAGATGAAACATTAAAATACCTATTCATACTATTATGATCAAGATTTTATGTTCTACTTAATACTAAATTTGAATTATTCTGGGTAACTATTAAAATATTGGGATTCAAATATACTAACCCAAATCTATGTTCAATTTCCTATCCCACCAATTAAATTATATATGATACTACATTTTTTTTTTAATAACTCACTAGAACGGAGACTAATTCCACTTGTAATACGTAGGTATTAATGATTTAAGTAAATTTTACACACTGTGAAAATCAAACACAAGACCTCTCACTAAATGAATTGTTTTCACCCTTATAAATACAATGGAAATATGACACTTCATTTAAAATGTCATGTAAAATTTTGATTGAATTATCAAATTGTCCTTGAGAAGCTAGTCCTATTTCTCTTTGGTTTAGCATTCTTCACTGTTGGAATTACTCACAAAAAAGTAGTCAAAACCCTTTTGTCCTTTCATTGTCATATGTAATGACATTGTCTACTTGACCGTTCCATTCTTTCTTTTAAATGCATAATTGATCTTATTTCCATATTATTTATTAAGTCGATTATTTTTTTATATTATTTAATAAACTGACTCATTTTTCATGTTGTTAATTAAATATTATTTATTTATTTAATAAAAAAATAATAATTAAAATATTAAAATAAAAAAATAAAAAAGATCAATAACAAAATCAATAATTACTAAAGTAATCATTAACAAATATTATAACTAAAACTTTAATTTAATTTAATAACATTATAGTTTTAGTTATTTGTTTTTTTTTTTTAAATAATATTTATCTAGCCTTTTTCTTTCTCTATTTGCTTCTCACAATTCTCTGATGAAAAATAAATCAAAATGCTACAAATAAAATAAAATAAAATCTGTTAAAAAAGTTTCGACACTCAATAACTATCTATATTTATATTTAGAGAGAGAAAATATAATCAGGATCGTAGTATACTGCAAAATTTTTGAATAAATAATTTTGTATTGACAAATATTTTAGAAGTTAATATATCATTTTAAATAATAAAATTAGGTTAAAGTATAATTATAGTATCTTTAATTTTTTTACTATGCGATTTTGATTTTTGTGATATTTAATTATAACATTTGATTTTTCTAATTTTATAAATTGTCAATTTTGGTTCATCTGATATATTATGAACTAATAATTATGATTAGTAAACTTTTTAATTTAATCATAAATTAATTAAAATTCATTAATAATTATGATTAATATAATTATTTATGATTAATGAATTTTAATCACTTCATGTAATGAAAAAATTACTTTTGTTACAAATTTGAGAGTTATCTTTTCCTTCAATTTTCTTAGGTGAAATATGTTTTTCAACACCAACAATGATTCATTCTCATAGTCTTCAGGTAGATAAAACCAACTATATAACTTTAAACACTTCGTTCAAACTAAAATCTTATAAAAATAGTGCCAAAAAATATTAAAAAATTATTTCTGTTACAAAATTTTATTCTTTAAGGATGTGATTTTTCGTTTCAATTTATTTATATGAAACATGTTATTAGATACCGACAATGCTTTATTTTAACAGTATTTATGTAGATGAAGTCAATTGTAAAATTGCATTAAAATGATGCAAAAAATCCAAAAAAAATCACTTTTGTTGTAATAATTTTTAATTAATCATTATGATTAATCAAATTATTAAGTTAATTAAAATTCATTAATTATAAATAACTATATTAATCATAATTATTAATGGATTTTAATTAATTTATGATTAGATTAAAAAGTTGACTAATCACAATTATTACTTCATAACCTATTAAATGAACCAAAATTGATAATTTATAAAATTAGAAAAATCAAATGTTATAATTATCCATAAAAAAAATAAAGAGAATAATTATAATTTATCCTAATTTTATTATTTAAAATGATTTATTAACTTCTAAAATATTTAATGAGTAAATAAATATTATTTAAAAAAAATTAAAACTTGGTTAAAAAAATTTAATATTTTTAAATTAAGTTAAAATTTTAACTATATTATTTGTTAATATTTACATCAGTAATTATTAATTTTGTTATGAAATTTTTTTTCTTTTATTATTTTAATATTTTAACTATTAATTTTATTAAATAAATTAATTAAAATTTAGTTAATACTATGAGAAGGAGATAATTTAATAAATAATATGTGATAAAAATCAATTTAATGAATAATATAAAAAAAATCAATTATATATTTAAAAAAAGTTGTCAAATAAAAATATCTGGCCTCGCGAATCGCGATGAACTTCATCATCAACGTTATTATTGTTGGTGCGAGAACTCCTCACGAAACTCATTCCTTCCGTACAAAAAGGATTCGAATTCGTGACGTATCTTCCCCTTTATCCTCCCTTGAATGCTCTCTCTTAGAATTCCTTTCATGTGGTGGGAACGCTTGGTTGGGAACATGGAATAGTGGGTGGTTACATAATGCAATTAAAGGCTAAAAGGACCGAAAAAAATATAGGCACTTTGCTGTCCTTAGTGATGAAGGGCAATTTGATAATTCTATCAAAATCTTAAATGACATTTTAAATATTAATTATACAAAATTATTAGTTTTTATTATAATCATGAAGAAAAATCTCATGAAATTGAAATATGATTAATTATAAATTAAACATGTTGTCTTGGAACCATTCCAAATTCCCCAACACCCTATCAATTCTAGAATAGATCATACCATCAGTTTGCTTGTTCGACCAAGTGTAGTAATCACCCTGTGCTGTCCTTTTCAAAAGTCCCCGTATTTCGCATCATATTTGCCAAGTCTTCATATTCTGACTCGGTGACCAAATTACCACCAACTCTATCTTTAGCTTTCAAGACATTATTAAAGTCACCAAGCAAGACCCAAGGACCATGTTGATTGCCATGAATACAATCGATATCAGTCCACAAAGTTCTACGCTGATCCAGCTGTTAAGGGCATAGATCGCTGTGATCCAATAAAGAAAATTACCTGTCAGATCATATACGCCACAGTGGAGCAATTGACTAGTCTCCCTTACAAATTTTATGGTAACCTTGTTAGTATCCCAATTTAACCAGATTCTGCCATTGGAATGGCTAGAATAATTGTCCAGAAACTCACCTTGCAACTTGAGTTTGTTTCGAATATTGTGAGCCTTAGCTTGTTTTACCCTTGTCTTAACTAAGATCGTGATCGTAGGCCGAAGCTCTAGAAGACGGGAGCCTATCTCCTTTAGCTTACCTATATTATTAAGCCCCTTTACATTCCAACTAATTATCATGGAGCACCATCTTGATACACTAGAGGGTCATTCAAATCCTCTAGTGCCTCAAAGCCATTCGTGCATTGGATCGATTTAGGCGTGCAATCAACCACAATTTTTTTTCCACTATCTTTTCCGTTTTTGCTCCTGCTAGACCACTCATGGTTATATTTAGCCATATTCCCAGTATCATCAGGTTCTACCAAATTAAGGACAGTTGTAGATGTATTCGCGAATTGAAAGTCGGCAAATTTTGTACCTTTCACACCAGATGTGCCTACAGTTTTTTCAGCAAACTGTGTACTTTTCAGCCCATTTTCAACAATATTTGTACTCTTCAAACCATTTTCAACAATTTCTATATTATACAAACCAGTGCTATCTTCCTTTGATTGAACTTGTGATGTCCAAACTTGTGAAGTGCTGCCTTGCTTAGGTTTCATCTGCCAGACCTTCTTTGCTTTCACTTCTTCATAGTGATGTCCAAACTTTTGACATTTATCACAAAACATCGGCTTCCATTCATAATGCACAGGCTGCTTTAGTTTCTTCCCCTCACTATCTCTGATGGTTATATTAGTTGGCAATTTTTGAGTAACATCCACCTCCACCAATATCCTAGCGTACGATACTCGATATTTTTTAGCGGTGCATTCATCCGTTGTTATCGGTTTTCCAAGGGCACTTCCTATCTTACTAAGACTCCTGGCTCCCCATAGATGGAGTGGCAGCTGTGGCAGTTGTATCCAAATCGGCAATGTTCGCAGCATATCTTGTTTCAGGTTAAATCCCAGTTTCCATTCTCTAAGCAACATAGGCATGCTTCTGACTGTATAAGGGCCTCTTAACATAACTTCATCCATGTCTTTGTGCATGTTGAACTTTAACAGAAAGTAACCATCATCGTGGTAATAGATAGTAGGCAGTTGGACAAAGTTCCATGCTTTCGTAATGAATTGCTTCACCCCATTCATGCTCAATTCTCCACCAAGGACATACATGACCAAGGCATTTTCCCAGAATTTCTTCTCAGACACGATATCCTCCTCATCAATTGCGATTTCAATCTCCCCATCCACCAAGGTTGGTTGAACATACTCAATCGCCATTCCTTTTGCAGGGTTTCTATTATCATTGAGTACATCTATCCATAGTTTCCTCTCTTCTTTCAGGTCATCCTTTGCATCACAGGTTATTTTGGGAATAAGGGTTTCTGGTATTGAAACTGATGAATCGTCTGCGATTACTTCGATTTCTCCCACAACTTGGTGCTTTGTTGAATCGTCTTCTTGGTTATTTACGATCTCTTGCTCAGCATTGTTTGTTTGTTTGGCTCGCTGGTGACGATTGCACCGTCTTTTTCGGCCGCCCTCGCCCTCTCGGCATCGCCCTAATGTATTATACTGCAAAATTAACCTTGCAAAGTTGCTGAAATATTATCTTTTCCTTTTTTTTTCTTTTTCTTTACATATTTTATATATTTTATTTATTTTTTATTACAATATTTTCAACATTTGTCCATTCTCACTATTTCTTTTTTCTTTTTTCTTTCCTCCTTTCTTCATTGTACTCATACCTGGCTTCAGCTTTAACATTTTCCTGGAGCAATAATTAACACAAAAAATAGGATAAATACATTCAAAACTAATCAGATTCATTATCCTTTTGTACTATCAACTTTGGTGTCGTCCAGCTTTCGTCTTTGCAACAATCAGATTCTTTGGCATCCTTTTCAACTTTGGTGACATCCACCATTTCTCATCATTAATTTATTTCATATTTTAATATTAATCCAAGCCTGACCCAACTCTAAAGTTATAAGACCGGTTTCATGTTTCAATAGAAAAGATATGTTTAAATTTCTCACTAACAAAAATTAATAATTAATATTTTATCAATAATAAAAAAAAAAAAGCAGACCCGATTGTGTCTAAACCCGTCTTTTCCACAAATTTGCTCATTGGAAAAGAAGGAACGACCACAATAATTTCGTGTCCTTTCAGAAATTAAAGTCTATATATACACCATACAAAAAGAGTAAACTTGTAAGTTGTGAGTGATATATTATTTGAACTAAAGACACCAATGCAAGTGAAGGCTATGCAGATGCAACTAACCCGGCCGGTACAGGGTCATCCCAAGAGTAAGTTTACTAAAATTCTAATTTTAGATTTATCAACAATTTTTTATTTTTGTTATTATCTAGTTTTCTTCAACTGAAAATATCTCATATCTTAACAATTCGTCTTTTTAAAATATCAAAATTTGTTTTAGTTCTCACTCGTTATTGGACCGGCGCGACCCTGGTCTTGTTGGTGATTGTGTTGGAAAGTATGAGAACTGCAGCAGAAGCTTATAAGCAGACCCTAAGAGGCTGCCCAAACACTTGTGGAAATAGTTCAATTCCATATCCATTTGGCATAGGCAAATCATCAGTCAACGGTGATAACTGTTTCTTGCACGAAGGATTGGAGCTTATTTGCCATGAATCCATTTTAAAACGTCCTAAAGGTAACGTGCAATTTTTGAACATAACCCTCGATGGGAAAATAGACATGGGCTTCCCTATATCCCAGGTTTGCAGGAATATAACCCCTGATAATTTATTCGAGCTCCAAAACAAGATTTTCACCATTTCCAGCGAGGACAACAAGTTCGTAACCGTGGGATGCGACAGTTACGGCTATCTGAACAGTATTCACAACGGCACCATCATCTCTTCGACGGGGTGCTTGACAAGGTGCAACAGCATAGAGAGTGTGCAAAGCATGCAGAGAGGTGGGAACTGCACCGGGATAGGGTGTTGCCAGATCGATATTCCTCATGGAATGACGGATATGAGTATACAAGCATTCAGCTACAACGATTTCATTAACACTTCCCACTTCAACAACTGCAGCTCTACCTTTGTTGTCAAGAAAGATATGTACACTTTCTCTGTGGATCATTTAAGCCACTTCCCTTTCAATAACACTACCATAGTCATTGATTGGATTGTTGGAAACGAAACATGTGACAAATTTTCCAACCCTGGTAGTAGTAGTCCTCACTACTCTGCATGCAGGAAGAATAGCTATTGTGGGAACTCGAGCACTGGAAATGGTTACCGATGCAATTGTAAGCCAGGCTATGAGGGAAATCCATACCTCCCGGATGGTTGCATAGGTAATTAATAAGCTTAGAGTTGTTTGATTTTGGAAAATATTTTTTATTTTTATATTTTTTTAAATAATTTTTATTTTGAAATTTTAAAAATTAAAAATTTTATTCATAAAAGTGAAAACGAAATTTTTGAAAGATAAATATATTTATAAAAGTGAAAATACTTTAAATTCTATTTTTAGTTTGTATTTTTTTAAAAATATTTTCAAAAATTAAAATAAACGTATTTTAAATTACATTTTACATTTTCTATTATGAAAATGATAATAGAGAATAGTAAAATCAAGGGTCACCTTTTTTTTTTTATTATACATAATCAATTATTAAAATATTTTAATTTTTTCAATTATTTGAAACACATCCCAGTAGATCCGACCATTTGAGCATAGATACATGAGTTCAAATTGAAAGAACAGAAAAATATAATAAAGTAAGTTGGAGGCGTTTAATTAGTTTCTTACCAATAATAACACATGGTATGTACGTTGCCACCATATGTTGATTTGTTGTTTCTCCAAATTTCCATTATAGAGCTAATCCACAGTATCATCCTTAAATCACCTTCACACCACCACCTAAAAACACTTTGTCCTCCATCAAGCCACATATAGCTTAAAGAACACTGAATTGTTTTAAAAGTATAAAGCAAAAAATGTCTAATATTTGTCATAGGCTACTTCTTAGACTTGACCTAATCAGATAGTCTTTCAAGAGCTTTCAAGCTAGTCAGACCTTCAAACAAGTTAAGCTTAATGTAAGAGTAAAATTTATTTGAAGTCCCTGTAAATATTTTCTATTATGCACTTGCAGACATAGATGAATGCATGACAGAAAAACATACATGCATAAGTCCTAAAAACTGTCACAATACGGATGGAAATTACACATGTTTCTGTCATAAGTGGCAATCAGGAAATGGAAGAAAGGAAGGAGGCTGCAACGTACATACCATGGTTATTATTGGTAAGAAACTAATTGAACGCCTCCAACTTACTTTATTATATTCTTCTGTTCTTTCAATTTGAACTCATGTATCTATGCTCAAAGAATCATTAAAGAATTGCATCGAAAATATTTTGAATGCAGGAGCACCAGCAGGATTTGTTATTTTATTCGTGGGGGCTGCCATACCATACTTAATATACCAGAAAAAGAAGCTCGTCAAACTAAAAGAGAAATTCTTTCAACAGAATGGTGGTTTGATCTTGTTACAAAAACTCTCTACAACGGAAAAGTCCTCCCGCTTTATGCAAATTTTCACGGAAGAAGAGCTAAAGAAGGCCACCCACAACTTTGACGAGAGCTCAATCATTGGTAAAGGAGGTTTTGGTACAGTTTTCAAAGGATTTCTTGCGGATAATAGAGTTGTAGCTATCAAGAAGTCCAAAATAGTTGACGACAGCCAAAAGGAACAATTCATCAACGAGGTGGTCGTTCTATCCCAAATTAATCATAGGAATGTGGTCAGAATCTTGGGATGTTGTTTAGAGACAAAAGTTCCTTTATTGGTTTATGAATTTGTTAACAACGGTACCCTTTTTGATTTAATACATACGGAAAGAAAGGTAAATGACACAACTTGGAAAACCCGCGTAAGGATAGCAGCAGAGGCTGCTGGAGCTCTATCATATTTGCACTCAGAAGCCTCAGAAACCATTATCCATAGAGATGTCAAGACTGCAAACATCCTCTTGGACGACTCTTACACCGCCAAAGTGTCTGATTTCGGAGCTTCAATATTGATTCCACTTGATCAAACTGCATTATCCACGTTGGTGCAAGGAACATTTGGCTATTTAGACCCAGAGTACATGCAAACAGGCCAACTAACTGAGAAAAGTGATGTTTATAGCTTTGGAGCAGTGCTTATAGAGCTGTTAACAGGAGAGAAACCTTATTCTTTTGGCAAGCCCAGAGAGAAAATAAATCTTGCTAACCACTTCCTATCTAACATGAAAGAGGATCGCCTATCCAATGTTCTTCAAGTCGGCATTTTGAATGAAGAAAATGAAAAGGAGATTAAGAAGGTTGCTATTCTTGCTGCGAAGTGCTTAAGACTTAAAGGGGAGGAAAGGCCTAGCATGAAGGAAGTGGCAATGGAATTGGAGATGCATCAGTTGATTAATACAAAACCAAATCAAAAGGAGACTGATGGATACTTGGTTCATGAGACATCAACTAAGATTTACGAGCATGGTGATAGCAGTAGCCATCAAGAGCAATATGACAGCATTGGGGATCAAGTTATAACTGCTCTGAATGATGGAAGATGATTTATTATGGCATGGCAGCATATACTCCATCAAAGTTATGTTACAGTCTGTTGTAATCTTGATGAAAATTCCACTTAATCAGTTGTTTCCGTGAGTGTGTATTGGTGTGTTGAATTGATTTTTAATTAATCCGTATTTTGAATTGATTCTGGAAATCTCCATACATACTGGAATTAACTTCAAACTTCAAACTCATCGGATTTTGGCAAAATCCAAATGAAAATGGACTTTATTGGATAAACTTTACTAGAAAATAAAATAAAATTAATTTTTACATAAATTAAAATTAATTCTTTCAATAATTAATTTGTACAAATTTTTTTACATTTTTTAGGATAAATTATATAAGAGGATTTTTATAAATTAATCATTAGAGAAGTTATTTTTAACATATCGAATTTTTTTTTTCTTCGATAGAAATTTACCAAACATATCCCTAATCAAAATATATCTTCTAACACTTAAAGTTATAAATATTGACACAAACAAATACATATTCATGAAGAGAAAAATGTTTCCAGACTTTAAATTGTTTATTCAAAGGAATCTCCTTTATTCTTGGCGATACGTAATCTGCTCTATTTTTCAAAGTTTGTGTCAATTCTGCTTCCAATTAAGTGCTCATATCTTTTCAATAATTTTTGGCAAACAAAATAACCCTTAGACACGTTCTGGCCATTTGAGGGTATGGTCCAGGGTTCGTTGTTAGAAATGTCTCGATATTCTAAAAAGAATACAAAGTGAAATTCACGTGACATGCTTTTCACGACAATACAAATGATTTTAATTTCTTTTTACTCTCTCACTTTCTTTCCTCCTACCAGTGCCTCTTAATTTAATTTTCCATGCTTATCAGTTATCACGGTCCTTCATTAAACTTTCCTCTAGCACTTTTGACTCAAAGAAATCATTAACTTTGGAACAATTATTTCATGCCAGCATTCTGCTCACTGTTCAGTCTTCCCCAAGCCAAGCCAAGTCAACACAGTAAACATTAAAAAAAAAAAAACCCTATCTGGTTTTGCATAACTAAAAATTAGATCCAAAGCCAAACATGATTTTCTTCAACTGGACCTAATGACCTAATCGCTGAATTCCATTGATAAAATTTTCAATAAAGGGTGGCAGTGCTCGAAATTGTGAAGAGAATGGAGGGAGTTTCAGTAAAAGGGTGGCAGTAAGTGATGAAAGAAACAAAAGAAAGGAGAGAGGAAGCAGCAAGTAGAGACGCGAGATGAATTTTGTTAAAATTAGATTCAAATTAACATCTTCTTAATTTTTAAATGTCAGAATAATCATTCACTTAATAGTTTGATTCATCTATTTTTTTTTTCTTTTTCATTGTTAAGTAAAATTAAAATTTGAATTTTAGATGAAGTGCCATCTATTGTACAATTTATTGTAAAAAATATTGTACGTTTATGATTACTCTTTTTCTTATGGGAAAATTTGCTCTATTTTACAAAGGATATGCCAGCTGCCAAGTCTATCTGCTTCTAAAATCTGTTTAGAATTGAGTCTCTTGGTTTCTTCCACAATATTTTGGCAAACAAAAAACCCTCAAATGCGTTCTCGCCATTTGAGAGAGTACGTCTGGGCCAGTGCTGGTTGTTAGAATATACCTTTTTTTTATCTCTTTTTTTCCCATCTCTCTTTCTTCGTCCCTATCTAAATGCTTTATTAATTTTGTGATGCTTATGGCTGTCTATATTCACCTCATTCATTCTCTGAACCTTCGTTTAATTTGCACTTTTGACTGAGGAAATTCATTAATTAATTTTAGAACAATATGTGGGTTATGTTTGATTTAATGTTTTTTTTAACAGAATGTTTGATTTGAAGTTAAAAATATTTTATATGCACATAATTATATGTTATCTAGTATTCTCGTCTCTATTTGGTCTTCCTTAAGTGAACACAATACACAAAGAAAAACAAGTTATTTTTGCCTAACAAGTAGTTTTATAAAAATGAAAGCAAAAACAAATATCATGATAATTACATAATTGTACGTGATCAAGCATTCCGGTCACTACTATTCAGTCTTCCTCAAGTCAACACCATACACAAAGAAAAACAAAAATTTAGGCAGTGCAAGCAACTTCAAAATCTTCCCTTACAAGAGCCTATTTTCTAATTTGTGATTGTTGGCAATGAAACACTTGCAACTGTGCCGAGGCCAATGAGAGTTCACGTTATTTAGAAGTAAGAGACTAATGAAAATTTATATAGAATCTCTTCTCTTTTATTAACGATGATAAAATTGTTACAATCCTTAAAGCACCTAAATATGTTACTATTATTCATCCACTAATTCAACGAGATAACTTTAATATTAGAGTTGAGTGCCCTAATCAACAGTTTACGTCAAGGTTCAACTATGCAAGTCATCATTCAGCCCCAACCTTCCACATAAAAATGTCTGTCATCATTCAATTATTTAGCCTTTTTTAACATTTGTGAGTTTTTCTCTATCTTCTTTTATTTTTCCTTTCTGTCTTAATTTCTTCTTTTTACTCGTGCCCTACTGACTTTACCTCTAACGTTTTCCTTAAATAATATATATTGATTAAAAAAAATCAAGGATAAAACAATAAAAATAAGCAATCAGGTTCATTATCCTCGTACTATCAACTTTAGCTAGTGTCGTCCAGGTCCAGCTTTTGTCTTTGCAACAATCAGATTCTTTAATTAGTATCCTTTCGTCAATCAATTTTTTTGTCGTTCAGCTTATCTCTTCAATAATTTTTCATACATTAATCCAATCAAGCTGACCCAATCTTGCTACAAATTTGCTCATAGAAAAAGAAGGAACAACTTCAATAATATCGTGTGTCCCTTCAGAATATAAAAAGGTCGCTCCAAAGATAATTAAGGTTAATAAAACTTGTTAAGGCAACAATTAATGGGATTCAAGGCCATGCGGATGCAACTAGCCCTGGTACACCCACAAGGTCAGTCCATAGATAAGGATATTAAAATTCAAATTTTAGATTCATCAACAAAATTTATTTGTTATTAAGAAAAAATGTATCATATATATACATTGATCAAAAGACTAACATATAAGTTAGCAAAAATATGTTTGATAGAAATTTAGAAATCATTTTCTAAAAAAATATTTTAAAATATAAGCATAATTTTAAAAATAATAAATTTTTGTTTTCTAATTTTTCTGACATTTCATTTAAAAGTGAACAATAATAAAATTATAATATTTTTATTTTTTAAATCATAAATTAATGAAATCAAATACTTTTTCTATCTGAATCTTTAAAAAATAAAAATAAAAATTATTTTCAAAAATGAAATTAAAAAATATTTTTCAAAATAAAAATGAAAATTTATTTTAGGTTTCATTCATCTTCCCTTGCATGGTGATTGTGTTGCATGAACGGGAACTGCTGTGGCTGCCGAAGCAGTTGCGGAGGCGTTTCATCGATCCCGTATTCATTCGGCATAGGCAAATCATCTGTCACCGGCGACAACTACTTCTTTGAGGTAGCGTTGGAGCTCACTTGTAACGCTGCAGAGGTAAATTTTTAATAATTAATTATGTTGATAAGCATGTATTCTTATGAAGTAGTTCCACCAGAAACTAACCTCCGTCATAGACAAACTTCCCGTCGAAATTATAAATTATAATTTCTAAATATATTCTTGGTGTTTATAATTTATTTGTAATTATTTTCTATAATTTATTTTTAAAAGTATCTGAAATTTGTTAAAAAAAAAATTTAGTTATGATTAAACATTACTAGTGATTGATGATGTAGTTAACGGTTGTTGATGCCCGGAAAAGTCATAACAAAAAAAAAATTATAATTTACCAGAGCTATAAACAAAATAGTGACATACTTGGAACAAGGAAAATATTTAAATATTAAATTGAATATTAATATAAAATAAATACTTAAATAGTAATAACATGTTTTCAAGGTTTGGTTGGGTCTACGTTGTTTGACAATACAGTTTCTTGTCTATTATGCACATGCAGACATCCATGAATGCATGACAGCAAGCATACATGCATAAGTCATAAAAATTGTCACAATAGAGATGGAAGAAAAGAAGGAGGCTGCAACATACATACCATGGTTATAGTTGGTAAGAAACTAATTAAACCTCTCAATCACATCCCATAGTTTTAATAATTTTTAGTATAATTTTATAAAAATTATGTGATTTATCATAAATAAAAACTTATAATTAATTAATAGTATAAAATTAATCGTACTTCACCCTTTTTCTCTTATTTTACTATATTCTTTTGTTATTTCAGTTGAACTATTTTTCTTGCATGTATTTATGCTCAAAGAATCATTAAAGAATTGCATTGAAAATATTTTGAATGCAGAGCACCAGCAGGATTTGTTATTCTATTCGTGGGGGCTGCCATACCATACTTAATATACCAGAAAATGAAGTTCATCAAGCTAAACGAGAAATTTTTTCAACAGAATGGATTTTGTTACAAAAACTCTCTACAACTGAAAAGTCCTCCCGTTTTATGCAAATTTTCACAGAAGAAGAGTAAAGAAGGCCACCCACAACTTTGCCGAGAGCTCAATCATTAGTAAATGAGGTTTTGGTACAGTTTTCAAAGGATTTCTTGCTGATAATAGAGTTGTAGCTATCAAGAAGTCCAAAAGAGTTGATGACAATCGAAAGGAACAATTCATCAACGGTCGTTTTATCCCAAATCGATTAATCATAGGTATGTGGTTAGAATCTGGAGATGTTGTTTAGAGACAAAAGTTCCTATGCTGGTTTATGAATTTGTTAACAATGATACCCTTTTTGATTTAATACATACCAATAGAAAGGTAAATGATACAACTTGGAAAACCCGTGTAAGGATAGCAGCAAAGGCCGTTGGAGCTCTATCATATTTGCACTCAGAAGCCTCAGATACCATTATCCATAGAGATGTCAACACTGCAAACATCCTCTTGGACTTGGACGACACTTACACCGCCAAAGTGTCTGATTTCGGAGCTTCAATATTGATTCCACTTGATCAAACTGCATTATCCACGTTGGTGCAAGGAACTTTTGGTTATTTAGACCTAGAGTACATACAAACAGGCCAACTAACTGAGAAAAGTGATGTCTATAGCTTTGGAGCAGTGCCTAGAAAGCTGTTAACAGGAGAGAAACCTTATTCTTTTGGCAAAGCCTGGAGAGAAAAAAATCTTGCTAACCACTTCCTATCTAACTTGAAAGAGGATCGCCTATTCAATGTTCTTCAAGTAGGCATTTTGAATGAAGAAAACGAAAAGGAGATTAAGAAGGTTGTTATATATTCTTGCTGCGAAGCGTTTGAGACTTAAAGGGGAGGAAAGGCGTAAGTAGCAATGGAGTTGGAGATGCGATCAATGGGTTAATACAAAACCAAATCAAACGGAGACCGATGAATACTTGGTTCATGAGACATCATCTATGATTTACGAGCATGGCGATAGCAGCAGCCATCAAGAGCATGACAGCATTGGGGATCAAGTATAGTGACTGCTTTGGATGATGGAAGATGATTAATTATTGCATGGCAGCATCCACTCCATCAAAGTTATGAAAATTCCACTTAGTTGTTTCCCGGAGTACATTTGTGTGTATGAATTGATTTATTGATTTTTAGTATGAGTTCGTTTAAAATTAAAAAAAATAATATTTATAAAAATAAGTTCTTATTTCAAAAGTCTATACGATTTGTTTGTTTAAATAAAAAAAAATTATTTTAAATAGAAATATGTTTAGACAAAATTAAAAATTAAAAAAATATTTATTTTATTAAAATAAATATTTATATCATAAAATAAATTTAAACAAATTCGCCATTAATTTGGATTTTGAATTGATTCTTGAAGTTTCCATACATACTGGAATTAATTTCAAACTATAACTCATAAGATGGTTTTTCGCAAATTCAAAAATGAACTAGTCAAAATATGTTTTCTAACACTTAAAAAACTTCTAAATTGGCACAAACAATTACATATTCATGAAAAAAAAAACCTCCTTTTCAAAGATTGTGCCAATTCTACTTCCAAAAACTGTTCAAAATTTGAATGCTCATGCTTTTCAATAATTTTTGGCAAACAAAACAACCTTTAGACACATTCTGGCCATTTGAGCGTATGGCCCAGGGTTGGTTGATAGAGATGTCTCGAGATTCTAAAAACATTATAAAGAATACAAAGTGAACTTCACGTGACATGCTTTTCACGACAATGGATATACTTTTTAATTTCTTTTTTTTCCTCTTTCACTTTCTTCCTCCTAGCATTGCCTCTTAATTTAATTTTCCATGCTTATCACTGTCCTTAGACAAAACATTGGAAAAAAATAGTAGAATAAAATATTTATCATTTGACATTGCGAAACTGAAAGATGACAATTATGACTGACTTCGGGGATTTAGTATACTACAACAAAAGAAATATTTCCTTAAGCATTTTCTCTGTTTGTGTTATTTCTGTTACAGACATTGATGAATGTATGCCAGGAAAACATGCATGCATCAGTGATGAAAATTGTCGCAATACCTACGGAAATTACACATGTTTCTGTCATAAGTGGCAATCAGGAAATGGAAGAAAAGAAGGAGGATGCTACCTACACACAATGGTTTATGTTGGTAAGCAAATAAGAACATCCAATTTATACTATTTTATGCTACTTTTTATCCTCTTTTCTTGCTGGTATATGCCGTATCGACATGTCACGGTGTCGATTCGTTTCGAACGCCAATGCAAACTTAATATGAACACTCATTATAATTATTAGATTTTAAGGACGAAGATTAAAAGTAAGTCTTTTATAATTATTCTAAAAAGTAAGTGAATCCCTTCTTTTTATATATATATAGAGAGAGAGAGAGGGGGGGGTACGTTTGTATACATTATTTTATTTTAGAAGAATATTTAAGAAAATAAAATACAAGTAAAAAAATGAAATTAATTTTTATAGAAATTAAAATTATCTTCTTCAATAACAATTAATAGATGTTAAAGAATATGAAATTTTTACAAATTAACTATTTAAAAAAAAATTTAACTTTTAAAAAAATTAATTTTATTTTGTTTTTCATATTTTCTCTTTTAAAATTTTTTTTTAGAGTAATGTATCTACACAAACCCTAAGTGCCCTCATATTTTATGTTTTAGAATTTAATTATGTCTCATCCATTCTTCTTAATTGTATCTTCGGTTGAAAGACTTGTTAATGAGTTAAATTCATCATATTTTAAATGCAGGAGTAGGAATAGGATTGGTGATTCTATTTATGGGGATTGGCATCCTTTACTTAATATACCAGAAAAGGAAACTCATTAAACTAAAAGAGAAATTCTTTCGGTAGAACGGGGGTTTGATATTGCTACATAAACTCTCTAACAGAGAAAACACTTACCAAGTTACTCAAATTTTCGCAGAAGAACAACTAAAGAAGGCCACCAACAACTTTGATGAGAGCTCAATCATTAGTAGAGGAGGTTTGGTACAGTTTACAAAGGATTTCTACCAGGTGACAACAGAATTGTGGCTATCTAGAAGTCTAAAATAGTTGATGAGAGCCAAAAGGAACAATTTATTAACGAGGTGATTATTCTATCCCAAATCAATCATAGGAATGTGGTCAAACTCTTGGGATGCTGTTTAGAGAGAGAAGTACCTTTACTGGTATATGAATTTGTTAAAAATGGTACCCTTTTTGATTTTATACACACTGAAAGTAGGGTAAATAATAAAACTTGGAAAATCCGTCTAAATATAGCATTAGAGACAGCCGAAGCTCTATCATATCTTCACTCAGCAACCTCAATACCCATTATCCGTAGAGATGTCAAGACTGCTAATATCCTCTTGGATAACACATACAGTGTGAAAGTGTCAGATTTTGGATCTTCAAGATTGGTTCCACTCGATCAAACTGAAGTAGCCACAATGGTTCTAGGAACTTTTGGTTACCTGGATCCAGAGTACATGCTTACAAGCCAACTAACCGAAAAAAGTGATGTCTGTAGCTTCGGAATAGTGCTTATAGAGTTGCTAACGGGAGAAACCTCATTCTTTTGGAAAGCCTGAAGCGAAAAGAAGTCTTGGTAACGACTTACTATTTTGCTTGAAAGAGGACCGTCTGTCTGATATTCTTCAGATTGGCCTTGTTAATGAAGAAAATAAAAAGGAGATCAAGGGGGTTGCTAATCTTGCCGCTAAGTGCTTGAGACTCATTGGGGAGGAAAGGCCTAGCATGAAGGAAGTGGCAATAGAGTTGGAGGCAATAAGGCAAATGGAGAAGCATTCATGGATCAATAGAGACCAAAATCTGGAGGAGACCCAATACTTGCTTCATGAGGCATCATCCAACCTTTATGAGCCAGGTGATAGCAGCAGCCATTCATATGCCGACAGCATTAGGGATCATCCACTGATTGCTTTGGATGATGGCAGATGATCAATTATGGTGTTGCAGCCTACACTCAATTTCTTATCAAAGTTCTGTTACAACCTTTTATAATGTTTTTTTAAAATCAAGTTAGTTGTTTTCATTAGTGTGTGATTGTGTCTGTATGTATTGAAATGTTTATTGAGAGAGGTTACATACTTTAATTATATAAGTGGAATGTACTTTGATTGATGAAAAAAAATTCCTAGGGATTCAAACTTCATTCACATGCACGTCCATATAGCTCTCATCATTGCTGATGCCAATGTATAGTATAACATGTTATGGTTTCTGCAAGATGTCATGTTACCTTGAAATCATGCTTTTGTGCTATTTATATTTGTGTATAGGATTTGTTTTTCTTTTTTGAGGGATTGTTACCAAGAAAATCTGCTACAAGTATTTCGGAGTACAATATGAAAGTGTTTTGGACTCTGCTTCATGGTTACTTGAACAAAGAATGAGACCTGCTATAAACTTTTTGTAATATTTTTTTTAGTTAAAAATGTCAACGAAAAACTCATTTTTGGGGGTTTATTAATGGCATAAATTTCATTCTGACCTGCCATATTGATTTAAACAAAATCACATAGCAATATGAGAGGGGAATGATCATTTCTTTTGCATTCCTTATGACAGAATCAGACAACACTTTCTCTAGGCATTTTTTTGCTTCCATCAAGGTACATAATCAAGGTCTTTAACATCTCTGCATAAACATATTTCATATTTCAATAAATACATACACACATATGCAAACAACTTGTGTTTGTTTTGAAAAGCCAACAGAAATGGAATTAATTATTAAGATGAATCAAAACAAATACACTCATGGAAACAACTAATTGGGATTTTCATAAAGATTACAAAAGGTTGTAACAGAACTTTGATATAAAATGGAGTAGTGTGGGCTGCCATGGATAATTAATCATCTTCCATCATCCAAAGCAATCAATACATGATCCCTAATGCTGTCATACCCAGCATATTGATGGTTGTTGCTATCACCATGCTCATAAATGCTAGATGATGCCTCGTGAAGCAAGTATTGAGTCTCCTCTAAATTTTGATCTGTATTATTCCATGGATGCTTCTCCATTTTCCTTATTCCTTCCAACTCCATTTCCACTTCTTTCATGCTAGGCCTTTCCTCCCCATTAAGTCTCAAGCACCTTGCAGCAAGAATAGCAACCTCCATGATCTCCTTTTTATTTTCTTCATTCACCATGCCAACTTGAACAACATCAAACACACGATCCTCTTTCAAGCAAGACAAAAAGTGGTTAGTGAGACTTCTTTTCTCTTCTATCTTGCCAAAAGAATAAGGTTTCTCTCCTGTTAGCAACTCTATAAGAACTACCCCAAAGCTGTAGACATCACTTTTCTCAGTTAGTTGGCTTGTAAGCATGTACTCTGGATCCAGGTAGCCAAAAGTTCCTTGCACCATTGTGGCTATTTCAGTTTGATCAAGTGGAACCAATCTTGAAGCTCCAAAATCAGACACTTTGGCTGTGTATGTTTCATCCAAGAGGATGTTAGCAGTCTTGACATCTCTATGGATAATGGCTATTGAGGCTGCTGAGTGAAGATATGATAGAGCCCCAGCTGCCTCAGCTGCTATCCTCAGACGGATATTCCAAATTTCACTATTTACCTTTCTTTCGGTGTGTATAAAATCAGAAAGGGTGCCATGATTAACAAATTCATAAACAAGTAAAGGAACTTCTCTCTCTAAACAACATCCCAAGAGTTTGACGACATTCCTGTGATTGATATGGGATAGAACAATCACCTCATTAATGAATTGTTCCTTTTGGCTCTCGTCCACTATTTTAGACTTCTTGACTGCAACAATTTTGTTATCAGCTAGAAATCCTTTGAAAACAGTTCCAAAACCTCCGCTGCCAATGATTAAGCTCTCGTCGAAGTTGTTGGTAGCCTTCTGTAGCTCTTCTTCAGTGAAAATTTGAGTAATTTGGGAGGAGTTTTCTCTCGTTGAAAGTTGTTGTAGCAAAATGGAACCACCATTCCGCTGAAAGTATTTCTCTCTAAGTTTGACGAGTTTCCTTTTCTGGTATATCAAGTAAAATGAGGCCATGCTCACAAACAAAATTACAATTGCTGCTCCTACTCCTGCATTCAATCAATATATGTCAAGCACAAATCTTGAATTCTTCTCTATAACTAGTATCAATTGAAAACAAAAAATAAAAGAAAACAACCCAAATATGCGTATTTGCTTACCTACAATAACCTTGGTAACCATATCTCGTTGGTGGCACCCTACTCCCTTTGTTCCGTTTCCAGAGTGCCCCTTTGGACAGAAACATGTGTGGTTTCCATCGGTGTTGAAGCAATTTTGTTTACTTATGCATGTATGATTATCTGTCTTACATTCATCAATGTCTGCAAATCCCAAAAAGAAATGACAATATTCCAATTAACAAATCAAATTACAAGATAGGCAAACTATTTTTTATATTGTCGGCACCATTAAACTCAATAAAATTAAGTTACCTGCGCAGCCAAGATACGGGTTTCCTTCATAGCCATCCTTACATCTGCATCGATAACCAAGATCACTGTCCTTGTCGTCGCAATAGCTATTCTCCTTGCACGCATAGTCGCGTCTACTCTTGGAATCATCACAACTTTTGTTTCCCACAGTCCATTCAAGAACCAAGGGGAGCCTCTTGGATCGGAAACTCTGCAAATCAGTGGTGGAAAAATTATAAGCACCATTTTTCACAACAAAGGAGTAGGTGCAGTTTCCCCAATCCAACGTCGAATTGGAGAACACTCTAGCCCGCACAGTGATATTCCTCATTCCGGGAGGAATATCAACCTGGCAACACCCGATACCCGAGCACGTTCCGTTTTCGATCTTCTTCGTGTTGCCATGAGAGCTCGTCAAGCACCCTGTTGAATACGACTCCCCGTTGAAGAAACTGTTGAAGTAGCCGTAGCTGTCGCTGCCGACGGTCAGAAACTTGTTCTCCTTGCTCGAAATGCTGAAGCTGCCGGTGCGGAGACGGTAGTAATCCGGGAGTTGGCTACCATTATTCATGTGGCAGAGCGACGAGACACGGGATAGCACGTCCATTTGGTGACTTAAAAGACTTATGTTTGAAACCATCAAGCCACCGTAGTACAGTGTGGACTCATTGCAAGTAAGGCTAAACTTGCTCCGCAAGAAACAGTTTTTGTTGCCTATGCCGAATGGATACGGAATTTCGACGCCTCCACAGGTTGTTTTGCAGCCACTCAGGGCTTGTTTTGGTGGTGTGGCTGAAAGGGTTTGAAGAGTTGCAATTACAATGGCTAATGCAAACATTAACACACGACACAGTTGAAAGTGTTCCATTATTGATCACAAATTGGAAATTTGGCCTTTGGAACTTAGAAAGGAGGATAACTTGGTAGCTGCGCAGTGGCTCAAGCGTTTTGATTTATTTATGAAAGTGGAGTTTGGGTTATTCAATGTAGGCGGCGTTGACTTGCATGGAAAAAGGACCACAAATGCAGCCTTCGTAAGTACGACAAAATGAAGAAGCATGATGGAAAGGAGAAAGAAAGTGAGAAGGAATAATAGATTAAAAAGTAGATGCATATCTTTCATACAGTACAAGACAGTGCTATTTGAACCTTTTTTGTTTTTCCAACACTTAACAAACAGTTTTTTTTAATTATAAAATGGTTCAATTGGTTACTCTAATTTTTAAAGGTTTCAATTAGGTCATTTATTTTTTTAAATATGTTCAATTTGGTCTAAATTTTTATTTTCATGATTTTGAATTATAGATATGTTTGGATGCATTATTTTAAAAGAATTTCTTTGAAAAAAAAAGATAAAAATAAAATAAAATTTGAAAGTTAAAATTGTCTCTAATAATTAGTTAGTAAAAATCTTATAACTTTTAAAAGAAGATATATAAGAGAGCTTTTATCAATGATTACTAAAAATAATTTTAACTTCTTTTTTTTTTTTTTCTTCTAAAAGTCTTTATAACTTTTAAAAGAAGATATATAAGAGAGCTTTTATCAATGATTACTAAAAATAATTTTAACTTCTTTTTTTTTTTCTTCTAAAAGTCTTTATAAAATAATGTGTCTAAACATATCCTAAATTTAATCCATTTAAAAATTCAAGAGCTTAATTACAAAAATTAAAAATTAAAAACCTAAAGATAAAATAAACAAAGTAAAAATACAAGAAATAAAGTGAGATGCTAAAAAAAAAAAACATATAAAATACATAAATTCAATTGTACAAATCAAATTTCGATAAAAAAAAAAAAAAGAAGTAATATAATAAAAAAAATGGAACAAAAAATAGATAAATTTTTTTGTAAGAACTAAAACTCAACTTTCCAAATAGGGGAAGAAAAACGTATATGAGCCAAAATAAAAAATCAAGAACAATAATGACCAAAATTTGTGGGTACTGAAAATAGTAAAATAGTGTTGATGATTTGTTATTGGAAAAATTAATCCACTCCTAGTTGATTATTACAATTTATTACAGGTGACAGTTGTAAATGATGACCGACATGCATGTTAATATTTGACGATGAAAGCTAATTAAACTAAGGATTATTATGAAAATGTGAAAGCAACAGTTATTAGAGGGGAAAACACAAGTTTAGATACTTTAATATAGACGAATAAAATATTACTATTGTGTAAGTACAGCTTTTATATATAAATTGTGTCAAGAAGTACGTTAACATAAGACATGTGTAAATGATGACAAACATGTTGACGAGACGATCAGACGGAGACTTGTCTGTGGTATTTTTTAAAAAGACTAAGAAAGACTTGATCAACTTGATCCATATAATATAAGTCAAACGAAGACTTAGTCTGCGGTATTAAATTCTGTGTTATTTTTATCGCTTGTTAACATTTATCATACTGATCAAACCTGAAGCGTCCACGGTCAAAATTATTTGCAAAAGTTTTGAAATAATTAAACCATGCTATAAATTTAATTTCTTAAATAATCCTTATAAAGTTATAATTCAATGGGAACTTAAAAAATAATATAGCTAATGTAACTCCATACTTTAAAAATAATCCAATGGATAACATTTTTCAATACATTTGTTTTTTTTTAAATATGTTTTTTGTTCTGTAAATTTTTATTTTTTTCAATTTTAGTTCATGTAATTTTTTTTCATTTTTAGTTCATATGAAGGTTTTCACTTTTTTATTTTAGTTCCGATAAGTTCTTTCGCCCGGTATTAGTTATGTGAGTTTGCTTCTTTTTTCAATTTTAGTTACTTAGATTTTTTTTTACTCCCCATAAATTTGCGTTGGCAGAGACTAAAATTAAATAAACAAAAACTTAAAAGGGACTAAAATTACATAGTTGGGTTTATACTTGTCAAACAAACACGAGCCTAACCCTAATCTAAAATTACCTGGTGAGGAAGGCTTCACACCTTTAGTCATTAAAGTTCTATATATAACATTGAAGCTAGAGATTGAGCCTTACCCCCTAGCCAACATAGTGTATGAGATGATCCTCACTTTGTACCTGCAGCAATAACAACACAAGGGCTAGAATCCAATGTAGATTTCGCAGTTGAATCATGAAGGGGATGCAATTCGAGTTGTGGAGAAATACAAGAGAAAGATTCCCTCTTTTTTATATATTTTTATTTAAATTATTTTGAATTTTAAAAGATATTCCTAGGAATATTAAAATGTAACGATTTGTTTATAAAATACCACAGAATGATATTCCCATTATATTCCAAGCAATAAACATCCCTGAAAAATTATTTGCATACAGACCAAACTTTTATCATACAGACCAAACTTGAAGTGTCGATGGTCAAAATTATTTGCAAAAGATTTGAAATAATTAAACCATGCTATAAATTTAATTTCCTAATAATCCTTATAATTCAATGGAAATTTTAAAAATAATATAGCTAATGTAGTTACATACATCAGAAAAATATCCAATGGATAACATTTGCTTAATTTTTTGGCTTAAATATATTTTTTCCTAATAAATTTACATTTATTTCAATTTTAGTCCATGTAATTTTTTTCCCATTTTTAGTCCATATGAAAGTTTTAATTTTTCAATTTTATTCCTGATAAGTTATTATGTTCAATTTTAGTTCTTTAAATTTCCATTTTTCTCAATTTAGTTATTGTAAATGTGTATAGAAAAAGACTAAACTTGAATAAACACAAACTTATGAGGACTAAAGTTACAGGGTTACGCTTATACTTGTCAAACAAACACAAGCTTAACCATGATCTCAAAATGCGTGGTGAGGAAGACTTCACACCTTTACTCAGTAAACTTCTAACATTGCAGCTGGATATGAAGCCTTTTTATCCTCAAGCCAACAGAGTGTATGGGATGACCCCCACTTTGTGGTAGCAACAACATGAGGTTAGAATCCAAAGTAGATTTCGTAGTTGAATCATGAGGGGCATGCAATTTGATTCGTGGAGAAATACATGAGAAAGATTTCCTCTTTTGCACTTGAGGAAGAATTAATGCTCTAATCGAATCAACAGTATGTTGAGGAGACTCAACTTAATTAGGGTGACGATACCCTTCATCCAGTAGTACAAGTGTCTACTTCCTAGTGGCTAAGATATGAAGGTTACCTCTATCAGCCATTTGAAGAGTATCTCGCACTACCTGAGAGTGTCATTACCAACCATGATGCTTATTAGATGAGAATTGTTGATCCAGTTGATGAGCAAGGAAAAAGTGTAGTCATAAGATATGTACGCTACTGCCCACACCCTAGCGTTATTCTACATATAAGACCTATGATACCTAGTGAAGTTGAAAGGCAAGAAGAACTTGATGCATTATTAGCTACATGACTGCAGATTGAGGAAGATAGAAAGGCTGAGGAGGAACAACCTAAGAAAAAGAGGAAGCAGAAGGTATGCCCCCAAAGGAAAAGGAAAGAAGAAAGTACAAGAGTTTTCGTCTGATGAAGTGGACACAACATTGCAAATAGCAATTCAACCAAGTACGAAGGAAACTTCCCCTTCATCTGCTTCTTTTAGACCCAATATCATCATTAGACCATCCATACTAAGGTTCAATCCTATAGATCTAATGGAGGCTGAATTCTTTCAACATGAGAATGATTTGCACTGGATAGACGTAGTGAGCTCTCAACAGTTGGTGAAGAAACAGGTACGTGCTTATCCACCTAGTCGTCATGTTAGGGATTCAACAAGGTTCAAGATATATTTTGACCGAGTCCCTCCAAGGCTCTCAACATTGGAGGCAAGCAGAAAGAATGAGCATAAGCCAAGTGAACCTACTTACCTACCTTGCATGCAAAAATGTTGTGGTTTTTATTTATTTATTACAAAAGCTGTTAAATTTATGTTACAAAAATTTATTATCATTTATTTCATTTAAATTCGTTTTAGTGGTTGCATGAAATTAAATTAAATTTAATTTCTTTTATTACCATTAAAATCCTGTTCCCATGCACATAGGAAGAACATTTTCTCTTATTTTCACTCTGTCTCTCTTCTTTCTGGGTTTTAAATTTGGTTGTTAGTTTTGTAGTCTTAGTGTATTATCTGAGAGATTCATGTTGAATCTTGAGAAACTTGTGCGGGTAATACGAATAAGTTCTTAAGCCTCACGAAAGTTTGATTTCAATTATTGTTACAATAATCTTAAGAACTTATGGCTAAAATCAACAATGACGATGCGACCATTCCTCCACTGCCGCCTACCTATGCCAAGCCATTGCCAGACGTCTCAAAAATCTTAAGAACATGTTCACACCCTCCTAGACATGTATGGTATTGGTGTTGTCAACACTCTTACCACTCCAAGACGTGACAACAGTGCTTCAATTGACAAACAAATCAAAAATTGAAACCATGCAAATAAGGTATGTCGCCACACCTTACATAATGCATTGTTTAATGATCTCTTTGATGTCTATTTGTTCCTACAATAGGAAGGTATTTTATTTGCATCCAATGCTCTTAAATTTTTAAGATATTTCTATTATTTTTCATATTTAGGGTTTAAGGTTTCAATGTTTAGAGTTTTATTATTTCGGTTCATTGTTTTAAGCTTTAAGGGTTTAAGGTTTAGTATTTTATCATGGTTAAGGGTTTATGTGTAGAGGTTTTGATTTAAGATTGGCTTATATAAGTTTTAGGTTCCTAAAAAATATCCATTTTTTAATTTAGGTTCCTGAATTTTTTTTGCTTTGTTTTGGGTCCTTGAAAATTTTTTAATTTTGTTTTAAGTCCCTACCGATGACGTGACATCATCTCAACATATATCAACAGTTGGGATGATGTCATATCACTTGTAGGGACTCAAAAAAATTAAAATTTTTTCAAGACCCAAAAAAAAAAACAAAACGACCCAAACTAAAAAATAAATATTTTTTAAGGATCCAAAACTTATTTAAGCCTTTAAAATTTTATGAATTATGGTTTTATGATTTCATGTTTAGGGTTTTATCATTTAGAATTCTAAGGTTTATGGTTTATGTTGTAAGATGTTACGTTTTCATGTTGCATGAATTATGGTTTCATGTTTTAGGATTTATGGTTTCATGTTTTAGGATTTAGGGGTTTCATAGTTTAAGATTTATGGTTTCATATTTTATAACTTATGTTTAATTGTAGTTTTCGTCTCTCTACTTTTCCAAACCCGCAATTTTGATCCCTCTAATTTAAAATCTACAATTTTGATATTCTTACTTTCAAAATCAAGTACTTTTAGTTCCTTCATTAATTTTGAGGTGTTGACCATTATTTTTAACATTGACTTTTTTTATTGTAATTAATCATTATTTAAATAAAATTAATTGGTTAATTTTTTTTACTAATGACATAATTACCCTTTGATTTAATTAGTTAATTTAAATAAAAAAAGTTAAATAATTTTGCCAAATAACTATTAAGCCAATGATCTAATTAATAAATATTATGAAACATTTATATATATAAATATTTCACATAAATTTTATTTAGTATCATATATTTATTTATTATTTTTTGTGTTCTCAACAAGAATTTAGTATTTTGAATAAAAGTAAAATAAAGGGAGTGATTTATAAAATAAAAACTGAAATATATAAAAAAAAAATTACAACTAATAATAGGAGATGTTAAAAAATAAAGGAAAAATAAATTAAATAACTTTTAATAATATTAAATATTAATTAAATCAACTTTTATAAATTTAAAATTTATATATATTAAATATTTTTAATTTTTTTCAATATAGGTTGGGTCATGCGAGTCAACTAGTAATCCACTGATTCGAATAATGACCTAGTGACCCAGTGTCTTGACTGGTTCGATCACCAGTTTGAATTTTAAAACTATGATAGAGAGACATCGAGAGAGATGTCGAGACACCGAAATTATTTAAATTATTCTTTCTATATTTTTTAACATCTCCTATTATTAGTTGTAAATTTTTTTTATATATATTTCACTTTTTATTTTATAGATCACTCCCTTTATTTAATTTTATTCAAATTATTAAATTATTGTAAGAATACAAGAAATAATAAATCAATATATGATAATAAATAAAATTTATGTGAAAAATTTATATATATAAATGTTACGTAATAATTATTAATTAGTTCATTGACTTTTAATTCAATACGATCCGGTCAGACCAAAGTCCCTCTCGCTATAAATTTGCTCTCAGAGAATAGCGAAGAAGGAGCAACACATTATCGCGTCGTTACTAAAAAAAAAAAAAAATTAAAGTTTAATTCAGTTGATTTGAACAAGTGCGTGAATTTTCGTAAGACAACAACGGAATTGAAGGCAGCGATGCAGATGCAACTGGCCTTGCTGCTGCTGCTGATTGCGTTAGCAGAAGCCGCCGACGACGAAGCCCTTCCCGGCTGCGAAAACACTTGTGGAAGCGTTAGAGTTCCATATCCATTCGGCATAGGAAAATCTTCAGTCACCGGTGAAAACTGTTTCTTGGAGGATGCACTGAACTTCAATTGCAGTAGCTCCGTTTTATATTACTACAACCTCCAAGTCTTGAACATATCCCTCGATGGTAAGATGAGCATGCTTGCTAACATCTCAGAGGTCTGCAAAAATGAATCTTGGGGTAGAGTACCAACAAAAGGTACATCATGGTATCTCCGGACTCCGGCTTTCGTAATTTCTAGCGACGACAACAAGTTCGTAAGCGTGGGATGCGACACTTACGGCTATCTCCGCAGCTATCTCAACGGCAACGAATCCTCGACGGGATGCTCCAC
Source organism: Amphicarpaea edgeworthii (assembly GCA_014843725.1). NCBI lineage: Eukaryota > Viridiplantae > Streptophyta > Magnoliopsida > Fabales > Fabaceae > Amphicarpaea > Amphicarpaea edgeworthii. The sequence continues at coordinate 18,924,416 of CM026321.1, forward strand.
AACGTGTGGAAGCAAAGAGAGCGCGCAAAGGATGCAGACATCAGATGGACACTGTTCCGGGATAGGGTGTTGCCAGGTGGAATATATATATATATAATTATTTTGGCTTAATTATGTTTTTAATACTTAAATTTTTTAAAATTTCAATTTTTTTCTCTGAATTTTTGTTTGATTGAAAAAAAAAATTCTGTGTTAAAATTTTTTTGTTGGTTTGATTAAAACTATCTAAAACTTTTTTTTTAAGGTTTTAGTCATTACACTTTATTAAAAATTCAGTTTAGTCTCTGAAAAATTATTAAATAAATATAAAAATAAGATTTAAATTTTTTAATAAGAACTAAAAAATGAATTTTTTAAAAAGTTGAAGAATTTAAGTCGAAGGATAAAAACATTATTATGAAAAAATTTAAAGACTTTAACGCATAAAATAAAAATATTAATAATTAATTATTAATTTTTGTTAACGTCATGAAGTGAAACCATGGAACCAACGACCTTTCCTTTCTCCCTTTCACCATTCGGATTGTTTGCTGACAGGTGGATATACCTCCTGGAATGAGGAATGTTAGTCGACAAGCATACAGTTTCAACAATTTCAACTACACTTCCGACTTCAACAACTGCAGCTACTCCTTTGTGGTGGAAAACGGCAACTACACTTTCTCCATGGATCATCTCAAAAGCCTCCCTTTCGATAGAGCACCCTTTGTCGTAGAATGGACTGTTGGAAAGGAGACGTGTGATGTTTCAAAGGGTAAAACCGATTATGCGTGCAAGAGTAATAGCGATTGTGAAGACTCCACCACCGGAGATGGTTACCGATGCAAATGTAAAGAAGGCTACGAGGGAAACCCATACCATCCCAATGGTTGCCAAGGTAACTAGTTAACTATACTTTTCTTCTTTATATTATAACACTTGGGATTTTTTTTTTTTATCATTAAATTATTTTTCTTTTAAATTAAGTTTAGATTTGCATTTTAGTTTAGGCTTTTAACCATGTTCTTAAACTATTTTTGGAATTTTAATTTTTAGTCTTTAAATTTTATTTAATTAGTTATGGACTTTTGTTTAACTAACGAAGATCCCTTAAACTTTTTAAAAAATTGATTTTTAGCCCTAAATAAAAATTTAAATTCTATTTTTTTTATTTATTTAATGGATTTCCATAAATTAAAAATTAAATTTTTAAAAAGTGTAGGGATAAAAACTTTAACTGGAAAACTTTTTCGTGTCAAAAAATAATTTAACAATTAAAAACTTTAACAAAAATATTTTAGAAATTTGATCAATTAAACAAAAATTTAAGAATTAAAAATCGAAATTTCAAAAATTTCATGAATTAAAAATATAATTAATGCTTTATTTTATGAATTTAATTTTCATGCACAGGTGATATAAAAATAATTTTACATTATCAATCAATCATATTTTATTTTTTGAATAACTTTTGAAATAATTTAATAAAAATTAATTCACTTATAAAAAAAAAGAAAAAAAAGAGAGTTGTCAAACTATTTTACATAAAATACTACCTAAGATGTATTACATTCTTTTCTCTTATTTTATTTCATTTCTAAAGTTCCTCCCGCATCGAAATTCATCGATTTCTCCCTTTTTCATGACCGCAAGGCACCTCTTCTCTTCTTTATTACCGACCTCGAATTAACCATTTTTTTTAAGAAGTGCCTCATCTATGAAGTGTTTCAGAAGTGCCTCATACGTCGAATAAAGTATAAATTTTCCACCTTGGAATTTATTCTATATTATAAAAAAAAGTTGAAAATTGAAAATAAAAATTTAAATTTGACGCATTTTTACTTTTATAAACATATTGTTTTTTAACAATTTCGTTTTTATTTTTATAATTTTTTTAATATTTAAAATGTGAAAATAAAAATAAATATTTCCTGAAATTAAACGACGCTTAAATGTTTCTAATCCGTTCTCGCTACTTAGTTTTGATTCTCCAAAATTTCACACCTATTCATATTTTCTTTATCATACATTAACAATGGATGTGGCCGCGAACCTTTATCACTTAGACCTCATCGGTAGAGTCGATACTCGATAGTGATACATGATTAATTTATTTAGGAGACAAAAGGGTCGATAGTGATATATAGAAAGGGCCATTGACTTTACAATTAATTAATCTAACAGATTAAAATAACCTTACCATGATGTAGCTATAGACATTGTCAAATTTCATAACCTTACTAATCATTTGTTGGAGGTTTTAAAACCTCCAAAAATGTGTTTAGTAAGATTTCAATACTTGAATCGGCACAAAGCCAGAAACATTGAGGTATATTTAGCACCAATAACCTGTTAAAAAATATATATTTATTTTCAAATATATCTCAATTATCTTTTTAGTCTTCATATTAATTACAACTTATACAATCAATTTTAATAATTCTTGAATTCGGTGGATGAAAAAAAAACATATTTGAAAAAAAAATTCATTAAAAGTGAGTGACCAAATTATTTAACTGAGATTAATTATTAATAAAGTTATTAGATACTTCATGCTAATTTATAGTATGATTGGTTGATTAGTACCATTAAATTTTGAATTATAATAAATAATAATTTGTTATCCAAAATTAAAAACTTTATTTTTGTTTTTAATTTGTAAATTTCCCATAGAAAATTGAATTGTGAGTTATTTCCCTCAAGCTCGTTCCATTTATTACTCTCATTAACTTTGAAAGAACGAAACACAGGTGTATGTGGGTATAAAATTGTCAGTTATTAAAGAAATATGTCACCATTAATTATTTCAACTTTGCAATTTTATGAAATTATTATATGTGTGATTGTTACGTCTTTGTAGACATTTTGGAATGTACGACTCACAGACACAATTGCACAAATGAACAAAGGTGTGATGAAATCCTTGGATCTTTCAAATGTGTCTGCCTTGAAGGAGAAACAAAAGAAGGTGGAGGATGCCTAACAAAGCAACGAGATGATGTATTTATGAAAGTAGCCATTGGTAATAAACTAGCTCAGTTGGCTTTTGGTCTTCTTCCTTTTTTATTCTTGTGTGATGTTTTTCTTCCATTTGTGGCCATACAACCCATAAACTAGTATTTTCTTTTTTAAAAGTTATGTGTTCAATTGTGGAATTGCATTCATCTCATTTTCAAAACAGGTGTAAGTGTGGGATTACTTGCTCTACTTATGGGGATTTCTTGGCTCTACTTGATACACCAGAAAAGGAAAGTTGCCATATTAAAGGAGAAATTCTTTAAGCAAAATGGTGGTATGATTCTAAAACAGCAACTCTCTGCCACAGAAGATCCTTCACAATCTAGTACTATTTTCACTGCAGAGCAACTTAAGAAAGCCACCAACAATTTTAATGAGAGCTTAATCATCGGTAAAGGAGGTTATGGTACAGTTTACAAAGGATGTCTCTCAAATGACAAGATTGTTGCTATCAAAAAGTCAAAAATAGTAGATCAGAGTCAGGTCGAGCAATTCATTAATGAGGTCATTGTATTATCACAAATTAATCATAGGAATGTGGTCAAACTCTTGGGTTGTTGTTTAGAGACAGAAGTTCCTTTGCTGGTTTATGAATTTGTTAACAATGGGACGCTTTTTCATTATTTACATAATGAAGGCCAAGTAGCTAATGTGTGTTGGAAAACTCGTCTAAGGATAGCAACAGAGACAGCTGAAGCTCTGTCATATCTACACTCAGCAGCCTCCATACCCATCATTCACAGAGATGTCAAGACGGCTAACATTCTCTTGGATGACACTTACACCGCCAAAGTGTCTGATTTTGGAGCTTCGAGATTGGTTCCACTTGATCAAACTGAATTAGCCACAATCGTGCAAGGAACCATAGGGTATTTAGACCCAGAGTACATGCAAACAAGCCAATTGACTGAAAAAAGTGACGTCTATAGCTTTGGGGTAGTGCTTGTAGAACTGCTAACAGGGGAGAAACCATTCTCATTTGACAAACCAGAAGACAAAAGAAGTCTTACAATTCACTTTCTAAGTTGCTTGAAAGAGGAACGTTTGTTTGAAGTTCTTGAAATCGGTATTTTGGACGAAGAAAATAAACATGAGATCATGGAGGTTGCTATTCTTGCTGCAAAGTGCTTGAGACTAATAGGGGAGGAAAGGCCTAGCATGAAAGAAGTGGCAATGAAGTTGGGAGGAATAAGACTGATGGAGAAACACATATGGACCAATGCAGGCCAAAATTTCGATGAGGCTCAATACTTGCTTCATGAGACATATAGTACTGGTGAACATGGTGATAGTAGTGGCCATCAAAATATTGGATACGACAGTTTGAGAAATCTTGAATTAATTGACTTTGGTGATGGAAGATGATTAACGCAAATGTATTTCTACTTTAGTTTATTTCCATGTACAACATAATTCTACTTTCATTTCTTGTAGTTGGCATGGATATAATTCGAACAAGGAATTCAATTTATGAATTTCCATATTGTTTCAAATTACTTGTTGTGCCCATTTTTCTGAATTGTTTCAAACTCTATGCTACTATGTTTAATTTTCTGAAAAAAAAAAAAATGGTGATGCAAGGGTTACTAGCTAATACATGCTACTATGTGTTGAGCAGCTTTATAACATCTTCATCTTATTATTATATTTATACTCATCACAAAAAATATAATTTAAATTTTTTATTAATATTATATTTATCAGATAAATATGATTTCTATAACAATAATAAATTAATAATTTAAATATATTACATTACATGTTTACTTATAAAATATGAAAAATAATTAAATGAAACAAATCAAATCATTTATACGGAGATTTTTTTTTTTTCTTTTACTGGTTACGTGTATCAGTGTTAGTTTATTAATAAAAGATGGTTCAAGGCTAAACACATGTTAATTTTGTATTCATCTTCAACTTAAAAATAAATTAAAAAGATTCTCTGGGTAGACTTTTAGAGAATTTTCTCTTGTCCATTTTCATCTTTCTTCTTCTTTTGCCATTCTTATTCATTTTCCCCTTTTCAAAATTTACCATTAATAACATAGCATAGTGTATTTCATTATTCCTTTATTTATCTACATTACAAATGAGTGTTTAGATGTTTTTAATTTCAAGAAAGTGGGACAGCTACTTGGTTTCCCTAATTACTCTTGGTAGGTTTTCTCTGTTTTGTCCAAACTATGAAGTGTCTTTGAGTTTGATACTTACATAAATTGTAATTTTCATTTTTCTCTTTCTTTAATTTTATGTTCTCTTTTTACACGAGTATGTTGCATTGGGTGTTGGCAATTACAGTTTTTATGCTTTGGTTCTTTTCATTTTGACATTTTGCTATTCATATTATATATTAGAATCACGTTGATTCTCTATTTAGAACTTAGATTTTTCCGTGTAAGTCACTATTCTCTTCTCCTAGAGCATTTTTTGTTGTTAATTAATGGTGTGTTATGGGGTCAATTATGGTTTAACTTCAATTTTCAACATAATTTTTTGCTTTTGTTTCTTGGATTTTGATCTTCTACTCTTTGATATCTATTGTATATTGAAATCATGTTCATTTTATGTTTAACTTAGAACCTTATATTTGCTTATTTTGTTACTCCTATTTATGCACTATCCTCAGTAAAGAAGAATACTTTGTTATTAAGTTTTGGTTTTCATGCTTTGTTTTTTTTCATTTTGATCTTCTGCTCTTTATATTGAATATTAAAATGATGTTGATTTGCTCTACTCATAGCTTTAAAGGTAAGCATAATCTCCTTTACCCTGGTCTTTCGTTAGTTTCTTAATTATTCATGTGTTATGCATGTCAAGTTTGATGATATCTTCAATTTTCCAAATTTTATCAAACTTCAAAGTGAGGTAATTATGTTTAACACATTGAGATTGATTCCTAATTTATTCTTTTCTTTTCTTTCCTAATTTTTACATTTATATTTTTATGTATCTATTGTGGCTTTCAATAAACAGTTTTCCATTACTTTTCTTTGTCTTTGCAACTCTTTTTTTTTTTTTTCTTTCAGATGGAGCTAAAGTTTGGACTAGGGGTGCATCTTATATAGATTTTGTGTTTAAATGCATCTGCCTATGCAACCTTTTCTTGGTCTATTGTTGCTTTGTATATTTTTTTCCTCATAAGGAACAATGTAAAATAGAGTTGTAGTCCCAAAATATTACCTTATATGTTGAATTTCTATACTTTATAGAATACTAGCCACATAATATTTCACACCATATCATCTTAGTTAATAATAGAATATATAATTAAATTTGAAAAGATTAATTAAATAAATATGATTATAAAAAGTTGATTATCAAAAATATTATCTAAGCATGGAAACGAATTATTTTCTCTTACTTTTTAAGAATAGCATAACAAAACAGATATATAAATTCTTTTTAAGTTCTTACATATGTGCAAGACCTACCATTGAATCCCATAAAATTACTTAAGCATATTGAGATTATTCTAGCTTGAGTAATCAGTTATACCATATGTCCTTTATTTAAAAATTAAAATATGTTAGAAAATAAACATAACTATATAATGTAATCGGTACCAATAGTGACCATATATAACTAATTTGGAGTAAAAGGTAAAGTTGAGTTTAAAACACTAAAGAAAGAGAAGTTTTTTTCGCTTAATTAAAAAACACATAAAAGAACATGTGATTTCTTCCCCCACCCTATGAAAAATGATTATAAGAAGGGATAAATAGGAGAAAGTCCATCTCTGCCTTCCCTGGCACATAATAAAGTGTTATATGTTGTATCCTTGGGATTGATATTATTATTTTCATGTATCAATTTGATTGACAGCACTAACACCATGATTTAGTATTGTTTCTGCTTTTACTATGTTAAATTGGAAATACGGCACATTGCAATTTTTAGTGAATGGTCCCTTTACTCAGGGTTTGGTTTGGCTATGTATGTCAGATGATGATGTATGTACTTAGAGTTTTGTTAGTTCTTTCCAATAGCTTGGGTGGGGTTTCACTAATGTTTGTGATTATGAATGGTTCTAAATATTATATTATTGATTTTTTTAGGGACACGAAAATGCTTGATTGCAACTACCAAAAGAGGATCTAATTATATATGAAACTTTGCAATAGCCTAATTTGGAATTGGTTCTCTTATAGGGTGTCTACAAGGTTTGGTTTTGCTTCACTTTCTCCTACTTTTTGTTGTATAATTGTGATTTTTTTCAGCTATAAATTATGGTGAAGATTTATTTATCAGTTCTTGGTTGTATCTCTTACTAGATATATAAAAATGAAATTTACTCTTGCAGGTTACTTATCATACACTTTCTTTTTTATTTATTGTAACTTGTATCATATATTCAGGACCATTTGATAGCTCATGCTGAGTAATTTAAACTAAAATAATAGTGCTTAGTAAGATTTATTTGTAATATTATCATATTGAGTTTTGATAGTCTCATGACGATGCAGTTGAGAATATTTTGGTCAAAAGTTAATTTTTATTTTTTACATATTGTGTTAAATTTAGAAGAAAAAAAAAAAAAGAATTCGATGTGCTTTGAAAGTTATTTTCATTTGTGGAATTTTATGTGGTCAACTTGGTGATCATCTTTGTTATTGTAGGGACAACAACAGATTTTTCAATACAGGTTTCCAACTTAAGTACACGATGAGAAGCTCTTGCTGCAAAATAAGTTAGGAAGAAAAGTTCATAACTTAAAAAATTATTTGTTATTTATAAATATATTTTAATTAGATCATTTTTCTAAATCTAGAAGAGTGTCTTGGCATCTTATAGTTTTGGGGGATGCTAGAGGGAGGTATGAGTATGACTAAGATGAGGATATCTAGTGGCGATGTAGTGTGATTTCGATAATAAACAAGGAAGATGATTTCTCTAGTAAGTTAATTGATGTTTACTCGGGTGTTTGTATCATGTATAAGGATAAACGAGGGGGACTTCTTTGAAGATAATGTTCAAACATACAATAGGAAATTGGTATTTTCAATTGAGTTGTGTGTGGTAGTGGTGAATCTGAATATGATACAACATGATGATCTACAAACAAAAAATAATCTAGAAGATTATATTTTTCAGCATTATTGTTTATTGGTGTTAATCTTTGATTTTATCTTTAAGTATGGGTTGAAGGATATGTGGGATAGAAAAGACTCAATATGTTATTGTTAAATGTCTACTAGCCATTATATGTGGATTTACATGGTAAAAAGTAAGGAGTGTTTTTGGATTGGTTGAAAGTCAATTTACTAATATAGGGGTCCGGAGTGAAGTGCATTTGGTGGTAAAAAACCAGTTAGTGCAGTTGTGGAATTTGACACAATATTATATGTAGATTGTATTTGCTCAATATTATGAAAAAGCAAACGATAACAGAACCAGAAGTAGCACATGGTTTTTTTTAATTCTTTTTAACAAATTGTGTAATGTGCTTCAAAACATGTGTATCAAAACTTTATGTTTCTCATGTTTTATATGGTTTAGTTTGGTTACGACTTATTAGAAAAGGTTAGATACTTGAACACTGTATACATAAAAAAATTAATTACTAATAATTTTTGTTATGAAATTTGATTGTGAAATATGAAGACTATTTTTTGTTTAATATAGTATAATAAATATCTATTATCTATTATCTATTACTCTATGTAAAAGAAAGTTAAGTTTGAATACATGTTATCACCTAATCAAATGTTTTCTGTCCAAAAAATTTTCTCTCTTCCTTTTTATCTTTCTTGATAAAAAGGAATTCAATTTATGAATTTCCAATATCATTTCTACATAATGTTTCAAATTACTTGTTGTGCCCATTTTTTTGAATTGTTTCAAACTCTATGCTACTATGTTTAATTTTCTAAAAAAAAAAAAACAATGGTGATGTAAGGGTTACTAGCTAATATATGCTACCATGTGTAGAGCAGCTTTATAACATCTTCATCTTATTATTATATTTATACTCATCATAAAAAAATATAATTTAAATTTTTTATTAATATTATATTTATCAGATAAATATGATTCCTATAACAATAATTGTTAGGTTGGCACACACTTATGAAGAGAAAAGAGAAGAAGAAATGCAAAAAAGGAATCTTAGAAAGCAATACCTCATTATTATTGATTAGTAAGCTTCTCTATATTTATATAGAGAATGGATACAACCGTACATAATTGCACCAATATGCACATGATATAATAGTTAATAAAACAGTTATAACTAACTGTAAACTAACTAATTATCTACCTAAAATGAATTAATAACATGTCCTCTTAATTCATAATAGGTACAATTCCTAACTCATCTCTTAGCCTTAAGAAACTATCACCCTTTAATGCTTTTGTGAAAACATCAGCAATTTGTAATTCAGTGGGGCAATACGTGATCTCAATTGTTCTTTGATTTACTTGCTCCTTTAAGAAATGAAATCTGGTCTCAATATATTTGCTCCTGCCTGAAGATGGATGCCTTACCTCTTCATTTAGATTTTTGGTATCTTCATACCTTAAGTCTTCTCCGTTCTCTTAGTTTATAGGTTTCTATTTCTATGTCATAACATGTATGGATGATGGCATTGTATTGTTTGTTATAGACTAAGCCATATTATTTTTGCTTGATGTTTGATTTGCCCTATTTTCTATTATCTTTAGCATCACTATATGATTTACTTCTTAGGAACTAATTCTAAGTTATTGCAATCGATTACACTTTTTGGAAATCGATTACTAGATGGCCAAATCAATTTTGGAACCATCTCTGGTATCAGGTTAATTGATTACCAACTATTGCAATCGATTACAATGCTCATTTTAGATTTTAGATGTTGTTCTGTATCAATTACAATCGATTACCATCAAGTTGCAATCAATTACAAAACAATCTCTGAGGTTCAAAAATTGCTCTGTTTCATTTGCAATCGATTACTAGATGATCTTTGAAATTCAGAATTGGCTCTGTCTTGTTTGCAATCGATTACAAGTCTACTACAATCGATTACAATAGCCGACAGTAAGTGTAAATCATATTCTGATACACGGGATAATCGATTACACCTTATTGCAATCGATTATATCTAGTATAATGGTCATTTTAAAAAGATCTCCAAGACTCATTCTTTATCTAACTAACTTCGAATCTTTTTTACCATTCGTATATATTTGAACACATAGCTTTCTGTGCAGAATAACAAACTTTCACAATATCTTTTCATTCTTTCAATTGTCAAAATCCAAATCTTTGATTTGATTTTCAGATTTGATATTGCTCTGAACATTCTCTGTCTTTCTTCTGTACATCACTTAATCTCTTGAGTTTTAGAAAAACTCAAATTGTTTTTACTACTATACCCATTTGAAAGTAAACCTCTGAGCCCATACAGCTATATCCCTCTCTTGTTCTTTCATGAACTAAGGTGATTCAAGCGATTGTTCTTGACTGCTATATTCACTCAAATTGGAGTTCCTTAAACTGATCTCATATCAGCTATATCAGCACATCAAGGTGTTTTTGTTCTTTAATCTTTTTCATTGATATTGTTTGATTAGCATTGTGGGAATTTTGTTCCTAAATGCTGTGCTGAAATTAGATGATATTTCTAATTTTGTTTCTAGTATTGTGTTTAGAAATTGGATGGTGAATGGTGTTTTCACATTCAATCTTCTAGGTTCCTGTTTTAGGTTGTGAAATCAGGATTTGCTGTGAATTGTGTGTGCATGGTGTATGTAATCAAATTCATAGTGGAACCCCTTGGTGAAAGGGAGAATTGGATGTAGATCGGTAGTTGATCAAACTAGTATAAATCAACAGGCTCAATCTCTCTATCCTTTGATCTATTTCAATTTAGTTTTTGATCTTTATCAAGATTATTTGTTCTAAATCATTTCTATCATAAGCTGAGGTTTTTTTTCTGGTTTTGTTCAATCAATATAACATTCTCTCAAAACACTTTTATTAAAATATCAAAAGCGGTGGTGAAAAACCTTTTTGAAGAAGAAGAATATGTTATTTTTATGTTGAATCAATTCATTCCCCCCCCCCCCCCCCCCTTCCTCTTGATTAATTACCCAGTTGATCCTAACACTGCCATGAGACACTAGATTCTTAGCAAGGTTGATTGCAGACTTATTGTCAACTAGCAGCTTTCGAGAGGTTTCTTCATTTCTATGCCAATTTCTTTTAATAATGAGTCAAGCCATAGTGCTTGACAAGTAGCATAAGATGCAGCTATATATTCAGCTTCACATGATGAGAGGGCTACTACAAGTTGTTTCTTGGAACACCATGATATAGATGCTCCTAGATACTTGAAACAAATATCCCGAAGTGCTCTTCCTATCTCCTTTATCTCCACACCAATCAGAATCAGAATAGCCAAGTAACTCAGCTTGATTTCTATGTTTGTTTCTCTTGGAAATAATATTCCATACTTCAAAGATCCTTTCAAATACCTTAGTACTCTTTTTGCAACCAATAAGTGAGTCCTCTTAGGTTTACTCATGAATCTGCTGATTATTCCCATTGCAAAAACAGATGTCGGGCCTCTCTTGTTGCAAAGATATCTCAATAAGCCAACCATCTATTTAAACAAAGTAGGATCAATCAATTCATCATCATCATTAGAGTTGTTCAACTTGACTCTAACCTCTGCTTTGGAGTAGTCGTAGGATTGTAGTCCATCATGTTGAATCTCTTCAATACACATCAAACAACATATTTTCTCTGATGTAGGACAATTTCTCTTTCTATAGTTATGAATTTCATTCCTAGGAAGTATGCCAATTTTCCCAAATCTAACATTTCGAATTTAGACATCATTAGAGCTTTAAAGCTTTCAATTTCCTTGATATCATTTCCAGTGATCAGTAGATCATCAACATAGAGACATATGAGTAACACACTTGATTCTTTTCCTTTCTTCACGTATACACCATACTCCACTGAGCATTTAAAAAAATGTTGAATTATAAAAGAATCTATTCGCTTATTCCATGCTTTAGGGGTTTGTTTGAGTTGGTACAGAGCCTTGTTCAATATGTATACTGTCGCAACCGGAATCGCGGCGGACGGCGCCTAAAATCGAAAGATATGGATCAGAAGAGTCGCCACCAATGTTTATTAAGGAAAACATCAGAAAAATCTTTTTTAGAAAAAATGGTCTTTGAAACCAGATTTGAGTTCGGGAGTCCATTACGTGTAGGGAAGGTATTAGCACCCCACAACATCCGTCACAAAAACGGTTACCTTTAATTAATTAAGCGAAAATCTTTTATAATTTTTAGACATTTATCTCACCAAAACATTATTAGAACAAAATAATTAATTTTACTAAAGGAAAGAAAGAGATATACTATTTTTTTATTATTTAGGACTCTTGAGTTGTCGCAACTCATTTATCCTAAAAAGACATTTGAAAAATTGACAGAGGTGTACACCCAAGTCAATTCATCTTTATTATTATTTTTTAAATGATTAAAACAACTATTGATAATTAAAGAAAGAAAGTGCAACTTAGTAAAATGATGAAGCTGCTTAGGGATTTGCTAGTGGATTGATGAAGCTGCTGATGAAAATCTCCATTCTTCTTCTCTTGTTTTTCTTGTTTCTTCTTCCTTCTTTTTTTCTTCTCGTTGCTTCTTTTCCTTTTTCTTCTTCTTGTGCTTGATTTGGGCACTTACTGTAGACTACACTTCAATTTTTAAAAAAACTTGTAGCATTGTAGCAGTATAATTTGGAGGAAAATGAGAAAAAATGGGTTTCTTGCTTATTATATTATTGTATATTCTCCTTCATTTTTTCTTTCCCCTTTCATTCTTTCATTTTTTTTTTATGTAGCAAGATAAACTTGTGGATAATAATAATAATTATACTAATACTAATAATAATAACAACAATAATAATAATTATGGGATGATAATAATGATAATAATAATATTATTAATAATAATAACGACAACAATAATAATAATAATTGTAAAGGATAATTAAACAGACAAAATTGAGTGTTGGCAGTTGCCCCTCTTTATTTATATTTTACCAAATAAGATGAATAACCTTAGTTTTCATTTTATTGTAGTAAAAATAAATAAAGAAAAAGAAACTACAATTTTGTTCGATGATGATAGAAAAAGATGTAGGGACCTAACAAATGTAAAAATAGTGGGTATGGATGCCCGAAATGTAAAGTGGTGGACGTGGATGCCCGAGATGTAAAAGCTGTGGGTGTGAATACCCGTGATATAAAGACAATGGGTGTGGATGCCCGAAATATAAAGCGGTGGACGTGGATGCCCGTGATGTAAAAGTTGTGGGTGTGAATACCCGTGGTGTAAAGACAGTGGGTGTGGATGCCCGAAACGTAAAGTGGTGGACGTGGATGCCCGTGATGTGTAAAAAGCTGTGGGTGTGGATGCCCGAAATATAAAGCAATGGGCGTAGATGCCCGAAATTGAAAGCAATGGCTAGTATTATCATGTCAATCTTTTTATTATTATTTGTAATATATGAAATTTGAACTTCATTTATAGATACTCCTATTATGAGTGGTATCATATATTTTAATATACAAATTGTATTTATTCTTAAAAAAAAATCTTATTATTATATTTATATTCATTACAAAAAATATAATTTTAAATTTTTGTTAATATTATATTTATTAGATAAATATTGATTCTTATAACAACAATAATTTAAATATATTACATTACATATTTAATTATAAAATGTGAAAAACAATCAAATGAATCAAATCATCCGTACAAATCAAATCATTGTACAAATGTACGAGGATCGTGCTTTTTTTTTTTTTTTTGCTTGTTACCGGTGTCGTGCTAGTTATACAAAAGTTTAATCCATCTTGTGATGGGTAACATTGTGATGGTTGAAAAACTTTTGGAAAGTATAATTTGAGGTGATTCGTAATTGTTGTCAGTCATATTTTTTAACATTCACAGTTTAACACTTTTTTTTAATATACGAAGGTGTTATCCACATACAATAAGAAAATAACTAAATTATTATCATTAAATCTATTGTAGTATATACAATAATCTAAACTCAATTTGTTGTAATTAAGGCTAACAAGGAAAGAATTCTAATGATATTTGGTCAACCTACAAATCATGTTTTCTTTTCCTTGTTATTTAAGGCCTCTTGGTGGGAGAATATATATTTATTCTTCATGTTCTTAGTGGAAAAAAGTATTTTTCACATCAGGTTGGTTATTCAAGATGTAAATTAAATGAAATACACATAGTTGGAATAACTCTAATGGTTGTCAATTGAACAACTATCAAGAATATATCATTGAAATCAACACCTTCTTTAAGAACATATCCTTTGACTACCAATCTTGCATAATATTGTTACACTTGATTATTGTCATCTCTTTGTCATGACCCCCACCATTTTGTCATGCACTGCAAGCACCCACAAAGAAATAATTGAACTACTCATAAACTCTTGAAAGGTTAATGGGTTCTCTTCTTAAGTTAGGCGACAATATACATCATGAATTTTCATGATACAATTTGTGAAAACATAAAGTCACTTTCTATGACTTTTATGACAAAGGTTAAAAAGGCTTAATTTAAAATTCAAACTTTATATGCTAGGTTGGTAAAATGTGACTTAAGAGTAGAAAATTTTACATTATATTTAATGTATTAGTTCAAAGTTTTGGCTATAAATAATATATTCTTTCCATCACATTTTGTATTCCAAAATCAAGAGTTAAGCACATAAGTGTTCTAAGTGAAGTGTTTCTCATATTATAAAAGAGAGTGTTATTATAAGAAAAAGTGTGTAATTGTTCTCTCTTTATATTTATAATGAGGTTGTAAGTTTTCTTCTACTTAATGAAAATATTTCTCTGATCTTGCCTATAATTTTTTCTTTATTTGTTGAGAATTTTTCACATTAAATATTATATATTAATTCTTATATTTTTTTCATCTCTATTTGCGAATTATTATTTTTCACTTTGAATAAGTAACATAATTTGAGTATTGAACTGATCTAAACTTATTTCGTGTTAATCGCTGATCTTGTCTACCATTGACCTCTTCTAATTCTTGTTATTCGTGCTCTTGTTTTACTTTAGTAGTCATATTCTCCTGACTAGATAGAGTCTATCTGGAGGGTGCCATAGAGATTAGTGCTCTGTATAAAAGATACTTAGTATCCCTTCTCGGTTATCGAATCATTTACATTATAATTGTTGAATTTGCATCAGATAGGAACGTATTAATCTATTGGTCAGTCAATTCAATGTCAATGCCACATATCCCTGCCCAATCAATGTCGTAGACATACAACTCAGTCTCTTAGACGAACAATCCACAATCTTTCAAGCACTAAGAGTGTGTTTGGTTAGCCATTTTGGCAACCAAATCTGCACTGTCTGTGTACTTTTCACATTTGCCTTTTTGTTTTTTAAAAAAGAAACTAGAGAAATTTTGAAGTAGTAGTGCAAATAGATTGAGTAACAACAGCATGATAATAATGAGGCATTATTAACTATTATGATAGGAAAGTGACATTAATTTTTCATTAACATTATACAGAGAAAGGAACTAGTATATTACTATTTGTTTAAGATATCAGAATATCTTGTAATATAACTAAATGTCCTGTTTTAGGCCAATAATAATATCCAAATTTTGACATAATTTTTTATGAAATTTGGTTCAATTAATTTTCAGAGTGCAATTCCAATTCTAATAGAAACCAAGTTTGATGATTTTGTTAGACTTCCCCCATATGTGCAATGGACAATTGTAACACAGGTAAATGAATTTAAGGTCTAGTAATTAGTTATTTTCTCCTATTGATGCATCCTTGATTGACTCATTTATGAAGTTGTATGCTTCCGCATTTTAGCATTAACTTTGGGCCCTGCATGGATGCTGATTAACTTTTTGTGATGTGTTCACAGTTCATTTACTTTTTTGTCATATTCCTTGGCTTTTCAAAATTTAACTTGGTACGGCACATAACTGCTACAGAAATGAAGGCAACCCTTTTCTTTTCAAGAGCAACCCACAACATAAATGTCAACAAAATATTCAAGTTTATATCGTATGTATATGATAGCAGATCAAAGGAGAATAAAAAACTAGAATGAGAAAGAAAACAAGTCAACTTTTGACTATAGTCAGAACCTGAGACGTTGTGACTCGGTTTTTCTGTCGTTGTGGCTGAGGTCAAAGCCCACAGGCTACGATAAAGATGGAGAAATTCTTTTTCTATATAATTTTTGTATGATATATTTTTTTATTCATCTGGTGTTAAAAATATGTACTCTCTAACATATTTTCTATTATCATTGTGCAACATTTATCAGAACTTGTAGTATTACGAGTGAGAACGATTAAATATATAAAGAGTAAAGCCTACATCAATGTGTTGTTTATAATTTTCCTGATTTTGAAGTTACGTAATTATATTTGAATGTGATTACTGTAAAAGTAAATTAGTAGTAAAATTTAATATAATGTTTTTTATTCAATACAAAACTTAAAGTTATTTTAACTCAATCAATTTTTAAGAGTTAATTACGGTGACATCCCTTAAAATTTACACTAATTAGATAAACACACTCTACGTTTGAGATAATTTATTTGGCACCCTCATGTAATACTGTCGGTTAAAATTTGTTTTCTAAATTGATTTACATTAAAATTATAATTTCTTAATTGAAATTCCAAATTACCCATCACCTCCGCTACTTTGACTCAATACATATTAAAAAGTATTTGACTTGTTAAAAAAATTAAACTCTTTTTTGCTTAAAAAATTTAAAAAAAAATTATTTAATTTTTTATGTATAAAGATTTTTCTTTTCATCAAGTGCAGGCATTATCATGTCATTTAAAAGAAATTTTAAATATCCTTTTATACATTTTAATGTTTTTTTTTTACATTTATGTAATAAATATAAAAATATTATATTGTTCTTAAAAAGTTGAAAATTTACTTATTTTATATTTATTTTCATCTTTAAAATGAAAAAGAAAAGGCCAAAGCCAATGTCTCAGGGGGAGGAGATCCCCTCAAGTGTAAAAACCATAATGTTTCTACTGTAATAAAATCTAACCCTTTACTTTCTTAAACTAATTGTTATAAATGAATGGCTAGGATTCTCCAGTTGGGGATTCATGTCTTAGGAGTTAGGAGTTATTTTGTTTTATGTTTTATTTTTTAAATATGCCACACATGATCCTGTCCCTTCGTAAGGAAAAGCGAAAAAGTTACAATGAAGATTTAGATTGGTATATACCAAAGAATCAAGGGCTTAAAACCCCTGCGAATGTGACACACATGAAATCCGACAAATAAAAGCTTAGCAAGTAATTAATTAAGCACGATAAGATAAAATGAAGAGGTGTTATTACAACATTACATCAACTTTATTTATTGTAAAATTCATACACTAACATTTTATTAATGTAGCACCCAGTCTCAAATATTATTAATTTACTACTATACTATACTTAAAGATTGATATCTCTAAGTTTGTTGAAGCCCTTGGAACTGTCAACAAAAAATCTGCTCTTTCACGGAATTGAGGTTCCATGACCCTACCAGACTCATCCTTCAACATGTTTATACTAATCCTTTTCAATAATTCTCCATTAGCGATGAAATACGTGAGCACGAGAAGTTCATTCTCAGCTCCACTGAAGCCATTCATCTCCACCACTTCCAGACTTGAAGTCAAGCATTCATAAACTTCCACGTTGTCTCTCCAGTATCGCTTCCGGTTAAACACAAACGGTGCTTCATAATCCTATATATATATATATATATGAAACAAAATATTAATTAGCAGTTTCGAGGATTGCGTACCCTCCTGGAGTTGTTTTGTCGGATTGGACTGACCGAGGATACCTTGTCTGGATCATGGAACAGCAAAGGAAAAACAAATTTAATTAATGTATGCAATTGATACTCACAAACAGATCTTTCTCCGGACACATTTCGATTGTGAGACGCTCTAATAAGGGACAACTGTTGAGGAAGAATGAGATTCCCACAAACTCGTCCTTGTGCAAAGCCGTCTTCATTGTCAAATGCCTCGCAAGTATGTCAGTTTGAAAACCTAGCAGTTCGGGTCCAGTAGGAATAACCTTCATTTAAATTAAGAGTGAAAGTTATAATTATTATAAAAGTACTAGTAATTAATTAATGATAATGATGAATATTGAGAGAGCAAAGATCGATGATAGTACCTGGAGCACAAAACTGCATACGGTCAAAACACTTGCATCACATAAATTGTTCATGAGATTGCAGAGAGGGTAACCATGTCCTTGGAATCCAAATTCAAGGGAGAAGTCAAGGTATGCCTCTTCCATATGGATTGCATGAATTTCTGTGACGAAAAAGCTCATCAACCCCAAGTACTTAAAAATGTGAAGATTGGGTGCATTCAGTTTGAAAACCTTAAATTCAAAGCGGCACTTGTCCAGAACAAGCTTTTTAAGACCATTGTGAGCTTCATTACCCAGATCAAACCTTAAATCTGAGTTCCAGCACCTTTTAAGAATCAAAGTCTCCACTGTTTCACAGTCAGAAAGCAAAGCCCTGATAGCAGTGACTCTCACTTCCATCCATCCCAAAGAAATCTCTCTGAGTGCATGAAAGTTAATCATTTTACTGTAAACAAAACTACATGAATATAGCTTCAGAGACTCGAGGGTACCGTGCTGGTAAGCCTTTGCTGGCAATTCAACCACCGCGTAAGAATCACCATAGTGGACATTGTTATCCTCATTCCGATTGAGATCAGCAAAGTCGAAATCCAAGTCTTTGACCCCATGTTTTGTTGCAAAAGTAACGCATTCATCAATGATCTCGGCATCATTTCCAGGCATTGACAGCCTTAAAGCGAACTTCTCCACCACACTTCCTTTGTAATTGTCAATCCATGATTTGATGAAGTCAAGAAAAACCCTTCTCTGGGCTTCTCTTGTTTCATCTGACTCATCCGGTTGAACGAAAAAGAGTTCATTGAAGTCTAAGTTCGGTGTGTCCTTGTATGCTTTCAACCATTTCTTAGAGAGGACACAAGTTCTCACAGCTTCCTTGAAGGGAAGAAGTGAAACGATGCTAGAAAGCACGTCGCATGGCAATGAACTTATGCGGTCGGATCTTGCTGCCATGGCTCTCTCAAACTATAGCTATATGATAATAACCAAGCAGCAGAGGTTACTGATGAGTTTCTCTTCAATGGGATTCGAATGTATATATAAGAATAAGAATGAAGGCAATGGGTGCAAGTGCAGCCCCCATGGAACAGTGAGAGAAAAATGTCTGTTACTGCTATATTAATTAATCTTTCTATTTATTGTTTTCCTTTTTTGTTCTTTTCTTTTCTGGAAATTCTATTTAAATATGGAAAAAAAACACACACACACATATACATACATATATATATATATATATATATATAAATGGTATTGCAACCTTTATTAATTCATTTCCTCAAGTAAATCATTGCAATTAATTACATTCACGTTGTCGTCTGTATTTCAATTTTTCAAATGAGTTCACACTGCAACGACAGTTTTTATACGTTACGTTAAGTAAATAATCAATTTTCTTTTTGGTGTATTTGTTGAAGAAAGAAAGTGTTAGAAAAAAAAAAACAAAAGAATAAAGAGAAAATAATAAATGTGAATTAGTGTAGGATAATTAATATTTTAAGATTAATTAATTATATCTGTACAAGCATTAATTATTTAATTTAAGAGTCGATTTTTTATATATTAATTGTTTGTGTAATAATTATGGTTCAAATAAAAATTACTCCCATTATCTTTTATCTTATGGAGTTAGAATGAAGGCAATCGTGGCAACCTTTGCTGACAATGCATCGAATTTTATGATTTTTTTCATCATTTGTGCTTTTTCTTTTCAGTAGATTGGTGGAAAAGATCTCAATGGCTTTCCTTTTTCTTCTTTTTTTCACGTACAGTAACCCTTGTTAAAAATAAATTTTAAGAAACATGAAAATATATATTTGCAATCAATAACTTCCCGGTTGTCGTTTGTATTTCACAAGAATTCAAACTGCAGTCACAGTATTTATACGTTGCATTAAGGAAAAAATCATTTTTCTCTGTGATGTATTAATTGAAAAAAGAAAGAGTGCAGGATAAAAATTAATATTTAATATTTTAAAATTAATTAATTATCCGTACAAGGATTAATTATTTTAAGAGTTGATTTTTATATATTAATTATTTGTGTAAGAATTAAATATGTTTTTCATACCTGTAACATATAGGTTTTTTTATTTATTTTACTACCTAAACTTTTATTTTAATTGTCAAATTTTTATGTTCCATTTTATTATTTATAATTAATCAATCGATAATCAATTTTGGTTCACTAATGACGTGATAAACGGAGTATCATATCATCATCGTTAGGTAGATTTTTGTTTTTTCATTCATTTTTTATTTTGAAAAAATTAAAAATGAATAATAATACATTGTGTTTAATTTTTAGGTTAATTAAGGAATTTTTAAAATACATAATAAAAAATATTTTAAAATAAAAATAATGAGATAAAAAGCAAAGGCCTACTTACTACTAACTACTAATGGTAACATATAAAACTCCTTTTGTTATCTTATAAGTTAACAGAAGTTGACTGACAAATTATTAACAATAATAGTAGAAGTGAACATAAAAATTTATCATGCACTAACATATAAAAATAAAAATTTAGGTAGGAAAATAAAAAATTATTATTTTGTAAGTATGAAAAACATATTTAATTAACCTTTGTGTAATAATTATGACTAAAATATGTTTTTTCCTCCCATCAAAATTAAAAAATATTCGTTTTGTGTCCTTACAAAAGTATTGATATGTTTTTATAATACACATAAAATTGAAATGTATCTTTGACTTGGAGAGATTTAATGTTTAACACTATTAACCGAACCTAACTAACTAAGATATATTTCAATACTAATGTGAAAAATATAATAATTAATATTATATTAAAAATGAACAAATCACTAATATTTTTATTTTCAATCTTATTTATTTTATTCAGTTTATTTTGTTCATTTATATTTTAAAAAATGTATAAAATAGTTTTTTGTCAGTATAAATTTAATGTTTTTGTATTGGGGATGTTATTTGTGAGATGGACTCGAAGTGTTGCTGACAACTTTATGCGTCATAGTGAAACTGAATTTGGTGAATAAGAATTCACATAACATTGAGATTTATAGATACAAGATCACATACATGAGTAACTCTTTGTAAACAATGAAAAATACGAAGAGACACTGATACATTGAGAAATGGTCATAGCCATAACTTCTAATATATCGAGTTGTTAATGAGAACTATATTAAACAACGTTAAGTTGAAATTAATATAAAGATTATTTTGAATTTTTTTAAAACATAAAGGATGAAAATGATTTTTTTTAAAAGATAAATTATCAAATCGAAAAAAATATATAAGAAAAAGGAAAAAAATGTAATGTGGCGAAAAATTTACATGACCTTTATGTTTAAGTATTAAACTTATTTTAATATGGAGGATGTATTCTAAAATTAATTTGTTTGGTCCAACTAGCTATTATTTGATTTAAAAATTATCTTAATGTTAAAACTTAAAATAATGATTTCAAAAATAAAGAAAAAGTTTTTTAGTTTTTTTTTTAAATTAAGGGCAAAGACAAAAGTCTACTCGATCGGAATTGTAGACCCATGATTCAATAGGACACATAATTAGTTGGAGGTATAAATATGGTTATTTTTCACGATTGATTAAAAGTAAATTAATGTAATTGTATACGTACAAGTGTACAACAATCGATATATGCTTAATAGTATTATGAGATTATTGAAATGTTCATTAGTGATTATTTTTTTCTTAGACGTCATCACAAGTTATTAATAGTGCATGTTATCAAGTATTCATTGAAATTTTTAAATGATTAGTATATTATATATATAATATTAAGGTTTAAATATATTTTTAATTTGTGTAATTTAGTATTTTTTTGTTTTTAAAAAATATTTATTTTTATTTTTCATAGTTTAAATAACATTTTTTTCAAAGTGTTATCTAAATTGCTTTAAAAAAAAAAAATATAATCTGTAATGACTAAATATATATATATATATATATATATATATATATATATATATATATATATATATATATATTATGCAAAGACGAAAAACAAAAAAAAACACTAAATTGCAAAAACAAAAAAGATATTTAAGCCTAATATTAATTAAAAAATTCAGTATTAATTACAAAAGATAAAATATTCAAAAAAATTCTATATTATTTTACAATAATACTATTTTTATGATAAAAAATGTTATAATAAAATTTAATAATTTTAAATGGAATTTAATAAATATACCATTGTAATTAATAATTAAAAAGCTTGAATTAAAAAATAACAAATTATTGTCCAAAATATGAGAATTATTTTGTTGTCCAATAATGTCTTGTGAATGTTCAAATTAAAATTCTTCCATTCTTTTTGGTAATCCGAGTACTTAAAAAATAAGACGAGATAGTTGATCAATTGTGAAAGTGAAAGAGAAAAGAAATTGAATTTAAGAAACAAAGATATATAAAATTAAGCTATGAACTCGATGTATATATAATAAATGGTATATGTTCATAACCCAAATGGTTGGTGTAGTGATTTAAGATTTTATTGCGTTTACACATGATAGTGATTCATTTAGTGAGAAGTTTCATAATCAATTTGTACTATATATAAAATTTTCTTGGACTAACAATGCATCATGAGTGAATTAGCCTCTGACTAATAGGTTGGATATGAAATATAACTGTCATATGGTATGGTATATGAAATTAAAAGATTGATATCTCTAAGTCTGGTAAAGCCCTTGGAACTGTGAACAGCCTTTCTGCCTTTTTGACGGGAATCAGGGTCCAGGGTCATACCGGAATCATCCTTCAACATGTTTATGCTAATCCTTTTCAAGAAAGATCCACCATATATCAAATGTAGAGAAATACACACTCATTAACACTTCCAATGAACCCATTCACCTCCACCATATATCAGATAATTGATTGAACCAAGTTCAATGGTGAGTCGCTCCAAAATAGGGCACTTGATAAGGAAGAATGCGATTCGAAAACCTCATATTGGTGCAACCCCGTTTTCAATATCAAATGCCTTACATCCATGTCATATCCCAAACTTATAGGTTCGGGTACAATAGCAATAACCTTCACAATTCAAAAGACTAGTTATTTATTGTGATGGACTAGAGAGAGAAAACTAATTAAGAAAATAATATATATATATATATATATATATATATATATATAAAAGTAGTACGTACCTGAAGCACATAACTGCATACAGTGAAGACTTTAACTTTACACAAATCTTTCACCAGAATACCTGTGAAGCAGAAGTTCATCCTCCCACTATACTTGAAATTTTGGTTAAAAAGAAATACTCATAACAATGATAGCATTTAAAAAAAAAATGTTTATAACATTTACAGCGGAATAATATAATAATAAAAATAAGAGAATTTAAAAATTGTATAACATATGTGTATTTTTGAAACTTTAAAATTTTTCTTTAATTGTGTGAAGTACGTGTCTATGGTATTCACATCGAGATCAATCTCTTCGATCATCAACTCTTTGATGAGTGGAATAATAAAACAAAACTAGTGGAGAGATATTTTTCTAAAATAACTTAATGTTTTTTTAAATAAGAATCATTAAATCATTAAACTGATTTGATTATATCTTTGATATTATTTTCAAACATATTTAAAAATAATATATTTAAAACAAACTTAACTAAGTTCAATGCTTTCACTAAATTCAAATTATTTTGCTTTATTTATATTTATATTATTTATATTCTTGGTGCTAGCAAAAAAATATAATAATATTTCACTAAAATATTTATTTGGTTAAATTTTTAATTTAATTATCAAATAAAATATTTGCAAAGATTGAAACACTTGTTTATATGTAACCAGGATAGTATGAAGAAGTAATATTTTTTTTATCCCAAGAACCAATAGAAGAATAATATAATATTTCTTCATAATTTACAGCTTAAGATTAACTATAAAGTACAATATTATTATTAAACTCTAATCAGTTAAAATAAATTGTTTGTTTGCATCATATGTCTCAATTTTAATTTCAAATTACAAGTCTCATTGGTAGTGAGGTCGTTGCTGGTAATAAATTAAAATAATTTTACATTATATGCTTCAATTTATTTTGAAAGCACAAATGTCCTGCTAGTCAGGTCGTTCATTGTTATTAAACAATTTAATATATAAAATAAATTGAAAAATATATCATCATATAAATTAATTAAGATTTTGAGTTAATTTTATATGTTTTGAGATTCATGTGAATATATTTGAAATTATGATAATAACTTTGAATTTTAAAATCTTTTAATGTGATGTTTTAAAATTTTGAATTTGTATTTTTTTTTTAAATTTAAAAAAATCGTAAAAATCGAACCGAACCAAACCGCAAAAATTTGGTTTGGTTTGGCTCGAATTTTTTATAAATAGAAAATCGAACCAAACTGAACCGCATATATTTTTTACTGGTTCGGAGGACTTTTTACTCCAAAATCCAATCAAATCACACCGCAAACACCCCTAATTATTCCCAACATGAAAATCTTGAGATTGGGTGCATTCAATGTGAATACATCAGATTCAAACCGGCACTGATCCTGGACAAACTTTCTCAGACCCACGTGTTCTTCATCACCCAGGTCGAAGCTAGCTATCGTCTAGGTTCCAACACCTTGTAAGAATCAGAGTCTCCACCACTTTTTAGTTCGTAAACAATGCCTTGATAGCACTCTGTCCCATTTCCATCCAACCCAAACAAACTTCTTTGAGTGCATCAAAGTTGTGTACTTTAGTCTCAACAAAACTACATGAATACAGCTTTAGACACTCGAGCCTGCTACCGTGCTTGTAAACCTGTTTTGGCAAAAGTAACGCATTCATCGATGATCTGACTCTAAGCAGGCTTTGATAACCTTAATGAGAATTTCTCCACCACACTTCCTACTTTGTGGCTTTCAATCCATGATTTTATCAAGTCAAGAAAAGCCTTTCTTTGGAGGACTTTTCCTGTTTCATCATCATCATCATCGAATTTAACCAAAAACTGTTCATCGAACTCTACATTTAGGGTGTACTTGCATATTTTCAACCATTTCTTAGAGAGGACAGAAGTTTTCACAGCTTCCTTGAAGGGAAGGAGTGAAACGATGCTACAAAGCAGTTCATTTGACAATGAACTCTTGTGGTCGGAGTTTCTCATGGATATATGATAATTAAGGTTATGAAGTGTTCTTCAATGTATAATATAAGAATGAAGGCAATGACCAATAGGTGCAAGGGTGCAACCTTATGCAGCAGCTATATATAGCCATTCTCATCTATTCTCTTCCTTCCGAGTGAAAAAATGGCTGCCATACTATATAATTAATTTTTAACAAACATATAAATGTATTTGTTGAGGATTTTTTTTTTTTTTAAATCTAATGATTATTACCTTGAGTCATTTTTTTTTAATGTACCTTCACAATTTTTATATATACAAGCGAAGATACCGTCATGGTAGTGCCTATGCGTTTGTATTTCTATTATACTATTGTATTTTATTATGTTAAATGGTTGTTTATATTTGAAATAATTCTTTAAATTATTTTTAGAACACATTAATTATGTTTGATACTATATTAGTAATTCTTTATTAATATTTATAAATATTTTTTTTACACATAGTTAAATCACTTCAATAAATATTTATCTATAATAAAATATTCTTTTTTTTAATTTTAAAATTTCAAATTATCTCATTACTTTGTTTTTGTTTTTAAAAAATCACTATTATTTATAAATTTTTTATTTTATTTTTATTTTTAAAATTCCAACATACTATTAATTAAAAATTATCATATTTTTTTCAATTTAAAATTTCAAACTACTTCACTACTTTTTTTGTTAATTTTTTAAATTAAGACTCTAATGTTTAAAAAGTGTTTGCATTAAAAAAATTGTCATTTTTTTTAATTTTCATCTCATTACATTATTTTTGGCTTTTTAAACTGTTGATTTTTCTGTGTTTAAATTTCAAAACCAAACAATTAATTATCCATAAGTAATTAGATAGAAAAGAAAAGCGGGAAAGTTAGATTAATTGCATAGATCATTATTTTTTTTTTAGCTTTTGTCTAACATCTCTTTGCTTTTATTTGTTGGCTAAATCTATTTACTTATTTAATCTTATACTCTTTAATTTTTTTTTTAATGAATATACTCTTTATTTATTTAAAACATAAAAGAAGTTTGTTGATTTCTATTTTAGAATTTATGCATAATAGTATTTTTATAATTTCTATTTTATGTTAAATTGATTGATATTTATTAACTATTTTATTAAAAAATAAGTAGTATAAATTAACACCAAAGAATAATAACAATATGGACAATTAAAAAATTACAATAAAACATTGATAAAAATATGAAAATTACAAATTTAATATAAGTCACAAATTTTTTAGATAAGTTTCATGACAGATGATGAGATGATCAATAGATTCAAATTAATATAGAAGAGAAAACATATTAGTGATAAAAAAAAAAAAAAACTATGTATGCATCTTTATATGAAAAGAATGGTGATGCATTGACGATGTAAAATAGTTTAAAATAGTTTTACACATTTAGTCAACTACAACCCTCTATATATGGTAAATCAATTGACTTTTATAAATCAATTGACTTTTATATATGTTTTTTTAATGAAAAATAATAATAATTTATAAAAGATTGCATAAAAAATTACTATGTTTACATTTTTCTCCGCTGTGAAATTGTTTCATGATTTGAAAAAAAAAAAAAACTAAATTAGTTAGCAAAGAAATATTTTTAAAAAACTACTATAGTAAGATTTTAAATTGTAGTTTGAATGAGATGCACATTCAAATTGGCTAAGTAGACATATAAAGACACTACTTTAAAAAAAATGAAGGAAGAATCACATTTTTTTTAGGAAGGAAGAATCACACTTATAAAGCAAACGTGTATTTACCAAAGAAAAAAAGAAAAAGAAAATAATATAATATATACCTCGATTTGATGACAACATCAAGAGAAAAACTTCTATTCTTCATTCTAAGAATGAACTCATTGATAATATCAAACTAATCAATCCTATAAAAATCAATAATTGACTACATTGAAAGTAAAACAAGATAAGAAGATGAAATAAGAAATAAGTATGGAAAGATAGAAACAAAGACCAAGAGACTAAGGGCCTGTTTGTTTTCAGTTTTTAAAAATGATGTGTTTTGCTTTTTTATTTTTTCTTTTCATATAACTTCACATATTTTATTTTCTCTTTTCATAGAATCTCATATCTTTTGTTAATAATTTTACATATAAGTTCTATATCTTTCATTTTATCTTTTTCACATAATTCTCATATCTTTCTCTAGTAGTAATTTTAAAATATCAAATAAATTTTCTCTTTTTAAAAAATAGTTTTGAAAATATTTCTTAAAAATAAAAACTAAAAAACCTTTCAAATAGGGTATCAAAGTCAAATGAAAAAAAATCTAAGAGTGTGCAATAACAAACATTATAAGTATATATAGTTGGATCGTTATCTTCTTCTTGTTGTATATCTCAGTGTTGTTAATAACCTCTCGCTTTTACCAATATTTTTTAGTGTGAAGTTATCAAAAGTGTTATCACCTTTATTTATTATTATAGATATATATGTTACATTAAATAAACTATTAATTCTTGCATAACCTTATTAATGTATTTTTTTTATTAGTTAAAGAAACAACGCGTGTGAGAAAAAAAAAACTAGTAAATGGGAATTTTAATTATTAAATAAATTTAACCCCAGTAACAATTTTTATATGTAGCATTAAATAAATCATCAATTCACAGTTTTTATAACGTTGTATTAAATACATCATCAATTCTCATGTAAAATCATTTTTTTATTAGTTGAAGAAAGAGAGTGTGTGTGAAAAAAAAAATAGAAACTAATAAATGTGAATTTTTAAAATAATTAATATTTTCCATTTTGTTAAATGAATTCCACCCTTGTTGAATTAAATAAATCATCAATTCTTGCAAAAAAAAAAAAACATTAATGAAATTTGAAAATCATTAATTGTTAACGGTTTTTATATGGATTGTATTAAATAAATCATCAATTCTTGCAAAAACATTAATGAAATTTGAAAATCATTAGTAATATCCATTTTGTTAAATGAATTCAACCTGAATTAACTGTTTATATATTAGTTACATTAAATAAATAATCAATTCTTTGAGAACATTAATATATTAATGTATTTTTTTCAGTATTAGTCAAAGAAAGAGAGTGTGTGAGAAAAAAAAATAAAAGAAAAATAAATCAGTAATTGTGAATTTTGAAAATAATTAACAGTGTCCATTTTATTAAATGAATTCATTAAATAAATCATCGATTCTTGTCTAACATAGTTAAATTTTTTTTTTTATTAGCTGAAGAAAAGAAGTCTGCGCCAAAAAAAATAAAACAAGAGAAACTAAGAAATGTCAATTTTGAAAATAATTAATAATATCAATTTTGTTAAATGAATTCAACGCGCGTTAACAATTTTAATATATGTTGCATTAAATAATCATCAATTCTTGCAAAGCATTAATGTATTTTTTTTAAGAACGAGAAATCATAAATGTGAATTTTGAAAATAATTAATAGTATCCATTTTGTTAAATGAATTCAACCCAAATTAACAGTTTTTGAGTTGTACATTAATGTATTTTTTTTTATTAATCGAAGAAAGAGAGTGTGTGCGAAAAGAATAAAAAGAAACCAATAAACGTGAATTTTGAAAATCACTAATAGTGTCCATTTTGTTTGATTAATTTAACCCACATTAATAATTTTTATATGAGTTGCATTAAATAAATCATCAATTCTTTCGTAACATTAATGTATTAATGTATTTTTCAGTATTAATCGAAGAAAGAGTGTGTGTGAGAAAAAAAAATAAAAGAAAAAAAAATCAATAAATGTGAATTTTGAAAATAATTAATTGTGTCCATTTAAAGATGGCAATGAGTAGGATACTATAATACCCTTTCCCAAATTTGCATTTGAAAAAAATACGTATCTCCTGTCCCAATGCAAGTAACAATTTCAATTTCATTCTCATATCTTTTGGGTATTTATATACCTATACGCGCACATGTAATCCATATTTTTTTTATATATATAAAATTAAAAATCATAAAAAAAAACTCATATAATATTAAAATCAAACAAATATTGATTTATCAAAACTTAAGTTATAAATAAATAACATTATAAAAATAATCATCCAATAAAAAGATTACAAATGTTCTAATTTAAACAAAAACTCTAATTAGACAAAAAAAAAAACTACTATATTTTAAAAACTAATTAGTTTATAATTATATATTAAAAATTAAAAATAAAACATAAATAAATATAATATTTTGAGTTCATCATCCGAAACAATTTTTCCATATTTTATAAATACATATCTTTATAGTTTCTATATTGCTTTGAACCACTGATTCAAATAAAAATAAAAACACGATAGAATATCAAAATTAACATATAAAAAGAATAATTAAAATAACAAATAGATAATTAAAAAATTTTAATAAAAAAATTATAATTATATTAATTAATATTTATATATATAAGGTGCAAGGTAACTACTATAGTATCCGTATTCGCATCCATCCCCGTAAGATTTTGTGGATAAATATTTGCTCCATTCTCATCCCCAATGTCTGGGTTGTTACCCTACTTGCATATGAATATTTTTTTCAGGTGTCCATAAAATTGATATCCATATTGTCATTCCTATGTACATTTTATTAAAAACCTGCATTAACAATTTTTCTATGTTGCATTAAATAAATCATCAATTCTTGCCCAATACAATTAACATTTTTTTTTTGTATTAGTTGAAGAGAGGGAGTGTGTGCGAAAAAGAAGAAGAAGAAGAAGAAAGTGATCGAAACTAATAAATGTGAATTTTGAAAATAATTAATAGTGTCCATTTTGTTAAATGAATTTAACCCGCATTAATAATTTTTATATGTGTTGCATTAAATAAATCATCAATTTTGACCATTGATGAATGTATTAATGTCTTTTTTTTTTTTTGTATTAGTAGAAGAAAGAGAGTGTGAGAAAAAAAAGAAAAAAAAGAAAGAGAAACCATAAATGTGAATTTTGAAAATATTTAATAGTGTCTATTTTATTAAATGAATTTAACCCGCAATGACAAGTTTTTTTTTATGTTGTATTAAATCAATTCTTGCAAAACATTAATGTATTAATGTATTATTGTATTTTTATTTTTTGTATTAGTGGATGGGTTGAATTCATTTAATAAAATGGACAATATTAATTATTTTAAAAATTCACATTTATTAGTTTTTTTACATCTTTTATAAACACTCTTTTTCTTCGACTAATAAAAAAAAGTATTAATTTTGTTATACAAGAATTGATGATTTATTTAATGCAACATAAAAAAAAATTGTTAATGCGGGTTGAATTCATTTAGTAAAACAGAGACTATTAATTATTTTCCAAATTCACTTTTATTAATTTCTCTCTCTTCTTTTATTTTTTCTCAAACGCTCTTCTTCGACTAATAAAAAAAAGTATTAATTTTGGTAGGCAATAATTGATGATTTATTTAATGCAACATAGAAAAATTGTAACGCGGGTTGAATTCATTTAATAAAACGGACACTATTAATTATTTTCAAAATTCACTTTTATTATTTTCTCACTCTTTTTTTTTTTTTTTTCTTACAAAGTGTCTATCTTCGATTAATACAAAAAAAGAGTCATTAATAAAATAATGTTCTACAAGAATGGATGATTTATTTAATGCAACACATATAAAATCTTTTAATATGGGTTGAATACATTTAACAAAATGAACGCTATTAGTTATTTTCAAAATTCACATTGGTTTCTTTTTCCTTTTTTTTTCCTCACACACTCTCTATGTAGCATTAAATAAATCATCAATTTTTCCCAACACATTTATTGATTTCTTTTTCTTTTTTTTTCCTCACACACTCTCTCTGTTGCATTAAATAAATGTCAATTTTTCCTAACACATGATATTTTTTTTTATATTGGTCGAAAAAAGAGAGTATGTCAAAAAAAAAAAAAACAGAGAGAGAAAATAATAAATGTGAATTTTAAAAATAATTAATAGTGTCCGTTTAATTAAATGAATTCAACCCGCATTAACAGTTTTTTTATGTTGCATTAAATAAATCATCAATTATTGTCAAATACCATTAATATATATTTTTTGGTATTAGTTGAAGAAATGGAGTGTGTGAGAAAAATAAAAGAAAGAGAAACTAATAAATGTGAATTTTGAAAATCATTAATAGTGTACATTTTGTTAAATGAAGTTAACTCGCATTAACAATTTTATATGTATTGCATTAAATAAATCATATTTTTTTGCAAAACATTAATGTATTAATATATTTTTGTAGTAGTAGAAGAAAGAGTGCGTGTGAGAAAAAAAAAAATGAAGAAAGAGAAATTATAAATGTGAATTTTGAAAATATTAAATAGTATCCATTTTATTAAATGAATTCAATCCGCATTAACAATTTTTTCTACGTTGCATTAAATAAATCATCAATTCCTGCATAACATTAATTTATTAATGTATTAATGTATTTTTTTTTTTTTTAATAGTCAAAGAAAGAGAGTGTGTGAGAAAAAAAAAAAAAAAGATACCAATAAATGTGTATTTTGAAAATAACTAATAGTGTCCATTTAGTTAAATGTATTCAACCCATATTAAGTTTTTATATGTGTTGCATTAAATAAATCATCAATTCTTGCAAAGCATTAATGTATTTTTTTTTTATTAGCTTAAGAAAAAAGAGAGCATGTGAGAAAAAAAAATAAAAGAAGATAAACCATAAATGTGAATTTTAAAAATAATTAATATTTTTCATTTTGTTAAATGAATTCAACCCGAATTAACAGTTTTTATGAGTTATATAAATTAAATAAATCATCAATTCTTGCATAACATTAATATATTAATGTATTTTTTTTTTGTATTAGTCGAAAAAGAGAATGTGTGAGAAAAAAATAAAAGAAGAAAAAGAAATCAATAAATGTGAATTTTCAAAATCCATTTAGTTACATGTATTCAACCCATATTAATAGTTTTTATATGTGTTGCATTAAATAAAACATCCATTCTTATACAACATAAGTGTATTAATTTATTTATTTTTTGTATTATTCAAAGAAAGAGACTGTGTGAGAAAAAAATAAAAGGAGAAAAAATTAATAAATGTGAATTTTGAAAATATTTAATTTTGTCCGTTTTATTAAATGAATTCAACCAGCATTAATAGTTTCTTCTATGTTGCATTAAATAAATCATCAATTCTTGTTAAACAAAATTAATATTTGTTTTATTAGTAAAAAAATAGTGTGGGAGAAAAAATAAAAGAAAAAAGAGAAACTAATAAATGTGAATTTTTAAAATAATTAATAGTGTTCGTTTTAATAAATGAATTCAACTCGCATTAAAGATTTTTCTATGTTGCATTAAATAAATCATCATTCTTGACTATCACAATTAATAATTTTTTTTTTTATTAGTTGAAGAAGGGAGTGTGTGCGGAAAGTAATAAAAGATGAAAGAGAAACTAATAAATATGAATTTTGAAAATAATTAATAGTGTTCATTTTGTTAAATAAATTCAACCCGCATTAATAATTTTTATGTGTTGCATTAGATAAATCATCAATTTTTTGCACCAAAAGATAAATCATCAATTCTTGCAAATTAAAGTATTTTTTTTATTATTTTAAGAAAAAGAGTGTGTGAGAAAAAAATAAAAGAAGAAAGAGAAATCATAGATGTGAATTTTGAAAATATTAATAGTGTATATTTTGTTAATAGAGTTCAACCCTAACCAACATTGTTTTAGAAGTAAGAAAACACTATTTGGTTTTCTGAAGGATAGACTTTGAAAGAAAATTAATGTCCATGAAACATCTATCTAAGGCAAGAAGAGAAATCCTTATAAAATCTTGTGTTGAAGCTATCCCATCCTATTGCATGAGCGTTATCTTATTGCCAACATCCTTGGAGGACCAACTACAAAAAATGATGAACAATTTATGTTTATGGTAGGGTTCTCAAAATAGGAACTTAAGAGGAATAAATTGGTTGAGTTGGGACAAGATGACTATGAAGAAGGAATTAGCTTGGGAATCTCCATGGTTTTGACCTTGCAATACTAAGGAAGTTAGGGTAGAAATTTTATATAGAAGAAGATGCTATAGTTACAAGAGTTTTTTAAAGCTAAATATTTTTCACAAGGTGGTTTCTTGGGTGCTCAACTGGGGCACAATCCAAGTTATGTCTGACGTAGCATCCATGCTTCATAGGTGTTAATCAAGGAAGGAGCAAGATCAAGATTGGGAGACGAAAGCCAAATTAATGTATGGATTCGAGGTTCTCAAAACCCTTATGTGACAACGCTTGCACCTTTAGACCATGAGAACCTCATAGTAAATATGCTAAATTAATCATGAAGGGCCAACTTGAAAAACAAATGCAATTCACAACATTTTCAACTCTCAAGATGAACACTCTGTCCATGACATGTCGTTGCTTAACATATTTGACAAGGATGTTCTGATATGGGGTCTAAGCGAAGATGGAAACTACTCTGTAAAGGAAGTTTATCACCACATAATGGAAATATGTTCAACAATGAAGAGCTGAAAATCCCAAAAATTGACCTTTGATTTGGAAGTTGAACATCCCACTAAAAGTGAAACATTTTCTTTGAAGAGTCCTATGTGATTGTCTCTCGACGCGTTCCAAACTACAATCTTGTGGAATTCAATATACCAACCTTTGTTTTTATCGCAACACTAACATCGAAAACGCTGGCATCTCTTCTTCAACTGCCAGCACGTACAAAATCTTTAGGAAACTTCAAGACTGTGGGAACTTATATCAACAAAAGTTTTTCAAGTAGAAGGTTTCACGAAACTCATATTTCACTTGCTGGAGATCCTCCCTCGTGACTCATTGGCAAAACTCGTCATGATGCTTTGGTGTATTTGAAACAAAAGAAATGAGAGAATCTGGGATGAGAATGACATGCAACCTCATGTTTCAGTAAGTCACACTATGTAGTTCCATCATGAGTGGAGCCAAGCACGTAATATTAGAGGTTCTATAACAACATCTCCATAATTTATAGCAAACGTCACATGGCAGAAACCAACAATAGGAAGACTAAAATGCAACATAGATGCAATTATCTTTGTTGAACACCAAAGTTTTAGAGGCGGCATATGTATTTATGGAGATAGCAAGCATTTCATCAAAGCTAGAATCATGTTATTTCAAGGTATCCTTTCCCCGAGAGACGGAAAAACTTGACCTTACTTCAAGTTATGAAATGGACAGCTGACCTTGATAATTCCAACATCATTTTTGAGCTAGACTGGAAACAAGTAATAAATAGTTTTATGTTTAATCCAAATGGCTTCTTCTACTTCCATAACATCCTTCCTTAGTGTAAACATCTTTTTCCACATATTCAAAATTCAATGGTTAGTGTCAACACTCAATTTTGTCCGTTTAATTACACTATTATAGCTATTATTATTATTGTTGTTGTTGTTATTATTATTATTATTATCCCACATGTGATATCTTGCTACATCAAGAAAAGAAGAAAAAAGAGAGTAGAAAGATACATAGAAAACCCAATCTTTTGTCATTTCTTTCATGTTCCTAAGGCTATTACAAATTTTTGCAACACTACAAAATTGAAATGAAGTTTCATCAAAGCTTACAAATCTAAAATGGCACAAGCCAAATCAGATCAGAAAAAAGAAGAAAAAATAGAGCATGAGAGCAGCTTCATCAATTAAAAATAGGGGAGCCAAAAATCAATCAGCAGCTTCTTCCCAAGCAGCTCCAACAGCAGCTTCACCAAGTAGCTTCATCAAGCAGCTTCATCATCAATGGCAAATAGCTCCCTTACAGCTCCCTTATAGACAGCAAACTAGGCCTAGCCTAGAGGGTGGCTGATTTGGAAGAGCACCTGCAAAACCAAAAAAGGAAATGATTGAAAAAGGGAGGAAACCTTCCTAGGAAGGAAAGCTTAAAGCAAACCCTCCTTGGAAGGAAATCTCATGCCTATATATAGAGACAAGGACAGCATGGAAAGAGGGGGAAAAAGATTAGGAAAACAGAGGAATACATAGAAGACAAGAAAAAAGAACAAAAAAGACAGAGAAGAAGAGAGCACATCATACAAAAGGGGGAGGCAATACAGGAAAAGAACAGCAAAGAAAACAGAGAATAGTGAGCATACAGGTTTTCTTTCAATCTTCATGTAATCTTCATCATGTATTAGCTTTTTTTATGTTTGATTGTAAACAACATACTATCTTGTAATCTATTTTCTCAAAACAATAAAGAGATATGAATCTGAGAAGAAAATACCATGTTTAAATTTAAATTAATCAAACCTATTAAAGATGTAAACCTGACCTTAGAATCAGAATCAGACATTACCAAGAACAGATACCAAAAAACGTGATCAGGGATATATGCAGAGACAGATATAGGAACATAAGAACATAAACAGAGACAGATTCAAAACACCAAGAACACCAGAATCATTGAGCTAAATCCCTCAATCCCAAATAGAGACCCAACACAAACAGAGCCACAAAGCAAAGCATGAGCAAATCAGAGAACCCAACCAATCAGATAAACCAATCAAACAGATGAACCATAATCAAACAGAGTAATCAGTCCTAGGAAGACAAAAGAGAAAACAGAGAAAGGAGAAGAGAGGAAGGACTACACCTCATCCCGCGACCTCCGCCGCCGGCCAAACCCCGACCCTCGTCCTCGTCCCAGTGCCGCCGCCGTGACCTCCTCACGTCGCGATCTCCCCCCCCGTGACCTTGCTCCGCCGCCCTCGAGCCACCATCCCGCGACCTCCCTCGAACCCAAACGCCAAACACCTAAACACCATCCCCGCCAAGCCCTCGTGCCACACCCCTCTCGCGCTGCCGACCCTCCTCCGCCTCAACCCACCATCGCAACCCTCCTCCGCCGTCGCCATCGCGGCCGCACGGCGTCGCCGGCCAAGCCTCGCCACTTCCTATTCCCCTGTCTCTCTCTCATGAGCCCTAAGTTCACTTTCGTGAACCAAGCAACTGAGGAAGGAGATGAGAATCCTAAGTTTTTAATTTTATGTTTTGGACCAGCTTTCTATTTACATCTATCTCCTAGTACTAAATTATAACATTTATTTTGGGCCAGCTTTCTATTTACACCATAATATTACTAAGCTGAACTTTTTTTTTTTTTTTTAATTATCAATAATTGTCTAAATTAAAATCATTTAAAAAAAAATAAAGATGAATTGACTTGGGTGTACACCTTTGTCAATTTTTCAAGTGTCTTTTAAAGATGAGTTGTGACAATTCAAAAGTCCTAAATGAAAAAGAAATAAAAAAAAATGTCTCTCCTTCTTTCCTTTAATAAAATTAATCTTCATAGAAAATAAATTATTCTTGTCTAGAAATGTTTTTGTCAAATAAACATCTAAAAAATTATAAAGATTTTGTTTAATTAATTAGAGATAACTGTCCTTGTGATGGATGTCATAGGGTGCTAATACTTTTCCTATGTGTAATGGACTCTCGAACTCAAATCTAATTTTAAAGACCAATTTTTTCTAAAATAGGTTTTTCTGATGTTTTTCTTAATAAACAATGGTGATGACTTCTCTGATCCATACATTCAATTTTCCTTGCCATTCTACTGTAACCCTGGTTGCGACAGTAAGTTTTGTTAGGAGGCAAGCCAATTATACTGCTCACAATTTAGATAGAACATCACAATCTTATGCTTGCATTTAAACCTTTGATCATATTCTAAATTATATTTAATTTATTATTATTAATGAAATAAATTAATCTTTTTCCCTTAAAAAAAAAAGACACAAGTGCTTAATGTCTTGTGTAAGCTAATCTCATGACTTGGGCTCTTGGTTGGACAATTCATAGTCGTCCACTAAGCACTAAGGGTGGCAAAATGAGCTGACCTAGCCCATTTAGGCCCAGCACACCGAAAAGGGGCCAAGTCGGTTGGCTTGTTTATGGCCAAAATGGGCTGGAAGACCTGGCCTGCCATGCTAGCAGGTGGGTTGGTAGGCTGGTCCCGCTAGTCCTTAGGTGTAGCTTTGTCTTATATTTGCTTAGGTGTAGTTTAATTTTAACTTTATAATTTTGGTAAAAATATAATCTACAAGACATGAATATAAGTGGATGATGGCTTTATCTTGAATATTTAATTAGAAAAAAATATTGCTCCGTAGTCCATAAGAATTAAAAAACTTAAGGTCTGTTTGAAAGGTTTTTTAGTTTTAGTTTTTAAAAACTATTTTTTAAAACAATTTTTAAAAAGAGAAAATTTGTTTGGTTTTTAAAAATTACTACCAGGAAAAATAAATTTAAAAGATGTGGGACTTGTGTGTAAGAAAGACATGAGACTTATATGAAAAAGAGAAAATGGAAGATGTAGGACTTAAGTGTAAAATTATTAACAAAAGATATGAGATTCTATGAAAAGAGAAAATAAAATATGTGGGACTCAATGAAAAGAGAAAATAAAAAAGCAAAATACAAAAAAAAAACTGCTTTGGTTTTTTAGTTTTAAAAACTAAAATAAAAAATAATTTTTAAAAATTGATTAACTAACCAAGTTTATAATTTTATAATTTTTAAAAATTGGAATCAAACAAACCCTTAATTAGTTAACTACTTTATAAAAATAAATATTTGAAGATAAACAATCAAAACCTTAATAGGTATAAATATGACACAAAAATTAAAAAAATTTAAAGATAACAACAAAAATTGAATTTCAAAAATATTTTCTTCTCCCTTAAAAGCACACAATCAAATATTTAAAAACATAAAATTCATAAGTTTTCAATAAAAAAAAATAAAAATCTTAAACTACATAACAAAATTATCTTAACTTCTTAATTCATATAAAATAAATAAAAAAAATTCAAAAATTATATTAACTAAATGTCCTTTAACAAGTTGATAAGCAAGCTCGTGCATATTGAGACTAGGTGGGCTGTCAACACCACTCTATCTCGCCACTTTTAAGTGGGCTGATGGACCGGCCAATGGATAGGACCATTTTGCCACACTTGACACAAAATTTTTATAGCAACAGGTGTGGTGTTTAATGACTTGAGTAAGTGGATATGATGGTTTGGTATGTCGGCAAACGTCCATTATTGTTACTCACTTTTGTCATATCTTAAGCTAAATTAATTATTTTTTAATAAAGAATTGCTTATAAAAATTATCAATTTCAATGTCTTTCATTCTTAATCAAAGTGACTTTGATAGACAGTGTTGAACGACCCATTAAACTTACGTATGGCCTGGGTCTGAATCCTAGTGTGAGTATTTACCATATGAATTGGTCATGAGCGAGATTGATAGAGATGGAGTGAGAACAGACACCGATTGAAGGATACAACTTCCCGTAAATTGTTAACAGCAAACTCGTTCATTGTGAGCAAGTGTTCAATCAGTGAAAAATAAATGTTCTTTTCATTTTTTTTTTTAAAGAGAGTATTATTCATTAATTACATAAATTACATAAAATATCAAGCTAACGTATTAATTGGGGTAAACGTTACCGAGTGGATTATTTTTAAAGTATATATATTTAGGAATATTATGCACACGTTCTTTTTTATTAGTCAACATTTATTAAAAATTGTAAAATTCAGGAATAGAGTTATTAATTATGATGTGCAGTCCATTTGATATAAAAATTACAATTTATTTTTATTTTTATTAATTTTAACCAATTATATAGAGTATATAAAAAAAATGGATTAGAAAGTGTGTTCCTAATCATTTCTTTTTTGTCATATCACATGTATCCTCAAGTTCGTCGAGTCAAAAGCTAATTTCACTAATGATATTAGTTATGACTATCATTAATTTGAATTTTTTTTACATGAAATTGAATATGAACTTCTCATTAAATAGTTATGTATTTTCTTTTAAAAAATGTTAGCTTTATTCTTTTCAAGACAATAAATCATAAGCCTTATTTATGAAATTAATTGTTTTGTACATTATTATGAAATTAAATTTATAGCATTACTTAATAAAGATTTTAAAAAATTTAAATATGTTTTTAGTCTTTTAAATTATCAAACAAACTATATAAAGTTTGCATATTGTGTCAATTTTGAATCGTAAAAATTAAATTATGGTATGATCGTAAAAAAATTGTCAATAATTATGAAATATATATCTATTTTTTTGAAAATTTGAACAAAAACATTAAACATAATATTGATTACTTTTTGAAGGATTAAAAAAAAAAAACTTCATTTTTAGGGATTAAAAAAAATAAACACTTCATTAGAGGGATAAAAACATATTTAAGCATTTAAAAAAAAATTGGCAAATAATTTTGACCATCGGAGCCATTCAGGTTTGATCCGCTTAAAAAATGTCAGGGCTTAATTGAAAAAGGGTATACAATTATAAATTGAAAAATAAAATAACAAACTTAAATATAAAAAAATATCTCAAGATTTTATTATTTGGTTTGTAAATTTATTATTCAACTTATGATATGGCAAAACAACAAAGATACTGTGTAAGTGATGATTCCATTATGACCATTACACACGTCGTAGATAAGAAAAAGTGACGACCACATTCTTTTCAACAGTGAAAGAAACAAAACAAAAAGTGGAAAACTATGAATGAGAGACTGATACTTCTTCAGACAAGTCTTCGTCCAGCGTCAACAGGTTTGGCATTATTTACATGTGCTGTGTCTACACTCTACAGTGACAACCTCGGCCTAGACCAAGACTTGGCACATGGTTTGGAAGGATCTATAATAAATTTGTTATATACTAGTTGTGTATTAATTTTTTTTCTTACATTTTTCATAAATAATTTAAAATCATTTTCTATCTATCTTATTTTCTATATTAAATTAAACTATGACATGTAATTACAAAGTATTAATATTGGTTATTAGTTTTTTTTTTAATAATGTTTTTTTTTATGATATCAACCTATGCCATATAATAATGTATAAACTTAAAGTGTTTATTCTATCCCGAAGATAAAATTTACAAACTAAACTTCTAATTATAAAGTAATCTACTCTTATCCTATAATTAATTAAAATCATTAACTTGAATAATGAAGTTTTAATTTCACTCTCACTCTCAATTATAATTTTTCATCACTTTCTTTCCTCTAATTGGTACATACATTTCACACACGTTTTCTACTACTGCACTTAGTGACTGAGTCTATATTTCTTTTAAGAACCTTATTTTATTTTATTTTTTCATAAATTTTTTTCTTAAAAGTTCTTTTGAGAATAATGTGTCCAACTTATAAAACTTCATAAATTAAACCCTCGAGCCACTGTGCAGCACAAGCAATAGTAGCAACTTCCAAAAGGCCTATTAATTTTTCTAATCTATGATTATATTCAATGGCACACTTGCAACTTATGTACCGGGTGATGATAATGTTTGCAATATTAGGCTTGGCCATGGTAGTAGCACATGCTCGAACCCTTTTTGAAGCCCCACCTTCACTGAACCAAGCCCTACATGGCTGTTCTTCCAACTGCGGCCGTGTCGAAATTCTATATCCATTCGGCATAGGCAACCGATGTTTCTTGGATACTAGATTTGAACTTACTTGCAATGAGGATTCCCAATTATTTTGGGGTACAAACATCCCAGTTTCCAGCATAAACGTCACAGGCCATCAAATGGTTGTATCGTTTTACGTTTCAAAGTATTGCACCAATGAAACATACTCGAAGCCCAAGATGACAACAGGCAAGTTCAGCATCCCAAGAGACGAAAACAAGTTCGTAACTGTTGGCTGCGACAGCTACGGCTATCTCAATAGTTATTTCAATAAGAGTTTGTATTCAATAGGCTGCTTAACAAGATGTTACGGCAATAATTACTTGATTGGATGGAACATGTTCCGGTATAGGGTGTTGCCAGGTAGATTTTTTTTTTAATTTTTTATAAGCAAATGTTAATTTTGTTAAAAATGTTAGTTTGTTACCTTATTTTTTTTTTTCGCTCACCTGATCAACCTTATATCTCGTGTTGTCAGGTAGATATTCCTCCTCGAATGAGGAATATCACTGTAGAAGCATCTTCCTTCACCAAACAAGGGAGCAATGGTATTGCTGTAAATGCATCAACTATCTTCGACAATTCAACCTGCAGTTATTCCTTTGTTGTCAAACATGACTCCTATAATTTTTCTACCACTCATTTAAAAATATTCCCAAACAAGAGCCTCCCCTTGGTTCTTGATTGGACAGTAGGAAACCAAAGCTGCCATGCTTCCGTGAGTAGAAAGGACTACTCGTGCAAGGATAATAGCTATTGCGACGACCAGAACACTGATTATGGTTACCGATGCATTTGTAACAATGGCTATGAAGGAAATCCATATATTGGCTGCAAAGGTAATTTAATTTATCAAGAAATATTGGTATTAATTCTTTGATGGAAGAGAGTCGAACTCCTCATATATTTATTTCCATCTTCTCCCCATTATAACTGCATAAGGCTAATCTATTTACTTTATATATACTATCGAAAATGATAATCTCCTATACTAGAATGCGTAAACTAGAGTCTCCAATATTTTTAAATATATTTTCATATAGTTTTTAATAAAAAAAAATTACCTTTTTAAGTTTTAACCAGTTAGCAAGACCCTCATCTGTTTAATCTGTTAATATATATATTATTTTGTAATTTAAAATTTTCAAGAAAGTTATTTCCTTAACGGCTATTTTAAAGAAGTTATTTTCTTAATGGCTATTTAAGGAAGTTATTTCCTTAACGGCTATTTGGAGAAGTTATTTTTCTTAACGGCTATATATTTTTGCCTATATATACTTCTTCTAGGCATGAGATAGGACACGGAAAAAAGCAATTGTTATAAACTATTGTTATATTTTTTAAACAAGAGAAAGAGCATTGGTGTTCAGAAGGTTCGGGGATCATATCACTGCATTCGATCGATCCAACGGGTTGTCGTATCTTGGGAGAGGAGCGCAGAAAATACAAAACCTCCATTGCAGTGGGGGCGTTTTCTCTCTAAGAATAGCGCCTAGCGTGCTTCAACCCAGACTACTCTTAAAACTCTTTCTCTATATTTATTGTCTCTTTGTGCTTATTGAATGTTTTATTAAAGCATTCTCTTATGATTTTATTCAATCATATAATGTGAAATTGGTTTGTTACTGTGTTCCTTGATTTCCTCAGTCTAGTGTAATTCTAATTGCTATTATTTCCAACAATCTTAAAGAGAAAAATTCTTTTCTTCTTCTTCTAATTTTTGAAAGTCACTAGATTTTGTTTTCACAGTAATGTGTTTTCTAAGATGTCTACTTTGGATATGATTAAGTCCCTTTCAAGTAAGCCTGAAAAATTTACGAGTGAGAACTTTTTCTTGTTGGCAACAACAAATGAGGTTCTGGCTTACTGAATTGGATTTGTTCTCTGTAGTTTCCAAATCAAATATTAAAACCTCTTCTTCATCTATGGTCATTAGTCAACCTGATGGTGCCTCACCTTTTGATAAGGATGGTACCAAAACTTCCAAGCAAGATGTTTCTGATAAGGATATTTTATGTTATGGACGCATTTTAAGTGCTTTATCTGATAACATTTATAAGATCTTCTGTCATACTAAAACTGCAGTTGAGTTATGGGAAGCACTTGAATTAAAATATGACACTGCTGAAAAAGGTTTAAGTCGATACTCTTGTGAAAAAATGATTGAATTTCAAATGGTCGATGAAAAACCTATTTCAGATCAAATCCATGATTTTGAAAATATTGTTAATGACATGAAATCGAAAGGTATTGTTTTGCCTAACATCATGCTTGTAGCTTTCATGATTTCGAAGTTGCCTCCATCATGGTCTGATTT
Source organism: Amphicarpaea edgeworthii (assembly GCA_014843725.1). Classification (NCBI taxonomy): domain Eukaryota; kingdom Viridiplantae; phylum Streptophyta; class Magnoliopsida; order Fabales; family Fabaceae; genus Amphicarpaea; species Amphicarpaea edgeworthii. The sequence goes on from CM026321.1 coordinate 18,967,614, forward strand.
TGCCCATAGTTTGAAACACAAACATGAAGGTTTCACCTCTGATGATTTGCTTATTTGTCTTCGCATTGAGGATAAACATTGTTTCTCTCAAAATTATGGGCAAAAATCTGAATCTCTATCCAAGGCTTATTTTGTTGAGAGTTCTAATAAGCCTTTCTCTAAGTCTTTTAAAAAACATGGGTTTAACAAAAATAAGTTTGGGAAAAAGCCTATGTTTTCTAAAAATAAGAACAATGCTATTAGTAACAACAATAAGCTTAAGGATAAAAATCAGGGGAATGAGTTTTTCTGTTTTGTTTGTGGGCGGGCCAATCATGTGGCCAAAAACTGTTTTCAACGCCGTCGCCAACCATTGTCTACTCCTAAACCTGAGGCTAATGTTGTTGGTGCTGCCTCTAATTTCCCATCTGACAGGTACCATGATACTAGCCTTGAGTTAAATAGTGTTTTTAACTCAAATGAATGGTATATAGACTCTGGGGCTAATGTTCATGTGTGTGCTGATAAAAAATTATTTTCTTTATATCAGGAGTCAAGCACACGTACCGTGAGTATGGGGAATGGGAGTATGGCATAAGTTTTAGGAGAAGGTCAAGTGAAGTTAGAGTTATCTTTAGGAAATTTTTTGGTTTTATATGGAGTCTATCATGTTTCTGATATTAGGAAAAATTTAATAAGTACCTCTTTGTTAGTCCAACAAGGGTACAAGGTTGTTTTTGAGTCCAATAGATTTGTTATCACTAAGCATGGTGTTTTCATTGGTAAAGGCTACATTTGTAATGGCTTGTTTAAGTTAAATGTTATGCCTTTCTCTGCTAATAAAATATCTAGCACTTCTTCTTTTGTTGCAAAAATTGAATGTTGTGATATGTGGCATGCTAGGCTTGGACATGTGAATTTGAATTATATAAAAAGGATGATATATTTGAATCTTATTCCTAAAGCAGTTGTTGATTTAAAACAAAAGTGTGAAACATGTATTCAAGCAAAGCAACCTCGGAAACCTTTTAATAAATGTATTGAAAGAGATACTAACTTGCTTGAATTAATTCATAGTGATGTATGTGATAGTAATGATGTGTTGACACGTGGTGGTAAGAGATACTTCATTGCTTTTATTGATGATTCTTCTAAATATTGCTATGTGTATTTAGTTAATCATAAAAGTGAATTGTTTGATAAATTCAAGATATATAAATCGGAAGTAGAAAATCAATTGGAAAGGAAAATTAAGATTCTTCGTTCCGATAGAGGTGGTGAATATACATCTTCAGAAATGAGTAACTTTTGTGAAATACATGGTATTATTCATGAAGTAACAGCTCCGTATGCTCCTCAATCTAATGGTATTGCTGAAAGAAAAAACTGTACATTGCTTGATATGGTGAATGCTATGCTTGTTAGTTTTGGTGTGCCTAAGAATATGTGGGGTGAAGCTTTATTATCTACTTGTTGTATTTTGAATAGAATTCCTTATAAAAATTATACAAAAACCCCATATGAGTTATGGAGAAATAGAGAACCGAATCTGAAATATTTGAAAGTGTGGGGGTGTCTTGCAAAGGTTAATGTTCCTATTAATAAGAAAAGGAAAATAGGACCAAAAACTGTTGATTGTATTTTTGTTGGTTATTCTTTGCATAGTATTACTTATAGATTTTTGGTTATTAATTCTGAAGTGTCTAGTATTTCTAATAATACAATAATGGAATCTAGAGATGCTAGTTTCTTTGAAAACATTTTTCCTTTGAAAAATAAATTGTCTAAACCTATCTGTACTATTTCTAATTCAGATGTACCTTCTAGTAACAATGCTATGAAGGTTGTTGAACCTGAGCCTAGAAGAAGTAATAGAATTAAAAAGGCTAAGACATTTGGTCCTGAGTTTTGTTCTTTTTTGGTTGAAGATGATCCCAAAACTTATAGTGAGGCCATGAGGTCTATTGATGCATCTTTTTGGAAAGAAGCTATTATTGATGAAATGAATTCTCTTAATTCAAATAAAACTTGGTTTTTAACTGATCTTCCCCATGGTTGTAAAAGTATAGGATGTAAGTGGATTTTTCGAAAGAAACTAAGAACTGATGGTTCTATAGATAAATTTAAGGCAAGACTCGTTGTGATTGGTTGTAGGCAAGTAGAAGGTGTAGATTTCTTTAATACATATTCTCCTGTTTCTAAAGTTACCACTATTAGAGTTTTAATAGCACTTGCTTGTGTTTTTAATTTGGAAATTCACCAAATGGATGTAAAAACTGCTTTTCTTAATGGGGATTTAGAAGAAGAAATCTACATGAGCCAACCTGAAGGTTTTGTTGAACCGGGTAAAGAAAAGAAGGTTTGCAAGCTTGTTAAATCTTTATATGGTTTGAAACAAGCTCCTAAACAATGGCATGATAAGTTTGATCAAGTTATTCTTTCATATGGTTTTCATATCAATAATAGTGACAAGTGTGTGTATGTGAAACAATTTGATGATGGTGGATGTGTCATTTTATGCTTATATGTGGACGATATATTAATTTTTGGTAGTAGTTTGCATGTTATAAAAGATGTAAAATCTTTCTTGTCTAGTAATTTTGACATGAAGGACCTCGGTCCTATAGATGTGATGTTAGGCATTAAACTAATTAAGAAAGATGATGGCTTCATTCTAACTCAATCACATTATGTTGAAAAATTATTGAAAAAATTTAATTATTTTGATGTGAAGCCTGTTTCATCACCTTATGATTCTTCTATCAAGTTAAAGAAAAATTTGGGTGACGGTGTGTCTTCTCATAAATATTCTCAGATTATTGGTTCTTTATTGCATTTAACAAATTTTTTTAGACCTGACATTACCTATGCAGTTGGTAGGTTGGGAAGGTATACTCATAATCCTGATCATTCTCATTAGACTGCATTAGAAAGGGTATTTAGGTATCTAAAAGGAACCATTGATTATGGCATTCATTATTCACGTTTTCCTGCTATTATTGAAGGGTTTTGTGATGCAAATTGTATTTCTGATTCTGATGAAACAAAGTCAACTAGTGGTTATGTGTTCACTCTTGCAGGAGGTGCAATAGCATGGAAATTTGCTAAACAAACTATTATTTCTCATTCCACTATGGAAGCAGAAATAATTGCTTTAGATACTGCATCTAATGAGGCAGAGTTTCTTAAAAATTTGCCATATGATTTGCCATTATTAAATAAACCTTTACCTCCTATTTCAATGCAGTGTGATAGCCAGGCTGCTATAGCCAAGGTTACAAGCAAAAATTTCAACGAAAAAAGGAGACACCTTAGAGTGAGACATAAAACTATAAGAAATTTGATATCTAACGGTGTTATTTCACTTGATTTTGTCAGGTCAAAAAGTAATCTTGCAGATTCGCTTACAAAAGGGTTGACGCATCAACAAGTACTTGAGTCATCGAGGGGAATTGGACTAAAACCCATAAACTAGTTGCAACAATGGACACCCAACTCTAGATTAATGACGATCCCATAAATAGAGTTCAATGGGTAACAACGAAGTTGTTGTTAACTAAAGTACACTAATTTGTTTAAAAATTTTGTTCAATTCCTATGGCAAGGTGTACTCTAAATTGTGGCAATAATGAGGTTGAGGTATATATATAATTGTGTTTTCAAAATACCTCTTAATGAACCCAATGACAATTTTGTAGGGGTGTGGGTCACAAACCACCCTTTGAGGGTTCACCTAGTGAGTGTGATGGTGGGGCCGCCATTATGAGATGTGGGTTAATCTCTAATTGACACTCATGAAACAAAATACTTGCGCAAGGCCGTAATGCGCAACCACTGACTAGAACCTGGATGAACACTTACATTGTAAGACAATCTAGTCTCCATACTTTGTCGGATGGAAGTTCATATTTACTAGGTATGAAGCTCAAACCCGGAAGGTTCCTTGTACTGAAATATAATGTAGCATGCTCTTTCTTTTGTGTATATATATATAATTAAATTTTTTTTTCTTCACATTGTTTTCACAAATATTTAAAAAAAAATTTTTAAATTATGTGGGGGAATGTTAATATATATATTATTTTGTAATTTAAAATTTTCAAGGAAGTTATTTCCTTAACGGCTATTTCAAAGAAGTTATTTTCTTAACGGCTATTTCAAGGAAGTTATTTCCTTAACGGCTATTTGGAGAAGTTATTTTTCTTAACGGCTATATATTTTTGCCTATATATACTTCTTCTAGGCATGAGATAGGACACGGAAAAAAGCAATTGTTATAAACTATTGTTATATTTTTTAAACAAGAGAAAGAGCATTGGTGTTCAGAAGGTTCGGGGATCATATCACTGCATTCGATCGATCCAACGGGTTGTCATATCTTGGGAGAGGAGCACAGAAAATACAAAACCTCCATTGCAGTGGGGGCGTTTTCTCTCTAAGAATAGCGCCTAGCGTGCTTCAACCTAGACTACTCTTAAAACTCTTCCTCTATATTTATTGTCTCTTTGTGCTTATTGAATGTTTTATTAAAACATTCTCTTATGATTTTATTCAATCATATAATGTGAAATTGGTTTGTTACTGTGTTCCTTGATTTCCTCAGTCTAGTGTAATTCTAATTGCTATTATTTCCAACATAATCTTCGTAAGCCAGCATACACTTATTTCAGTTTTGGTTTCTATTTTTTCTTGTTTAATTTGGTTTCTATTAAACTTTTTTTGTGGTTTAAGAATCTGATGTTGCTATTTTAGTTCTTATGAAATAGTATGACTAGTTGACTTGAACCATTGACTTTTACAATATAATAAGAGTATTACTATTATTCCAAAATTAAAAACTGTATATTCCTTGTTTTAGTTTAATGTCAATTTTCTACATAAAATGGATTAGTGAGTTGTTTCTCATTAAATTTAAAAGAACGAAAATTAATTAAGAATCGAAGACATTATTAGGGCTGATAGTAAAAAATTTATAGTAAAATTCAGCAAGACTCATTTGATAGTAAAATTTGCTAGTTAAAAAAGGAATAAGTTGACATTAATTGTTTCAATTTTACCATTTTATGAATTTTTTATTTATGTCATTGTTATGTCCTTGTAGACATTTCGGAATGTACAACTGGCAAACACAATTGCTCGAGAGACGAATATTGTTATGAAATGCCCGGGTCTTTCAAATGTTTATGCCCTGAAGGACTAATTGGAAATGGAACAAAAGAAAGTGGAGGATGCAACAACCCAACAAAGCAACAAACAAAGCAACAAGAACAAGATAATGATGTATTTTTGAAGATTGCCATCGGTAAGCAAATAAGCTAGCTGATTTATTTATTTCTTTCTTTCCTTCCTTCTGGGCTACACTAATATTTTTATTTTTAACAATTATGTAGTTATTAAATAAATGTACAATAATGGGATTGTCACTCATCATATTTTGAAAATTTTGAAAACAGGTTTAGGTGTGGGAATACTTGCACTATTTATGGGGATTTCTTGGGTGTACTTAATATACCAAAAAAGAAAAGTCCTTAAGTTAAAAGAAAAGTTCTTTCAACAAAATGGTGGTATGATTCTAAAGCAGCAACTCTCTTCAAGAGAAGATTCATCACACTCCATTACAATTTTCACTACAAAGCAACTTAAGAAAGCCACAAATGATTTTGATGAGAGCTTAATTATCGATAAAGGGGGTTATGGAACCGTTTTCAAAGGATTTCTCTTGGATAATACCATTGTTGCTATCAAAAAGTCCAAAATAGTGGATCAGAGCCAAGTCGAGCAATTCATTAATGAGGTCATTGTATTGTCACAAATTAATCACAAGAATGTGGTTAAACTCTTGGGTTGTTGTTTAGAGACAGAAGTTCCTTTACTGGTGTATGAATTTGTTAACAATGGGACGCTTTTTCATTATTTACATAATGAAGGCCAAAGAACTAATGTATGTTGGAAAACCCGACTAAGGATAGCAATAGAGATAGCTAGAGCTCTGTCATATCTACACTCAGAGGCGTCCATACCCATCATTCATAGAGATGTCAAGATTGCTAACATCCTCTTAGATGACACTTGCACTGCCAAGGTGTCTGATTTTGGAGCTTCAAGATTGATTCCAATTGATCAAATTGAATTAGCCACAATCGTGCAAGGAACCATCGGGTATTTAGATCCAGAGTACATGCAAACAAGCCAATTGACTGAAAAAAGTGATGTTTATAGCTTTGGGGTGGTGCTTGTAGAGCTGCTAACAGGGGGAGAAACCTTTCTCTTTTGACAAGCCAGAAGACAAAAGAAGTCTTACAATTTACTTTCTATGTTGTTTGAAAGAGGAACGCCTATTTGAATCTCTTCAAATTGGTATTTTGGATGAAGAAAATAAACAAGAGATCATGGAGGTTGCTATTCTTGCTGCCAAGTGCTTGAGCCTCAAAGGGGAGAAAAGGCCTACCATGAAAGAAGTGGCAATGGAGTTGGAAGGAATACAACTTGTTTCGGGTCTCACAAGTGCATATCGAGGTGTCGGGATGTTAATTCGGCAGAGTGATCCTCTACCTCTGTTTTATCAGGCTCGGTCAATGCTCACACTTGAGGAAGCCGGATTGGCAAAGGAGGTTGCCACAGGTTCGAAGTCGGCAATGGTGGCTGCCTCACAATCCATTTATGACTCAAATTCCTCACATTTGGACTAGCAACACTGTGGGAAGCCGTCTGGATATCGCAAGAATTTTGGAAAAAAATCCGGTGGCGGTGGCGGTGGTCGTGGGTCTGGCGGTGGAAAATTCGGCCGTGCAAGGGGTGGCACTGGTGGTCCGCAACAGTCCGGTGGGAGTCCACAGTAGCAGCCACAGTGGGGATCTTCACCTTGGCCGAATTACCCACCTTGGGGTTGGATGCCTCAATGGGATCCTCCATGCCCATATCCAAACCAAGGGTGGGCCTGGGGTCCAGCACCATAGAGACAGCAACAACAGCCCGGCATTCTTGGGCCACAACCACAGCAGGCTTACATGACCTCTCAGAATGGGCAGTCCGCTCCTTATGTTCTTACAAATATTGAAGCGGCGATACATACTATGTCTTTGAGTCCCCCGGATCCATCATGGTACATGGACACCGGAGCTACCTCTCATATGACATCTTCCAATGGTAATTTCTCGTCTTATTTTAATTTGAGCAATCATCATGGTATTATTGTTGGTAGTGGTCATACTATCCCGATTCATGGCTATGGTCATACTTGCTTGCCCTCCCCTAATCCTCCCCTATCTCTCACAAATGTTCTACATGCTCCCAAAAATATCAAAAATCTTATTTCGGTTAGAAAATTCACTACTAATAACTCTGTGACCGTGGAATTTGATCCTTTTGGTTTTTCTGTGAAGGATTTTCAGACAGGGATGCCACTAATGAGATGTGATAGCCAGGGTGATCTTTAACCTCTTACTACTCCTATCAAAAATCAAGCTCTTCCTTCAACCTTTGCCGCCATTTCTCCTAAGCTTTGGCATGATCGTTTGGGTCATTCGGGTGCTCCTATTTTAGATGTTCTTAGAAAAAATAAAAACATTGATTGTAATCGTCTTTCTAGTTCTAATCTGTGTCAATCGTGTGTTTTTGGAAAACATATTAAGTTACCATTTCTTTCCTCTTCTACGAGTACGTTTATGCCTTTCGATATTATTCATAGTGATATTTGGACATCTCCTATTTTGAATTCAATGGGACATCGATATTATGTTTTATTTTTGGATGATTATTCTAATTATTTGTGGACTTTTCCGTTGGCTAGAAAGTCTGATGTATTTGAGAAATTCTTAGCTTTTCGAGCCCACATTCTCACTCAATTTGAACGTAATATAAAAAATTTCCAATGCGATAATGGGAGGGAGTTTGACAATGGACCTTTTTGGGATTTGTGTAAAACTAATGGTATGTCTTTTCATCTTTCTTGCCCCCATACCTCACCTCAAAATGGGAAAGTCGAACGGAAAATTCGGACTATCAATAATATGTCTCATACTCTTCTTGCTCATGCCTTTCTTCCTCCTTCCTTTTGGCATCACGCATTACAAATGGCTACATATCTTCTTAATATTCTTCCAAGTAAGGTTTTGGGAAACACTTCTCTTCAAATTCTATACCAACAGGATCCCTCGTATTCTCACATCAAGGTGTTTGGGTGTCTATGCTATCCTCTCTTTCCATCCACCACAATCAATAAATTACAACCTCGATCTACCCCATGTGTGTTTTTGGGTTATCCTTCGCATCATCGTGGCTACAAGTGTTATGATTTATCTTCTAGTAAAATTATAATTTGTCATTACGTCTTATTTGATGAGCATGTTTTCCCATTTTAGAAATTGCATTCCCCTTCTTCTATTGCTTTTGATTTCTTGTGTGATGATGTCAGTGCCTATACAATGCATCACCTTCACAATCAATCTCCAAATGTTTCTGCTCCTCACACGGACCAACCTGAAACACAAGCCCACCCCCTGCTGGCCCAGATCCCGTGAGCCCAAACACCGCCAGCCCACACTTAACTTCAAGCCCACTCGCCTCTCCTTCTCTTAGCCCATCCTCTACTCCTATCTCCACACCAGCGGACCAAACAGTAACTTCTCCTCCTATTCCCATCCAACAGCCTCGTATGGTCACAAGAAGCCAAATGGGCATTTTTAAGCCAAACAAGAAATATGATGATGCATATGGCTTAGCCACTTCAGTTACTCGGTCTCCATTACCTCGTAACTCGGTTGCGGCTCTTCGTGACCCAAATTGGAAAATGGCCATGGATGATGAATATGATGCTCTTATTAAAAATAAGACGTGGGAGTTAGTGCCTCGTCCACCTAATGTTAATGTTATTCGATCTATGTGAATTTTTGCTCATAAAGAAAAATCTAACGGTGTGTTTGAGAGGCATAAAGCCCGTCTTGTAGGTAATGGGAAAACTCAGCAGGTTGGCATTGATTGTGGCGAAACTTTTAGCTTGGTAGTGAAACTGGCTACGATTTGCACTGTTATTTCTCTTTCTCTTCAAAGGCATGGCCCATTCATTAGTTGGATGTTAAAAATGCTTTTCTTCATGGTGAGCTACAAGAAACAGTTTATATGCATCAACCATTGGGGTATCGTGACTGGACCCATCCGAATTATGTGTGCTGTTTGCGTAAGTCATTATATGGGCTTAAACAAGCACCCCGTGCTTGGTATAAGTGGTTTGCTGATTATGTCTTGTCTCTTGGTTTCTCAAATAGCAAATGTGACAACTCATTATTTATTTATCGAAAGGGTTCACACATGGCTTACATTTTGCTCTATGTTGATGACATTATACTTACTGCCTCTTCTCATGCTCTCCGATTGTCTATTATGAACCTTATGAGCTTGGAATTTGCTCTCTCTCTCTCTCTCTCTATATATATATATATATATATATATATATATATATATATCCTATTGATGACCAAGACTTTTAAGTCTCTTTCCCCTCTCACTCTACGACCGATTCTATCATCCTATTGATGACCAAGACTTTTAAGTCTCTTTCCCCTCTCACTCTACGACCGATTCTTTCTTGGGACCTTTTCTTCTGCAGTTACTTACGCGTCTATATTTCTTGTTCACTTCCTCAAGTCAACAAAGTAAACAAAGAAAAACAAAATTTTCTAGTTTATAAATAAGTTAAACCCTCAAGCCACTAGGCAGCACAAGCAACTACTACTAGATCATCATCTATGTTCCCTTTCAAACTTGGCCTGTTTTTTTTCTTCTAATTTTGTGATTATAAGCCATGAAACAAATGCAACCGTGTCGTGTGTTAATGTTTGCATTAGCCCTGGTAGCTTTTGCACCTCATCAAACCCTTTCTGCATCACCACTAATCCAAACTCTCCCTGGCTGCAACTCCACTTGTGGAGACATCCAAATTCCTTATCCATTCGGCATAGGCAACTCATCTACACCCAATCAACAACCCTGTTTCTTGAACACCAAATTCAATCTTACATGCACTAACTCCACACTATATTACGGTAACATAGTAGTTTCAAACATAAGCCTCCCAAATCACCAAATAGACCTATTGTTCTACGTTGCATCGCTTTGTCACAGGGAAAATGGAAGTGAACTCCCTCCATTGTACTCCAGTCTCAGCATCGGTAGCAATTTCAGCATTTCGAGCAAGGATAACAAGTTACTCACCATCGGCACCGATAGCTACGGCTATGTCAACAGTTTCTTCAACGGGGAGTCGTATTCAACAGGGTGCTTGACGAGCTCTCATGGCAACTCGATGAAGATCAAAAACGGAACTTGCTCTGGTATAGGGTGTTGCCAGGTTGATATTCCTCCTGGAATGAGGAACATCTCTGTATGGGTAGAACTTCTCAATAATACAACGCCCAATTGGGGAAACTGCAGCTATTCATTTGTTGTAAAAAATGGCGCTTATAATTTTTCTACCACTGATTTAAGGAGTTTCCCACACAATACTCTGCCCTTGGTTCTTGATTGGACTGTGGGAAACAAAACCTGTGATGATTCCAAGAGTAGAGAGGACAACGCGTGCAAGGAGAATAGCAATTGTGACGACAACGACAGTGACTATGGTTATCGATGCAAATGTAACGATGGCTATGAAGGAAACCCATATCTTGGCTGCATAGGTAACTTTAACTTACCTAACTTCTTCACTTAACTCTCATCATTCAAAATTTTACATGGTTTGGCAATTATATACCACTGTTTTTGTTCTTGTAGTTTGATTCATTAATTTGAGTTCTCTGTTATTTCTATTTGGGATTGTAGACATCGATGAATGTAAGACGGACAAACATACATGCATAAGTGAGCAAAATTGTGTCAATTCCAATGGATCCCATGCATGTTTCTGTCCAGAGGGGCAATCCGGAAATGGAACAAAGGTAGCAGGGTGCCACCAACCAGATGTGGTTACCAAGGTTGTCATAGGTAAGCAATAAGCATATCAATTATATATTTTTTATTGTTTTTCAATTGAATGTTCTTTTAAATTTTAGTTTTTCATTTATCTTTCGTCATTCAGTATGTATGCTATTGATACTAGTTTAGAGAAGAATTCAAGAATTGTGTTTGACATATTCTGTTTGCAGGAGTAGGAGCAGCAATTCTTGTTTTATTTGTGGGTACTACCTCACTGTACTTGATATATCAGAGAAGAAAACTCGTCAAACTTAAGGAGAAATATTTTCAGCAGAATGGTGGTTCCATTTTGCTACAGCAAATCTCTACGAGAGAAAACTCCTCCCAAATTACTCAAATTTTCTCCGAAGAACAACTAAAAAAGGCCACCAACAACTTTGACGAGAGTTTAATCATTGGCAGTGGAGGTTTTGGAACTGTTTTCAAAGGATTTCTAGCTGATAACAAGATTGTTGCGGTCAAGAAGTCTAAAGTAGTGGACGAGAGCCAAAAGGAACAATTCATTAACGAGGTGATTGTTTTATCACAAATCAATCATAGGAATGTGGTTAAACTCTTGGGATGTTGTTTAGAGAGAGAAGTTCCGTTACTGGTTTATGAATTTGTTAATCATGGCACCCTTTTTGATTTTATACACACCGAAAGAAAGGTAAATAATGAAATTTGGAATATCCGTTTAAGGATAGCAGTTGAGGCAGCTAGCGCTCTATCTTATCTTCACTCAGCAGCCTCAATAGCAATTATCCACAGAGATGTCAAGACTGCTAACATCCTCTTGGATGAGACATACACCGCCAAAGTGTCGGATTTTGGAGCTTCAAGATTGGTTCCACTTGATCATACTGAAATAGCCACAATGGTGCAAGGAACTTTTGGTTACCTGGACCCAGAGTACATGCTTACAAGCCAACTAACTGAGAAAAGTGATGTCTACAGCTTTGGGGTAGTGCTTGTAGAGCTATTAACAGGGGAGAAACCTTATTCTTTTGGCAAGCCAGAGGAAAAAAGAAGTCTTACTAACCACTTTTTGTCTTGCTTGAAAGAGGATCATCTGTTTGATGTACTTCAAGATGGCATTGTGAATGAAGAAAATAAAAAGGAGATCATGGAGGTTGCTATTCTTGCTGCAAAGTGCTTAAGACTCAATGGGGAGGAAAGGCCAAGCATGAAGGAAGTGGAAATGGAGTTGGAGGGAATAAGGAAAATGGAGAAGCATCCATGGATTAATACAGATCACAATCTAGAGGAGACTCAACACTTGCTTCACGAGGCATCATCTAGCATTTATGAGCATGGTGATAACAGCATCCATCAATATGCTGGGTATGATAGCATTAGGGATCATGTACAAATTACTTTGGATGATGGTAGATGATTAATCATGCATGGTAGCATACACTCCATTCTATATCAAAGTTTTGCTTCAACCTTTTTGTAATCTTTATGAAAAATCCAATTGGTTGTTTTCATGAGTGTGTATTTGTGTGTTTGTATGTTTGTATGTTTTGAAAAATGTTTATGCAAGCATAGATCTTAAAAATCTTAATTATATAGAATGTACTTTGATGGAAGCAATAAAATGCCAGGGATTCAAACTTATGGTTTTACACTTCTTATTTATATGGTTGATACTTAATCATTACATAATTAATAAGTTATTTTTATTCAATTCTTACATTTCCATGTATACTTAGGTAGAGGTAGCAAAGTGGGCCAACCCGTCAAAAACGAAGCAGGTCATCTATGGTTGGCATGAGCCAAAAGGGGTAACTCACCTCACCAATTTTCAATTTTTTTTTATTTTCAGACAAAAAATCTAAACAATTTCCCACGATTCAAAATTTTTAAAACAAGATTCACTACAACAACATAACAATAAATCAAGAACATAACAAAATAACAGATCAAATATTCAGAACAACACAACAATAAATCAAGATTTGTGAAAAGAGAAGAGGGTGATGGAGAGTAAAGTATGTCATACAGTGACTTTAGCAAGGTGCGAGGGTGGGCTAGCAAGGGCACGAGGATGTGGTGACATGAGGGTGAGGTCTAGCCAACGATCTAAGAGACGAAGGCAAGGTCATATTAATTGTGTGAGTAAATTATATTCAAAATGAAATATAATTTAAAATTTTTGTAATATTTTTATATTATATTAATAATAATTGGATCAAAAGCTTTCATATTTATTTTAAATTACTCATTTTTTATTTTCTTTTTGTTACATAAAAATAAAAAAGAAGGAGATGAAATAAAAATTTAAAGGATGTCTATAGTCAAGGAAAAACTATCTGAGTAATTTTATATAAATATTAAATAATATGTCTATAATTATAATATATATCTTGTGATAAATGTTATAAGACAATGTAATAATGTTTTATAAAATTGAAAATTGAAAAATGATAAAAATATGTTACATCAATGCAAGTTCTCTTGTTTTCAAATATTCAACGTCTTATTCATAAATTTAATTAAAATTTACTATTGTACTGAAAATAGAAGTTAGCAACCAAAAAAAAAAAAAAAGACATGAGATCGAAAAATTGCATTTTTTTTTTTCTATAATTAATATTAATTACTATGTTATTTATTATTTTTCTATAACTAATAATTTAATCAAATCCAATATCTTAATTAAGAAACAATAGAGTTTGGCCAAATAAATTATTATTATTTTTTCTTAAAATTAATAATAATAATTATATAGTATTTTTTAATTTTCTATAATTATCCCTTAATTTAGGTCTCATAATTATGAATAATAAAATTATATTATATAACTAAAAATTAAATGCAATATCAAATTATTAGCTACTATATACTAATTAAAGAAACGTTACAGTCTCGGGCAATGATTTTTTTTTTTTTTCATTCATACAAATTAATAATTATATAGTATTATTGTTTATAACTATGTCTTTATTTTGGTCTCTTAATTAGACTTAATTATGAATTAATAAAATTATGTTAATTTACATAACTAATAATAAAAATGCAATATCCAATTATTAGCTACTCTATAGTCTATACTAATTAAAGAAATATTAGAGTTTTGGCATTTGGGCAAGAAAACTGTTTTTTTGTCATTTATTAAAAATAATAATTATATAGTATTTATTAAAAATAATATAAGTGTCCATGAAGTAAAAAATAATTATATTTTAATTTCAGTTTCTTAATTAGGAGTAATATAATCATTAATATACATAATTGCTAATTAAACACCTATCAATTACTAATTATAAGAACAATATAATTTTTATAAATTACTGATTGGATTTTGCTTACTAAAATCAAATTATAACACATACCTAATTATATATTGGTTATTAGTTTTTATTATAAATATGATCTAACAAATTTAGACACTTGCGTGCATGTTCTTTTAAACTTTGTAACATTCAAGAATAAACTATTTTATAAAAAGTAAAACAAACAATATTCAAAGAAAATACAACATGATTCAATTCTCATTGGGTTGGGATCAAATTTTCATATTATGAATGACCTACCAATCCACGTGTGTGCTTAATAATTTAAATAGATAATCTTATCATATTTAGTTGTATAATACATTATTTATGTTTTAAAGACAACATAGATGGATGACAAAAAAAAATCAATCTTGTTAACTCTAGTTAAATGTTTGTCATACAGGTAGATTTAGTAACTTAGTTATGTTAGTAAATTATAATGATATATATAGTAAAAAAGTTTGTAATGCTCGTAAAAATATAATATTAACTGTAAAACTAATATATGCCATCTGTTACCAATATACTTCACATGTATCAATTACATACTCATGCAAGCTTCTTTGTTTTATTTTTCTAAAATACAATTGCATTATAATTTATTTCTATGTGATTGATAAGATACAATAAAATATATACACTTTTGAATTTAATTGATAGTCCATGGTGATAGAGACATCATGATTTCATCACTCCACTTCTTGTTATGCTTAATGTTGATTTAGTTATTTTTGTGTCCTCCTACAAAATTAAAAAAAGTATCCAAGTCAAAATTCATGTTCCTTATGATAAATAAGAAATAGAATTAGTTACGCTAAGTGTAAACATTAACTTAATTTTGGTTTGTTGCTAGTTGTGCTAGTAGATGAATATTAGATAAATAAATTCATATAGAGCCAAAAGAAGAAGATATTAAAGCATTTCATTTCAAGAATTTCATGTTAATCTATGGAATAACACTTAGTAATTATGATTGACATGTGTTTCTAAAAAATGATAGTTGATCAAGGTTGGTGAGACTTATATAAGTTTGCTTTTCTTTTCTGAAAATTTCAGCAGCTAATAGAAAAGGTTGTAGCAAAATTATATTAATGGAATCTATAATTTGATTGAATAAATGGGGTTATAGAGAGAGAACAACACCTTATCGGTCCAAGTAATCCACTTAAACTTCCAAGAAGATTTGTGCAAGAAAAAAATAATGTGTTCAAAACCACATTGAAATCATGCAAATATCACCTAAAGTTACATATTTAACAATTTATTTTTAGAGTCAAATTTTCAATTTAAAATGAATAAATACATCTTAAATTGGTATATTTTTTTGTAGTTTCATTTGGAAACAACGTATTACTTTCAAAAACTAGCACACAGTGCATAAGCATTTTTACTACATCTTTATTCAAAATTTAAAAGTTGAAATAAGAAGTTGAAATTTAAAGGAAAACAAACAACAATAATAATACTTTGCAAAATATTCATAGTAAGTTCAAAGAAATAACATTATTAAATCAGAGCTACATTATATACAAGAAAACAATAATATATAGTCAATAGAAATTTAAAGTCACCATGAAATGAATAAAGGGAAAGAGTGATATTTAAAATAGGATAAAACAACTGTAATGTCTTGAAAATGTTGAAAAAATAAAAAATTTTTAGAAATATGAAAAACAAAGTGTAATGACTTAAAAATTTGATAACAATGAAAATTTAAAAATGTTATAAAAATGGAAAATTTTAAAATTTTGAAAAAAAAATTAGAGTAATATCATGAGAATATTGAAAAAAAAAAGGACCAAAATTTTAAAAAATGAAAAAAATATTAATGCCTTGAAAACTATAAAAAAAAATGAAAAAACAAAACAATAGTATTTCATAAATTTTTGAATAAATAAAAAATAAATTAAATTTTGAAAAACAAGAATAATATCTTAAAAGTTTGAAAACAATGAAAATTTGAAAAATATAAAAAAAAAATCAAGAATAATGTCTTCTATACAAAATAAAATATGAAAACAAGAGTAATGTCTTGTGTATTTGAAAAATAATAAAATTATGAAAAAGAAATGTCTTAAAATTTTTTTAAAAAAATAGAAAATGTAAGTTTAAATTATAAAAAAAATAAAATGAATGTCTTGGAAAATTTGAAAAAATAATAAAAATAAAATATGAAAACACCGTAATAATATCTTGATTTTTCTTAAATGAGAACCTTTATGTTTAAGTTAAACATAAAGGTCATGTACATTTTTCGCCACATTACATTTGTTTTCCTTTTTCTTATTTTTTTCGTGAATTATCTTTTAAAAAATTCATTTGGATCCTTTATGTTTTAAAAAAATATTCAAAATAATTTTTATGTTAATTTTAACTTAATGTTGTTTAATATAATTCTCATTTACAACTCTACGATGACTCCATCTTTTATCACCACCTACACATTGTCGGCTATGATTATGACCATTTCTCGATACATCAAGTGTTTCTTTGTGTTCCTAATTGTCTACAAAAAGTTATTTATACACGTGATCTTACACTTATAAGCTTCAATGTTATGTGAATTCTTGCTCACCAAATTCAGTCTCACTATGATGTGTGAAGTTGTCAACAACACTTCGAGTCGACTTCACAAATGACTTCAACAGTACAAAAATATTAAATTTATATTGATAAAAATATTATTTTAAATATTTTTTAAAATATAAATTCTTTTTAAAGATAAAGAATAAACTGAATAAAATAAATAAGATAGAAAATAAAAATATTAGTGACCTGTTCATTTTTAATATAATATTAATTATTATATTTTTCACATTAGTATTGAAATATATCTTAGTTTAGTTCGGTTAATACTATTAAACATTAAATCTCTCCAAGTCAAAGATACATTTCAATTTTATGTGTATTATAAAAACATATCAATACTTTTGTAAGGACACAAAACGAATGTAATTTTGATTGGAGGAAAAAAATATTTTAGTCATAATTATTACACAAAGGCTAATTAAATATGTTTTTCATACTTAAACTAATAATTTTTTTATTTTCCTACCTAAATTTTTATTTTTATGATGTTAGTAACTTATAAATTTTTATGTTCACTTCTATTACCTAGTGTTAGTCATTTGTCAGTGAACTTCTGTTAACTTATAAGGTAACAAATAGAGTTTTATGTCCTCAGTAGTATGTAGGCCTTTGCTTTTTATTTTTATTTTTTATTTTAAAACATATTTTTATTATGTATTTTAAAAATTCCTTAATTAACCTAAAAATTGAACACAATGTATTATTATTCATTTTTAAAATTAAATAAAAAAAATGAGATGAAAAAACAAATATCTACCTTACGATGATGATATGACCCTTTGTTTATCACGTCATTAGTGAATCGAAATTGACTAACGATTGATTAATTATAGGTAGTAAAATGGAACATAAAAGTTAAAATGAAAGTTTAGATAGTAAAATAAAAAAACATATATATTAGATGTATGAAAAACATATTTAAGCTAGTCTTACACAAATAATTAATATATAAAAATCAACTCTTAAAATAATTAATGCTTGTACAGATAATTAATTAATATTAAATATTAAATATTAATTTTTATCCTACACTCTCTTTTTTCAATTAATACACCACAAAGAAAAATGATTTTTTACTTAATGCAACGTATAAATACTGTGACTGCAGTTTGAATTCATGTGAAATACAAACGACAACTGGGAAGTTATTGATTGCAAATATATATTTTTATGTTTCTTGAAATTTATTTTTAACATACTGTACGTGAAAAAAAAAAAGAAGAAAAAGGAAAGTCATTGAGATCTTTTCCACCAATCTACTGAAAAGAAAAGCACAAATGATGAAAAAAATCATAAAATTCGATGCATTGTCACGTTGCAACCATTGCCTTCATTTCTAACTACAAAAGATAATGGGAGTAATTTTTATTTGAACCATAATTATTACACAAACAATTAATATATAAAAAATCGCCTCTTAAATTAAATAATTAATGCTTGTACAGATATAATTAATTGATCTTAAAATACTAATTATCCTACACTAATTCACATTTATTATTTTCTCTTTATTCTTTTGTTTTTTTTTCTCACACTCTCTTTCTTCAACAAATACATCAAAAAGAAAATTGATTATTTACTTAATGTAATCTATGAAAACTGTCATTGCAGTGTGAACTCATTTGAAAAATTGAAATACAGACTACATCGTGAATGTAATTAATTGCAATGATTTACTTGAGGAAATGAATTAATAAAATCATAAATGCATTTTCACCAAAGGTTGCAATACTTCATTTACTAATATAGAATTTCCAGAAAAGAAAAGAACAAAAAAGGAAAACAATAAATAGAAAAATTAATTAATATAGAAGTAACAGACATTTTTCTCTCACTGTTCCATAGGGGCTGCACTTGCACTTGCACCCATTGCCTTCATTCTTATTCTTATATATACATTTGAATCCCATTGAAGAAAAACTCATCAGTAACCTCTTCTCAATTATTATATATAGCTATAATTAGAGAGCCATGACAGCAAGATCCTACCGCATAAGTTCATTGCCATGCAACCTGCTTTCTAGCATCGTTTCACTCCTTCCCTTCAAAGAGACCATGAAATTAGAGAAAGAGAAAAACGAAAATTACAATTTATGTAAGCATAAAACTCAAAGACACTTCATAGTTTGGGCAAAACAGAAAAAACTTATCCAGAGTAATTGGGGAAACTATCCACTCCACCTTCCTAAAATTAAAAACATCTAAACACTCACTTGTAATGTAAATAAATAAAGAAATAATGAAAGACACTAGGTTATTAATGATGAATTTTGAAAAGGAGAAAATGAATGAGAATGGCAAAAAAAGAAGAAGAAATATGAAGAAGTTTCTACAATAGAGAATATTTTTAATTTTTTTTAAGTTAATGATGAATACAAAATTGACACATGTCCAGACTTATATCTTCTTTTATTAATAGACTAACACGATACTTGTAACCAGCAAAAAAAAAAAAAAAAAACAAAGCACAATCCCCCTTTGTACCAGTGATTTGATTTGTACAAGTGACTTGACTCATTTGATTGTTTTTTATATTTTATAATTAAATATGTAATGTAATATATTTCAATTATTAAGGTTATTATTGTTGTTATTAATTCATTTTAGGTAGATAATTAGTTAGTTTACAGTTAGTTATAACTGTTTTATTAGTTATTATATCATGTGCATATTGGTGCAATTATGTACAGTTGTATTCATTCTCTATATAAATATAGAGAAGCTTACTAATCAATAATAATGAGGTATTACTTTCTAAAATTCCTTTTTTGCATCTCTTCTTCTCTTTTCTCTTCATAAGTGTGTGCCAACCTAACAAATTGGTATCAGTAGCTAAAATGGTCCTAGGGGACTTAGTGAGTGATTTGTAAGGCTTGTTCAGAGAGATAACTGTGAGAAGAAAGCTTCTTGCTGCAACTATAGTTGGCAATGGAGGCATTCCAAGGAATTTACCAATTCTTGATGGCAAGAATTGGGACAAATGGTGTATTCGAATGAAAGTTGTGTTTCGATTTCAAGATGTGCTTGAAATTGTTCAAGAAGGGTATCAAGAATTAGAAGATAACCCCACTGAGGCACAAAAAGCTATCTACAAAGAAGCAATGAAGAGGGATGGCAAAGCTTTATTTTTGATACATCAATTAGTGGATGCAGACATCTTTGATAAGATTTTTGCAGCAACAATAACAAAGGAAGTATGGGAAATCTTGGAGAAATGTTTCATAGGGGGAGAAAAAGTTAGAAAGGTCAGACTCCAATCTTTGAGAAGACAATATGAACTGTTGGAAATGGAGGATGCAGAAAATGTAGCAAATTACTTCAACAGAGTGTTGAGCCTGACTAATCCCATGAAGGCACTTGGTGAAAGACTCATGGATGAGATGATCGTAGACAAGATCATGTGTACTTTGACCCAGAATTTTGACTACATAGTGGCTACCATTGAAGAGTTCAATAAAGATATGAAGGACATGAAACTTGAAGAACTTCAAGGTTCTTTAGAAGCACAAGAGCTGAAATTGATTCAGAGAAATCGTCTGAAGCAAATAGATCAGGCACTACAGGCTCAAACCAGCAAGAAGGCAGGAATTGATAAGTGGAAAGGAAAGAAATTCAATAATAGTTGGGCTTCAAAACAACATAAATGCAAGGTTGTAGACAAACTAGGATCCTTAAAGAGAAGAGGAGGGTCTATCAAAAAAGGTGAAAAAGGCAAGAAAGATAAGAAGAACATTCAATGTTACAATTGTGAGAAATGGGGACACTATGCAGATGAGTGCTAGCATAGGAAAGGAAAAGAAAAAATAAGTGATGATGAAGCAAATGTAGCACATGATGATTTAGACTCAGATACTGTTCTATTAATGGCTACAACAAATGAAGGTAATTTTATTTTTGAATCTTGGTATTTAGATATTGGATGCTCTAACCATATGGCAGGTCACAAGGAGTGGTTGATTGACCTGGACACAAACAAGAAAAGCAAAGTGAAACTTGCAGACAGCAGGACCTTGGCAGCAAAAGGTGTTGGAAACATTATGATCAAAAGAAAGGATGGCAAAACAACACTCATAGAAGATGTTTTATTTGTTCCTGAAATGAAATGCAACTTAATGAGTGTTGGATAGCTGGTTGAAAAGGGATTTTTTGTCATCATGAAGAATGATACATTGCAGTTATTTGATCAGAATCAGAGATTGGTATTGAGATCTCCACTCTCAAAGAACAGAACATTTCAAACCAATATCAGGATTGCTGAAATTGAGTGCCTTACAACTACTACAACAGACCAGGAAAGTTGGCTATGACACCTAAGGTTTGGTCATTTAAATTTCAAAAGTTTAAGTCAATTGCTAGTTAAAAATATGGTGATAGGACTTCCAAAAATTACTATGCCTGAAAAAGTGTGTGAAGTATGTTTTATTGGCAAACAACTCATAAATACTTTTAATTCATATCTACCTATGAGGGCTATAAATGTGTTGAATGTAGTGCATTCTGATGTTTATGGTCCATTTGAGAAACCTCACTTGGAGGAAACAAATACTTTGTCTGATGAATATAGCAGGATGATGTGGTTATACCTAATCAAGTATAAGCATGAAGTATTTGAAGTATTTTAGAAATTTAAAGTAATGGTTGAGAGACAAAGTATTAAGCTCATAAAAGTCCTAAGAATAGATGGAGGTGGAGAATACACATCAAAGGAATTTGAATCATTTTGTGAGAAGTTTGGCATTCAGCATGAGGTGACAGCCCCATATACTCCTCAACACAATGGCTTGGCTGAAAGGAGAAACAAAAAAATGTTGAACATGACAAGGAGCATGATGAAGCAGAAGGATTTACCACATTCCTTTTGGGGTGAGGCAATCACTACAGTAGCATATTTACTTAATAGATGTCCTACCAAAAGACTGAAATAGAAAGTGTTTGAAGAATGTTGGTCTAGAAGAAAACCTATGGTAAGTCACTTAAAGATTTTTGGCTCATTATGTTTTAAACATGTTCCTGATGCTAGGAGAAAGAAGTTACAAGACAAGAGTGAGCCTATGATCCTAGTTGGCTATCATGCAACTGGAGCATACAGATTGTTCAATCCAGCAAAGTAGAAAATTGAACTGAGTAGAGATGTGATGGTGAATGAAGCTGAGTCATGGGATTGGAAGAAACAAAGGAGTAGCCTAAGTTCAATATTTCCTATTGAACTCAATGATGTAAAAGATGATGTTGAAGAAGGTACAATAGAAGATGAAAGCATAGAAGCTGAAGATACTACTACAACTAATTTTCTACAGCAAAGGCCACAAAGGGATAGGCATGTTCCAACCAAGTTCAACAACTTTGAACTGCTCCATGACAGTGCAGTAACAACAAAGGGTGATTTGGTGCATTTTGCATTATTGGCAAATGCAAAACCAATTGACCATGAAGAGACTGTGAAGAAACAAGTCTGGAAGGAAGCAATGAAGGAGGAATTGAGAGCAATTGAGAGGAATCAAACCTGGGAATTAACTGAAAAGTCATTAAAGAAAAAGCCAATAAATGTCAAATGGATATTCAAAGTGAAGTTGAATCTTGATGGGTCGATTGCAAAGCATAAGGCAAGATTGGTGGCTAGAGGATTTCTACAAAAGCATGGTATAGACTATACTGATGTCTTTGCACCTGTAGCTAGGCTTGAAACAATAAGATTAATTGTTGCCTTAGCTAGTGGAAATGGTTGGTCTCTATTTCACATGGATGTCAAATCTGCCTTTCTGAATGGTTCTCTAAGTGAGATTGTGTATGTCACACAACCACCTGGGTTTGAAATAAAGGGTAAAGAGAATATGGTATATGTCAACACTCAATTTTGTCCGTTTAATTATCTTTTATAATTATTATTATTGTTGTCATTATTATTATTAATAATATTATTATTATCATTATTATCATCCCATAATTATTATTATTATTATTGTTGTTATTATTATTAGTATTAGTATTATTATTATTATTATTCCACAAGTTTATCTTGCTACATAAAAAAAAAAATGAAAGAATGAAAGGGGAAAGAAAAAATGAAGGAGAATACACAATAATATAATAAGCAAGAAACCCATTTTTTCTCATTTTCCTCCAAATTACACTGCTACAATGCTACAAGTTTTTTTAAAAATTGAAGTGTAGTCTACAGTAAGTGCCCAAATCAAGCACAAGAAGAAGAAAAAGGAAAAGAAGCAACGAGAAGAAAAAAAAAGAAGGAAGAAGAAACAGGAAAAACAAGAGAAGAAGAATGGAGATTTTCATCAAAGACTTCATCAATCCACTAGCAAATCCCTAAGCAGCTCCATTATCAGATTTTCATCAGCAGCTTCATCAATCCACTAGCAAATCCCTAAGTAGCTCCATCATCAGGTAGCACTCAGCCGCTTCATCATCATCAAGCATAGCACTGAACCGCTTCATCAAGATGGAGGCAGAGCACTAAGGGATTTGGTCAAAGATTGCAGCTGGAAGAAAGAAAAAGAGGGTGAAGAAAAGAGGTTCAGAAAATTTCGCTATATATAACAACAGAGAATGCTGAAAAAAGGGAGGGAGAGGAAAAAAAAGAGGGACCAGTAGAGCAAGAAAAAATAGAAGACAAAACATCAAGAACAGAGAAAAGAAGAGTAATACAGCTAAAGAGAACAATAAAGGAAGAACCATAGAACAACAGTGAGCAGAATAGAATAACAGCTTCTCGTTTTGGGGCCATGTTTCTGTCTACACCCCTCGTTTTACTAAGTTGCACTTTCTTTCTTTAATTATCAATAGTTGTTTTAATCATTTAAAAAATAATAATAAAGATGAATTGACTTGGGTGTACACCTCTGTCAATTTTTCAAATGTCTTTTTAGGATAAATGAGTTGCGACAACTCAAGAGTCCTAAATAATAAAAAAATAGTATATCTCCTTCTTTCCTTTAGTAAAATTAATTATTTTGTTCTAATAATGTTTTGGTGAGATAAATGTCTAAAAATTATAAAAGATTTTCGCTTAATTAATTAAAGGTAACCCGTCTTTGTGACGGACGTTGTAGGGTGTTAATACCTTCCCTACACATAATGGACTCTCAAACTCAAATCTGGTTTCAAAGACCATTTTTTCTAAAAAAGGTTTTTCTGATGTTTTCCTTAATAAACATTGGTGGTGACTCTTCTAATCCATATCTTTTGATTTTAGGTGCCGTCCGCCGCGATTCCGGTTGCGACAGATGGCGACTCCACTGGGGGACTTTTAGAGAGTCAAGCCTATCATAATTAATTAAGCAAATATTTTAAATTTTTAGTATACTTTATCTCACCTTGCTTGTTTGTCATGTCTTTTATTATGTGTTGGTTACTTAATGTTTGTAATTGTGTATGCCATAGGATAGATAACCCTTTGTTATATTATGTGTAAGTTGTTTGTTTTGCAGATTGGGTAGTTTAAGAATTGCTTCCTTCACACACTTCACTTACACAATCTCCACACACTTATGAGTGAGGTCCTATACCCGAGCCTGAGTGCATCTTATGATAAGTAAGAGGTTGAGTAGTGGTATCCTTTTGGATGTACATCCTGCTTGGATATCATGAAGGCCTCGCCTAGAGTTCGGCTATTTCAAGGATATTATCACTTCTGATAGTTTACCTATTGTTGTGATCAATATTTCGAGATATAGTTCTTGGCTCTAGGAACCCATTTTAGAATCATAGACCTACCTGTCAATGAGGATCACATGTTATAAAGCTCCAACAATTAAGAATACCCTTATAGGACACACCATGAACAACACATCTCAACATTGCAAATAACATAACATATGTGTGGAAAAGGGTGTACTGCAATTTTATTGTTATTTTTCTGTTACGTTATCCATCATTTCATCTCATACTAGACATCATACATTCCACTTGTTAAAAAAAAAAAAAAGAATAGAGAAATTGTGGCATGATAGGAAACACTTTACACGTAGAAAAAAAATTAATTAATGCATTTTATTTTGCCAAAAGAAGGGAAATCATCTTGGCATTAATTTTTCAGGTTAGAAGGAGTCATAAGTGCATAAAACTCATTTGAACATTTTTTAAGGAACATGGGATCAGACTTAAGGAAGACCTTGCAGTTGAAGGTTAAAATACCTGATATGAAGAGTTTGAAAGACCTCAGCAATACATTAAAAGTCATTCGGTGTCCAACTTTTGTTAAGAAATATGGGAACATTCTTGACTTGTTAGAAGTAAATGTGCATGAATGGGCCCTTTCTGCCTTGGCACAATTCTATGATCCTCCTTTAAGGTGCTTTACTTTTCAAGATTTTCAATTAGCCCCAACGCTAGAAGAATTTGGGCAAATACTGGGGTATCCTTTAGGGGGTGAAGGGCCCTATTTATACATGGGACATTATCCTTCACTAGATACAATTGCTACAACCTTGAAGCTTGATGTAAGGACGTTAGCAAGAAAGAAAGAAATAAAAGGGGGCATTGATGGTTTCTCAAGGAAGTTTTTAGAAGAATATGCACAACATTTGGTAAAAAATGATCAGTGGGATGCATTTATGGATATACTCGCTCTCATCATTTACGGGATTGTTCTCTTCCCCAACATTGAAGATTTTATAGATTTTGCAGCGATTGATGTCTTCTTAGCCTACAAGCATAGAGGTAAAAATCCAGTGTCAGCCGTTTTGGCAGATACATATTATACTCTTAACTTACGCCACGAAAAGAAGGGTGGAACCATCATTTGTTGCCTGCACATTTTGTACATATGGTTCATCAAGCACATGAAGGTCGGTTGGGTAGGGATTAGAAACAAACATGATTGGGCTCGTGACATTGTAAATCTCAGTGGGAGGACAATATCTTGGTGCTTAAAAGGTTTAGAAAGAATTGATATAATCCTTCGTTGTGGGGACTTGCTTAATGTACCACTTATGGGAACTAAAGGTTGCATCAATTATAATCCAATCCTAGCTTTAAGACAATTTGGTTATCCCATAAAAAATCCTCCAACTGAAGAAGCAGTGACTCCTTTTATTGTCTATGAATTAAATCAAGATTTAGGGGTGCTTCATAAGGTCAGGCAGGCTTGGAATCAAGTTGTTCGAAAAGAAGAGTGGCTAAGCAATGGAAGTTGGGTGACAGACAAAAGCTATAGCCAATGGTTGAAGGAAAAGGTTCAAGAGATCAAGTTACCCTTTAAGGTTTCAGCTCTGGTCATTGAAGACATGTCGAAGGAACCCCCTATGAGTTAAGAGGAAATACAAAGATTAGAGATAGCATTGGCACAATTTAAAGAAGAGAAAGAAAGTTTGAAGAAGGAATTGGCCAAATCCCATCAAGAATGCCAGATGGCGAAAAGAGAAAGTATGCAAGGAATGCAGTCTTCTATACAAGCCAATAAGAGGACCAAGATAGAAGAAGAGAAGAAACTCAACACAAAAAGTTGTTTAGAGGCTGCCAACATTAAGCTAGCAATGCGAAGAAGAGAGCGAGATAAAGCTAGGGCTGATGCTTTGCAATGGAGGAGAGCATATGAAGAATCGAAGATAACTGAGAAAGGTACTCGGAAACAACTTGATGACTTGAAGCAACAATTGAAAGGGGTGGTGGCTGAATATGAAAGTAGAGTCCAAAGTGAGAAACAATTAAATGAAGACCTAGTTTCATCACATGAGGTTATGTCAGAAGAGAAAAGGGAATTGAATGACCAAATAGAACAATTGAAAGAAGTCATTGAAGATTATCAAGGGCGACAAGAGTTTTGGGCACATAACTTTGTGAGTCGAGCTTTAGAAATTAAACAAATGCTTGATAATGCCTCATATTATTTACGCAGAGCTGAATGGATGATAAACCCACTTACAACACCAATTGAGATCCATGAATTCTTTGAATGTTGTAAAGGAATGATAAGCCAAATAAAGAATATGGCTAGCAGTGATAAATGAGGTGTTGTGTAAAGTGTCACTTGTACTTTGTACTTTTGTTTTGCTTATCAATAAAAATTATGGTGACGTTTTGCTCTTTATCATGGTCTCGGCATACTACCCCTTTTTGCTTTTAGACTTAGTACTTAGAATGCGACGTTCTAGAGGAAAGTCTAATTGGAAATACTCATACAACTCTTGATCCTATGTTCTGTGAGACTTGGTACTTGAGACGTGACGTCTTAAGGAATGGTTGAGAAAATGATGTTCAAATACGAGTCATGCCACTTATGATTTTCCAAATAACCTTGCATTCCTAAAAATAAGGTAATTGCATCCTAACTTCAATTATGTTAATCAAGAACTCATAAAATAATTTTATAGGACGGGAAATAAGAAAGACAAATATTGAAGCAAATAAAGCACCCCTGCGACACCCTTACGGGACACATGCCAAGACAAAGATCATGGAAGGAATCGTAGATGAACACGAAGAGTTGAAAGAGGAAATGAGTCAGATGAAAGAACAAATGAACAAGATTTTGTTAATGTTAGAATCAATGAAAAGTACAAGTGAGAATCCTATAGAAGGATCTCAAAGTAATCCTTTGCATCCTCCCGGATTTACGCCACAAGCCAATCCAAATGTTCATACATCATTTCCTCCATATGGCCTCCCTTTTGGCTATACACCACCGTTGGCCACCAGTACTCTCGAGGCTAATCATGATGTTTCTATTGCAAACCCACCATATGTCATATCCCAGGGTTACATGCCACTTGTGACCATTAATCCTAAAATCAACCCCCACACCTCTACCTCAAATGCTCTAAACCAAACACTAAACCAAGATCCAAGCCTTGAAACTAATGATCCGCAAACTTTGCCACAAACTTTCACCTATGTACCCTGTGCTAATCCACTTGAAGGCCTACCAAATCACCAAACCACCAATCCGATGCCAACCATTGTCATCCACCCTAAACAATCCGAGGATACCCAATCCAATGAAAAGTTACAGATCTTGGAAGAAAGAATGAGAGCCATTGAAGGATTTGATCATTATGCCTTCAATGCTGCTAACTTATGTCTAGTCTTAGATGTTGTGATCCCTCATAAGTTCAAGGTCCCTGATTTTGATAAGTATAAAGGAGACACTTGCCCGAAGAATCATCTCACAATGTACTGTAGGAAAATGGCCTCATGTACTTATGATGACAAGCTCCTTATCCATTTCTTTCAAGAAAGTCTCAAAGGGGTTGCTCTAGGTTGGTACATGAACTTAGAGCGAGGACGCATACATACTTGGAAAGGCTTGGCAGAAGCTTTCCTAAAGCAGTACAAGTACAATGTAGATATGGCTCCAGATAGAACACGACTGCAAAATATGGCAAAAAGGGAGAATGAGACTTTTAAAGAGTATGCCCAAAGTTGGAGGGGGGTGGCTGCTCAGGTACAACCTCCTTTATTGGAAAGGGAAATGGTCATAATGTTCATTGATACACTTCAATCTCCTTTTTATGACAGGATGATTGGAAATGTATCATTGAATTTCTCAGACCTAGTTGTCATTGGAGAGAGGGTTGAAATAGGTGTAAGGAGTGGGAAGATCACTCATATGCCAACAGGACCAACAAGCATGAGAAAACCCTTAACAACCACTGACAAGAAAAAAGGAGGTGAAACAAATGCAATAATACCTACACTCGTCATGCCTAGCTACAATCCTATCTCTTTCATTCCTAAATACCAAACTCAATCCATGTACAACCCACAAATAGCAACCACTTCCCAATTTCCATATCCACAACCTTACCAACTTAGAATGACTTACTTTCCCCCATTGCCACAAGCTTTATCTCCGACAATACCTCAAACAAATCAGCCAAGAACCCCATACCCTAATACCAATGATCCTACAAAAAGAGGAAATAACCAATAAAGAACATTTGATTCAATTCCCATGACATACTTTGAGCTTCTACCGCATTTGGTAACCAATTCTCTCATTGTTCCTTTCGCTTAAAAACCTATCCAACCACCTTATCCTAAAAACTATGATCCAAATGCTAAGTGTGATTACCATGCGGATACAATAGGACATTCTACTGAAAAATGTTGGGGATTAAAACATAAAGTGCAAGATTTAATAGAAAAAGGGCTTTTGAGCTTTAAAGAAGAAGGGCCAAACGTTGGGAATAATCCACTTCCTGGCCATGGAAAGACCTCAGTGAATGCCATCGAAGAACAACCCAATCGACCAGTAAGGGATGTTTGGAAAGTTAAAACCTCCATGAGAGTGATCTTTTCAGAGTTATGCAAATTCAAGATGATTAAAGGTCAAGTCCTCAATACAGAGGTGTGTGGACTTCATCCAGGAGCTGAACATTCCATTGAGGAGTGCAATGAATTCAAGCAATTTCTACAAGGTCTAATGGACTCAAATCTAGTCCAGATAAGCCAGTCGTATAAGGAGGATGATGTGTTCATGTCTCAATCAGAAGAGAAGCAAGGAGAACTAAGACCATTGGTGATTCATTTCACCAGGAATGCATCTTCTTCACCAACTCAGGCTCCTAAGCCCATTGTCATAAAAATTCCAACTCCTTTCCCTTATAAGGATACTAAGGCAGTGCCATGGAAATATGGTGTGGAAGTACAAGCAGATAAACAATAGATGGATGAGTCTCGGTCTGAGAAATCCATTGTCACAAATATTGCGGGGCTAGGTGGAGTGACACGTAGTGGTAAAGCCTATGTTCCTGAGGACTTAAGGAAGGAAGACATGGCGAAGAACTCTAGAATAAAAGAAAAAGAGTTTGTTGAATACTTTGGGGAATGTAAAAGGCCTATGGGGGTAGAAGTTGTTGATGAAAAAGAAAAGAAAAATGATGAAGAAGAAAAGAAAAAAGAAGTATCTCATGAGGAAGCCTCAGAATTCCTCAAGTTCATTCGGCAAAGCGAGTATAAACTCATTGATCAATTGAATCGTACCCCGGAAAGGGTGTCCCTTTTGTCTTTATTAATGAATTCAGAGAGCCATAGGGAGTTGTTGATGAAGATTCTGAATGAAGCACATGTGGCTCATGACATCACACTAGACAAGTTTGGGGGCATTATTGGCAACATTGCTGCTAATAATTACCTCACTTTCACAGATCATGAAGTTCCAGTTGAAGGGAGGGGGCATAATAAGGCTCTGCACATCTCGGTGAAATGTATGGATCATATCATAGCCAGGGTTTTAATTGACAATGGATCTTCATTGAATGTGATGCCTAAATCCACTTTGGATCAACTACCTTGTGACGAGACCTACATGAAGCCAAGTTCTATGATTGTAAGGGCTTTTGATGGATCACGTAGAGAAGTTATGGGAGAGATTGATATCCCTGTCTTAATTGGTCCTTTCACTTTTGGGATCACTTTCCAAGTCATGGACATCAAGCCAGCATATAGTTGTTTGTTGGGTAGGCCATGGATCCATTCGGCTGGAGTAGTTCCTTCTACGCTGCATCAAAAGTTGAAGTTTGTGGTGGATGATAAGCTTGTGATCATTTTTGGTGAAGAAGACATGTTGGTGAGTGATCCGCTGTCGCGCACGGATCAAAAAAACGAGTGATTTTGAAAATGTAGTTACGGTAATGACAACTCGAGTATCGTTCTCAAGGATTCTTGTATTATTATTAATCAATGCAGTAACGATTAATGGGGGGGTTTAGATTATGATTTCAAGAAAAAGGAATTAAAATAAATTGTGATTATCGAATAAGCTAAAGCAAATCAACCTATTGTATCGACTTCCGACTTATCATTGATCCCTATAAATTCCAATTCCCTAAACGAGTCTGATCCTATTCGACTATAATAACCACTGACAAGCGCAATAGAAATTATACGGCATATGATCTTGAATTCCGAATTAAGAAAACGGATTAAAAACTATTGCGAATTAAGCAAACGCAATCTGATCAAACGCGATAATGTAAAAGCTACGTTAACGCGAAATCAATTCAAGATCAAACAACCAATCGAATTTAAGATTTATATCCTATAACAACAATCAAATTAAGCAAATAATTGAGATTATTGGAATAAATCGAAGGAAACAGATTGACATGGAATTTATAAAAGAACCTCAAAGTGGAATCCAATTGCAGTAGATTGATTATTCGGAAATTAGTTCCCCATTACAATTGCTCAAAACTCTCTAAGAAATTTCGTGAATAGTGAGTGAGTGAATAGTGTTGCGTGAACAGTGAATATATGCACAGCAGCCGGCCCTAGCGTTTTAATAGAATAAGAGTTTCACTAACAATCTGAACTGGGTCGGAAAATACAAACTAGGCCCATAAAATAAGGATCGACGTGGATTGGGGTATAAACTCACACAAGCCGACAAGAGAAGGTTGGCAGAAGAAAAGAAAGAGAAGAGGTTGGCTCGCCTTGAGAATAGGGAGCCAAAAACTGAAAGAATTCCCATTTGTGACCTTTATCAAAGCTTTCGTAGCGGAGGACTAGTATATGCAGATCAAGTGGCTATGACTAAGGAAGATCAGGATGTAGATGATCATGTCAACTTTGTGTACCCATGCGACGCTCATCAAGAGCTTCACAACTGGAAGATCCAAGAATTTCCTGTGGTCTTTAATTCTCTTTCAAAGTAATTGTAATGCTAATTTGACAATTATGCCCATGTCTTTAGTATGACCTTTTTGTTAAAATGGGTTTGCATGTTAATTTTGATATATCATATAAATGAAATGCATGTTGCAACTTTCTAGTTATTCCCTTTGTTTCTCATCTTTTCTCTTTCATAAGCTCAACTTCTATTTATTTTCCTTTGTTTCCATGTTAACCCTAAAATTGCAGATCTGAAAATATTCACCCTGAGAATAATAGTGTTAGTATCTCATGCTATGATTTTGATCATCCCGTTCATCAAGTGGATGAGAGCACTGATGACTTAGAAACCCCGTTTGAACTTGAGAGATTGGTGGAACAAGAGGATCATATAATTCAACCCCATGAGGAGGAAATTGAAACATTCAATTTGGGAAATGAAATTGATAAGAAAGAAATTAAAGTCGGTACTGCCATAAAGGGGAATGCGCGAGACCAATTGCTCAAGCTTTTAGCCGATTATGTTGATATTTTTGCATGGTCGTACCAAGATATGCTTGGACTAGACCCCAGTATTGTCAAGCACAAATTGCCATTGAATCCAGAGTGTCCTCCAATAAAGCAAAAGTTGAGACGAATGAAACTTGAGTTGTCGTTAAAAATCAAAGAAGAAGTTAAGAAGTAGTTCGATGCAGGTTTCCTTGCAATGGCTAAATACCCCTAGTGGGTTGCTAATGTAGTGCCTGTTCCAAAGAAAGATGGGAAAGTCAAGATGTGTGTTGACTATCGTGACTTGAATAGAGCCAACCCTAAGGATGAATTTCCATTGCCTCACATTGATGTACTAGTGGATAACACAGCCCAACATTCTTTCTTTTCATTCATGGATGGTTTCTTTGGGTACAATCAAATCAAGATGGCACCGGAAGATATGGAGAAGACCACATTCGTCACGTTGTGGGGGACATTTTGCTACAGGGTAATGTCATTCGGGTTAAAAAATGCTGGGGCAACGTATCAGAGGGCAATGGTCACTTTGTTTCATGACATGATGCACAAGGAAATTGAAGTGTATGTGGATGATATTATCGCCAAGTCGAACACAGAAGGAGAACACCTTGTCAACCTGCAAAAGTTGTTTAAGCGGCTGAGGATGTACAAACTTTGATTAAACCCTGCTAAATGTACCTTTGGCGTGAAGTCAGGCAAATTGCTGGGCTTTATAGTCAACGAAAGAGGTATAGAGGTTGATCCTGACAAAGTGCGAGCGATTGAGGAAATGCCAGTCCCTAGTACTGAGAAGGAAGTTCGTGGATTCCTAGGGAGGTTGAACTACATTGCCAAGATTCATATCTCAGTTGACTGCTACATGCAGCCCGATTTTCAAATTCTTGCGTCATGCATACATTCCAACATTTACCTTTTACTTGGAACTTGTTTTAGGCATCCACGCCTACTGCTTTTACATTTTGGGCATCCACGCCCACTGCTTTACATTATGGGTCCCCACGCCCACTGCTTTTACATTTTCGAGTCCTCGCACCTATTGTTTTTACATTTTGGGTCCCCGCGCCCATTGCTTTATATTTCGGGCATCCACGCCCACTGCTTTCAATTTCGGGCATCTACGCCCATTGCTTTATATTTCGGGCATCCACACCCACAGCTTTTTACACATCACGGGCATCCACGTCCACCACTTTACGTTTCGGGCATCCACACCCACTGTCTTTACACCACGGGTATTCACACCCACAACTTTTACATCACGGGCATCCACGTCCACCGCTTTATATTTCGGGCATCCACACCCATTGTCTTTATACCACGGGTATTCACACCCACAGCTTTTACATCTCGGGCATCCACGTCCACCACTTTACATTTCGGGCATCCATACCCACTATTTTTACATTTGTTAGGTCCCTACATCTTTTTCTATCATCATCGAACAAAATTGCAGTTTCTTTTTCTTTATTTATTTTTACTACAATAAAATGAAAACTAAGGTTATTCATCTTATTTGGTAAAATATAAATAAAGAGGGGCAACTGCCAACACTCAATTTTGTCTGTTTAATTATCCTTTACAATTATTATTATTATTATTATTGTTGTCGTTATTATTATTAATAATATTATTATTATCATTATTATCATCCCATAATTATTATTATTGTTGTTGTTATTATTATTAGTATTAGTATAATTATTATTATTATCCACAAGTTTATCTTGCTACATAAAAAAAAAATGAAAGAATGAAAGGGGAAAGAAAAAATGAAGGAGAATACACAATAATATAATAAGCAAGAAACCCATTTTTTCTCATTTTCCTCCAAATTATACTGCTACAATGCTACAAGTTTTTTTAAAAATTGAAGTGTAGTCTACAGTAAGTGCCCAAATCAAGCACAAGAAGAAGAAAAAGGAAAAGAAGCAACGAGAAGAAAAAAAGAAGGAAGAAGAAACAAGAAAAACAAGAGAAGAAGAATGGAGATTTTCATCAGCAGCTTCATCAATCCACTAGCAAATCCCTAAGCAGCTTCATCATTTTACTAAGTTGCACTTTCTTTCTTTAATTATCAATAGTTGTTTTAATCATTTAAAAAATAATAATAAAGATGAATTGACTTGGGTGTACACCTCTGTCAATTTTTCAAATGTCTTTTTAGGATAAATGAGTTGCGACAACTCAAGAGTCCTAAATAATAAAAAAATAGTATATCTCTTTCTTTCCTTTAGTAAAATTAATTATTTTGTTCTAATAATGTTTTGGTGAGATAAATGTCTAAAAATTATAAAAGATTTTCGCTTAATTAATTAAAGGTAACCGTTTTTGTGACGGATGTTGTGGGGTGCTAATACCTTCCCTACACGTAATGGACTCCCGAACTCAAATCTGGTTTCAAAGACCATTTTTTCTAAAAAAGATTTTTCTGATGTTTTCCTTAATAAACATTGGTGGCGACTCTTCTGATCCATATCTTTCGATTTTAGGCGCCGTCCGCCGCGATTCCGGTTGCGACAGTATACATATTGAACAAGGCTCTGTACCAACTCAAACAAACCCCTAAAGCATGGAATAAGCGAATAGATTCTTTTATAATTCAACATTTTTTTAAATGCTCAGTGGAGTATGGTGTATACGTGAAGAAAGGAAAAGAATCAAATGTGTTACTCATATGTCTCTATGTTGATGATCTACTGATCACTGGAAATGATATCAAGGAAATTGAAAGCTTTAAAGCTCTAATGATGTCTAAATTCAAAATGTTAGATTTGGGAAAATTGGCATACTTCCTAGGAATGAAATTCATAACTATAGAAAGAGAAATTGTCCTACATCAGAGAAAATATGTTGCTGATGTACTGAAGAGATTCAACATGATGGACTACAATCCTACGACTACTCCAGCAGAGGTTAGAGTCAAGTTGAACAACTCTAATGATGATGATGAATTGATTGATCCTACTTTGTTTAAATAGATGGTTGGCTTATTGAGATATCTTTGCAACAGTAGGCCTGACATCTGTTTTGCAATGGGAATAATCAGCAGATTCATGAGTAAACCTAAGAGGACTCACTTATTGGTTGCAAAAAGAGTACTAAGGTATTTGAAAGGATCTTTGAAGTATGGAATATTATTTCCAAGAGAAACAGCATAGAAATCAACTGAGTTACTTGGCTATTCTGATTCTGATTGGTGTGGAGATAAAGGAGATAGGAAGAGCACTTCAGGATATTTGTTTCAGTATCTAGGAGCATCTATATCATGGTGTTCCAAGAAACAACTTGTAGTAGCCCTCTCATCATGTGAAGCTGAATATATAGCTGCATCTTATGCTACTTGTCAAGCACTATGGCTTGACTCATTATTAAAAGAAATTGGCATAGAAATGAAGAAACCTCTGAAGCTGCTAGTTGACAATAAGTCTGCAATCAACCTTGCTAAGAATCTAGTGTCTCATGGCAGTGTTAGGATCAACTGGGTAATTAATCAAGAGGAAGGGGGGGGGAGGGGGGAATGAATTGATTCAACATAAAAATAACATATTCTTCTTCTTCAAAAAGGTTTTTCACCACCACTTTTGATATTTTAATAAAAGTGTTTTGAGAGAATGTTATATTGATTGAACAAAACCAGAAAAAAACCTCAGCTTATGATAGAAATGATTTAGAACAAATAATCTTGATAAAGATCAAAAACTAAATTGAAATAGATCAAAGGATAGAGAGATTGAGCCTGTTGATTTATACTAGTTTGATCAACTACCGATCTACATCCAATTCTCCCTTTCACCAAGGGGTTCCACTATGAATTTGATTACATACACCATGCACACACAATTCACAGCAAATCCTGATTTCACAACCTAAAACAGGAACCTAGAAGATTGAATGTGAAAACACCATTCACCATCCAATTTCTAAACACAATACTAGAAACAAAATTAGAAATATCATCTAATTTCAAAGACAAAGATTTAGGAACGAAATTCCCACAATGCTAATCAAACAATATCAATGAAAAAGATTAAAGAACAAAAACACCTTGATGTGCTGATATAGCTGATATGAGATCAGTTTAAGGAACTCCAATTTGAGTGAATATAGCAGTCAAGAACAATCGCTTGAATCACCTTAGTTCATGAAAGAACAAGAGAGGGATATAGCTGTATGGGCTCAGAGGTTTACTTTCAAATGGGTATAGTAGTAAAAACAATTTGAGTTTTTCTAAAACTCAAGAGATTAAGTGATGTACGAGAAGAAAGACAGAGAATGTTCAGAGCAATATCAAATCTGAAAATCAAATCAAAGATTTGGATTTTGACAATTGAAAGAATGAAAAGATATTGTGAAAGTTTGTTATTCTGCACAGAAAGCTATGTGTTCAAATATATACGAATGGTAAAAAAAGATTCGAAGTTAGTTAGATAAAGAATGAGTCTTGGAGATCTTTTTAAAATGACCATTATACTAGATATAATCGATTGCAATAAGGTGTAATCGATTATCCCGTATATCGAGATATGATTTACACTTCATCAGCCGGCTATTGTAATCGATTGTAGTAGACTTGTAATCGATTGCAAACAAGACAGAGCCAATTCTGAATTTCAAAGATCATCTAGTAATCGATTGCAAATGAAACAGAGCAATTTTTGAACCTCAGAGATTGTTTTGTAATTGATTGCAACTTGATGGTAATCGATTGTAATTGATACAGAACAACATCTAAAATCTAAAATGAGCATTGTAATCGATTGCAATAGTTGGTAATCAATTAACCTGATACCAGAGATGGTTCCAAAATTGATTTGGCCATCTAGTAATCGATTTCCAAAAAGTGTAATCGATTGCAATAACTTAGAATTAGTTCCTAAGAAGTAAATCATATAGTGATGCTAAAGATAATAGAAAATAGGGCAAATCAAACATCAAGCAAAAATAATATGGCTTAGTCTATAACAAACAATACAATGCCATCATCCATACATGTTATGACATAGAAATAGAAACCTATAAACTAAGAGAACGGAGAAGACTTAAGGTATGAAGATACCAAAAATCTAAATGAAGAGGTAAGGCATCCATCTTCAGGCAGGAGCAAATATATTGAGACCAGATTTCATTTCTTAAGGGAGCAAGTAAATCAAAGAACAATTGAGATCACGTATTGCCCCACTGAATTACAAATTGCTGATGTTTTCACAAAAGCATTAAAGGGTGATAGTTTCTTAAGGCTAAGAGATGAGTTAGGAATTGTACCTATTATGAATTAAGAGGACATGTTATTAATTCATTTTAGGTAGATAATTAGTTAGTTTACAGTTAGTTATAACTGTTTTATTAACTATTATATCATGTGCATATTGGTGCAATTATGTACGGTTGTATCCATTCTCTATATAAATATAGAGAAGCTTACTAATCAATAATAATGAGGTATTGCTTTCTAAGATTCCTTTTTTGCATTTCTTCTTCTCTTTTCTCTTCATAAGTGTGTGCCAACCTAACAATTATTGTTATAGGAATCATATTTATCTGATAAATATAATATTAATAAAAAATTTAAATTATATTTTTTTATGATGAGTATAAATATAATAATAAGATGAAGATGTTATAAAGCTGCTCTACACATGGTAGCATATATTAGCTAGTAACCCTTACATCACCATTGTTTTTTTTTTTTTAGAAAATTAAACATAGTAGCATAGAGTTTGAAACAATTCAAAAAAATGGGCACAACAAGTAATTTGAAACATTATGTAGAAATGATATTGGAAATTCATAAATTGAATTCCTTTTTATCAAGAAAGATAAAAAGGAAGAGAGAAAATTTTTGGACAGAAAACATTTGATTAGGTGATAACATGTATTCAAACTTAACTTTCTTTTACATAGAGTAATAGATAATAGATAATAGATATTTATTATACTATATTAAACAAAAAATAGTCTTCATATTTCACAATCAAATTTCATAACAAAAATTATTAGTAATTAATTTTTTATATGTATACAGTGTTCAAGTATCTAACCTTTTCTAATAAGTCGTAACCAAACTAAACCATATAAAACATGAGAAACATAAAGTTTTGATACACATGTTTTGAAGCACATTACACAATTTGTTAAAAAGAATTAAAAAAAACCATGTGCTACTTCTGGTTCTGTTATCGTTTGCTTTTTCATAATATTGAGCAAATACAATCTACATATAATATTGTGTCAAATTCCACAACTGCACTAACTGGTTTTTTACCACCA
This sequence comes from Amphicarpaea edgeworthii, assembly GCA_014843725.1. Taxonomy (NCBI): domain Eukaryota; kingdom Viridiplantae; phylum Streptophyta; class Magnoliopsida; order Fabales; family Fabaceae; genus Amphicarpaea; species Amphicarpaea edgeworthii. The sequence continues at coordinate 19,005,752 of CM026321.1, forward strand.
AATGCACTTCACTCCGGACCCCTATATTAGTAAATTGACTTTCAACCAATCCAAAAAACACTCCTTACTTTTTACCATGTAAATCCACATATAATGGCTAGTAGACATTTAACAATAACATATTGAGTCTTTTCTATCCCACATATCCTTCAACCCATACTTAAAGATAAAATCAAAGATTAACACCAATAAACAATAATGCTGAAAAATATAATCTTCTAGATTATTTTTTGTTTGTAGATCATCATGTTGTATCATATTCAGATTCACCACTACCACACACAACTCAATTGAAAATACCAATTTCCTATTGTATGTTTGAACATTATCTTCAAAGAAGTCCCCCTCGTTTATCCTTATACATGATACAAACACCCGAGTAAACATCAATTAACTTACTAGAGAAATCATCTTCCTTGTTTATTATCGAAATCACACTACATCGCCACTAGATATCCTCATCTTAGTCATACTCATACCTCCCTCTAGCATCCCCCAAAACTATAAGATGCCAAGACACTCTTCTAGATTTAGAAAAATGATCTAATTAAAATATATTTATAAATAACAAATAATTTTTTAAGTTATGAACTTTTCTTCCTAACTTATTTTGCAGCAAGAGCTTCTCATCGTGTACTTAAGTTGGAAACCTGTATTGAAAAATCTGTTGTTGTCCCTACAATAACAAAGATGATCACCAAGTTGACCACATAAAATTCCACAAATGAAAATAACTTTCAAAGCACATCGAATTCTTTTTTTTTCTTCTAAATTTAACACAATATGTAAAAAATAAAAATTAACTTTTGACCAAAATATTCTCAACTGCATCGTCATGAGACTATCAAAACTCAATATGATAATATTACAAATAAATCTTACTAAGCACTATTATTTTAGTTTAAATTACTCAGCATGAGCTATCAAATGGTCCTGAATATATGATACAAGTTACAATAAATAAAAAAGAAAGTGTATGATAAGTAACCTGCAAGAGTAAATTTCATTTTTATATATCTAGTAAGAGATACAACCAAGAACTGATAAATAAATCTTCACCATAATTTATAGCTGAAAAAAATCACAATTATACAACAAAAAGTAGGAGAAAGTGAAGCAAAACCAAACCTTGTAGACACCCTATAAGAGAACCAATTCCAAATTAGGCTATTGCAAAGTTTCATATATAATTAGATCCTCTTTTGGTAGTTGCAATCAAGCATTTTCGTGTCCCTAAAAAAATCAATAATATAATATTTAGAACCATTCATAATCACAAACATTAGTGAAACCCCACCCAAGCTATTGGAAAGAACTAACAAAACTCTAAGTACATACATCATCATCTGACATACATAGCCAAACCAAACCCTGAGTAAAGGGACCATTCACTAAAAATTGCAATGTGCCGTATTTCCAATTTAACATAGTAAAAGCAGAAACAATACTAAATCATGGTGTTAGTGCTGTCAATCAAATTGATACATGAAAATAATAATATCAATCCCAAGGATACAACATATAACACTTTATTATGTGCCAGGGAAGGCAGAGATGGACTTTCTCCTATTTATCCCTTCTTATAATCATTTTTCATAGGGTGGGGGAAGAAATCACATGTTCTTTTATGTGTTTTTAATTAATTAAGCGAAAAAAACTTCTCTTTCTTTAGTGTTTTAAACTCAACTTTACCTTTTACTCCAAATTAGTTATATATGGTCACTATTGGTACCGATTACATTATATAGTTATGTTTATTTTCTAACATATTTTAATTTTTAAATAAAGGACATATGGTATAACTGATTACTCAAGCTAGAATAATCTCAATATGCTTAAGTAATTTTATGGGATTCAATGGTAGGTCTTGCACATATGTAAGAACTTAAAAAGAATTTATATATCTGTTTTGTTATGCTATTCTTAAAAAGTAAGAGAAAATAATTCGTTTCCATGCTTAGATAATATTTTTGATAATCAACTTTTTATAATCATATTTATTTAATTAATCTTTTCAAATTTAATTATATATTCTATTATTAACTAAGATGATATGGTGTGAAATATTATGTGGCTAGTATTCTATAAAGTATAGAAATTCAACATATAAGGTAATATTTTGGGACTACAACTCTATTTTACATTGTTCCTTATGAGGAAAAAAATATACAAAGCAACAATAGACCAAGAAAAGGTTGCATAGGCAGATGCATTTAAACACAAAATCTATATAAGATGCACCCCTAGTCCAAACTTTAGCTCCATCTGAGAAATAAAAAAAAAAAGAGTTGCAAAGACAAAGAAAAGTAATGGAAAACTGTTTATTGAAAGCCACAATAGATACATAAAAATATAAATGTAAAAATTAGGAAAGAAAAGAAAAGAATAAATTAGGAATCAATCTCAATGTGTTAAACATAATTACCTCACTTTGAAGTTTGATAAAATTTGGAAAATTGAAGATATCATCAAACTTGACATGCATAACACATGAATAATTAAGAAACTAACGAAAGACCAGGGTAAAGGAGATTATGCTTACCTTTAAAGCTATGAGTAGAGCAAATCAACATCATTTTAATATTCAATATAAAGAGCAGAAGATCAAAATGAAAAAAAACAAAGCATGAAAACCAAAACTTAATAACAAAGTATTCTTCTTTACTGAGGATAGTGCATAAATAGGAGTAACAAAATAAGCAAATATAAGGTTCTAAGTTAAACATAAAATGAACATGATTTCAATATACAATAGATATCAAAGAGTAGAAGATCAAAATCCAAGAAACAAAAGCAAAAAATTATGTTGAAAATTGAAGTTAAACCATAATTGACCCCATAACACACCATTAATTAACAACAAAAAATGCTCTAGGAGAAGAGAATAGTGACTTACACGGAAAAATCTAAGTTCTAAATAGAGAATCAACGTGATTCTAATATATAATATGAATAGCAAAATGTCAAAATGAAAAGAACCAAAGCATAAAAACTGTAATTGCCAACACCCAATGCAACATACTCGTGTAAAAAGAGAACATAAAATTAAAGAAAGAGAAAAATGAAAATTACAATTTATGTAAGTATCAAACTCAAAGACACTTCATAGTTTGGACAAAACAGAGAAAACCTACCAAGAGTAATTAGGGAAACCAAGTAGCTGTCCCACTTTCTTGAAATTAAAAACATCTAAACACTCATTTGTAATGTAGATAAATAAAGGAATAATGAAATACACTATGCTATGTTATTAATGGTAAATTTTGAAAAGGGGAAAATGAATAAGAATGGCAAAAGAAGAAGAAAGATGAAAATGGACAAGAGAAAATTCTCTAAAAGTCTACCCAGAGAATCTTTTTAATTTATTTTTAAGTTGAAGATGAATACAAAATTAACATGTGTTTAGCCTTGAACCATCTTTTATTAATAAACTAACACTGATACACGTAACCAGTAAAAGAAAAAAAAAAAATCTCCGTATAAATGATTTGATTTGTTTCATTTAATTATTTTTCATATTTTATAAGTAAACATGTAATGTAATATATTTAAATTATTAATTTATTATTGTTATAGAAATCATATTTATCTGATAAATATAATATTAATAAAAAATTTAAATTATATTTTTTGTGATGAGTATAAATATAATAATAAGATGAAGATGTTATAAAGCTGCTCAACACATAGTAGCATGTATTAGCTAGTAACCCTTGCATCACCATTTTTTTTTTTTCAGAAAATTAAACATAGTAGCATAGAGTTTGAAACAATTCAGAAAAATGGGCACAACAAGTAATTTGAAACAATATGGAAATTCATAAATTGAATTCCTTGTTCGAATTATATCCATGCCAACTACAAGAAATGAAAGTAGAATTATGTTGTACATGGAAATAAACTAAAGTAGAAATACATTTGCGTTAATCATCTTCCATCACCAAAGTCAATTAATTCAAGATTTCTCAAACTGTCGTATCCAATATTTTGATGGCCACTACTATCACCATGTTCACCAGTACTATATGTCTCATGAAGCAAGTATTGAGCCTCATCGAAATTTTGGCCTGCATTGGTCCATATGTGTTTCTCCATCAGTCTTATTCCTCCCAACTTCATTGCCACTTCTTTCATGCTAGGCCTTTCCTCCCCTATTAGTCTCAAGCACTTTGCAGCAAGAATAGCAACCTCCATGATCTCATGTTTATTTTCTTCGTCCAAAATACCGATTTCAAGAACTTCAAACAAACGTTCCTCTTTCAAGCAACTTAGAAAGTGAATTGTAAGACTTCTTTTGTCTTCTGGTTTGTCAAATGAGAATGGTTTCTCCCCTGTTAGCAGTTCTACAAGCACTACCCCAAAGCTATAGACGTCACTTTTTTCAGTCAATTGGCTTGTTTGCATGTACTCTGGGTCTAAATACCCTATGGTTCCTTGCACGATTGTGGCTAATTCAGTTTGATCAAGTGGAACCAATCTCGAAGCTCCAAAATCAGACACTTTGGCGGTGTAAGTGTCATCCAAGAGAATGTTAGCCGTCTTGACATCTCTGTGAATGATGGGTATGGAGGCTGCTGAGTGTAGATATGACAGAGCTTCAGCTGTCTCTGTTGCTATCCTTAGACGAGTTTTCCAACACACATTAGCTACTTGGCCTTCATTATGTAAATAATGAAAAAGCGTCCCATTGTTAACAAATTCATAAACCAGCAAAGGAACTTCTGTCTCTAAACAACAACCCAAGAGTTTGACCACATTCCTATGATTAATTTGTGATAATACAATGACCTCATTAATGAATTGCTCGACCTGACTCTGATCTACTATTTTTGACTTTTTGATAGCAACAATCTTGTCATTTGAGAGACATCCTTTGTAAACTGTACCATAACCTCCTTTACCGATGATTAAGCTCTCATTAAAATTGTTGGTGGCTTTCTTAAGTTGCTCTGCAGTGAAAATAGTACTAGATTGTGAAGGATCTTCTGTGGCAGAGAGTTGCTGTTTTAGAATCATACCACCATTTTGCTTAAAGAATTTCTCCTTTAATATGGCAACTTTCCTTTTCTGGTGTATCAAGTAGAGCCAAGAAATCCCCATAAGTAGAGCAAGTAATCCCACACTTACACCTGTTTTGAAAATGAGATGAATGCAATTCCACAATTGAACACATAACTTTTAAAAAAGAAAATACTAGTTTATGGGTTGTATGGCCACAAATGGAAGAAAAACATCACACAAGAATAAAAAAGGAAGAAGACCAAAAGCCAACTGAGCTAGTTTATTACCAATGGCTACTTTCATAAATACATCATCTCGTTGCTTTGTTAGGCATCCTCCACCTTCTTTTGTTTCTCCTTCAAGGCAGACACATTTGAAAGATCCAAGGATTTCATCACACCTTTGTTCATTTGTGCAATTGTGTCTGTGAGTCGTACATTCCAAAATGTCTACAAAGACGTAACAATCACACATATAATAATTTCATAAAATTGCAAAGTTGAAATAATTAATGGTGACATATTTCTTTAATAACTGACAATTTTATACCCACATACACCTGTGTTTCGTTCTTTCAAAGTTAATGAGAGTAATAAATGGAACGAGCTTGAGGGAAATAACTCACAATTCAATTTTCTATGGGAAATTTACAAATTAAAAACAAAAATAAAGTTTTTAATTTTGGATAACAAATTATTATTTATTATAATTCAAAATTTAATGGTACTAATCAACCAATCATACTATAAATTAGCATGAAGTATCTAATAACTTTATTAATAATTAATCTCAGTTAAATAATTTGGTCACTCACTTTTAATGAATTTTTTTTTCAAATATGTTTTTTTTTTCATCCACCGAATTCAAGAATTATTAAAATTGATTGTATAAGTTGTAATTAATATGAAGACTAAAAAGATAATTGAGATATATTTGAAAATAAATATATATTTTTTAACAGGTTATTGGTGCTAAATATACCTCAATGTTTCTGGCTTTGTGCCGATTCAAGTATTGAAATCTTACTAAACACATTTTTGGAGGTTTTAAAACCTCCAACAAATGATTAGTAAGGTTATGAAATTTGACAATGTCTATAGCTACATCATGGTAAGGTTATTTTAATCTGTTAGATTAATTAATTGTAAAGTCAATGGCCCTTTCTATATATCACTATCGACCCTTTTGTCTCCTAAATAAATTAATCATGTATCACTATCGAGTATCGACTCTACCGATGAGGTCTAAGTGATAAAGGTTCGCGGCCACATCCATTGTTAATGTATGATAAAGAAAATATGAATAGGTGTGAAATTTTGGAGAATCAAAACTAAGTAGCGAGAACGGATTAGAAACATTTAAGCGTCGTTTAATTTCAGGAAATATTTATTTTTATTTTCACATTTTAAATATTAAAAAAATTATAAAAATAAAAACGAAATTGTTAAAAAACAATATGTTTATAAAAGTAAAAATGCGTCAAATTTAAATTTTTATTTTCAATTTTCAACTTTTTTTTATAATATAGAATAAATTCCAAGGTGGAAAATTTATACTTTATTCGACGTATGAGGCACTTCTGAAACACTTCATAGATGAGGCACTTCTTAAAAAAAAATGGTTAATTCGAGGTCGGTAATAAAGAAGAGAAGAGGTGCCTTGCGGTCATGAAAAAGGGAGAAATCGATGAATTTCGATGCGGGAGGAACTTTAGAAATGAAATAAAATAAGAGAAAAGAATGTAATACATCTTAGGTAGTATTTTATGTAAAATAGTTTGACAACTCTCTTTTTTTCTTTTTTTTTTTTATAAGTGAATTAATTTTTATTAAATTATTTCAAAAGTTATTCAAAAAATAAAATATGATTGATTGATAATGTAAAATTATTTTTATATCACCTGTGCATGAAAATTAAATTCATAAAATAAAGCATTAATTATATTTTTAATTCATGAAATTTTTGAAATTTCGATTTTTAATTCTTAAATTTTTGTTTAATTGATCAAATTTCTAAAATATTTTTGTTAAAGTTTTTAATTGTTAAATTATTTTTTGACACGAAAAAGTTTTCCAGTTAAAGTTTTTATCCCTACACTTTTTAAAAATTTAATTTTTAATTTATGGAAATCCATTAAATAAATAAAAAAAATAGAATTTAAATTTTTATTTAGGGCTAAAAATCAATTTTTTAAAAAGTTTAAGGGATCTTCGTTAGTTAAACAAAAGTCCATAACTAATTAAATAAAATTTAAAGACTAAAAATTAAAATTCCAAAAATAGTTTAAGAACATGGTTAAAAGCCTAAACTAAAATGCAAATCTAAACTTAATTTAAAAGAAAAATAATTTAATGATAAAAAAAAAAAATCCCAAGTGTTATAATATAAAGAAGAAAAGTATAGTTAACTAGTTACCTTGGCAACCATTGGGATGGTATGGGTTTCTCTCGTAGCCTTCTTTACATTTGCATCGGTAACCATCTCCGGTGGTGGAGTCTTCACAATCACTATTACTCTTGCATGCATAATCGGTTTTACCCTTTGAAACATCACACGTCTGGTTTCCAACAGTCCATTCTACGACAAAGGGTGCTCTATCGAAAGGGAGGCTTTTGAGATGATCCATGGAGAAAGTGTAGTTGCCATTTTCCACCACAAAGGAGTAGCTGCAGTTGTTGAAGTCGGAAGTGTAGTTGAAATTGTTGAAACTGTATGCTTGTCGACTAACATTCCTCATTCCAGGAGGTATATCCACCTGTCAACAAACAATCCGAAGTTATAAGATGGCTTCATGGTTAAAGGGAGAATGGGAAAGTTGTTGGTTTGACTTTTATATCGTTAAAAAAATTAATAATTAATAATTAATATTTTTTAATAAAAAAAAGTATAGGATTAACTATGTTTTAAATTAAATATTTGTTTTATTGATCAAATTCTTTTAAATTTTTTCATGGTAAAGTTTTTGGTTTTTAAGTTTTGTTTGACCATCAAAAATTTTAAACTTTTAAAAAATTCAATTTTTAGTTTTTAACAAAAAAAAATTTAAATCTCCTTTTTTTTATTTAATAATTTTTCAGGAATTAGAAACTAAATTTTAAAAAAGTGTCAAATAAAAATTTTAACAGAATTTTTTTAAAATATTTAACTCTTCAAACAAAAGTTTAAAAATTAAAAACTAAAGTTTAGGTACTTTTTTAAGTTAATAAAAATTTTAAGACTAAAAATTAAAATTTCAAAAAATGTAAGTATTAAAAATATAGTTAATAATAAATATATATATATTTCACCTGGCAACACCCTATCCCGGAACAGTGTCCATCTGATGTCTGCATCCTTTGCGCGCTCTCTTTGCTTCCACACGTTGTGGAGCATCCCGTCGAGGATTCGTTGCCGTTGAGATAGCTGCGGAGATAGCCGTAAGTGTCGCATCCCACGCTTACGAACTTGTTGTCGTCGCTAGAAATTACGAAAGCCGGAGTCCGGAGAGACCATGGAGTACCTTTTGTTCCTACTCTACCAAGAGATTCATTTTTGCAAACACGTGAGATGCTAGCAAGCATGCTCATCTTACCATCGAGGGATATGTTCAAGATTTGGAGGTTGCCGTAATATAAAACGGAGCTGTTGCAATTGAAGTTCAGTTCTTCTTCAAAGGAACAGCTTTTACCGGTGACAGAAGATTTTCCTATGCCGAATGGATATGGAACTGAAACACTTCCACAAGTGTTTTCGCAGCCGGGAAGGGCTTCGTCGTCGGCGGCTTCTGCTAACGCAATCAGCAACAGCAGCAAGGCCAGTTGCATCTGCATCGCTGCCTTCAATTCCGTTGTTGTCTTACGAAAATTCACGCACTTGTTCAAATCAACTGAATTAAACTTTAATTTTTATATTTTTTTAGTAACGACGCGATCATTGCTCTTTCTTCGCTATTCTCTGAGAGCAAATTTATAGCGAGAGGGACTTTGGTCTGACCGGGTCGTATTGAATCAAAAGTATGAAGTTTCAACTAATGCTTTCTTACGCTGTTCATCAATCAGTCAATGCTTAATTTAATTTATTGTTACCTCATTCGTTTTTTTTATTTATTATTATTATTATTATTAAGTTTGTAATGTATATAAAATAGCCTGATTAATCTAGAGATAGTAGTTTTCATCAATGCAACTTTCAAATTATAACTGATATTTAAAAATTTTAACTCCTCAAACACGTTGCTCATGTAAGGAAAGGTCAAGTGTATGTAGATAATTTATTGTGGAAAAATTCAATTAATTCCACTCCTGGTTACTATTACACCTAGAATGATAGTGATCTAAATGATGACCTTCTTGACCCAGACTTAGAACCATTTAATTATATTTATATTTATTTTTTCATCAGGATATATATTTATTGTAAAATTTATATGTATATAAGATTTAATAATTTTAAAGTATCTATATTCTATATATTTATAAAAACTGTCCAATTTGCTGCAAATTTCTATCCTTTTTTTTTTCAGTTTTTTTTTAAATACCGTACAAATAGGACCTTAACAAGCTTACCTTACATTATGAATATTCGCTCGTTGTACAGAAAGAAAAGAAAACAAAAAACATATTTTTCAGGTAATTGAATAATAAAAATATATCATTATTGCATGCATTTTTTTTTATATCATTTTAAATTCTAATATTCATACAAATACTAATATTTATGAATTTAAATATTAAAAAGTTTGATTCACGTGTTATGTAAAATTTGGGGGAAAAGTTATTGTCATGTTATTGTGTAAAGTATTTACTAACTTTATCAATAATTAATTTACAAAAACAAAATGACTAGTCAAAATTTTAATAGAATTTTTCTAGTAAATCTCAACCATGTTCTTTTCATTAAAAATATTAATTTTGAAATTTCTACCTGGTAAGTAAAATTTTATTATAAAAACCTTATACATTGTTCAGGAGTGCTATATGCCACATGAAGCAAATTAAATACGGAGTCTCCTCAAAATTTTGGTTTTTATTGGTCCATGGATGTTTCTCCATTCGTTTTATTCCTTCCAATTCCATTGTTACTTCTTTCATGCTAGGTCTTTCTTCTCCTCTAAGTCTAAAGCATTTTGGAGTAAGAATAGTCACCTCCATTATCTCTTGTTTGTTTTCTTCATTCAAAATACCGATTTAAAGAACTCCAAATAGGCAATCTTCTTTCAAACACGATACAAAATGAATTGTAAGACTCCGTTTCTCTTTAGATCTATCCAAAGAGAAAAGTTTCTCTCTGGCTAGTAGTTCTACAAGTACTACCCCAAAGCTATAAACATTACTTTTTTTCAGTCATTTGGCTTGTTTGCATGTACTCTGGGTCTAAATAGCCAAAGGTTCTTTGCAAGATTGTGGCTAACTCAGTTGGATCAAGCAGGACCAATCTTGAAACTCCAAAATTAGAAACTTAGTGGTGTAAGTATGGTCTAACAATATGTTGTCAGTCTTCACATCTCTATGGATTATTGGTATCGAAACTAATGAGTGTAGATATGACAAAGCTCCTGTTGTCTCTGTTGCTATCCTAAGACAGGTTTTCCAAGATACATAAACTATCTTGGGTTTGTTGTGTAAAAAATAAAAATAAAAAGGTACCATTGTTAACGAATTCATAAACTAGTAAAGGAACCTCTGTCGCAAGATAACAACCCAAGAGTTTGACTACATTCCTATGATTAATTTGTGACAATACAATTACTCATTAATGAATTATTTTATTTGGGTCAAATCTACTATTTTTGACTTTTTTTTTTACAGAGACAACTTGTGTTATTTGAGAGACACCATTTAAAAACTGTACCATAATTTCCTTTATCGATGATTAACTTCTCATCAAAGTTGTTGGTGACTTTTTCAAGTTGCTCAACAGTGAAAATTGTAGTACGATGAGAGGAGTCTTGTCTTATAAAGAGTTGTTGCCTAAAAATGATACCACCATTTTATTTAAAGAACTTTTCCTCCTTTAACTTTAGGACTTTTCTTTTTTGTTATATCAAGTATAACCAAGAAATCCCTATAAAAGCAATTAATCCTACACCTCCACCTGTTTACAAAATATGAATAAAGTCATTCGAAAGATCCAGGAGTTTCACAACCATATTATTGCTGACTTGCACAACACTAGTACATTCCGAAATGTCTAGAAGACATAACAAATACAATAATTCAATAAAATATCAAAGTTGAAACAATCAAAACAGCGACATAATCCTTTATCAAATCTCTAAACACAAAAAGGAATAAGTCAACCAAACATGTATATATAAACTATTTCAATTAACAATCAAAATATATATATATATATATATATATATAATTGTTATGTTTAATATTAGCCTTAAATAAGTTGTGAGTTTTTAAAAAATATCATTTTTTTAGTTTGACTTCCTAAATTTTTTTATGCTGTCATGAATCTCTTGTAAATTTTTATTTTTATTTTGAATTTCAATATCAATGGTATTGATTTATCTCACGTCATCCACATTTAATTAAGAGTTGAGATTGTGTTACGTTATTTGTAAGGAACAAAAATTTATCTGATACTTATGACAATACAAAAAACTTTAAGGGTTCAAACTAAAAAATGAATATTTTTTAAGAATTAAAAAATTATTTAAACCTTAATATTATTCAAAACAGGTTTCATTTTAATTATTCTGTAATAGCTCATGAGTAAGTAACGATACATTTTGCGTTTATTTTTATTTTTCCATTCCCTAGTACATAAGAGAATAACATTAAAAAGAAATATGAAAGAAGGGGAAAAAAAAATGAAACATGGTTAGCAAACAACAAATATCGCTAAAATCTAAAACACCAAATTTTTTTTCCTTTATTCAAAAGTTCATCTTCTTACTCCTTTCACCTTTTTGATCCATTATAATTTTGTGCACATAAATTTGTTTTAGATAATGCAAAGTTTAAAAGGAGTGTACATACCTTTGTGTGGTTGAAGCGTGAATTTTGAAAAAACCCACCACAATTACTCTAAATCAAGTTTAGTATTTCACCATAAACCTTTGCCACCAAATAACTACATGTTTCTTTCATTATTTTGTCAATCAGCATTTGTTTGTAGTTATATGAAAAATAACTAGAACTCTAATAGTAAATGTTAGAAAAACACTCTTCAAAATCACATTTACTTTTTAAAAATGTCATTTCACGTTAGCATACCATATATGCTTTAAGAGTTGTAATGACATGAAATTAAGTGACAATGTGATTTGTATAAAGGAAATTCATTAGCAAATTGATTGACACTTTCGGGATCCTAGATGTAAAGCCATTGTTGGAAGCTATTAAAGTGCAAAGGACTTGTCAATAATTTAGGGAAAGATTTGAAATTAAAATTGCATAAAAAAAAATAGTAAAAACCAATGATTTTGAATTTGAAAGTCTTCAATAAGATATCTTGATCAAATAGTTTAGAAATGATCTAGTAACACTGAAAAATATGAAAATGGAGGAGGATACTACAAAAACAGTATGCCTCAAGAAGAAGGAGGAAGATCAGATGGTGGTATGTGATGAACCATATTTTGTACATATTGAAAAGTTTTTTTTTCCTTTCATTTTGTTTTGTATATGCATATTTTATTGACAAAACTCATTTTTGTATGTGTATAACAAGAAGGTCTTGAGTGTACCGAAAAAATGACCTAAAAAGAATAATTTGAAAAATATTAAAGCTCAACCCAATCAGAGTGAGTTAGGCTAGGCTCCTTTCATAAATTTATTGTTTTAAATAGGAGTAAAATAAGAAGTTATAGACATCCAATCTTTTACCTGATTAGATATAATTCTTGTGAAAAAATGGCAAATGTACTGTGAGAGAAGCGTAAGTGAAAGAGAGTGAAGAACCAAGAAGATTTAGGATTTCTATTTGTAACATCTTTTTATTTATCTTCTTCTTTATGTCCAATTTCTTTGTTTGTTGGTGCCTATATGACAGATTAAACTTATTTTCTAGAGTTACAATGTAAGTATATTTGATGAACTCCAATTGAATGTCCTTTTTATGTTTTTTCAATATTCTACCATGCTTAATTTATATTATAACTAATCATTCTACATTTCAATCTTGTATATGTTTGTGACTAACTTCGTAGAGTTGATAGAACTTGTAAAACGAATAAATCTCTTAGATAACAGATAACGATTGACCAAACGTATCGAAGGATTTTTGATATTTTTATTCTCTCTACATTTATATTTTTTCTTATTTTGAATCCTCATATGAAAAACGACAAAATAAGGATTTGAATTAAGAGAAATATGGTTAATAAAGTTTAATAATGTCTTATTAACTAATTTAATAGAAGTAAGTATTGGAAGAAAAATTAGAATTTCAATGAAAATTGGGGAGATTTGATTGTATGTTATAATCATAACTTTAAACTTCCTTTATTCCTTTATTTGATAAATTTTTTGCTGATTTTTTAAGTTTTATTATTCTTACAAATCAATTGATAATCAATTTTCAACCCAATACAAACCAAATTGTTTATATATTGCATTTTGAACACGACTAGCTTAGGTACGATATCCAAACTTATATTCATTGTTAGCACATGTAGGTACGCTCGCCCGTAGCATCACTATGTAAACAAATTATACTATTTTAAATATCAATGTGTATATTTTATTTTAGTCTGTCATAAAACAAATAATGAGCGGCCATAGCTTGATTTCTTTTTTTTTTTTTTTTACTTAATTGCACTTTTTATCTTTCAAAATTATACTTTTTGTGATTTTATTCCCAATTTTTTTCATCACTTTTAGTCCCAAAAATTAACTTTTTAACAATTTTGGTACTCTATAATTATTTTTTTTTGCATTTCCTATTAATTTTCAACATTGATTCTTCTAATGTGTGTTTGTTGATGGGTTAGGTGTGATGGTGACGGCAACATGACAACGGTGCGGTCGTTGACAATTTTCAATTTATAATTTTGAAATATAATTTTAAAATAAAAAATGTTTGAAAAAAAAAACTAGATTGATTTTTAATTCAATTTTGAAACAATTTTAAATTATTTTATTAACAAAGATATCAAAGCTACTTAAAAAATAATTTTTTGGTACAAAAATGATAAAAAAAAAAAAAAGTTTGAAGATCAAAATAAAAAAATATAAAATTTTTAGAAATCAAAAATGCAATTAAGCTTTTTCTTTTTTCTGAGTCTTTTGTCAAGGATAAGTTGGAGTATAATGAGGGACTAAATGTGGATTGACAAACAACACCAGGTGTCCTATGTTCTTACCTCATGAATAAGATATCGCTATAATGAGAACTTTTTAAATATAAGTAACTTTCTAATGAATTTTCTTAGAACCTTATGCATGTTCCATAGTGTTTTATAGTTTTTACACCCTTATGCTTTGAGTTATTATGTTTTGTGTTAGTACTAGTGGCTCTAATACATGTAAGTAGAGAGGCTAGTACAAGTTTCTACAAAAGAATAGATAAAGTTTCTACCTCTTATAGTTTAAAGGAAGAGTTGTTAAGGGAACATCATGCTATGAGCACTTGAATAAATTGGTGTACCTTTTGATTAAGGGTGAATATCTAACCTTTTAGTGTTTTTGATTTATGACCATGTCACGGAGGCAAATACAAAAAATTGAAGAACAAGAAAATGCTAAAACATCAATTCAAAATTTTAGAAGTTGTTGTAAATATTATTTCAACCTTAATACTAAGAATTGTGTTGTAATGAGCTTATATTTCATAGTTAAAAAAATCACATCTAAAATTCAAACATCAATTAATAAAATAATATATTTCAACTTAATTCTTAATTATAACCCATTAAAACAATTTCACAATTACAATTTATACGCGCATGTCTGATTATATTAAATGTTGAGCATAGATATGACTTAATTATATAATTGACCGGTTAACTATTATCAAAATTTCAATTGGATTCCTCAATTATTAAAATATTTAACTAAATTATTTAATTTCTAAAATTAGTTCAATTACGTCTTCAAACTTTTAAAAATTTCAATTAGATCTTAATTTTTTAAAATATGTTCAATCAAGTCCTTTAACTTTAGTAATAATTCAATTAACTCATTTTTTTTTAATTGGTTCAATTTACTACAATTTAAAATAAAATTGAAAATTAAAAAATAGATCAAACTGAACATGCTTTACGGATCTAATTGAAATTTTAAAAAAATAATATCTGATTCAACTATTTTAAAAAATTTAACATTTCAATAATTAAGGATCTCATTAAACTTTTATTAATAATTGAGAACCAAATACATAACAAAAACCATGAGGTCAAAGAGTTGTAATTTGTCAACCATGTAAAATTAGTGCATTATCTTTAAATTAAGAGCTTAATTTAATGAACTAATTAATTACCTTTGCAACCATCAGGAAGGTAGGGGTTTCCCTCATACCCTTCTTCACATTTGCATCGGTAACCATCCCAATAAACTGAGTCCTCACAAACGCTATTACTCTTGCATGCATAGTCAGGCTTTAACCTGGCAATGTCACAAGTCACGGTTCCAACGCTCCACTCCACGACAAACGGCGCCATATAAAACGGAATGCCGTTTAACAAGTGATCCATGGAGAAACGGTAGTCGCCGTTTTTCACCAGGAAGGAGTAACTGCAGTTGCTGAACTCCGAAGAAGAATCGAAATTGTTGAAGCTGAAAGCCTGAAGGCTAATATTCCTCATCCCCGGCGGCACGTCGATCTGGCAGCACCCAATGCCGGTGCACTTCCCGTCTTGTAGCATGCTCTGCAGGCTCTCTTTGTCGCCGCACCTCGTTGAGCACCCGGTGGAGGATTTCACGCCATGGCGGTGGATGTTGAGGTAGCCATAAGTGTCGCAGCCTACGCTAATGAACTTGTTGTGGTGGCTCGAGATTGGGAAAACCATGGTTGTGAGAGTCGGTCTGGTACCTTGTGTTTCGGAGCTTCCGGCGTTTTGGTCTTTGCAGACCTTCGATGTGAAGCCAAGCATGTCCATTTTACCATCTAGTGTTATGTTCAGGATTTCTACTCTTTCAATTCCGCGGAATAACGAGTTGTTTCTGCATGTGAGCTCTAGTGTTTCCTCCAGGAAACAGTTTTCGCCGCTGACGGAGGATTTTCCTATGCCAAATGGGTACGGAATTTGTGAAACGCTGCCGCAGGAGTTTGGGCAGCCGAGCAGGGCTTGGTCAGCTGCTACTAAGGCAATTAGCAATAGCATGATCAATTGCATCTGCATTGCCTTCAATCCCACAATGGTTGTTCTTATCATTCAGTTTAATCTATCTATATATATAATATAATAATTAAAACATACTAAAACTTTGATTGATTTTTAAAATGCATATGGTTATTCGATTTCAGTTTTTTTTTTTCTTAGATGGCATTGCCCTTTTATGTTATCTGCATTAAATAATTGTGCCCTTATGATAGTTGTTATGTTTAATATTATCAAAACAGTTTTCAATTTTATTCACTAACCACTAATAAGTAAGCAACAACACATTTAACATTGGTGTGAGTGATAAACTATTCATCATTCATTATAACATTTTATTATTATTCTATTACACCACAATTGCACTAAATAAGGTTGAGTATATCACCATAAACTTTACAATTAATTAACTACATTCTTTTATTATTTTGTCACTCCACATTTTTTTATGAAAAATAACTAGAACTCTGATAGTAGATGCTGGAAATAATTCTTCAGAATCACGTTGAATTTTCAAAAATCTCATTTCACCTTAACTTACTGTATATGTTTTATATATCATGATTCATGACTCATTTTTGGTACGAGTTCCTAAAAAATTTTTATTTTGTTTTAGGTTCTTTGAAAGTTTTTGAATTTTGTTTTGAGTTTCTATCAATGATATGATATGATCTCAACCATTAGTGATAATATGACACCATCTCAATATATATTAACGGTTGAGATGATATCACATCAACGATAAAAATTTAAAACAAAATTAAAAAAAAATTTGATCCAAACCAAAGCAAAAAAAATTCAAGATCTCAAACTAAAAAATAATTATTTTTTTAGAAATCCAAAATTTATTTAAATCTAATTTGTAATTTTTACAAATAGATTTGGAAATAATTTGATCTCCGAAATGACATGTTACGGGAATCAATGATATTTATACTATTTTAAAATCAAATAATATTATGTTTATCTTTTGTAATAATTGTTGTAATTGCATGAAGTTCATTAGCAAAATTAGCAAATTGATGGACACATCGGTATGTAGACGCAAAGCCATTCTCACAAGCTATTAAAGTGCAATACTTGCCAAATAATTGAGGAAAAGATTTGAAATTAAAACTATATAAAAAAAAATATGGATAAAATATATTTTTGGTCTATGAAGTATTGAACATTTTTGTTTATAATTATTAATACTTTATTTTACTTGTCTTGGTTCTTAAAATATTTTTTCCGTTTGATTGTTGTCCCTTCGTCAGTGAACTTCGTTCTATTCTAGTTCTGATAGATGTCATATATCTTATTAATTAACTGACATGTGTTTTATTTTAATTTATTTTTTAATTAATTTTTAAAAAAAAACCACAATTAACAACTTAACAATATGACACATGATTCAACCTGATAAGTTATTGAGATGAAAACTTAATCCACTAACGAAGTTTATTGATGAAGGAACCAAAATATTTTAGGATCAAACCAATCATATGATATATTAGAGATTATAAATGAAAATATTTAATCATTTAGGACAAAAACATATTTTGTCAAAATAACATTTAGTAGAAACTAATGATTTTGAATTTGAAAGTCTCCGGAGAGACCCAACCAAATAGTTTAGAAATGATCAACAAACACCAAAAAAGATTAACTATATTTTTCACATATTGAGAAGTTATTTTTTTTCATGTTTATGCATATTTCATTAACAAAATTTACATTTTTATGATAAGTGTATAACTAAAAAATACTGAAGAAAGTAAACATGAAAAATGGCTTAAAAAAAATAATTTAAAGAATATTTGGGTCTAAAGAATGAATCATGCTCCTTTTATAGATATATTGTAATAAATAGGAGTCAAATAAAAAGTTATAGGCATCCAATCTTGTGAGAAATGAGAGATAATACGAGAGAAGTGTCACTAAAAGGAAGTGAAGAATGTGGAGAAGTTCTGGCGTTTTTATTTGTAACATCTTTTTATCTATCTCCTTCCTTATTTTAATTTTCTTAGTTTGTGTCAGATGCCTATAGTAGGTTAAACATCTCTTGTAGAGTTATGATCTATCTATCTTTCGTGAATCCCAATTGAATTGAATGTTTTCTTTTTATTCCTTCAATTATTTTGTTATAGAGTATATGCTTTATCTATATATTTAAAATTGATAGAATTGACAAAACTTATATTGTGGATTTAATTTTGACATTTTTATTTTTTATTCTCTTTGCGTTATCATTTCTCTTAATTTGAATTAAGAAAAATATGATTAATAGAATTTGACCATGACATGTTAACTAATTTAAGATGAGTCATTAATTAAAAAATATTTAAAATTTCAATTAAATAGAAATTAAAGGATTCTATTGCATGTTAAAATCATAACTTTAGGTTTTCTTTATCTAATAATTTCTTTACATGGCTCTCGCTTGATCTTTTTAAGTTTTATTATTTTTACAAAGTAAATGAAAAATACTTTTTTAACCCATTGATAATTTAGTCATTACATATTGGATTAACTGAGAACACAGACTAATCTTTATGATACAATATTTAGATTTAGGTTCTTGTTATTATGGATAGGATACACTTGCCTTCAAGCAAATGCACTCTACTCTCCACACTTTCTTTGTCATCACACCTCGTAAAACACTTCATGGAGGATTTCATGTCGTGGCAGTAGATGTTGAGGTAGTCGTAAGTGTCGCATTTTACATGAGATTTTTTTTTTTTAATTTATGAGATTCCTTGATAATATATATATATATATATTTATTTATTTTTGTTGATGAATCTAAAGCCAAGATTTTAATTACTTTATCGTTCAATCGGCCCAAGATACAGAATTTGTGAAACGGCTCCCAAGAATTTGGGCAATCGGGCAGGGCTCGGTCGTCAGTTGGTGCTAACACAATTAGTCAATTAGTAACAGCACGGTCAGTGGCACCTGTATGGCATTCAATCCTATAATGGTTGCTCATATCACTCACTACAATTTGGAAAAAAAATGTTTTGTTTTTCGAAAGAATAAATTTATAGAAGAGGAATTTTGGACGAATGACTGGGTCACCTTCTATTAAAGTACTAAGAAAGAAGATTTAAAACAATGATTTGTGGAGGCATGGACAGGGAACGGAGGATACTATTAGTAGGATAACTGATTTTTCTTGTAGGTTGTTGCCTTTCAGGTACCTAGAGATACCGTTAACAAGTAAAAAGCTGACCAATAGCCAATGCATCTCGCTTGTGGATAAAATTTGCAAACAAGTCAGACACTGGAGCGTCCAGTACCTGAGTTATGCAGGAAGGATCCAACTGATAAATAGTGTGGTGTTTGGCATCACTAACTACTGGCTTCAGTGCATTCCCCTCCCGCGTGGTGTTGTGAAGAGAGTTGAGAATATCTGTAGAACGTTCCTATGGACGGGCAAAAACGAAATAAGTAGAAAGGCGCTTATTTCATGGAGCAAAATTTGTGAACCAAAAAATCAGGGTGGTATGAATGTTGTAAACATACAAATCTGGAATAAAGTATGCTTGATTAAATTATTATGAAATTTATGCAGGAAAGCTGATAGTTTGTGGGTTCGGTGGATCCATGCATGCTACATCAAAACGGATCAGATTATGAATGTTCCTGTGAAAACGTCGTGTTCCTGGATTCTCAAACACATCTTGAGTCACCGTGATGTGGTACAGAATATGAATCAATGGCATAAATTGAACACAACGGAAAAATTCAAAAACAAGGATTTTTACTATGCATTACTTGATCAGGAGGAAAAAGTGTCTTGGAGGAAAATTCTATTTGACAATGAGACAAGACCATGAGCGAAGTTCATCTTATGGATGGCGTGTCATAATAGGTTGGCGATGAGAAGTAGACTGAAAAAATTCGATATGATATGTGAAGACAATTGCGTTCTTTGTAACGAGGAAGAAATGCAAAATCACCTGCTATTTGAATGTGAAGACATGTGGAAAATTTGGAGGGATATGCTTCAATGGATAAATGTCAGTCATGAACCTTAGTGTTGGGACAATGAGCTTATTTGGATGACTCGGATGCAAAGTGAAAAATTGGAGATCTATAATTCTGAGAACAGCCTTTGCGGAGATGGTCTATGCGTGTTGGATGTACAGGAATGATTTAGTATACAGTGACACGGAGAATAAAGTGAAAGTTACGTGCATAGAAAAATATAGGAAAATTACAGATATAATAGTGAATAGAATTTGGATAAAGCCTAAACTTAGAGAGCATATTGCTCGTATGATGATGGTTTAGTGCTTATCTTTTTGTTGATTTATTTTTCGGCTGGACCTTCTGATCGCTTTGTATTGACTGTTTTTGAATTTAATAAAATCTTATTTCTCAAAAAAAAACAATGATTTGTTTCGTTACTCGGTTGATTAATCAGTCAACGTTTAACTTAATTATTGGTGTTGCAGTAAAGTATTCAACTTTTTGAGTAGTTATTTTTTACGTTGAAATTCTAGAATTTTATATCAGAATGCGTGATTAGAAAATGAGAGATTTTTTTTAATATTTACTTGAAATTAAATTTGAAATGAATGTTAGGATACATTGACATAATTATATAGAGAATACTGATTTGGATTGCTTAGTCTGAGTTCAAGCGGATGAAAAAACCGTAGTTGATAAGAGAGATCCTTCTTAGAGTAATTTGTCAAATTTCTGATAAAAATAAAGTTCATTATTAACAAAGCTAGTACGTATTTTATCACTAACATCATGATTACTTAAAATTTAGAAAATAATTTTGATTAAATGCAACTTTTAAACTATAATTAACTTACATTTAAATTTTATTTCCTAAAACACGAGTGGATTCGGAGATATATATGAAAGCAACTGAACAAGTTGAAGAAGCAGGGGAAACACGAGTGTTGATTGACAAAGACTTAGTATCCATTTGGTTAATATTAAAAATTAATTCTTTTTTTTCCAATATGATCTGTATTTTAACATGTCAACTTGTGACAGGTGTAAACGACCACTAATATATTAATTAATCTGACAAAGACATGGTGTCAATTTCATCATTTGGATGATTAATATTTATAGTTAATTCATTTTATCATTATATATATTTTAACACAAATTGGCATGTTGATCCTTGACAAAGACTATATGGTTAATACTAATAATTTTATTTTTTTTATCGTTATATATAATTTGACATAATATTGACAAGCTAATCCTCCTGACAAAGACTAACTATCCATTTGGTTAACATTTAAATTAATTTATTGAATATGTAATTTTATCCAACATTTAATGAATATTTTCTTATAAAATGGGGATTTATGAAAGCAAATATTTGAAGGGAAATTTATTATAGAGTTCGACACTATCTTACCAATTTGGGTCGGAAGTTTTTCTTATAAAATATTTAAAAATTTTGGCATTTCAAAAAACATTTTTTTATTACAGTTACAAATTAATATATTTTAATCTAATGAAAAATTAAATTTTGAAACTTATGGTTCTAAAAATTAGTAATATTATATATTTTAGCAATTTTTCTTAAAAGGAATTATAACAATATATATAAAATTTATATTTATATTTACAAAACAAGGATAAGACACTAATTAAGTCTTTGTCTTATAAACATGTCACTAGTACGTGATCGTTAACACATGCCACGAGAGTTGACTTGTTAAAATGCATATGATGGTAAAAATAATTAATTATAAATATTAACTAGACGGATACTTGGTCTTTGTCAAGCAGGAACATGTCAATGGTCCTAACATACATTTCAATATAATTCCAAGTAATTATTAATTTTCTAATTACGCTTTAAGTTTCAACATAATACTAATAATTTGCTTCGTTAACAATAATTAAGTTAGAATTTAATCTACATTTTTACAGTTCAATTATCATATTAACTTTTATAAAATTATTTTTAAAATGATGGATAATTATTGAACGTGTTTAATTATTTTAAAAGTGATAGATAATGATTAAATATTTTTAATAATAATGTAATAATCCTATAAAATAATTTTATATTATAATCATAATCATTTATTTATGATAAGTTGATTGATTTTTTTTATAAAATTATCTAATAATTAAACTCAATTGATTAAAAAAATATAAATATAGATAAAATAAAATTAAAAAACTTAAATTTCATTAATTTATTTTTAATGGTAACCACCAAATAAGTCCGTGTCAACGAGTGCATCACTATTAAATTAACCGTTGACAGATTAATTATGAACCGTGTAACAAAAATTTAATTTTTCTTTCTTAATTTAATCGAAGGTGACCCAGTCAGTCCAAAATCTCTCTTGCTATAAATTTGCTCGTAGAAGAAGAACATGCAACCACCTTAATTATTATCGTATACAGGTACTTCAGAATAAAGAGCAATCTAAATCTTCTCTAAGTTGTGATTGATTCATTGAGCATATATGAAAACAATGGGATTGAAGGGCACGCAGGTGATGCAACTGACCCTAGCCCTAGTGTTGCTGCTGATTGCTTTAGCAGCAGCCGACCAAGCCTTGCCCGGCTGCCCGAACTCTTGCGGAAGCGTTTTGCAAATTCCGTATCCATTTGGCATAGGCAAATCTTCCATCAGCGGCGAGAACTGCTTCTTGGAGGACCCATTGGAGCTCACTTGCAGAAACTCCACTTTATATCACGGAAACGGTAACGTCGAAATTCTGAACATAACCCTCGACGGCAAAATGGACATGCTGACCTTTATCTCTCAGGTTGGTTATTTTTCTTTTTATCGATAAATATTAATTTGTTAGTTTTCATGATTAATGAAAGGATTTGAAACACAATCTCTTTTTATTTTCAACTACTACACTAATTTTATCTCTCTCTTGTATCTTCATCTCGCAGGTTTGCAGAAGCGAATCTAGCGGTAGAGTGGAAGTAGAAGGCAACGAAGCTACTCTCACTACTCCGGCTTTTGCCATTTCCAGCGAGGATAACAAGTTCGTGAGCGTGGGATGCGGCACTGATGGCTATCTCAACAGTTATCGCAACGGCACCAAATCTTCAGTGGGGTGCTTGACAAGGTGCGACAGCGAAGCGAGTGTTCAAATTATGCAGAGAGGTGGAAACTGTACCGGAATTGGGTGTTGCCAGGTGAATATTTTGTTTTTTCTTTTCTTTTTTTATCCGTCAATATTTTAGTTAGTTTTTGTTAGTGCATCTTTATTTTGTTAATACGGTATAATTAATTTAGATAGTTTTTAATATATTTATTTTTATGTTGGAAAAGAATTTATAATTAATTTAGATTTCGGAAATCTATTATTATGAGTTGAGACAATTTGAAGTGTATACTTAATTTTACTTTAGATAATTAATTCTTGGATTATAATTGATTTCATACAAATATTCACATATTTGATTTTATGTTAAAGATTAATTTAGAATTAATTTTGATTCTAAACAACTTGACCACTTCTACATTGCATCCAAATTTTTGTATATTAAATTATTTATTCTTAACTTAATTTTAAATTAAAAACTTCCAAATATAAAATATATTAATTTAAAATTAATATCATTCAAAATCAGATTTATAAAAGATCATTCAAACATGAATTAACTAGTTTTTACATTGGATTAAAAATTTTATATTAAATTTTACTTCTAAATCAATTCTAATCAAATCATTTAAACATAAATTACACCATTTTAAAATCAATAAGAACCAAATCAATTTTATTCAAAATTTCCTTTATCACCACTAATCCTAATACACACTCTCAGAGTATTAATGAAAAATTTGAACCCACAGCTTTTCATCCCTTAAATTCATAAACTTTTTTTTTCAACCACTAATTAACTAACATTATAACTCTAATTTTCAGGTGGATATACCTCCAAGAATGATGAATATCAGCATACAAGCATTCAACTACAACAATTTCAATTCCTCTTCCGACTTCAACAACTGCAGCTATTCCTTTGTGATGAAAAATGGCAACTATACTTTCTCGATGGATCATTTACAATCCCTCCCTTTCAAAAAGGCACCCTTTGTCGTTGATTGGACTGTTGGAAACCAGACATGTTTGAATTCCACAGGTAAAACTGACTATGCATGCAAGAGTAACAGCTTCTGTGAGGACTCTGCTATTGGAAATAGTTACCGATGCAAATGCGAAGAAGGTTACGAGGGAAACCCGTACCATCCGGATGGTTGCCAAGGTAATTAGATAATCATGCTCAACTTTAATTTTACTATAAAAGATTATGAAGCAAATACATTGATTCTTGAGTTTAATATAATGATAATATAAAACATTATGATACTATCATTCTATCATACATACATTACCGTTGATATATAATTTTTAAGATATCATAAACTTAATATATGCATGATTTGTGAGATTGATGCACGATATAAAACTGTTTTAGATGATTAATACATAATCTATTTTTTCTTGAATTTCTTTTCTTTTCTTTTGATAATAACCTTTGAGATATTAAATTTGCACTGTTGATTTTTTTTTTTTTAGTTCAAGAATGTGGTGTTGTCATGTTTTTTTTTTATTATTAATATTAAAAGATAAATGTTAATTTGTTTGTTTTGGTTAAAAATATTATTATGAGACATTTTTTTGCATGATAAAACCTATTTTTATAAATAATTGATTATTAATTTTGTTTTGCCTTCTGTAGACATTTTGGAATGTACGACCGATCGTCATAATTGCGCAAGTGAGCAATATTGTCGTGAAATACCTGGATCTTTCGAATGTTATTGTCCCGATGGACTAATCGGAAATGGAACAAATGAAGATGGGGGATGCCGACAACAACAGCAAAATGATGTATTTACCGAAGTCGTCATTGGTAAGCAAATAACATAGCTTTTGGCCATACACTAGTATATTTTCATTTACAAAGGTTATATAATTATTAAGTGTGTGCTCAATTACATAATTGCTTTATTCATATTTTGAAAACAGGTGGAGGTGTAGGGTTAATTGCTCTATTTATTGGGACTTCTTGGTTATACTTGATATACCAGAAAAGGAAAGTCCTCAAATTAAAGGAGAAATTCTTTCAGCAAAATGGTGGTATCATTCTAAAGCAACAACTCTCTACAAGGCAAGACTCGTCTCAATCTACTACAATATTCACCAAAGAGCAACTTGAGAAGGCCACCAACAATTTTGATGAGAAATTAATCATCGGTAAAGGAGGTTATGGTACAGTTTTCAAAGGATGTCTCTCGAATAACAAGATTGTGGCAATAAAAAGGTCAAAAATAGTAGATCAAAGTCAAATCGAACAATTCATTAATGAGGTCATTGTATTATCACAAATTAATCATCGGAATGTGGTCAAACTCTTGGGTTGTTGCTTAGAGACAGAAGTTCCTTTACTAGTTTATGAGTTTGTTAATAATGGTACACTTTTTGATTATTTACACCATGAACGTAAGGTAGCTAATGTATCTTGGAAAACCCGTCTTAGGATAGCAACAGAGACAGCAGAAGCTTTGTCATATCTACACTCAGCAGCTTCAATACCCATAATCCATAGAGATGTGAAGACTGCCAACATATTGTTAGACGATACTTACACCACCAAGGTTTCTGATTTTGGAGCTTCAAGATTGGTTCCGCTTGATCAAACCGAGTTAGCCACAATCGTGCAAGGAACCTTTGGCTATTTAGATCCAGAATACATGCAAACAAGTCAATTGACCGAAAAAAGTGATGTTTATAGCTTTGGGGTAGTGCTTGTAGAACTGCTAACTGGAGAGAAACCTTTCTCTTTTGATAGGTCAGAAGAGAAACGAAGTCTCACAATTCATTTTCTATCTTGCTTGAAAGAAGATCGCCTATTTGAAGTTCTTCAAATCGGTATTTTGGATGAAGAAAACAAACAAGAGATAATGGAGGTTGCTATTCTTGCTGCAAAATGCTTGAGACTTAGAGGAGAAGAAAGGCCTAGCATGAAAGAAGTAGCAATGGAGTTAGAAAGAATAAGACGAATGGAGAAACACCCATGGACTAATAAAAGTCAAAATTTTGAGGAGACTCAATACTTGCTTCATGTGGCATATAGCACTCGTGAACAAGGTGATAGTAGTGGCCATCAAAATACTGGATATGATAGCTTGAGAAATCTTGACTTAAATGACTTTGGTGATGGAAGATGATTAACGCATTTCCACTTCAGTTTATTTCAATGTACAACGTATTTCTACTTTCATTTCTTGTAGTTGGCATGGATATAATTTGAACAAGAAATTTAGTTTGTGATATTTGCAATAACATTTCTAATTTTGCTTCAAATTACTTGCTGTGCCCATTTTGCTGACTTGTTTAAAATTCTACGTTGCTATGTTTACGTTACTCTTCTTTGGGAAAAAAAAAATGGCTTGGATAACATAGATTCATTGTTTCGGAAATTGCTAACATATGACCTAGCAGTTACATTAGTGTATGAGGCAATTCTATTTACGAGTTGTTGATAAACATGATTCCTTTTACAGATGTTCATAAACATGATTGAGGAACAAATAATTAAGAAATAGATAAATTCAGTAGCTAATCTAAAGTTAATTTACTACCAATTAAAAGTGCAATTAGAACAAGCTTGGTGCAATTAAACGCTAGGAAAACAAAATAGCACAAGCATACTAACAGTATTGCTACCATTTTTTGTGTGGTAATTTTGTATTTTAAAACATAAAAGACTCATTTAATTTATTAATTTAATAAATTATTCCAAAAGAAAAAATTACTCCCTACTTTTAATCCTTTCTTCAAATCTGAAGTAATTTTTTTTTCTCAGCAAAAAGGATTATATATAATAGTACTAGAAGTACCCATTATACACTAGTTTTTCAATTGTAGTAGACCAATCCCCTAGCAATTCCTCACTATATCCCATCTTGGAAACAAATTAGTTATGACAAATGAGAACATAAATTGGCCATAACGAGAACCAGCAATGAAATAGAATAAGTAACCATGTGGTCTGCTATAAGTGTACCACCTATACCAAAAATGCTCTGTACCCACCAAATCATAAAATCTAACAAAATATATCAGACTTTATTCTTACTCCAATAACAAAATTGACCCTGTGATCAAACACTTAGAGATATACATGCCCTTGGATTAAAGCACCATCAAATAAAAGAGTAGCAAAAAATAACATCTTCAACTTTTAACCAAAACCAAGCATGAAACTGAATTTCATGTATCAATAGCTGCAAATTAAAAATAATATTATTAAATAAGATGTCATTTCTAATTTTTCAAATTATTTAAACAACCGTACATCAAATCATCTTCCATTGATTTTCCGTAATTCTATTAACACCCTACAACACATGTTGATGAAAGTGTAATTCAACAGATTGAGAAGTGTAGATGACATATGAATCCAATTATAACAAGTCTTTCAAACTTAGAAATAGTAGGGCACCAAAACAAGCAATGAGCAACATCTTCAACATGTGATAAACAAAATTTGCTTTTAAAATTCCTACCCCTATCAATAATGTTTCTTCTCAGCAAAAGTTTCCCAACAAGTAATCTATTCCTTAAAACTCTCCACAACTAAAAATTTATTTTTGAAGGAACTTTCAACTTCTAAACAAACTTCAAAGTATCATTTTCCAACAATTCCTGTGAGAGGTATATATTACCTCATATTATGCAGATTTTACATAATAACAACCGGTAGGTTCCTTAATCCATTTTCAAATGTCCTCAGAATATTTATTGATAGGACATTGCATTAGTTTCCTTGACATTTGATTCAATGATTCTTCTTCCCATCAAATCCCAAGTAATATTATGATCCTTCCTTTATTGCCCCTAAAGCATTAGTATAAGCTAACTCATGATCACGACGTGGGTTAGATCGACAGGCTTAGCTAGTAAAGACTTTTGTTAGAAGTTAGAACCTAGATCACACTATAGTATATTCATAATTTGAGTACTAAATGGAGGAGATTCTTTCGGAGACATTATGATTCTTGTTTAAAATTAAGATGGATACTTTCGTCTATATGGATCACAAAAAATGAAAAAAATTAGAGATTCTAACTTCATTAAATTAGTCTCTAAATCAAGCATAGAGAGATTTAAAATCTAATATAGTAAGTAATTAAAATGCTAATAGTTAATTGTTAAGATTGAAATATATATTGTTTCAGAAACTAATTTAATGATTATTGTTTTAGAAATCATTTCAATGATAATGACATTAAAAATTACTTCAAAAACTAACTATTTTAGCTAAAATTTGTTTGTACACAATTATTTAACAAAAGGAACATTTCAAAATAAAAAGAATAATGAAATATTGTCTTTAGAAATTACATAGAAGATTAAAACACAAATTCATGAACCAAAAGGAATGTATAAATTTATTATTACATATTGTGCTAAGCATTGAATGAGACTAATTAAAAAAATAAAATCCACAATCATATATATATATATATATAAAATCTTTATCAGCTAATTATCTTCCACCACCCAATGTCACAGGCATTTGATTCAAGCTATCTAACCCAGAACTCGTGCCACTTCCTCCAATGCCAACATCATAATGATACAAGTCTTCATTATTGAGCAAATATTGCATCTCATCAGAAGTTTCATTGGCACTTTCCCATCGATTCTTTTCCGATATTCTTAGTCCCTCTAATTCCATTGCCACTTCTTTCATGGTAGGTCTATCCTCCCTTATTACATGCAAACATTGTTTTGCAATATTAGCAACTTCTGTTAGGTGCTCAACATTTACTTCATTTACTATGTGTTTATCCACAATATGAAGTAATCTACCTTCTTTCATTGAAGTAACAAAGTACACTGCTAGGTTTCTATCATTCTCCGGCCTTTCAAAAGAAAGTGCCTTCACACCGGTGAGTAACTCGGCTAGAACAACTCCAAAGCTATAGACATCACTCCTCTCGGTTAACAGGCTTGTGTGGAAGTATTCGGGGTCTAGATACCCTAATGTCCCTTGCACTAATGTTGTCAATTGAGTTTGGTCCAAAGGAACCAGCCTCGAAGCTCCAAAATCAGAAACTTTTACAGTTAGATCGGAGTCTAACAGTATGTTAGTAGTTTTCACATCTCGGTGTATGATTGGTGTAGAAATAGCCGAGTGCAAGTATGCTAGGGCACCAGCAGTTTCTGCTGCTATTCTTAAACGTGCTTTCCAAGAAAGTCTCAAAGATTGCCCTTGATCATCATGAAGATGCATGAAGAGGGTACCACTAGGAATGAATTCATAAACAAGCAAGGGGATTTCCGTCTCTAAACAACAACCTAAGAGTTTTACCACATTCCTATGATTTATTTGGGAAAGGACAACTACCTCATTGATGAATTGTTCAATTTGGCCCGGGTCACTGATTTTGGACTTTTTTATGGCTACTACCTTATTGTTACTAGGTAATACACCTTTGTAGACCGTTCCATAGCCCCCTTGGCCAAGGACTCTTCCTTCATCAAAATTGTTGGTGGCTTTCTTGAGCTCCTCTTCTGTGAAAACTTTGGCTGTTTCAATTGAATTTGATGATCCTCTTTGATTGGCTATTCGTTGTTGTAACAATATGCCTCCATTTTGAAGAAAAAAATTTTGTTTGAGTTTTAGGAGCTTTCTTTTCTTCATCCCCCAATATACATAAAAGCTTCCCATAAGTAGTGCTAAGACACCTACACTCACACCTGCAAATGAATAAACGAGTGTCTTTTTAAACCATATTAATTGTAGTGATAAAAAAAAATATAAACTTAATTACTTTTGGTTCCTAATAAATACCCTAATTTTCTTTAGTCTTTGATAAAGTTTTGCATAATTTGGTATTTTTGATAAATTTTTAATTTTATTTTGAATCTTTAATTATAATATTACCATTAATATATTTTAAGATGGTATCATCACTTCTTAACTTATCAAGAATCTAGAACAATATAAAAGTACTTATCAAGAATTTGGAACAACATATAAATTTATAAATGACTCTAAATAAAATTTAGATATTTATCAGGGACTAAAAATTATTTAAATCTTACTCATAGCTATTATCAATATGAAAATTGTCCGGGAATTAGAATTTGATTTGGGGTTACACCCTGTTCCTTGAATTTTCCCATCTCCTTCTTGGCCTTCTGGACACGAACAATTGTGGCCCCCAAGAAAACTTTGGCATTTTGCTTCATTCGTGCAATCCTTTGCTTCCATGCATTGATCAATTTCTAAAATACCATGTAGAAGTGAGTTTTTTCTACTGCCAATAACTCCATAAAAAGATTTGAAATAAATCTTTTCTTTATTTTCATATCAGTGTACTTTATTTTTTTATAAGCAAACACAATCTTAAATCATCGAAATTCAATGAAAATAACACACGACACATAACAGAAAATATAAAACATTAGAATATACAATCGTAAATCTAGGGATCCCAAATTATCCAAATCAGCGGAGGCACAAAATTACAGGATTAGAAACAATTAACATTAGAAACAAATAAAGCGAGAAGGGCAATTAAAAAGAAAGAAAAAAATATATAAAGAAAGAATCCCCTCGCATAAAATATAGGTCATGTTTAAATCTTTTGCCTGTATCTCTCCTTATAAATATATTAGGGGAAATTGCATGATTGTGCTTGAGGTTTGCATTTATTACATTCAATATTCTTCCATATTTGAATCTACATAAAAAAAAAAAAAAAAAAAAAAAACGATCTTTATTTTTTGGGCTTTTGTTACACCTGCCTACCTTAGGAGATTGATTAAAGTAATATAAAAAAAAAAATGAAGAGAATAATATGATCAAACTTCACAGGGATTTGTATAATTTATTCAATATTTTATTTAGCGAACAAGACGATGATGCAACAACTCCTTTTTATTAAAGCTTGTGAAGTCAGCAGAAAATTTAAGTATAAGACAAAGAAATGGTCAAGTGCTAACCTAATTGTCACTGGATTTTTACTTGATAATTGCATTATATGCTTACCTACATATAATTGCAATTATCTTATTTATTCCTTACTTAAAGCCTTGTTTAACTCTTTTATTTAGTTTCTTATTAATTAGGAATTTAGTTAGTGTGTTTAGTTTAGTTTAGTTTTTATTTTATCAGTAAATATCAATAGTTAATATATTAATAGGAGGGAGTCAAACCCTACCACCTCTCCCTCCCTCTCTTCTGTTTTTTTCCTAACCATTCAAAATACCTTACAATTCCTCCAGTTTAGTTTAGGTTATAATTCTTATGTTTTTCATTTCCTTTTGGAGGTAGGTTTGAAAGCTTAGTCATCGAGCATTGTGGACATTCTAAGTTTTTAATTCAAGTCAATTTGGTATTGTTATATGATTTCTCCTACTCTTAAAGCTTGTTTGGGCTTGATCTTCCTTAACTTGTAGTTTAAACTTAGAAATGGAGGAAGAGCATCTATTGGATTTTGGAACACAACTCGTTAGTCATTCTTAGACTTTTATTCTTTTCTCAAATATCTTGATTAGGCTATGTAAGGAATTGGTAGGTTAGGCAAGAAATTAACTTAGGTTCTTACTCTAAAGAATTAGGGTTTAAATATTTTTCTGAATTGACGATCGATAACAAGTGGATAATGAACTTGACTAATGGATTTTGTATGCATGAGAGAGTGGTTAGTGAAAGTCAAACCGCAATGAAATAACACTAAAAATAGTATGAGACAATAGTTTAGAAGAATACTAACAAATATTTTTCTCATGCATACTTTGTTAAATAAATGAATAAAAATACTAATAAATGTAAATATATTTATTATATGAAAAAAGTATTTAATATTACTTTTTTAAATGACCGAAACATTTAACAAAGTATATTAAATATTCGTCAATAAGAAATTTGGGACTTTGAACAACAATGACAAAGACATGTACATTATTAAATGGTTTGCGTACGTGAGTACCTCAAGGGAAATATGAGCTAAAGACAATAATAATATTCAAAGTCAAAGGAAAGTATAAGTAAAGAGCTTAAGGAAGGTTCGTGCAATCATGCTTTCACATAGGACCGCCAAATTTGAAAGTTTAAAGTCAAACCGCAATGAATTTCTTTCTTTTTTTTTTGAGAAATTATATATATGGAGGAGTTGTTTTTACAAATTAGTTAATTTAACTTTTAAAGAAACTCATTTTTATTTTTTCTTCTTCTTACTTTCTTCTTTATATATCATTTTAGAAAATCTAACCTAGACAAACCCTAAAGACTAAAATGTAAAAACAGTTAAAGTATAGGAGCAAATAAATAATTAAATCTATTAAAGCAAGCATAAAATATAGTTTTAATCTTCAACTTTGATCAATTTAATTTTTAAATTCATAGAGAAAAAAAATAGTATTTTTTGTCCTTTCTCACAAGTGATCAAAGACGAAAATCACTGTTTTTCTAAAGTTCATCAACCAATTGATCAGAGATGAAATACAATAATTAATACCAATTTTGATGGAGAGCAAAAGAAAACTAATAATCTATTATTTTACCATTGGCGAGTTATAAGATTGGTTAGTTTGACGGCAGGGCCGGATCCATTCATGCCATTGTTGGGGGCAATGGCTCCAACAAAGATTCTTTTTTTTTACTTTGAAATTTTTATCAAAAACTTTTTTTGCTCCCATTAAAAAATAGGTACTATCCCTACAAAACAACTTTCTCAAATCAAGGCAAAATATTATAAAAAATAAATAAAAGAGAAAATTACTTGATATATATAAAAGATAGTTATAATTTATAGAAATTTAAGTGCTTTAAACCTTTTATCGTAAAATTATATATTTTATAAAAAATTATGGTTTTTTTTCCACTAGATAAATTTTTTGAATCCTCCTCTGTTTGACCGTTAAAAGGAGAAAGACAGAAAGAAGTCAAGACTTCATTCTTATTTACTAATAAAAATTAATATACTTATGCTAAATTTATTAATGAAATGATTAAAAAAAAATGAATATTTACGGATAAAAAAAATATGATTGAAACAAAAAAAATACCTGTACAGCCGTGAAGAAGGTAAGGGTTTCCCTGAAACCCATCGGAGCAGTTGCAACGGTAGCCAGGCCCGTTGGTTGAATTGTAACAGTAACTTTTTTCCGCCACACACGCGTAGCTCGTGAGGTTCCCCTCCGCTTCCTCGCACGTCTGATTCCCCACCGCCCAATCAAGCACCACCGGAAACGTTCTCTGAGTCAAGTTTTTCAGATCCTCAGACGAGAAATTGTAACCTCCTTCTTCCACCAGAAACGCATATCCACACGGGTTGAAATCATGCACAAGGGTGTGGTTATTCATAGGAGCACTAGAACCGAACGACACCGTGGAGAGTTCGCTAGGTATTCGAGATTCGCAACAGCCGCTGCCGGAGCAGCCACCGCCATCACCGTCGTTAGCTTCCCTAATGTCTTCCAGCCTGTTGCACAGCGACACGCAGCCGGTCGTGTAGTTCTTCCGGTGAGAGCCCCACCCGACAATAAGACCGAGCGTGTCGCATCCAAGCGTTTTGAACCTAGAGATATAAGATTGATTTACAAGAAATTAAAGCATTAATCACAATAATTTCATCACTTATATCAATTTTTGTTGTTAAAATTTAAAAATACTATTTTTTAATGATAATTTTTATAGGAAAAAGAGAAGTTATGCTCAAACTCTTCTATTAATAAATTAATATTTTGTCGGATAAAAAAAAATTATTAACCTATTTCGGTCGGACGAGAAGTAGAAAGAGATCAAGTTGAGGGAACCCAGAATCTCAGTGAGGGGTGCGCCGCTGCTGTTATAGCAGTCTTCGGCTATGCCAGACGGCATGGTGATGCGCATTTCGCCGTGGAGTGAGATGCTTAGCACGGGGATGGTGCTGCGTCGCAGGAATGGTGTTGGTGGTGTTGCAGCAGAAGTAGAGGTGTTGGTTTGGTTGCACGTGACGAGGAACGAGGGGTTGAGGTAACAACCTACGGTTGTTCCGAATGGGTAGGGGATTTCGAGGGAGCCGCAGGTTGTTGTGCAGTTCGGAAAGGGTTGCGGCGGTGCTGTTTGTGCTGCCACTGGGATAACTGGAAGCAGAAGGAGGAACAGAAGCTTTGATAGAAAACCCATGGCTGTGGTGCTATTGGGTTTACCTTACCCAGAAGAAGATGAAAGCACTATTGAATTCATTCATGCATGTAGTGTTTATTGGTGGAAAAAGTTGTCCTTTTGATAAATGATTAGTGTTATTAAATGATTAAATACAATTATATACACCATTTAATTTAATGAGTATTTTTGAAATAAAATTCAACGTTACATACTATTAATTAAAGTTAATAAAATTAACTATATTTATTATTTGGTAGAGACAATGTGATGATGTGTAAACAAAAATGATTTGTTAGAGACAATGTGAAAAGGACATTAGAGTTGTAGCCGGCATCACGAACAAATCACGAACAAATCAAATGAAGGAAATTCATATGAAAATGTAGTATTTTCTTTTGTAGAGTAATTGACTATATATAGTGTTATAAACATTATTCTTATCTTATATAATATAATATGTTTATGAGAATAAGATGAAATTATTTTTCTAAACACGAACGTCAACTAGGGACGGAGCTACGTGGGAGAGTAGGCTTTGGCCCGTGACTTTTGGTTTGAATTACAAAATTAACAGAAAGCTTTTGTCTGATAGCAAGATTAAATAGAAAGGTAGCTATTGTATTTATTATATTTTACATATTACACAATTATGTTATTCTTTTTTCTGTGGACTTTGCTAAATATTACTTGGTGTCTCTTTTATGGCCTTTAATAATTAACATATGATGATTCATTTCTATCAAAATAAAATGATACTCCCGGCAATTATTATAATGCATTTTAGATATAAATTACATAAACCAATAAAAATAATTAACATAATAACTTTTAATGATATTTTTACTATTATACCAATTATATCCTTATTAATAATCATTACTGACAAAAACAAAACTAATTAACAAAGGTAAGTAAGGAAAAGAAACAATAAATATTTCTTGAGAATTCTAAAAAATAATAGTAAAATAATTAACAAGTGTGTGAAGAAGCATAATTATTTTAATTTCTTATATTGAGAATTATTTTCTTACAAATAAAAAAAAAACTTTGTTGTATTAATTTAGATTCGGTCTTAAACTTCCATGATCTTTCTTTTATTTTTTTGTTATGAAATCCATGGTCTTTTAATATTTGTTACGTAACGCGTGTGAAAAAATCAAAGTAGATCGTTGTACTTCTACATGTCTTTGTCCGGGAAAACAATAAAAAAGAAGCAAAGTCTGAAACGCGAACAAGATTGGAAAGAAGAAATAATCTTAGCTACACATAAATAATACAGCAATCAATTCCAAGTTAGAAGGATTTTGTAAAATATTCAAAAAAAATCAAAATTAATAAAATTTTGACAAAAACACACACACACATATAATAGTTGGTGTTAATAAATGTCAAATAACATAAAATCACATATTTAATATTTGAATTTATTTTTAATAACTTATTATTTTAAAATTTTGGATAATAATTTTTAAAATTTTTATTATAAAAATGGTAAAACATTTAGTGATTTTACTAATATGGGATAAAATCAATTTTTTTATTTGAAAATTATAAATATATTAAATAAATTTTATTAAAATTAAATTGTTCAAAATCATTGTTGGAATATTTAAATGCATTATTAATCATATTATTTAAAAAAAATGTTTTTTTTTCTTAAACACTACATTTTATTAGGTTAGGAAATTGGGTAATTGAGAAAATTAAGAAAAAAATTGTACATACGATAGAAGGTTAATTAAAACGTGAAAAAAAAAAAAACACATAAGACCAATCTTAAAAATAAATAAATTTAGGGATAAAATATAAAAAATTAAAAAGTTAGAAAAAAAAAAAAACTTTACCCAGAAATAATTGTAGTGATCCCTTTCCCACCTTTACAAGACACATGCAAGAATGTACCTGATTTATGCACAGGCAATATCACAAACATGATATATTGTACGTGATCTAGTTCATGCACTTCACAAATTTTTGTTCCTAACACCGCACGCCTGCCCAGTATGTCGCAACTACAATAGCCCTTCATTTCCTTTCTCACTGCCACCCACCCTCTTTTGCATCCCAACTGCAGCAGCCGCTCCCACCTTTTCAAGTCCATTCGCGACGGATTGAAGACCCATACGCGGCGATCCAGGTCCAGGCATTGAAGACCCATTCGCGGTGGCTGCAATGGCAGTCGAAGTCCAACGAGGTCTGTTCCAATTGCAGGTGATGATCTCGAGGTTGTGGGCGAGATTGCGAACGTCTCTGACTTGGAGGATGCAGTCGTCATCGTCGGAGGGTCATGGAGGACTGATGGTACGGTGGTTATAGAGGAGAGTCGCGTGATTAGAGCTTGGCAGAGAGGAAGC
This sequence comes from Amphicarpaea edgeworthii, assembly GCA_014843725.1. Lineage (NCBI taxonomy): Eukaryota > Viridiplantae > Streptophyta > Magnoliopsida > Fabales > Fabaceae > Amphicarpaea > Amphicarpaea edgeworthii. Next base: position 19,042,481 of record CM026321.1, read on the forward strand.
TAGGAGTCGTGGAGAATGATGTTGTAGTTGGCGAAGTGTGACGTTGGAGGAGCAATGCGAGACTATTGTAGAAGAAGGGGAGTGGAGCGCGGTTGCCTGATGAGAGACTGAGTGTTACGTAGAGGTTGATGCAAGGGGTGTTATGCTATATTCCCGAATGTCTATTTTATATATAAGTTTCGTATTTTAAAGTAGCTATTCTACCATCTACAACACTTTTTGTTTATTACTTATCCAATTTCAAAATAGTTATTTTTAGATATAAATTTTATATTCCATTATTTTGGAATAGGATAAGTGATTCGGAATCTTATTTTAGAATACGAAACTTACATTATGTATTCTGTATTGTTATTTCAAAATAGAATACGAATTCCAGAATGGTCAGTTCCTAGTAGACTAAAAGGTGTTTAGGTAAGGAGTAATTTTGTCCATTTAAGTCTTGGGGAGGTGTAGAAACAAAACTGACAGGTTCAAAAAGCAAAAACATAAATATACTTGGCCAATGCCTTGATAGGCCCACACCAAAGAAGCCCGACTCTCAACAATCCAACAAGGCAACCATGAACTATGTTTGTATTGGATTTGAACTCGACGCTAATCAACTTTTGACTCAAAGCTTGTCCCCTTGTTTTTGCTTTTTTTTAATCATTGGAAAGTGAGAATGCGTGTTCGCTTCCAATTGAATGCCTTCACACACACATGAGCTATGTTTGGGTTTCACTTTCTAACCAATGTTTCACACATTCTAAGCAGTCTGATGGACATTTATTCAAAAGCTTGAGTGTAAAATTTTGAATTAAAAGTTGGTTATATTTAACGTAACGCATATACAAACATATGCATGATAGTCAAGTTCAAAGTAGATTTAGAAGAACTGCATTGTGATTTTAGAATTTATTTAGGTAAATTTATCTAAAAGTACTTATAAAAAAAATAAAATGAGTTTTTTTTATAAATTTAAATTAATTCTAACTAATTTGTAAAAGCTCGTCAATATAAGAAAGTTTTTACAAATTTATTAATATAAAAATTAATTTTAACTTACAAAGTTTTTTTTTAAAGTGCTTATAAAAATTTACTCAAAAGCTTTTATGGTAAGCAGTTTTTAAATGTTCCCCTTCTTTGTCAGAATTATGTTTATCTTTATCTTTTGCAGGTGGTTCTATTGTTCCCAGCTGTATACTCTATTTACCATTTGGGTGATCTTTCTTGTAACATCACTATATTTATATAACTCCTGGTGACCTTTTTTTTTTTTTTTTTTTTTTTGAGAAAAACGCCTTGTGACCTATACATCCATGTTGTGGGTTATAACTTATAATTCAATTGATAAGAACTCTAAAATGGAACATAAACTAGCACATTTGAAGGTATTATATGCACATGATTTGTTTAGCAATTGATGATGACTTTGAAAAAAAAATAGAATAACAATCCACTAATGTTATATTATATATATATATATATATATCTAACTTTGTGAGAGTGGTTTTTCCATGATTCCAAACCTTGGTTGAATATTTTAGAATAATTGGTATATCTAAAATATTTCTGAGTGCAAATTCAAAATCTTTTGGTTCTTTTTCTTTTTCCATTGACGAAGAATACGATCTCATGCTATGATACACGTACAGTCGGTCCAACTGTGAGTGAGAATTAAGAAAAATACACACATCTTGCTTTCTACACACATACATATATATAATAATAAAAAAAATTAATGCATTAAAAAATATTTATTACTGTTTAAAAATTAATTTTAAAACATTTTTAAATAAAAAACGTGAAGTAATATCATATATGCACTTATAACTTGGTATATGAATATACATATATAAAATAATTTAAAATGTCTAAATTTCTATCTTTTATTTTTTTATTTATTATTATAAATAAATTATTACAAATTATTGTAATTTTAAATATATATTTAAAATATTATTATTTATGATTGTGATTATTCAATATTCATAGGAATCACTATTACAAAAAAGTTGTTCAATGTCCGTCTTATCCACAATGGTGGTCATAATAATTATTATCGAAAATGAAGCAGTGGTATTTTTTTGTAAAATAAATGCGCTAAATTCATCATGATTGTGCACAAACCGACGTTAAATACTACCCTAATGAAAGCCTTCCTTTCGCGCCTCCTACGACATCGGTTAATATGAAACCCATGTGAAAGCCTAACCATTGTTAAAGACAGTGTAGGTTTAAACACAACATCGCGACCTCCCTCACCTTTTCCTTCAATTTTGAACATTCTAACCCTCGCTCATTTTTTCTCTCCCACCGACGATCTTCCTTGCGTTGTTGCCTATTCGTTGTCACGCCCTCGCTATTGTGCCATTGCATCCTCGCATTGGTGCCATCGATCTCTCTTCCTCGTTGTTGCGTCCTCATGCCGTCGTCGACCTTCTTCCTCCTCCTCGATCTCCCTCACTCCACCATTGTCGACCTCCCTTTGCATCCTTCCCCATCGACAACCTCCTCAAGGTGGTAATCGGAGCCATTGGCAGTTTGCTTGCATGTAAGTATGATAGCACATTTTAGTTTGCCTATTTTCCCTGTTTTGCTTTTGATTGTTGACATATGAAGATCTGTTCCCTATTTTCTTGTAGTCAGTGTGACATCGTTGGCTTGGAAACTCAAATTTGACGCAGTGGTTGTTGAAGATCTTAAGCAAATTACAAATGGGTGTCAATCCCCCCGATGAGTGTGCGTCCATGATTCTAGCCTTCGATTTGACGACAATGGCTTCCATGATTCTGGAATGTTTGCTCGCACGTCGCCGATGGCGATTGGGCAGTGGCACCACGTGTCTCATCAATGAGTGTTGGCACAAATCCTGGAGAATGGGTAGGTAGTGATGGAGATGACTGTTGTGTAAAGTGGTGCACCGTGAAGAGCCAACGACGATCTCAGACTCAGGGAAGGGGTGTGAGAGTGCAACTATGCAGGGAAAGGAGTTGCAAAGGGCAAGCTAGGGTAAGGATGCATATTAGTCCTTTCTAGGAATGGCAATGGGTAGGGTATGAGTAGGGTACTATAGTACCCGTCCCCATACCCGTGTTTAAAAAAAATACCCCGTAGCAATTTCAATCCCCATCCTCATACCCTCTGGGTACCTATATACCCATACTCGCGCCCGCGACCCGTACTTTTCATATATATAAAATTAAAAATTATAAAAAAAACTTAGGAGATGTATTGGATTAGGATTGTTTAAGATTTGAATGACATTTTTTTTTTTTTTTGTAAAAATGTCTTGGGTATTCAATTAGGATTGTTAAATGATAAAAAATAATATGATGGTATTCAATCAAGATTATCAAGATTTTTTTTCAAGGGTAACGTGGTATTCAATTGGGATTTTGAATAACGCAAAAAAAAAAAAGTCATCTGTTATTCAAACTTATAAAGATTTTATGGACTTTTTTTTTTAATTGGATTTTGGTAGATTTTATAGACTTTTTAGTTGATCATATAAATACCAAACTCAGCAAACAATCACATTCAATTACGAGAGACTTTTTTTTTTCATCACAAACTTTTTTATTTATTTCATTCTCTTTGCTTTGGAGGCAGTGACATAATCTCTCCTCCACACATTTTTTTGTTTCAAGGTGAGACTTTTCATATGATTCTAATAGTGATGTGTTCATACCTTAAAATCACTATGAATCAATTTACAAGCCTATAATGTAGTTCACTGTCTCATTCATTTTAAGTTCATAAATTCTTAATGAAATGAAAATTTTCATAAGAGAAGGAGATCTGAATCTAGAGGAAGTTTTAACTCAGGGCAAACAATCAAGTTAAAGTTTTAAAAGACCTTTTTAAAGTATTACAGTCAATTTTGAAAAAATATACAATTTAACATAGGAAACAAAGAGTAATGTTTGGGATGTTATAAAACATAGACAACTTTGGATATTCTTCAAGTTAGGCAGATGATTAATGTTTTGATCATCATATATTTTTTGTTGAATTATTTGATTTATATTTTGATGACATTATTGATTTTATAAGTTAAATGAAACATTTTATATTTTTGACTAATATTTTGTTATTATTTTTCACTATTACTTTATGAAAATTTGTGAAAAATATATCTCAAAATGCATTAATAGCTTGTAACTTTGATTTTGAGTTTATGTACATTATTAGTTATTAGTAGGTAAGATGGTTCAGCTTATGATAATTTGTGATTAGTGTGTGTTTAATAATATTTTCAAGCATACTCTTGTTGACTTGTGTTTAATAGTTTTGAATATTTTTTTTCTAGAAATCCATAAAATCTTTTCAAATCTTATCTTATAAATATGTGAAATCCTATATTCTAAATCCATTAAATCCAAATTATAAAATCCTAATCACAAAAGTCTTCTTAAAAAAATCTTAACAATTTTTAGTTTCCTACAAAATCTTAAAAATTTTCAAGACTTTTTTATGCCAAAAAAATCTTTTAAAATCTTAATCCAATACACCCTTATATAATATTAAAATCAAATGAATATTGATTTATATAAATAAATAACATTACAAAAATAATTATTCAACATAAATCTAAACAAAAACTCTAATTAAACGGGAAAAACTAATATTTTTTAAAACTAATTAGTTTATAATTATATATTAAAAATAAAACACAAATAGGTATAATATTTTAACTTCATCATCCGAATTAATTTCTCAATATTTTGCAAATGCTTATTTTCATAGTTTCTATATCGTTTTGAATTACTAATACAAATAAAAATTAAATCATAATAGAATATCAAAATTAACATATAAAAAGAATAATTAAAATAATAAATAGATAATTAAATAATTTTAATTGAATAATTTAAATAATAAAATTATAATATATTAATTAATATATATATATATACATAAGGTGCGGGACGGGGGCAGGATGGGTACTACAGTACCTGTACCCGCACCCATCCTCATGAGATTTTGCGGGTAAATACCCGCCCCATCCCCATCCCCAAATATGCGGGTTATTACCCTACCCGCGTATGGGTATTTTTGCGGGTGCCCGTAGGGTCTGGGTCCATATTACCATCCCTAGTCCTTTCAATGTTTTATGTGGGGTGCAAGAAGCAAAAGAAGGGTGCAGGAAGCAGTTGTCCTGTGTTATGATCCTGTAATCAATTGACCCACTTATGCTCCCATTTAGCCCACCAAATGTGGGTTGAAGCCCACTCTAGTTAATTAGAAAATTAAAGCCCGAACCGTCAAGATACATTGAGTGATTCTAAATCACCTATGTATACCGAATGAAGGAACACATATCACAAACAACATAATATAATGATCTTAGAACACCTAATAATTTCTCTGACATTAGATACTCGCAACTCTGCAAGTTACCAATAAGATAAACATGGTGAGAATCACGCCTAGGTACTAGGTAGCATCCCATCAAAGGACTTATGCGTCGTATTACACATAGGACCTAACTAGAATAGGATCAACATCGTGCACTAGAACGACAAGTACCTTACTATTTACTAGGTTTACAGCATGTTTAAAGTCTCTTGAAAGGTTTGTAAGAACACTTTTATTGTACTAGTTCACAGTCTAACCACTATCACGCGCATTGATTCATATATAATACAATTAGAAATCCATATGAGGAAGGAATTCTTTTCTTGAATTCATTATTCATGTCTGTACATTTACAAGCAAAAATCGATGAATAGGCGCAGCCCACGATATATAGAATTTGATAAAAATAAAAAAATAAAAAAATTCATCTCTACATCAATGACACGGATTGACCAAAACCTAGGAACTATTGATATCTTAGCCTTTACATACATATATATGATATATGAACAATTTTTTCAAAAACCATGATATACGAATTGATATTTCCCCCAACATTTTCCTACCCTCTCGATGACAAGGGACAAAAGCAACATGTCCCCAAATAATATAGGGTCAGTTATCTTTATCTATGAAATTATTATGCAAAGTGGTCCATGGAAAATACATGGTTCTTTTAATTTTACTCTTTTAAATGGGTAAGGCACTAGTCCCCACCCCGTACCCCTTCAAACAATTTCCCACCTCCAATCCAATAATCTTTCAATCCCAATAAATATGATTGTTTGTCTTTGTTTATATAAAGTACTTCTTTTGGTTTTACATTCCAGAAGAATTGATACTCAGTCCAAAATTTTATTTTATAGTTTTTTACATGTTTAATTTAAAATTTGATATAAATTTAATAGGATTAATAGTTAATCCTAAGTTCATAATTAATTTTGAATTGAAATAATTTTAAGTAATTTTTGGGTTAGGTTAAAAAATTTATACTAAATTTTATTTTAAAATTAATTATAATCAATATCATCCAAACATAAATCATATTATTTCAAAATTATTTTTTTCGAAATCAATTTATTCAACTGTCATCCAAATACATACAGACATTATCTACTAATCAATGACATACCAACCAATTACTGTAGCTTGTCCTTAGTCATGTTTTCATCATGAGTCCAAAATTATATTTTTTTTTATAATTTTTCACATGTTTGATTTATCGTTCGTGAATAATTTAATAGTTAATTCTAATTTCAAAATAATTTTAAGTAATTTTTAAGTTATGTTAAAAAATTTATACTAATTTTTATTTTAAAATCAATTATGATCCAAATTCAAATATAAATCATATTATTTCAAAATCATTTTTTTCAGAATTAACTTTGCTAACGATCATCCAATCTAAATATAAACATCATCTGCATCATCTACCTGATCGATGACATACCAACCAACTACTGTAGCTTGTCGTTAGTCATGTACTCATCCTCAACTCTATTTGGTTGTTTCTTGAACACACTTTGTCTTATCGTTCCTCCAATTTAAAGTGCAGATCTTTGGAATGAGGTGAACACTGTAGGAAAACATGGACATTTATTAAGGAAACCTTGAGAATGAAACATCATCCTCTCAATTTTATCTATGAAATCTCAAGTACGTAGACGGGTGACAAAAGACTCGAGTGGTTCTTTTCACAAGGATGTAAAAGCGTATGTGTGTGTACATTTGTTTTCAGCTTATCATTTATAGTGCTTGTCTTCTGTCTCTCAAGAAATATCCACCATTCTCATTTTTCTTTTGTCTTTGTTTGCTACTCATGTCCATTCATTTTAGCATATTTATATGTAGTCAATTCAAGGACTTGTACGGGTTGAAAAATAATGATAATTAAGAGTGTGTATGTGACGATGTAAAATATTATATTATTTTAATAATCAATTATATATATCGATTATAATCGAAATTAATTTTTATTTAGATAAGTTGGATGAAAAATTATTTAAAAATTAGTAATGTTTTTATATATGATGAAAAAAATCAGTTTCTATATAATAAAAAAAAGTACAAAAACAATTGAAACAAAAAATAAATTATTAAAAATAATATAAATTATAAATTTTCAACATCATTGAAACTGTTTTTTTCCCCTAAATTTAAGGTAGATGTTCAAACATTACACTTTTTTATATTAACAACTGTGTATTTGATGCAGATTATTTTTAAAAAAAATAATACATTTTTTTGTTAGCATTTTTATAAAACTTATCCACTACACAATATCATTGCTGAATTGGACTTCTTTTTTCTTTATCGGCAAGAAAAATATGTATTGATTAATGGCACAGGGAGTACCAATAACCCATATACATATATAACAAAAACAATATTATCATTGCTGAATTGGACTCTTTATCAGCTGTGATGCAGTTAATTGTCCAATGTGGTGGTTCTTCTTTGGACTTGGCTTTTTCCTCATGACTCTTATTTTTGTTCTTTTTTTGTCAGCAAGAGAAAGTTTACTTTACATGGGGTATAAGGGGTATCTCAACCCTTATACATGATCACCATCAACATTCCATCAATACCTAGCTATATCCACATATTTTAACCACTTACTATCTGCATCACTTGACAGAGTCTAATATCTACATATTATCTACATCCCTATAATTATCATTTGTTGAGCATTGACATCATGACTCTTGGTGAGAACATATATATATATATATATATATATATATATATATAGAGAGAGAGAGAGAGAGAGAGAGAGACCATTAAAAATGGTATTAAAGAGAGTAATTAGAAGGGTATTTTGAATCAAAACTTTGGAAAGAGCCAAAACTTTAGCTCTTAAGCCAACCTTATCTAGTAGCTGAACTGAACCATATCCAAAGGAGCATTTTGAAAGATAACACTAGTCCTAGCCAACCACAAGTACTACCACACAATCACACGCCAAAGGATAATTAGTCCAACTCTCTTACAAGCAAAAAAAAAAAAAAAAAACAATTGTGGTAAGTCATTGTAGTTATAACTTATAGTTCATTTGATTAGGTTATATGTTTTTTCACCGAAATAAAGGTTTTTAATGAAGACTTTATTTCACTAATTTATAATATTTTTTTAGCATTTGAGATTATGACTTATATTAAATATATTTTATTTTATTTATTACACTGCTTATTTTATTAAAATTACTTATTTTAATAAAATTCCTTGTTTAATATTATAATTTTGTTTTAACTATTACACTGTATATTTTATTTTTAATAAAAAATATCTTAAACAAAAAACATTTCAATTCAAAATTAATTAAGAAACCTAAAATAATAATTACTCCAAAATATGTTTTTCTATAAAATAAAAACTATAGATATATATTTCTCTGCTGTCATTTTACATTGATTTATAACTTTGCTCAAGAACTAATTTGATCAATACTTCTAATAAAATAAAATAGCATAATAGATTCACCTTTCAATCCAAAACTTTTTTTTTCTGTTGTTAACTACTCACTTTTAAGCTTCCAACTAGCTTATTAATTATTTTTATTAAACTTAACCTAAATTTAGGTGTCTATCCAGAACTCTCCCGTAGTTAAACTTAAAACTTTATTACAACCAAGAAACTAGGAAAACTTAAAGAGTGATAAAAGAAAACCTTTATTACAGCCATTACTCATATTAATCGTAAGAAATGGTCATTAAAGATACTCTTTTTGTTTTCACAGACATTAAAGATACTCTAAGCTGTGCAATTTTGATTTCTAGCGTGCTTTGGTGGAAGCAAGAAACAAAAACTCAGCGTCCACCTCAGGTTTTTCTGGATATGGAAAATAGATTAGAGACTAGATCCGACAAATATTTATTGTGTAAATTATAGGAGTAAAAAATAATTCAACAACTAATTCAATGTCAAAAATATTTCTTGTGTAAATTATAGGAGAGAGCAAATGAGATTATAAATAACATTTTTTTATTTGTTAATAAAATTATTTCTACTTTAGGTTCTTGTTTGAAGAAAAAATTATTTTCACTTCTCTATTAATTGAGTGATTTGGATGAGGTTTGCTTCGCTGACGCGGAGATTATACACTGCTTAATATATTTCTAACTTTAATTTATGAAAATTGAATCATGATATTATTTTAATTTTTAACTGCATGCTAAGCTATGTGGGGTGTAGATAATTATTGTAAATTATGTGCAGATAATTATTTTACATATTTAAAAAGTTTAAATTTATAGATCTTTATTTTATTGATATGTTGCTTAACTTTCTCATTCTTAGTCACTCAATGTGAGATTCAATTTCACATTCCAATAGAACCCAATCCTAGGAGGTACTATAAGAAAATGGTTTAAATGCATTATAATATAACTCATTTACACTAATAAAGTTTAACTAAGTTGTTTGAAAATTGTAAGGGAATTTGATAAACTTCCTTAATTCAATTATTACCTATAAAATAAATATCCATTTGCATAAACGACACAAGGTACGAATTTTAGGATATTAATGTAAATATCTTTGAAGGGAGAATTTTAATTTTCTTACTTCATTTTAATTTCTCATAACTTCTCCTACTTACTACATGAAAAAATTGTGTTTTATTTTTTATATTTTTAAAACATTAAATGTATTTATATTTTTATACAATAATTTCTTTGTAAAGCATGTTACAGAGATTAATTACTCGTTACAAAGATTGAAACAAAACCAAATTATTGTCGTTTATGCAAATGGGTATTTATTTTATAGGTAATAATTGAAATAAGGAAGTTTATCAAATTCCCTTATAATTTTCAAACAATTGAGTTAAACTTTCTTAGTGTAAATGAGTTATATTACAATGCATTTAAACCATTTTCTTATAGTACCTCCTAGGATTGGGTTCTATTGGAATGTGAAACTCACATTGAGTGACTAATGAAAAAGTTAAGTAACATATATAAATAAGATAAATACCTATAAATTTAAACTTAAATCTTAAAATTTTGAATTAAAATGTTGTGATAAGTTCACTGATGTTGAGTGCTAAAGATTCATTAGTGTACATTTTCTTGATGTTTAAATCACTCGATTGCACAACAATTGATATATTGATAGATTGATTCAAGAATGGAAATAGGAATCACGTATAACAAAAGTATTCCTCGCAGTGTCACGTGGTTAAAACACGGTGGAATATGATGGTGCAAGATATCAAAGTATGTTGATAGTTCTAAATATCATTATTGGATACTTATGAATTAAAAATAAATTTTCATCCGAGGAGAAATTATCATATAAAAGAGACAAACACTTAAAAGAAAAATTATTCAAATAAGTGCAAATATGAAGATAAGTCTTATATTAAATAAAAAAAAAAAAGTTGAACAAGACATGCTCATAAACCTCAGTCTTAACATTTTGTATTAAAGTGTGATATTAAATTCAGGGCTTTACTTGAGGTGCTCGAGATCTATTGTTGTGATCAGTTGCATATAAGGGTCTAACTTATGTGTACTAGAAAACTTGGATGCATAGAAATATAACTCACCAGATATATAAAAAGTTCCTTAATAAGTTGTTAATAAAACGTTGTTGCATAGAAATACAATACACCACATATATAAAATGACTAAGGTTCCTTGCAATAAATTGAAACACGCCGTACATAGCGGGAACGAAGTTACAACAAAAGCTTCACGTTTTGTCGTGTGGGAAAGCAACAAGGGAAGGCAATTAAAAGCAGTAGTAGAGTAGAGTAGTGCGTCTGGACCCTCCTCTAGTAAAAGCAAAAGGAGCAGAAGAGAACAGAGCAGAATCTGCAGAATCTAAAAATGTTTGCAATTGCATGGTTTAATTTAAACCTAAAGAAAGTGTTTGTGTTTGTGGTTGTGGTGGTTGTTGTTGCAACCAGTTGGTGAAGTTGTGGAGAGTGGCTTCGTCGGCTCTGTAGTGGTTTTGTGTGAAGTGAAGCAGATTGGACCATGTGAAATCTGGATAGTGTTTTGTCCCATCCCTACGCACGATATCCTCTGGGGCTCTCACCACTTTGTCCTCTTTCGGGCACAGAAAGAATGCCAAGGACCTCCTCTCTTTGTACTTGTTAACCACTGCCCTATGCAGGCAACTCTTGTATCTTCCGTTTGATAGTGCCTGCAACAAACAAACAACCCAACTAATTAATAAATTCACATAATAATTGCACACTCAACTTCTTATATTATCTTATGTTATCTTTACATGAAATGAAAGTTTAAGTTGGGGTTCCGAAATTGGCCTGGATAATAACATGTTGAACGATTATATAAATATAGTTTAAATATATTTTTAATTTCTTAATATTTAGTTTTTATTTATTTATTTTAGTCTCTAGAATTAAAAGTTATTTTTTAGTCCTTTAAATTCCTAAAATGTTTTAAGTTCCTTTTCACATATATTATTAATTATGCTAAATACGGAATATTGATTCTACATTTTGTAACAGTTTTTTTTTATTGTTAATATCAAATTATAACCATAAAAAACAGTTACAAATAGTAGAATTAATATTCCTTGAAAATTTTTGTGGAAAGAATAAAAAGGATATTCATCAACTAGGTTTAAAAACTAAAGAAAATAAACTTTAATTTGAAGGATTAAAAAAAACTTTAATTTAAAAACTTAAAAGTATATTTAAACCTAAAAATACTTATTGATCTCTACTAATAAAATACTCACATCTAAACGAGATTGAATCATGCATTCTCATAAAATACAATACAAGTGCGCAGTTACCAACTTTACTGTTGACATTATTTTATGTTATCTAAAAGTTGCTCTCTTCACCTCTATATATATGGTATACATACAACTATCTATGTGTACGTTCAATATTATAATTATTCTCATATATCGTTGTATTGTGCCACTTGCAAGGTCCTTTGTTTGTCATTTTAAAGGTTCCCCATACATACCTGCAACTGCTACTTCTTCAGTCTCTTCTCTTGACCGTTTCCTATACCTTGGCTTATGCTGACCTAACTTTTTTTTTTCTTTTTTTTGCTGACAAGAAGATATCTCCATAGACAGATATCGTTACAGACTAAAGCAGAGCACAAGTTGACACATGTGTATTGTTTTATTCACATAGTTAACTATCAAACTTCTAACCTATGTTTAAAAATTCTAAATTATTTGTTAACTTTGTGAAAACAATAAATTTAAAGATAGAACATTCACAGTCTTTCACATTTATATGTATAGGATTATAATTATTTAATAGTGTAAAATTATTTTGAACTGCTAGTGCATTACTTTGAATTCAAAAAATAATATGTATCTTTTTTCCTTTAAATTAAATTATTTTATTGACCATGACTTTGGCACTCATAATTTTTTAAATAATAATGTTTGTTAATTGATTGCTTGTTTTGTCTACCCCTGTTTCCTGGAACAAACAATGCTGTTTTGGCCTGACGTCTATCCGTGAGTTTAAAGAATGCTAACCAAAAAAAGTTGGATAAAAGGATAACAGCATATACATGGGCATGTGTTATTAAAGGAAATTAAAAGAATTGCATCAAATATATATAAATATTGAATTAGTGTGTTCTAGCTAGAGCGTGAGGTTTGACTATCTTGACCTTTGTACACCAATTTTTTGAATGTTGACAAAAACAATTATTTTATTAATCCATCTTAAAAGTCCTTGATAAAATAAAAATAAAAATATATATATATATAAATTCTAATCGAGATATTTTTTTTTAGCAAGACACAGACTAAGATTCATTCCTTAACTAGTAACTAGTAACTACAAACTCAAAAGGAAACATTATTTAATATTAAGAAGAAAAAATTAGTTGACCCATACATAAAAACATTTTTATTTCAAAAGTTAAGTCACGTGTTCAACCAGGGACGATGCAGGAATTTAAATAAGGAGAAATTAGAATTTTTTTTTATAAAAATTAAAGATAAAATTTTGAAAAAAAAATAGTATTTAATGTAAATTTTATATAAAAAAAAACAAAAAATGACTATTAAATTTATTATTTAAAAAAAATTGAGAATAAAATATGTAATAATGTGATGTAAGAGTAATATAATAGAGTAAAATTTATAAGATTTTAAGAAATTGTAGATAAAAAGTATCAAATTAATTTATTATGAGTAAAATTTGTCAAAATTAAAAAAAATATAATAAAACCAAATATTTATTAAGTATAAAATTAAGATATCATCTATTAATAAAAAAAAATTTTAATATATACTAGCTTAAAAACTTATTTTTTTTATTCCCCATAAATCCATCATACTTGTAATTAATTAATATATTATATATTTTTAAGTTAGATTATATTTTTTTTATGCAAATAAATTAGATTATATACCAACATATATTATTTAAAATAATAATAATATTTTTTATAATTTTATATTGTTAATCAATGATAAAACCGTATTATACTTACCATTATTCTCTAATAATAATAATAATCGGATACAACACGTATTCTATTCACATGCTTCTATTCATATTCATATACTTGTAAAACAAAGTCTCAAATTTTCACCTCTGACTCCATGACTTAGTTTTGTATGTGATGTAAAATTACGTCATTTCATTTTTTTCATACACAGATGCATTCATGCGAGTTCAGTATGAAGACTTCATCATGTCAGACACCAACCAATCTCGATACAGAAGCAATATCTGCGCTTTTAATTGATGGGTTTGTCATGTTGCAACACAACAGATAATAAGGCCATGATACATACTCGACAGCAATTGACAGCCACAAACTAAAATATGCAAGAAAACATAGAACATTTCTAACCACGTTACGAGATTGATAGTAACACATTCTCTAACATATTTGTTTAAACAAGTATTCGTTATTGAAAACTATGAAATCATGAAAAAGAATCATTCAATATGATGCAATCAAAAGAGTGTGTTACGCACCGTGAAAGTATCGCCGATGTTAACTACGAGGGCGTCCGGGCGAGGCGGGATGGTCTGCCACATGTTGTCGGCAAACACGTCGAGGCCTCCGACTTGGTCTTGGTGAAGAATTGTGAGAGATGTTGGGTCACAGTGTGGTCCTGTTCCTAGGGCAAGACTTGGCTGCTGGCATGATGGGTAGAAGTTGCATCTCATGACGGAACAACCTTCTTCAAACAAGTCCTTATAATGTGACTTATCCACTCCCAAACTAATTGCCAAAAGCTCCAACAGCTTCATCCCCAACTTCTTCATGGCTTCACAGTACTTCTGGAATACTAATCTGTATGATAATAACGAGTGAATTTGTTTAAAATTAAAAAAATATATATTTATAAAATAAATGATTATTTCATAAATATATATAATTTATTTCTTTAAATAAGCATAAATCTGTTTATTTCAAACAAAAATAATTTAAAAAATCACACTAAAAAAATTGAAAATTACTTATTTTATTAAAATAAATAAATATATATCATGAAATAAGTTTAAATAAACTAGTTCAATAAAAAAAAAATTGTATACTTTGTTTAACTCTTAGATATTTATGGCTTGTACTATAAGATTCAAAATATAAGTATGAGATTAATTCATATATAATAAGAGAATATGGCACGAAAAGTATATTAAAAAAGCCATTACTTTTAGAAATTTATCTCTTTTGGGAAGATATATTATACCTTTTTTTTAAGAAAATAATTTAAAAAATTAAGAATATATAAAAACAAGTTTGGACCACAAAAGTACTTCTTGGATGTTTAATGAAGCAAAAATCATTCATCAGCATCATGTGCCAATTTTATACCCAAAGAAAGAAAAAAAAAAGAAAAGTGTAAGTTTGTATTTGGTTGTACGTCATGGTGACTCAGAAATGTGAAATTTATAAGCAAAACTAACTACCTTATGTTTAGATGTGATAATAAAACATGAGTCTTTCCAGAAGTGACGCACAACCAAACAAGCTTTACAAATAAAATAGATAGTATGACGTGATAAGAAAAAAAAAATAAAGATAAATATACCAGTTATAAGGTGTGTATGCACCATGCAGTGCAAATGTTCATAAATAATAAAAACTATTACATACTAATTAACCTTTAAACACATGCCACAACCAAGGATTGAAACAAAAAAAAACATCAAGAGTTATATTAATTAAAGTAAACTAGTCTTACCCAGCTTGTTCAAAGTCTTCCCCTAAGGTGTTGTTGAAGAACCTAGTGACAACGGGCTCCAAGGCATTGTTGTCATGGAAGGGAAAAGAGAGGGTCTCTTTCCATGGCAATTTGGAGGAGAACCTATCAGCATGGGCACCGGAATAGCCCCAAACAGAACCCGGAGTCTTTCGAGCACTCACTTTCCTACTTATCGGGAGCTTAAAGAAAGTGTCCATCTCCTCATACGCTGCGCTGACGAGGAGAGGGTCGACGCCGTGGTTGATCACCTGGAAGAACCCGTGGCTCGAGCAAGCCTTGCGTATGAGCTTGACAGCCACGTTTGTGACATCGTTGTTATTGTTATTATGGTCACTATCATTTAGGACCCCTCTGAGGTCCACCATTGGCGCAAGGAACTCCTCGTTGGCGTCCACCAGGCACTCCTTGGGCCACACGAAGTTGGTGGGCACGTGGGGCTGCGTTTGCAGCCACGGTGGGGGGTCGAAGAAGCGGCTCGGGTGGACTACTTCTTGGTGGTTCAGCGATGACACCAAGCAGAAACCTGAGTCCATCGGTTATGTGAAACTAACGAAAATTGTGGGTGCAATAAGTAATTAAGCAAGCAAGGGAGTTTGTAGAGATAGATAGCACATATAGGCCAAGGCGTGGCATGTATTTTTAGAGTTGAGACATGGAATAATAAGGCGACTGAAAATCGCTACAAACAAATAAAACCTTTGGAGAGTGGAATCACGTTTGAAATAAATAAATAAAATAAAAATGAGAAAAAACAAATTGATGGAGCTAGCGTACAATTGTACAACGTAGGGTAAGCTTGGGTTTTGTTTTGTTTTGTGGGTGGTGCCGCGTCTTCGGGTACGTGGATAATTTGTTTTTACTTTTATTTTTTTCAAGTATTTTGTTTTTGATACAATTAGAGGTACGTAGTTGGAAAACTTATTTTTTACCCATTTTGAGCATAGTATCGCATTATTACATTTTTGTACCACTAATCCTTTACATATAAAGTGAATATAATGATAAATGGTTACTTTAGTTCTGTATTTTATTGTCATTTTAATCTCCACAAAATTTACAAATTTATTTGAACTTTTTATTTTATAGACTAATAAATGATAACAAGAAAATTCAGCTACTAAATTAACCATTTAGTTAACCCAATGGGTTTGTAGACTGGTCAAAGATACCAATGTGTTTACACGTGAAGGAGTAATATGTTTAACGGGGGGATTTTATGTTTGATTCGTATTGTGTGCGAATTTTTTTTTGTCAAACAGTTAGGCATCATGATAAAATTACACGTTTGGACAATGTTTTTTTAAAATTTTCTGTAGTCCTCCTTCTCTTTTATTTATCAAATTGGACAAATTTACTATTTATGATGTGAATCTTGAATTTACACCACACTTTTCAATTTGGTATATGCTGAGTAATTTGAATTTGGGATCTCAATTCTTAACTTTTTTTTTTTAATAACTTATTTAATAAAATAAATAGTAATTTTGTTATTTTTTTTAACTTTTATATTAAAAAAATGTTTTTATTTAAATTAATTAAAGTTTTAATAAATAAAAAATAATTATTTTTATGGTTAATTAATTTGTTTTTTTATTGTTTTTATTTTTAATTGAGGATTTTTTTTGTTTTAAATAAAAAATATATTAAATGATTTTTGTATTATTTAAAAAATATTATGTTATAATTAAATATAATAATTAAATTATTTTTTGTTTGATGAATAATAAAAAAATTGAATTTTTACGATCTTGATTATTGATGCAAACTTAAGAATTTATAATGTTATGCAAGTTATTTAATAACAACGTGTTTATATTTTATTTAGTAAATAAATTTTAAAAAACATACTAATGCATATACATATGCAAAATTAAAGTTTAACAATATTTGTAAAGTTTTATTTAAGAAATATAATTAGACAATACAACAAAAATAAACATATTATTCAAGTTGATTTGAGGTAGGACGATAAGAGCACTTATTTTTTGAATGATCGGGAGTTCTACATAATGAACAATGTTTTGCTTGTCCAGATTCACTTTGGTCCATCTTAGTGTGAATACGACTTGATTGTGGACAACCTTTTTGGTTCTTCGCATTTCTGGATTATGGCGCATTGGTGGATTTCTATATTTTATCCAATAACTTGGGTGCTTCATTTTCTCAAATGATCCGCTATACACATGTGAAACATAATTAAGTGTGTAAACTTTATTAATTAACTACTTGTAATTGATGTGCACGCACTTACACATAACAATCGCATGCAAACATGTGGAGATTTTGAAATTACCACAATCACAACATTGTTCCTTTACACCATATCTCTCTGGAAAACGCCGCTGTGAAAGATGGAAGGATTCTTTTATTAAGAAAAAACTATTTTGTTGGTCAAACTCAAGCACGTGATACGAGTTAGTCTTAGCTTCTTCGTCAGTTATGAACTTGTCAACAATAGATGTCAAGTCTTTACTAGCAATCATCATTGCTATTGCTTGTTTCCCCCATGTGACAAAGTATTTGTTGCACCTTTCATACGTAGCATTAACCAATGAAAAAATTGGAAGACTCCTTACTTTTTTTAGCACATTGTTCATGCATTAAACCAAATTTGTAGTCATGTGTCCTCGACATCGCCCTAAGAAAAATGTAGTTATCTATTTATCTCTAGCAATTTCATTAAGCCAGTCGGCCGCAACTGGATGTTCAGCTTTAAGATTATTGTAGTAATAAGTAAACTTTGGCATAGTCATGGCGTAACTTAAAAAGTGTTCAATAAAACCCATTAAAAATGTTAGTAAATATAAAACAATATTGTAAAAAAAATTAATTTGTTTAGTTATTGGACATACCCATGTTAATAACGTTTTTCTTTAGTGTTGTGTTTGTGAACTGTCTCGTAAAATTTTGAGCTATGTGTCGAATGCAGAACACATACATAGTTGTTTTCCGTCCACCCACTACCTTCTCGTTGGTATGCACTTATTATTAACTTATGCCTCTCTGAGATGAGACACAAGTTGTCTTTCGTTACCACGTGCCTCTTTAAGTTTTGTAGGAAAAAATACCATGCATGCACAGTCTCACCCTCAACAAAGGCAAAGCATATTGACATTACATGGTTATCCCCATCTTGTGTCACTGCCATTAATAATGTGTTTGTACTTATCATAAAGCCAAGTACCATCAACTAAAACTAATGACTTACAATATGAAAACCCATCAATGCAAGTCTTAAAAGTCTAAAAATTTCGTTTGTACATTGTACAACTAGGAAGTAACTTTGCTTTCTTCTTTTGCAGGAATCTTCTGTTCCTCTACAATGGTGCTAGGAACATATGTTTGCAATGCTAGCAAAAATTTGGGTAGGTCAACATATCCTTTCTGTCAAATACCATATGCATGTTCAATTGCCAATTGTTTTGCGAGTCATGCCTTTTTGTAGGAGGAGGTGAATTTGTGAAGTTGTTTGATGTGAGCAATCAAGGTTGATACCAACACTGTTGCATCTTCTTTAATCATCGAAAGAATGCTTCTTCTAATGACATCATACCTCAGCTTGTCATGATCTTGTGTAATCCTTGTTAACATACAAGTGTAGGGCTCTTTGAGTAATTTGATCTCCCATTGTTTTTCAGTTCGTACCCCTATTGATGCTCTTAACTTGTACAACCATGCAGATTAATATTTTTGAAAATGTAAATTATGACAATAGTATTGCTAAAATGTTTTACCTCCATTCACATTTTGGGTTTTTGCAATTCAGATTCCATTTTTTCAAAATTAGACCTCTTCACAAAGTAACAAATATAATTCATTACATATTACAAATTTACTGTGACTTTGAGTTTAGTTTTGGTGGTAAATGTCATTCCTTCGAAGATTGTTACGGATTCTAGATTGGCTTTTTCTGGCCGATCTAGCAAGTGCTCATACTCCTGATTTTGCCAACGTTCAATGTTTCCTATGTTACACATGTGTGCTGACACATTATAGACAAGTTCTATTGGTGTTGGTTGATCAATAGTTTGCACTATGTTGTTGTCATTGTTTTCACTATCATTGTCATGTTCATTATTGTTTAACATGAATTTTTCTTCATCCTCACTATAAGGATCAACATTTTCATCTGATGCACCAGCCTCTGCATAATGTAATTGAGATTGTTCAAGAATTGAAAAATCTTCTACCATTGGGGGGGGGTGGTTATAGGAACATTTAGGGTTTTCACTGACACATGAAGACAAGGTTGTTTATGATCATAAATTGACATGGATGGAAATAATTGCGTGTATGAAGGGTTGGTCAACAATTGTGTGTATGACACAATGTTGTCAGCCCAATCATTTTGTGGGGGTTAAGTGTTGTTGGAATCAAATTGGGCTTGATAAGATTCAGGTGGAGTATAGTAGGTTGAAGCAAGGTTGGTGGCCCAATGATATTGTTTAGGTTGAATTTGATTGAAATTATAGCTAAGTTGATATGTATTGTAATTTGTCGGCTCGACAATCTGGGTGAGTGGATTAATATCGTCATATCTAACAAATAATTGAAACCCAGATAGACATTGATGATGGTTGAAAACAATAAACATTTTCTATATCAGTGTCTTCTTCTATACTAATTTGTGTATACTTGATTAGTACATTATCAGCTATCAACAGGTATTTGTAAATAACCTCTTGAATTTGTTGTGTTGGACTTAGTTTCATCATGCGGTGTATTTTTCGGTATAAGGCATTAAGTGTCATGCCTCGTGTCATGCTTATCAAAGATTGACTTTTGCAGTCGAACGCGGCCCCTTCATTTGATTCCTTAAGATCTCCATCATAGCAGATCATAGTAGAAACAATTTGTGATGAATGTATCATTTTTATTATTTGAACAGTTTTGAGATGAGTGTGTTAAATAAGAAGAATGTGATATGATTGAGAAGTGTATGTAATATGAGAAAATTTTGATATCATGTATGTAAATAAGTGCTTCAAACTATCTTAATATTTAATGATATCTAACTCTAAAAAGGAACATACGATTTCATTCATTCTTTAACACTGTAAAGGCTGTAAGCATGACACATATTTTTAGGCACTATTCACACGTGAAGCTATTGTCATTTCAATGAAGCAAACTTGAATCGATGACTAGTGCAACCACATACTAAGCTAATGAATATCATGACATTATTCACATGTGAAGCTGTTTTCATTTCAAATTTAGACTAAGTTGATAAAAATTGCAGAACTTGATTTGATAACAAAACACTATTCATGAAGCAGGCTTGAATCAATGACTAATGCAACTACATGCTAAATTGATAAATATTGTGACACTATTCATGTGTGAAGTTGTTGTCATTTCAAATTCAGACTAAATTGATAAAAATTGTAGAACTTGATTTGATAAGGAAACACTATTCATAAAGTAGGCTTAAATCAATGACCAGTGCAATCACATGCTAAGTTGATGAATATCGTGACACTATTCACGCATTAAGTTGTTGTCATTTCAAATTTAGATTAAGTTGATAAAAATTGTAAAACTTGATTTGATAAGGAAACACTATTCATGACACAAACTTGAATCAATGACCAGTGCAATCACATGCTAAACTGATGAATATCATGACACTATTTACACATGAAGCTGTTGTCATTTCAAATTCAAACTAAATTGATAAAGTCGTAGAATTTGATTCGATAAGCACAATGCACGAGGAAACACTATTCGTGAGGTAGACTAAGTTTATGATCATCAACATTTTTTTTCATAAGAAGACTTTTTTAAAGGGTACAAATCTATTTAACACACACAATAAAACAAACACACGAAGGAACACGCCCACAAAAAATCCAAAACAATAAAAACGTACAAGTCGCAACCGGAATTGCGGCGGGACGGCGGTAAAAATCAAAAGTATGGATCAGAGAAATCGCCACCAATGTTTATTAAGGAAAACATCATAAAAACCTTTTTTAGAAAAAACAATGATCTTTGAAACCAGATTTGAGTTCGGGAGTCCATTACGTGTAAGGTATTAGCACCTTACAACGTCCGTCACAAAGACGGTTACCTTTAATTAATTAAGCGAAAATCTTTTATAATTTTTAGACATTTATCTCACCAAAACATTACTAGAACAAAATAATTAATTTTACTAAAGGAAAGAAGGAGATATACTATTTTTATTCCCTTTTTATTTTTTTTAATTTATAACTCTTGAGTTGTCATAACTCATTTATCTTAAAAAGACACTTTGAAAA
The DNA here is from genome assembly GCA_014843725.1 of Amphicarpaea edgeworthii. Lineage (NCBI taxonomy): Eukaryota > Viridiplantae > Streptophyta > Magnoliopsida > Fabales > Fabaceae > Amphicarpaea > Amphicarpaea edgeworthii. The sequence goes on from CM026321.1 coordinate 19,064,269, forward strand.
ATTGACAGAGGTGTACACCCAAGTCAATTCATATTTATTATTATTTTTTTAAAATGATTTTAATTAAAACAACTATTGATAAATTAAAGAAAGTGCAACTTAGTAAAACGGGGGCTGTAGACAGAAATATGGCCCCAAAATGAGAAGCTGTAATTTAGTAAAATGGAGGTGTAAATAGAAATCTGGCCCAAGACAAAGGTGTTGTAGTTTAGTAATAATGGGGGTGTAAATAGTAAAATGGCCTAAAATGCGAAATTAAATTTAGGGATTCCTCTTTCCCTCATTCATTCAGCTGTTTCTTAAAAGGAACCCTAGGAGAGCTCGCGAGAGAAGAGAAAGGGGAGCGGTGTGTGGCGACCGCGATGGCGGTGTTCGTGGCGGAGGGAGGTCACGACGCGAGGGGAGGTCGCGGTGGCGCGAGGGGGGGCAATGACACCTCGGTGAGGGGCGGCGCGCGTGGCTAGGTGAGGTGGAGGAGGAGCGTCACGGTGTAGGTCGCGGGGGAGACCGCGATGGTGGGGAAGGAGGTCGGCGCGAGGAAAGGAGATCGAGGCAACGGGTCGCGAGGGTGGTTGCAGAGTGCGGCGGCGGCAGCGGCGGCGCGAGGGGTGGGAGATTGGGTTGGGTGGTTGGCGCGAGTGGGTCGCGGTGGCTCCCGGTTGTAACTCTTTCCTTTTCTCTATTTCCCTTTTGCTTTCTTTGGATTTTCTTGTCTCTGACTTGTCTCTGATTGATTTCTCTGTTTGATTGGTTTCTCTAATTGGGTTCTCTGATTTGCTTAGTTTTTGGATTTCACCATGAATGTCCTGTTCCTGGTTCTGATTCTTATTCTAAGGCCAGCATCATATCTTTGATAGGTTAATTAATTTAGATCTAGTATTTTTCTCAGAGTCATATCTCTTTATATCTCATTTATCATTGTTTTGAACTAATAGATTTGAACACATGAATTGCATATACTGCTTACAATCAAACATAGAAAAGGCCAATACATGATGAAAATTACGTGAAGATTGAAAGAAAAGAAACCTGTTAATTCTGCTCTTGCTGTTCTCTTTTGCTGTATTACTCTTCTCTTCTCTGTTCTTGATGTTCTGTCTTTTATTTTTTCTTGATCTGCTAGTAACTTCTCTTTTTTTCCTCCCCCTCCCCTTTTTCAGCATTCTCTATTGTTATATATAGTGAAATTTTCTGAACCTCTTTTCTTCATCCTCTTTTTCTTTCTTCCAGCTGCAATCTTTGACCAAAACCCTTAGTGCTCTGCCTCCCTCCTGATGAAGCGGCTGAGTGCTGTGCTTGATGATGATGAAGCGGCTGAGTGCTACCTGGTGATGGAGCTGCTTAGGGATTTGCTAGTGGATTGATGAAGCTGCTGATGAAAATCTCCATTCTTCTTCTCTTCTTTTTTCTCTGTTTCTTCTTCCTTCTTTTTTCTTCTCGTTGCTTCTTTTCCTTTTTCTTCTTCTTGTGCTTGATTTGGACACTTACTGTAAACTACACTTCAATTTTTTAAAGAAACTTGTAGCATTGTAGCAGTGTAATTTGGAAAAAAATGAGAAAAAATGGGTTTCTTGTTTATTATATTATTGTGTATTCTCCTTCATTTTTTCTTTCCCCTTTCATTCTTTCACTATTATTATGTAGAAGATAAACTTGTTGGATAATAATAATACTAATAATAATAATAATTATGGGATAATAATAATAACAACAACAACAATAATAATAATTATAAAAGATAATTAGACGGACAAAATTGGGTGTTGACAGTACATTAAACTAATTTAATTATATAATTTGTTATCATTAGTGTTGCATCAAATTTCAACTCTCCATAGATTCATACTTTGGTTAAAATATTGTGTTAGACCATCAAAGAATCTCAAAGACTGTGAGTTAGTATCCTTAATCATAGCATACAACTCAACTGGGGTCATAATTGAGTGTTGTCGAAGTGCATCGAACAATAACATAACATCATTGTCATCTTCAAGTTTATAAGATATATATTGAAAACATTCATCAAGAAATCCAATTGAACATAAAAATAAATTTTGCTTATTGTTTTGTCCTCAAAAAGTCGAAGCTTATAATGAATGGCTTACTTCAAATCATTAAGTGTTAATACACTTGTAATATCCATTAACTTGGGATAGTGTGGAGCATGAAAAACAAACTGTGACCCATGCTCATTTTGTATCACTTCACCATTATAATAAACGACTGCAAATGAATGTGATAAACTCGTGATTTTGAAATCTCTTATTGGAATGACTATTGGATGCAAGTTTTCATGTGATGTGCTATCAAAAGTGAAAACTATTTGTAGAAAAAAGTAGGGTATAAAACTCAAGCACTAGGTTATGCGTGAAAATAACGCAACAGATAAGATTTCAATAAATAATTGAATGATGTAAATTACATTGATAAGTGTGTTGTTACTGTAGGCTCGTGATATAATATGTCAATATGTAGTTAATTTTGTCAGAAAATAATAAATTATTGAGATTGTATTGATAATGTGAATGGGTTAATTTGCATGCGGGAAACTATTATCACATGACTAGTTTAGGAAAAGTAAATGCTTATATTTAACACATACCTACCAAGGTTGCAATATTAAAACTTGGTCACAATGACACAATAAATTTTTACACGATAATCGAGAGGTACACTATAGTGAAACAAATATAAATAAGCATATTAAGAGACAATAACAAACACACAATTTGTTCATTATGTTACCAAAAAATATATGGAGTCTTTAATGTTGCTCTAGAAACAACATGAACATAGATCTTCTCATATACATAACATGATGAATTTCAAACTTTTCATTTTTATGACCTATCTTTAGCTTTATATCATTTGAGAACATAATATTATTTGTAACAATTATATCTTAATATTTTCATTAATAGCGTAATGAATAAAATATTATTGTTTCATATTGTCACTCAATGCTTGCGCCAAATCCTCTAATAGAACCACTATTAGAGGAAGCTGGCTTTGCTGAATTAGCAAAGCTTAGACACTTCAAGATCGATCACCACTTTATAACTAGTCTCGTTGAAAGATGAAGACCTGAGACACACTTTTTATCTTATAGTGGGAGAATGCACAATAACATTGAAAGATGTGGCCCTTCAACTAGGACTGCGTGTGGAAGGAAAACCAATAACTGGACCAACTTATTTTGATTGGGAAGACATGTGTCATTCTTATTTAGGCGTTGTTCCACCAAAATGTAAGAGAATAGTTGGATCAGCAATCAAACTAAAATGGTTGCGCGATAATATATCACATTTGCCACAACAACCAACACAACATCAATTAAAAGCTCATTGTAGAGCATACATTCTATGGTTGATTGGGGGGGTTTTGATGCCAAATAAATCAAGTAACAAAGTCCATCTAATATATTTAACTTTTTTAACTAATCTTAGGCATGCTCGCAGATACAGTTAGGGTTCGCCTTGTTTAGTGACACTATATGGAAAAATGTGTTGAGCAACACAAGCGGATGCTAAATGCATAGGTGGATATGCATCATTATTACAATCTTAAGGATGGTATCGCATGTCATTTGTTGCACCACAATGCAATAGACAACCAACTTATCCACTAGTTGTTAAGTGGAGCAGAGGTGGACTTCAATTTTCAAGAACTCTCAAAGTGATCTTATTGAATTGAGAACAAGAATTGATAACATGAGACGTGATCAGGTATAATAAATATTCATAAGTTATAAGTTAACATTATATTATTAAATGAAGTTTTGTAATGGTCTAATTTTTTAAATATTATAGTTTATTTGGAAGTCATATCTTACTTTTGTTTAATTGATGCCGCAAGAGGCATTCAACGATTCGTACATATGGACTACATGTACTACATCGATTCATTATGCAGTTGTTGTATGGCAACAAATAGACTGGGTAAAGTTGTAATTCAGATTATGCCAAGAAGTACCAAAACCACAAAAAAAAACTTGAGTAAATTACACAAGGTGGACACGCGGAGTCACACAAGCGAGAACTAGGAAGAAAAACATGCTAAGTGGATTAAGTTTTAGAATGAAAGAAAAGAAAGGGTCTTGGTAAGGCAGCTTATGCATGGACATTTACATCATACCCATGAATACCTTGAATGGTATCATGCAAATTCGCAACAACCAATGAGATTAATTTCATAAACCAACAATTTTCCAAACAACGTGGTCAATGAAGACCCCAAAGCACAACATCATCAACAATGCCAAACACGAAAGAGCAACATGCCTCAACAAGTGAGTTCCTCTATTCTAGACCCACAGTATATTCCAAACACATCTGAATGACAAGAACGAAGGAGCAACACACCTCAACCATATTCAACCTTTGACAATGATCCACAACATTTGTGTGCGTCCACACCTACAGAATTCTATAGTAATCTATTTGGTGCAAACCTAGGAACACTAGAGTCAGCTGTTGCATATATGCAAAGTATGTACTTAGGTTCAAACTCATTGTATCCTCACAACCAAGTTGGCAGTTCGTCACTGAATTTTACTTGTAAGTTTAAATATAACTCAGGATTTCAATCAGTTTCAAGAAGAACTTGTTCGCGATGGACAACATGCAACACCACAACAACAACAACAAGAACAACCTCGCCAAAATTTGAGACGTTTGAGAAAACCTCAACTTTGTGAAACTAGATCTTACTTTGGGACATAATTTATATATTTTGCTTTTATTTTTTCGCAAGTACTTTATACCATGAGAGGCAACTTTTGACATGTAAACTATTATATATATAAAGTATTTTGGTTCAAAAATGGTTTATTCCCATGATTTTCATGTTGATGAAGCTAACAGTATAACTTTCGGGATTCCAATCGGCGTAACATTGTATAAAAAAACTATCCAAAAAATATAAAAAAATAACTTTTGATTGAAATCTTCATACCATGAGGACAACTTATGGCGTGTAAATATATATATATATTGAGTAGGTATATATATTGAGTATTATGGTTTAAGTAAATGATTATTTTCATAGTGTTCATGTTAATGAATTCAACAATACAACTTGCAAGACTTGAATCAATCTAAAAATACATTAAAAAAAAACTTTCTAAAAACATGAAAATAATCATATATATCAAGTATTTTCATTAAAAAAAAATTCTAATAGTATTAATTAAATATTTTTTAAAATATTAATCATTTAATATTTTTTATTTAAAACAAAAAAAAATAATACACCCATTAAACAAAAATAAAAATGAAAAAAAACAATAAAAAAACAAATTAATTAACTATAAAAATAATTATTTTTAATTTATTAAAACTTTAATTAATTTTAATAAAAATATTTTTTAATATAAAAGTTAAAAAATTAACAAAATTACTATTTATTTTATTAATAAAATAAGTTATTAAAAAAAAAGTTAAGAATTCGGGTGATGAAATTCCAAATTCAAATTGTTTTACACATACCAAATTGAAAAGTGATGGTGTGAATTCGGGTTTGAAAATCCTAAATTCATACCATAAATAATGAATTTGTCTAATTTGGTAAATAAAATAAAAGAATGACCAGTTATGGAAATTTAAAAAAAAAATTGTTCAAATATGTAATTTTGTCTACGCATAGCAAGTGAAATTAGTCTATAACCTAATAAGTTGGAAGACACCCATGATCTTCAATCTTAAATAAATAAAAAAACCATTTAGTCTTAATAAAAAAAGTGTGAGAAAAATATTGTTTGAAGTCATTATAAGAAACAAGCATAAAACGGATTAAGGGCTTTTCTCAAGTATGAAAAACTCATTATGTCATGGTAAACTTACGTTAGGGAATATTTAGTACAAAGAAAAAGAATATGTCTAGAAATCATGATTCGTGAGTGTATCGTAATTTTTGGAAATTGTTAAAATTATCTTAATATTTATACATTTTTCCTAGGATCAATTCTGCTTCCTATAGTTAAATTCAATTGATATTTCTCTTATATAAAAGTGTGTTTTTCTTACTTCTAAAAAAAGTACTCTTTTAGTAATTAAAATAACTTTGTTAGATACACAACTGAAAAACTTTGTTATTTAAAATAAGTTTTATTATTAAATAAAATAATAGAAGAATTATGACAATATATTTTTTAACATATACAAGGGTGTTCTCTTGCTCCAAATTCTGAAATGTAATAGCAAAATAAAAGTTACATAGGTATGTTGTTATAAATATGTTGTATTTTTTGTTGCAACCTGCATGCATAGGCTTCTCGCTATAAACAATCTTGGGTTATTTTCTTGAAGAGGCAAGTGTAAAAAACATTTGGAGTTGAATCAGAGGTGACTTGGGAAAGAATAGTAGTAATTTGTTTATTGTTGTTATTGTTATACCGGAACTTGATGGTTTATCAAGAATTGGATGACTAATTTAGCCAGCTAATTTTTTTAATGGTGGTCAACTAATGCAGGTCAATCTAAATGGATTCTCGCTTGGCCTAATGCTAAAAATGTTTGTCGAATAAAATAGTCGTTTATAACGACTAATATTTAAACGTGGAAGGTGTTCCATTGTTCCTACTGGTGGGATAGGGACCTTCTACTTCTAGTGTGCTTCAATGGAGGGGTACGTGTAGAAATATTTGGATACTCAAGTAAAGACGTAGATTGTAATGCAAATGGATAAAAGTGTGTTAAAATAATCTGTCTTGTCCATTTAAGATGATATGTGTAAAAAATTTCTTCTTCAAACTAGGTTGAGTATATTAAGTTAGGTTTAATGTTACTTTTATATAGTGTATTAAGTTTTTTATTTTTTTTATTTTAGTAAATAACATTTTAAAAGTTTTATTTTAATACTTTAAATTATGTTTTAGTTACATTTTAATACTTTAAATTATGTTTTAATCACATTTTAGTATATTTCAAGGTTATTTATTTTCTTTAGTTTATATTTGTAACTAAAATATTATGTAACAAAATATAACTAAAACATAATTTAAAATACTAAAATGAAATTTTTAGAATATTATGTATCAAAATATAACTAAAAGATAATTTAAAATACCAAAATAAAAAATTTTAAAATATTATGTACCAAAATATAACTAAAAAATAATTTAAAATATCAAAATAAAAATTTTTAAAATATTATGTACCAAAATATAATTAAAACATAATTTAAAATTTTTAAAACATACCAAAAGCGTAAAAAATATGAAACTTAACGGAAGGAGTAAAGGTAAGATTAATTCTATTAATATATAAGATTTATAGTTTCTCTTTATGGCTTTACAACTTTCAGCCGTTTACAACTTTCTTTACAGCTTTCGAATGGAAAGGATATTTTTGGAAATCAGTAGAAAAAACCACCGAACAAGGATGGTGTGAATAAAAATTTGGAAGGTTAGAATAACAGCTCCCAAAATATATTATTAGAATTATTTTTTAACATGCTTAATGATCATCATAGACCAGTTTTAACATGGGCCAGTACAAGCCTATATTTCAAGTTACAGGCCCAAGGTGTTGCAGCTTTTCATGGGTATTGGAGCGTCTGCCCGACGTAAACCTAAAGCCTCTTCTGCATAATTTCAACCTTTATCCTCATTTTAGTCATGTAAGTTAGGATTAATTATTCGATTCATTTTGTTCTGATTTTACTATTTACACCTTCAATTTTATTAATTACATGTCTCATTTTTATATTTTATTTTTAAGGGAGTATATTTAGTCAAATAAAATTATAAATAACAAAATTTGACAAAAAATAATCAAATTAAATTAATGTATTTTAAATAATTTAGACACCAAATTAAAACCTTTTAAAATTTAGAGACCAAATTAAATAATTAATAATAATTCGGAAGCTAAATGGGTAATAACCTAATTTCAACACAAGGAATTGACCAATAAACGAAAAAAAGGAAGGATAAATGTTCCATACATGACCAAAACAAAAATGTTGCATGGAAAATCTAAGCAACTAGAATGTTGCTGGAATTTTTTATTTATATTTTTTAAAACAAAGAATGAGATTTCCAAGTAAGTTTAGTAGATAGAAGCATAAATATCCGGTTATCATTAAATCAATGAATTCCCAGATAATTTGTTGTATTCTTCAAAATAATAATAATAATAATAATTTGTTGTATAAATAAGTGTGATATTTCAAAAGTTTATTCAAATGCTTTGATGGTTTATAATTAACTCGCTATTTGAACTTTATAATTTGGCTTGAGGGGATGGGCTGATGTGCAATCATCCAACATGGATGTCCAGCGGCATCATAATGGCACCTCACTTATAGTCCAAAATATGGTTTTTTTATTAGTATGAAACAACCATAAAACTGGACCTTAATCGAATTTGTGACGAACCGATTGAATTGACAAAATCAATAGTTTGACTAATTCAATGGTTTGCCAATTTCTTTTAAAAAAAAAACGGATAAAATGGCATCTTTTGGCTTCTTTTTTTTTTTTTTTAAATGGAGAAAATGATGTAGTTTTGGTTTGGGATTTTATTTTTCCCTTTCTCTTTGTTAGTTGTATGAAGTTACTCTTCACTTTTATTTAGAGAATTTTAAGCTCCTAATCCAAATGTTAAAACTCTGAAACACACTCCTCTTCTCTTCTCTGTCTCCTCAAGGGGTGCATCTCTGACTTTGCATCATTTATGCTTTCAATAGCCATTTCATGTATGAATTATCAATTATGATAATCTTAAAAAAGGAGTTTAATTTTTAATATTATAAAATATGCATGTTATTTAACTTATTTTTATTTAATATTATTTAGTATTTTATATTAAAAAATTATTTTATTAAAACTGGTTAAATCAGTTTAATCACAAAATTAAATCATTAAACTTTAAACCAATTACCAATCCTATTTTTAAAACATTCCTTTAAACTAATTTTCTAGTATTGGGCCTTCTGTAGTTAATTTATTCAAAGTTTTAAAATATCTTTATCTTTGACTTTGACTGAGTCTTTTATTATTATCTTTACCGTGTCACATATTTAGAACCTTTTGATCGTGGCTCTTTTTCTTTGTTTAATAAACCAGCTTCTTCTTCTTCTTTTTGATAGTGAGAGCTTGTTCTGTACATGAAAAATGCTAGAACACATCCCCAACAAAGTCTTTTGACACACTCTTTTAATTGATTAAAATTTATAAAATTTAATGATTCTAAATTAGATGAATCCAGATTTTATTTAACAAATTTCTCAATTTTATAATTTTGAATGAATTTTAACCAATAAAAAAAAGTATTTTTTAATATAACTATAACATGTATGATAAGAAAAAATAGTTTTCGGTGTTCTGCCACTTCAGCCTTGGTTTAGAATATAGCTATCTTGCACGTACCAAAAACACAAGTTTGCACATTATAGTACACCTCTCAATCACCGATCATTCTACACATAACATGTCATTGAAGCCATCAGAAAATTAAATTTGATACATACACTTTCCCAACACACTCCATAGCCCTAGAACGAGAAATAAATACACAAAACCCCATCCCTTACTTCAAACCTAATTAACCCTTACACTAACACGCTGGCAAGAAATGAGGTATTAACACATACTAATTCTGGTCCTTGTTATAAGTAACAAATGATAATATATAATACACTATCACTTATTAACATTATAATAAGAATCGGAGGTAATAATATCCACACGTACAGTTAAAAAAAAAAAACAAAGATAGACAAATTAAGATACTGATCAACATTCCCTAAAAAAAAGATACTGATCAACACTGGCACCAACCAATAATGGAAATTATGAGGAGGGAGATCTCCACAGCATGTCACTGATGTCATTCAAAATCTGCTTCATCACAGCACCTCTTTTTGGAGGATTCGTCATGGCCATGGGTTTGATCAAGGTCACAGTAGCAGTGGATGAGTTAGAATCATCACCAGACTGTGATTCTCTTTTGCCCTTTTGTTGGCGCTCAGTTGTTTTTTCTTCACTCATATTCATCTTTACTTGATGATAATTCAGACCCACAAACATGAAATATATAGAGAGATACTAAGACCTAGTGGTTCTGAATCTTGGGATCTTAAAGGACTTTGGAAGAAGAAAGAGCTTCACTTCAAACAGATAGTCTTTGTCTGGCCCCCCATGAATAATAAATATAGCTTATCGGATATTCTGTCCCATCCTACGGATTTGAATAATCGGGAATCAAGTGTTATTTTCTACTACGTTGTTTCATAATTAGTTAAATAAAATATTAATAAAAAAACTAAGAAACAAAAATTTGTGGTGAGATGGTGCAACTAACAAGGTAACGTTATAAGATAATATTTAATTGATAAATTTATTGGGACAAAACCAAGATAAAGGAAAAAAAAAAGAATATATTTATTTCTCTTGTGCGGTTGATAATCATTTTTAAGTAGACGAAATTTAATCTTATGATTCAATGATTTAAAAGTTTACTTATCAATAATTTTATAAAGAAATAAGGTAAATTTCCACACAAACAAACTTGTTTAACAAACAATAAATTAAAAATAAAATAAAATATTGTTAGCAAAAAAGAATTTATTATAATTTTTAAGTCTTCAATTTATTTACCACATGTGTAACTTAAATATTTAGAAGATTCTGATGCTTATAGCAATCTTATTTGTCCCCAATAGAGATTATTTGTATTCTCTAATAAAAGAGTGGTAATAATTAAGGATAACAAAATGTACATGTATATCTTTTGAATACTCGCAACATCATTCTCATTGAGGGTGTTTGCGATGGTTCGATTTTGGAGTAAAAAGTCATCCGAATCAAACATAAAAAATATATGCGGTTCGGTTTGGTTCGATTTTCTATTTATAAAAAATCCGAACCAAACCAAATCAAACTTTTGCGGTTTGGTTCAGTTCGATTTTTGTGATTTTTTTAAGTTTAAAAAAAAATACAAATTCAAAGTCTTAAAACATCAAATTAAAAGATTTTAAAACTCAAAATTATTATCATAATTTCAAATATATCCACATGAGTCTCAAAACATATAAAATTAACTCAAAGTCTTAATTCATAAGATTACACATAAAAAATTCCAAACTTTACCAAATGTTATACAAAGTTACAAATATAACAATTAAAAACATTTAGTCGGCCAATATCATGATAAGGTTTTGTCAATAGCTACATGTAAACATTTCTGCAAAAACTAAAACATCATCAATTAATACTTCAAATGATAATTCCTTGCATTTTAGAATAAGAAAAATATGATTAAGAAGTGATAAATCATACCATAATTTAGTGCAATGACTAATCAGAATCAACATCAGAGTTCTCTTCATCTAATTGTGGGATTGGGCCAAGTTCTAAAAATATATAAAGACATAATAGTAAATATGAATGAAAAATTAAATAAAAATAATTAAAATACAACAAATAAATTACCCATTTCAATTCTTTCAATATCTTCCACAAGCTCTTCAATGTCCATTGACCACGGGGCAGATCGACACCAATTTTGAGTACAAATCAATGCTTCAACGGTCTTTGGTGTAAGAGAGCTTCTATAACAATTAAGAACTCTACCTCTTGTGCTGAAAGTAGACTTAGAAGCAACAGTAGACACAGGTGTGATTAATAAATCTCTAGCAATTATACTAAGAATAGGATACTTGGTAGAATTCACTTACCACCACATCAAGATATCAAAAGAGGTACTTTTCTTCTCCAAACTCTCCATGAGATACAAATCAACTTCATTTTTATGAATATTGTTATTACGATTCATCTCTTTCTCAAATTATAAAGCAAATGAAATTTCAGGTGCATCAAATTTATCAATTTCCATTTCACAAGGTGCAGAAGAAGTTTCGGCCGGCTGCCCTTTATTAAAAGAAACCTTATACACATCAAACATATGGTATAATGCATTCTTTATCTTGTCACACAAAAAATCAGCATCTTCCTTTTCATAAACTTGTGTAAACCCCACTCAACAAATTGAAATTTACTCCGAGAATCAAATATTACAGCAACAAAAATCAATATATTCACACTCTTAACATTTCCCCAATACTTATCATATTTCACTTTCATTTTTTTAGCCATAGTTCCAAGCAGAATGTCAGAACTTCCTTTCCATTTCTAAAGTGCAAGTAATATCATGCAATGCTCATTGAAATATAAAGAAGAAGTTATATAACTTGTCCCTGACACTTTTATAGTGATATCAAAAAATATTTTCAAGAATTTAACAAAGCATTTTGCATTTTCCCAATCTTCATTATTTGGAATACCACCATTGATCAAAACATAATCAGCACACTTCTCACCCAACCTCTTAAAAGCCTTTTGAAATTTTAATGCACTTTCAAGCATTAGGTATGTGGAGTTCCACCTAGTGACAACATCCAATTGCACAATAGATTGGTCAACTATCCTAGCTTCCTTAATACAAATTTTGAACCTATCCATGCGACCAGGTGATGCATGAACATATCTAACTGCATTTCTAATCTTGCTTATTGAAGAATGATACTCTTTCAATCCATCCATGACCACAAGATTTAAAATATGTGCGCAATATCTAACATGCAAGTGTTCTCCTTTTAATGGATGTGTGTTCCAGTCTTCCATTCTATTTTTTAAGTAAGATAATGCAACATCATTTGAACTAGCATTATCAACAGTGATAGTGAAAACTCTACTTATTAGCCAACTTTCCAAGCATTTTTCAATTTTTCTACCAATTGTTTCCCCTTTGTGATTTGTAATTTGACAAAAGTTTAGAATCATTTTATGCAACTTCCAATTTTCATCAATAAAGTGTGCAGTAAGACAAAGATAACTCAGATTTTGCACAGAAGTCCAACAATCAGTTGTGAGGCTTACACCTTGCTTTGAATTTCTAGACAAAAGTTTCAACTTATTTTTTTCAGCAATGTACAGACTCCAACAATCTCTAGCAATTGTAATCCTTCCAGGAATTGGGAATCTAGGTTGCAAGACACTCATAAAATAACAAAATCCCTCTCCTTCAACAAACTTAAAAGGCAACTCATCTACAATTATCATTCAAACCAAAGCTTGTCTACATGCAGCCAAATCAAAATGAACACCACTAAGAACACTACCACTTCCTTTCCCATCTTCTTGTCTCATTTGTTGAAAGAAAAGAGTTGGCTGAGAAGGATCACGAGACTCTTTAGGGAACTTATTACATTTATTCAGCAAATGGTTTATAAGACTACTAGTACCATTTTTATGAGAATCAGCAGCATAGTCTTTTGCACACCAATTACATTTAGCTCTATCAGTGCCTTCAATTTTACTAAAATGAGCCCAACACCAAGATTTAGGCCTGCAAGGCTTTTTGTTACCTGAAACTCCAGCATCAGTTGGTGTGGGTTCTTCTCCAGCTTTTCTTTTCTTTTGAGCTTCCTCTTTATTTAAATCATCTTGTCCATCCACATTTATTAGTTCATTTGAGGCATTATTAGATTGAGTATTTGTAGCTTCATCTTTAACATTACTTTCAACCTGCAACATTAGTTGACAAAACATCAATCTACTTTATTATAAATTAACAAATTCAACTCAAATAGAGAAAAATGACTACCTCCATGGTGTGATGATTGTTGAATGATAAGTGTGTCACATCCACAATTTAAACTGAAAAAAAAAAAAACAAGGTAAAGCATTAAAGAAAGTGAACACAACACACACCGCCATACAAAATATCAAATGCATTTTTAGAACATGTCACATAGAACCAAATATCAGAGAGAAACCAGTCACAAGAGAACCAAATAGGCAAATATCATAGAGAATTAGACACAAAAATAACTATAGTGAATCAATGATAACTACAGCTTCTCAGAGAACCAAATATGACTGACAAATATGAACCAAATATCAGAGAACCAAGTATGAACCAAATATGATTGACAAACAACCAATCAAGATGCAAATATAGTGAATCAGTGACAACTACAGCTTTTCAGAAAACTAAATATGATAGACAGACAGACAAATATGAACCAAATATCAGAGAACCAAATATGATAGACAGACAACCAATCAAGATGCAAATATAGTGAATCAGTGACAACTACAGCTTCTCAGAGAACCAAATATGATAGACAGACAGACAAATATGAACCAAATATTAGAGAACCAAATATGACAGACAGACAACCAATCAAGATGCAAATACAATGAATCAGTAATAACTACAATTTCTCTGAGAACCAAACATGACAAACAGACAAAAAAATATGAACGAAATATTAGAGAAGCAAATATGATAGACAAACAACCAATCAAGATGCAAATACAGTGAATTAGTAATAACTACAGCTTCTCAGAGAACCAAATATGACAGATAGACAAAAAAATATGAACCAAATATTAGAGAACCAAATATGATAGACAGACAACCAATCAATATGCAAATACAGTGAATTAGTAATAATTACAGCTTTTCAGAGACCAAATATGACAGATAGACAAAAAAATATGAACCAAATATCAGAGAACCAAATATGACTTGACAGACAACCAATCAAGATGCAAATACAGTGAATCAATGATAACTAATATGACAGACAAACAAAAACAATATGAACCAAATATCAGAAAACCAAATATGACTAATAGACAACCAATCAGATGCAAATACAGAGAACTGAGTGAATAAGGATGCAAACATAAAACATACCAAGTTAAGCGTGTGAGCCTCACGAATAGAGAAGGCAAAGGAGAATCAGAAGAGGTTTGTGCGCCGGCGAAATGAAGGCACCGAGATTGAGAGGCAAAGGCGCAGAGCTTCAACGACTAAGGGCACAAGAGAAAAGCTTCAACGACGTCGGCAAGGGTGAGATGTAGGTGTCGTCGTGCTAAGATGCCAACGCTGGTGAGGTTGACTATGCAAGATGAAGGTGGCAACGGAGTTGAGGGCGCGAGATCTTGCGCCGGCTAGGTTGAGGGTGTGAGATTGAAAATGAGAGGCAGAGGGTATGAGCGAGATAGGGGATTGAGGGTGCCGACGGGGATAAGGGTGTGACTTGCAGGCAATATGGGGTATTGAGGGCGTCGGACTAAGAAATAAGAGGCAGAGGGTGGCGGGGATGAGGGTGCGAGGCTGCGAGCAAGATGAAGATTGAAGGCACCAACGGGTATAGGGTTTTCTAATTTTGTTTTCCCTTTTCAGGCTTTGGCCTTTACCCTCACAGAGCCATGTTACAAAAATACAACATAAAAAAAATACAAACTTATATGTAGTTCGGTTCAGTTTGGGGCGATTTGCGATTTCCAAATCGCAAACCGAACCGAACTACTTGGTTTTAGAAAAAAAAAACCAAAAAATCCAAATCAGATTCGGTTTTGTTCAGTTTGTGGTTTTTTTGGGTTGGTTTCGCGGTTTTTTTAGACCGGTTCGGTTTATGAACACCCCTAATTCTCATGTGAGAAGAGTAAATACTTGTCTACCGAGACAGAAGATTGGAATGGATGTTTACCCATAAATTCTTATGGGCATGGGTACATATACTATATATGGTATCTCCCAGGCCCATGTCCTGTATACTTAATATGTTTTGAATTCCTAAGTCTTTTCTTTTCGATTTTAAAGAGACTTATTTTTTCAGCTGGTTTTTATCATGTTTTACCTCCTTTTGATACGTACATCAGTTGGATTCTATAATTTTCATATAAGTGAATTTAATAAAATAATTTTTAAGTTACAAATTAGTTAAAAAATAATTCAAAACTGTATCATAAAATTGAAAATAATATTTATTTTAAAAGGACCATATTAACTCACTTGAAAAACATAAATAATAAAATTGAGTCTTTTAAAACATAAATGATTAAAGTGAACAAAAATTAAAACATAAAACACAAATCAATATTTAACCCAACTTTAAGAATTTCTATGTTGGAGGATTATATTTACAATATTATTTATTTATGACATTAGTTTTAACATACCTATCCAAAACATAAATCAATGTTTATTCATGACATTTTTTCAGCCATCAAAACACTTTTGTATATCTTGGAGAATAGATTTAGAACTTATTCATTGCATCAGTCTTTATAGCAATTATAGCAATAGATAGTCTTCTTGCAAACAAACTTAAACAAATGTAGTGATTTGTGTGGAGCCAAAAGTGGCTTGGTAAAAACAATACTTGGGATTTGGCATGTAAGTGGTGTGTAAGTGGTAGAGAATAATCAATATAAAGTTTGTGTTTCTTGAGTTTATTCTTCTGTCTGATCAACTGACTAACGTGATGGGTTTTTGTCTTTTATGTTTACGAAAAATTGTTTTTCAGTCTTAACAAAATATCGTTTGTGGTTTTTACTTAAACTTATTCTTTATTTTTAATCTTAGGCGCGTTAATTTTTGGACATTGACAGTTTAATTGGTATTTAATTATGTTTTCATAATTCTTCTTCTTCTCCCTAATCCTCTAAACATTTTCTTCTTCTTCTCCCTATCCCTTAAGCCCCTCCTTCATTTAAAAATATCACAACAACACACTTTTACACATCGACAACAAAGACTAAATACATAAACAAATCTCATATATCACAAATCTCACTATTTAAATACCCTAAGCATAGACTAAACCAATAAAAATATCTTTAATCGGGGATCCATGCTTTCACTCATACAAATATTCCCTCAACTTTAAAATCTAATTGAAGCAATAAATTGATTGCAGATTTAAGCTTCCAATTACACAAAACAAACATCAAGAGGAAGAAAAAATTCGTTTAACCTCAACCTTTGCAAAAAGGAAGACCTCATGCGAGATGCTCTTTACACTCAAGTTGCTCCCCACTCTTACGATGTTGCTTTCCACCATCACAGTGTGTAACTAGGATTTGGAGATTTAGGATTTTTTTATCACCCTCTTCAATTTGAAAATTTGGGGATTAAGGTTTTTTTTTTCTAATTTCTAACAATCAACACTCATTCACAAACACATTTCTAATTTCTAATCATCAACATCCATTCACAAACAACAAACACCTGTTGTAAGTCCTGCAGTATGCTTATATAATTAATTAATTAATTAATTAATTGGTTAGTGATAATATTAATTAAGTTAATAATTAATTAGTGTTAATAATTTAATTATTAAAAAAAATAGCATAATCAATATCTAAAGTAATGATCAATATCCAAAAATTAACAGAAGTATTAAAAGTGCAATTAATTTTTTTTTATCGACAAATGTTAATTTGTTAATTTTTTTTATTATTAAAAATGTCAGTGAATGGATTCAAACTCGCAATCTATCCCTCATCCTTCTCCCTTCACTTTTTCTTTTACCACTCAATCCACTTATATATCCATGAAACCTATTTTTGTTCAACAGTGTTTTGATTTATGTCTTCGCACAGACGATATCTTGGTCTGACAATTAAAAATTACTTGCAGACATTTTTAAAGCATAATTGATCTCTCTTCCTGTGTTATTTGCCTCTACACAAGTCCAATGCAACCAAAAGACAAGTAAAAACGTGTCAAGAAAACTGCACCTATGTGACGAAGGGAGAAGACTTGCCACTTGTAGAAGACTTCCTTTTCTGAAGTAGTAAAACTCATAACTATGTTGGAAAAAGGAGAAGTCATGACTCATGAGCCAACAAAAGCAAGCACCACAAATCACAATTTCGAATTTAAATAGTGTAAGTTGTTCCAGCTAAGGATGCAAGAGGAACCAGTTGTACTGATGGGGATAACCACAATCTCGAATTTGACTTATTAAACCTTAATTGAAATATTAAAATGCCTACACCATAAAGGATATTGATTAAGGCAATTGAGATATGGAAATTAACTGTGATTGTGTGTGTTGAGTGGGGACCAAGATGACACTTTCTTTAAGTGAGAGAAAAACAAATCTTATTATTAGTGACCGATAAATTTTGTTATTAAGGACATGTTTTGACGCTATTTACTTTTAAAAGTAATTCTAGAAAAATAAATAAAAAATTAATTTATCTAGAAGTTATAATTATCTTTTACAACAATTAATAATATTACATCTTTTAAAAGAAAACATATGTAAAAGTTTTTACTAATTAATTATTAGAGCAAACAATCTTAATTTTTAAAGAAATTAGTTTGATTTTTTCTTCTTATTTTATTTTCTTAAAAATCTTTCTAATAGTATGTAAAAAAGATTATCAAACATTTGCTCAAAATACGTGTATTTAGTGATAGTTTTTTTTTTATGAAAAAAAAAAAATGCATGTCATCTTAAAACTGCTAGAAAGTGTTGGCGTTGTTTGAAATTTAACGGAGATACGTTGAAAAGAAAATTTCATGTCATCTTGAAAAGTAAGGGGCAAAATGCATTAAAAAAAAAAAAGAATAAGTTAAGGTTCAAAATTTGCCATAAAATAATAAATTAAGAATAAAAAGTGCATTTAACCTTTATGCTTATAATATTTTTCTACTTCTCTCAATACTTTGTAAAAAAAAATGTTAGCCATTAAATTAAATGTATAACTGGTGTTTTATAAATATAATAATTATTTAATATTTTCTTTATCTAATAAATAGAAGGATTGATAAGGAAAGAATATAGAAAATTCTAAACTATTCTTCCAAATTTGCATGAAATTGATAAAATTCCAATTTTTTTTTAAGGTAAGAAATCACAAGTATTTTAACTTATTATCTCATATGTTAATATTATTCGTAATACATGACTGTTGGGTCAAATAAATTTTATATAAGTTGAAAATCGAATATAATAAATCATTTTCTTATCCTGTAAACATGACTGTATCTTACACCACTCGATTAACCATGATTTAATTATCCCAAATGCTGGGATGGATACACAAGGGGGCAAGTAGGGCTTGAGCTCCCCCTCCCCCTTTCCCTTTAATATATATATATATATATATATATATATATATATTAATAAATAAAAAATTATTAAAAAAATATATTTTTAAGTTAATATTTATTTAATTTAATTTTATTAATAAAACTAAATCAACCATGAGTAATAAATATTTAAATTAATTATATTATTATTTTATTTTTATTGTTGTATGTTTTACTCTTAAAAAATTAATTTAATATCTTTTATTTTTAATTTTTTTTTAAAATTTTACAAATTTTACTCTAAGATTTTTCCTTTACATTACATGATTACAAATTTTATTCTCATTTTTTTTTTAAATTGATAAATTTTGTACCCATTTTTTGTATTTTTTTTTAAATTTTACATTAAATATTTTTTTTTCAAAATTTTAGTTTTAAATTTGGTAAAAAAAGTTTTAACCCCTCCCTACCTAAATTTCTGGATCAGCCCAATGCCTATCTCTAAAAGGATTATATATAAAATAGAGCAACATCTAGAAGAAAGAAAAGCAAATTTGGAATTGTGGTTGAGTATGTTGATTCTGTCCACCGTGAGGTTGGGGTAATGATCATCTTTATCCTAATAAGTTTTAGTTTTAGTTTCTGCTAACCTATTGGGGAACAAATTATGCTACATTAAAAGAGGAAATTGCTCGATAAACTACATTAATTTCACTATCAACGTATGTATAACGGTTTGAATTCAATTTAAATTTTATTACGAATTTAATTATTATTTTTAAGCTATTTCAAACGCCCCTTTATTTAAAAGTGAATATTTTCGAAATCATGGCTGGTGTCTAAACAAATTTATTATTGATTAGGTACAACGCAATAGTCATTAAATAATAAATAATACATTAAACAAGACATGAATATCATGTAGTCAAAAGATAACAACTTTTGAAGAAATGCATAACATAAAGTCTATCGCATCACAACAATGAAAACACGTTGCACGTGCACTTTGCAATATTACATCACCTTTGCTATAGTTCCTCTTTTATTACTATGTTTATAAGTGCAAATTAAAGAATAGAAAGTCAAATTAACGCGTAAATGGGTAGTGACTCATGTATGCATGATCGGGATATAATGCTTCAAAATATTTATTGCGTCATGGTGCTTAAATCTTCGGGATAGTATATAACAACTCAGTCATTTTGGAATCTGTTGCAATAATTTAGGAGTGGAGATCATCTTTTTCTAATAGTCTCGTCCAACATTTATATTTATCGACACGGTCAATTAAAATAAAAATTATTTAAAAATTTAAAAATAAGTGGATATCACTTCATAGTTTAGATAAGTGGATATCACATTTTCCTATAAAAGTCTAATTCACAACTTATATTGTGAACGTTAATTAGAATAAAAAATTATTTAAAAATTTAAAGATAATATATTTATTTAGATTAATATATCATAATATAAGTGATGAAAAAAATATGCTTTTGGAAACAAGTAATTTTTTTTTCTTGTTTAAACTTGTTTGTTCAAATAAGTATTTATTTAATAAAATAAATAATTGTTTTTTTTTTCAATATGTTTGTTTATATCATTTATGTTGAAAATAAATATAATTTATTTAAATAAGTAAATCTTATATAATTATAAAATAGTCACTTATATTGAATAAAATGAATCAATTTTATTTTTTTTGCAATAAAATGAATCAATTTGAAAGTAAGAATAAGAGTCCAACACATTAATACTTATTTAAAAAATGTTATTCATCATATATTAGACTAAAAGGAGAGGTTGGTTTACCCTTATACAAAAAGGTGAACCAATTAATTAACAGAAAAGGGTTTGAGCCCAATGCAAAATACAAGTGATCAATCCTAATTAACAAGTTACAATAAAATCTTAATTAATTATAATTCTAATTCTAATAACTTATTTAATAATCATTTATTTTATAAACACTTATTTTAGTTTTAAATAAATTTGTTCAATATCTTCACTAATGATAAAAGAAATTAATAGTATTATTATGATTGGAAATGGAATCAGGGATTTTTAAAATTATGCTTGAAAGTCGAATTTAAACTTGTGTTTTTAAAAATTTTATTTTATCTCCTTTAAGAATTCGGGTCTTTCAAACTTAAATTCTTATGTTTTTTTTTTTAATCTGGACGTGTTTTTATTCTGTTCTTTTATTTTATATATATATATATATATTAGAAATATATATAGATTTGTGAATTTGGCTCTCTAGCTTCTTAGAAAAAGATGACACTTTAATAAATATTCTACTAAAGGGTCTGTGGAGCATAAAAATTGGGAAATTGACATATGTAGAAATGTCCATAGTTGAGAGTTTAGATCAAAGAGGCAAAGACTAGCCCCATCCAAAATCAGATGACATCATATCATAGTATAACTGGCTGGATACCACCTCACCACCTGATTTTAATATTGTTATGTTTAATTTTGACTCATAGTTTTAACTTTTAAGTTGTGACGGAGTCGCAATATAATAATATAATATAGAAAAAGAAATTCCTTGGTTGAAGTTGAACACTCCACTATAATCTCTTAAATATATTGGGATAAATTCTAATTTTCATCGCTTTAGTTTCTCATATATGAATTTTGATTCCTTTAGTTTAAAATTGAAAATTTTAATCTCTTTAGTTTTAAAAATCAACAATTTTGATCATTGGGTCAATTATTAATTATAATTAGTAGAATTATTAAGTTAACTATAAATTCACTAAAAAATATTAATTATTCAAATAGGTTAAAAATGATTTTTCTTTTAATTTTTATTATTTTTAATATTAAAAACAATTTTTTTATGGTTGGTAATTAACAATTTTTTTAATGTTAAAAATGATTTTTTTATTTGTATAAAAAATTATTACAATTTTTATAATAATTTTTAATTAACTCAATAACTCTATTAATCATAATTATTGGTTAATAATTAATTAAGGAGACCAAAATTTAAAACTAAAGAAACCAAAATCATGAATTTAAGAACATAAGAGGACCAAAATTACAATTAAGCCATATATTATAACTTCAATGCTTTCTATATTTGTTCCATTGAACTTATCGCACACGGGTCAATTCCCATTCTGAATACTTTAACTTTTATGGTTTCAATATTTGTTCTAGTATGCTAGATAATTTAATTTAATAATGACTCATATAATTATAGAATGACTTTAATGAAAAAAAAGTTTAATATGATAGTTGTTAGACTTGAAATTATGTTAAAGTCATTGGAAATTATTTTTAAGTTATTAAAATAAGTCCCTCTCTTCTCACTTCGTTAATGGTTATTTTTGACATTAAAGAAAAATGAAAAAAGTTATGAAAGTTGGAGAAGTTATGAAAGTTATTGTTGTTTCAACAATATAAAAGGATGACTTCCCTCTCTTCTTTAAACACTTCCTCTACATCTTTTCTCAACTTCTGAAAATTCTCTCACATAAGGAAATTGTGGAGAGAAAAGTCAAAAGTGATCAAAGAAATTTCTATACCATCAAAAAGATCAAGTAAGGGAAGTCAGAGAAGGGAGAAACTCTTGTAGATATTTCTGTAGATATTATGGATCCGGGTAAGTCTTCTAAACTCTCTTAAAAAATGAATAGATTATGATTGAAGTGAAAAATAATAATATTCAAGATTCTATGATGTGATTTCTGATATGATGACTCTTAAGAAATTACACATGAAAGTAAAATTTTTGCTAACAATTGGTATCAAAGCATAGGTTACAAATATCATTTTTCTCCATAAAATAATAATCTAATTTATTTCCGCTGCAAAGAAACTTTTCATGAAACCCAATACATATTGACATTACTTGGCTTTTTGTTGCATTGCCTTCATAAGTTTGGATTGGTTTTGTAATATGTGTATGTGAAAAGTGAACACATAATGGTTCTTGTAATATGTATATTAATTAACAAATAGTTATGACATTTTGATATATATTTACATGAATTGAAAAGTTATAGATATTGTCTATATGTGAAAATTTACATAAATCAATTCCAAGAAGGTTCCTTCATGCTTGTTGAGTATGTGTATATCCAAAGATATCATGTATGTCAAGAATAGCATGGTTTGGTATAATGATGCTATAAAAATTTTATGTTTGGGCTGAATGGAATTTTTAATTATAAGGCACATATGGATTACCCAAAGGTGAACCATTGCTTATAATTAATGATATTAAGGATTTGTTTTCATGCTTGTTGAGTATGTGTATATCCAAAGATATCATGTATGTCAAGAATAACATGGTTTATTACTCATTAAAGTATATTTTTTGGCATCATTATTGATATGGAAATGTGTTTATTTATCACCCAAAGGTGAACTTAGATGCATAATTAAAGTCTATATGGTTTGAATCCATTGGACATACTCAAAACATTAATGTGTGAGTTTGTTTGAATAGATTCGGCCATGGCTAATATGTTTGGTTTGGGAAACTTAATGATCAAGTTCAATGGACTAAATTATGCTGATTGGTTCGAAATGATCCAGTTTCAACCGAGTGTAACAAATTTGGACTTAGCATTAACAATGGATGAAAGCCCCTCAATCATTATAGAGACCAATACTGATGCTGACAAGTCTCTATATAAGGCTTGGGAGCGGTCTAACAGATTGTGTTTGAACTTGATGAAAATGTATATGGCTACAAATGTCAAGCCATCTATGCCCAAAACAAACAATGAAAGGGAGTTTATGAAGTTGGTTAAGGAGTACTCACAATTAGACATTACTGACAAGTCAATTGTGATGAACCTATCAAGTGACCTAACAAATAAAAGGTTTGATTAGTCTCAACCAATTCATGATCATGTGACTGAAATGGCAAAACTAGCAGCAAAGTTGAATTCCATGGGAATGGAAGTGAGTGAGACCTTCTTAGTACAGTTCATTTTGAACTCTCTTCCTATTGAATTTGGCCAATTTCAAGTGAACTATAACACTCTCAAGGAAAAATGGAATTTTAAAGAAATAAAAGTCATGTTAATTCAGGAGGAAGAGAGATTAAAGAAATTGAAGGACAACTCAATCCATCTCATGACTCATGATGGAGCCAATAGTAGTAGAATCAAGTCGAGTAAGAAGGATAAGGGAAATGTCCTAGTCCATTTGCAAAGTTCCTTGAAAGTAAAGGCATATGTGCACAGTATACTATGCTTGACACACCACAACAGAATGGTGTGGCTGAAAGGCGGAATCGTACTTTAATGGATATGGTTAGGTCTATGTTGAATAATAGTATTGTACCTTTATCTTTGTGGATGCATGCATTAAAGACTGCTTTATATCTGTTTAATAAGGTTCCTAGTAAGGCAATTCCTAAGACACCTTATGAATTGTGGACAGGAAGGAAACCTAGTTTGGGGCATCTCCATGTTTGAGGTTGTCCGGCAAAAGCAAAAGTGTATAATCCACATGAAAAGAAGCTTGATGCAAGAACCATTAGTGGTTTCTTCATTGGCTATACTGAAAAGTCTAAAGGTTACAAATTCTATTGTCTTAACCATAGTACGAGAATAGTTGAGTTTGGTAGTGCTAGGTTCATTGAAAATTATCAAGTCAGTGGGAGTGAGAAATCAAGAAAGGTGGATATTGTAGAGACTCATGGTGAATCTTTTTCACCTCAAGTCCCTCATCAAGATGTTGTTCCTCTGGTTGTATTACAGTCAAACAACATCCGGAGACAACATATTAATATTCAAAATCCACAGGATGGTGAACTAGCAGACAATGTCCAAGTCACAAATGAACAAGTGATAGAAGAGTCACAAGAGATAGCACCAAGAAGGTTTGAAAGGCAACGTAGACCAGCTATTTCAAACGACTATGTTGTGTACTCACTTAAACATGAATATGACTTAAGCATTGATAAAGATCCAGTCTCTTTTAAACAAGCCATGGAAAGTGACAATTTTGAAAAGTGGCTCAATGCGATGAAAGAAGAGTTGAAATCAATGGATGACAATAAGGTTTGGGATCTAATTGAATTGCCTAAAGGTTCAAAAAGAGTCAGTTGTAAATGGGTCTTTAAGACCAAATGCGACTTGAAGGGTGTCAACACCCAATTTTGTCCGGTTAATTACGCTATTATTATCGTTGTTATTATTATTATTATTATTATTATTATTTGTTTCACAAGTAATATCATGCCAAAAAAAAAAAAGGACAGAAGCATAAAAAGGAAAATACTCATATCAGAGAGAGGAAGAGAATACAGGCAACAGAGAAAGGAGAACCAGCAGAGAGAAGAAGATCGGAGAAAACAGCAAGGAAAGCAACCTATACGAGAAAAAGAGAGGACAGAACGGCAAGAACACCAAGAACAGATATAAGAGAAAATATCGAAAAGCGAGTAAACGGGTTTCTTTCCTTTCAATCTTCATGTAATCTTCATCATGTACTAGCAGTTTCTATGTTTGATTGTAAACGATGAAATATCTTGCAATCTATTTGCTTAAAATGATAAAGAGACATGAATCTAAGAAGAAAATACCATGTTTAAAATTTAAATTAATCGAACCTATCAAAGATATAAGCCTAGCCTTATAATCGAATCAAACGTTTGTGGTAAAAATCCAAAGCATAAACAGAGCCGGGAGCATAAGCGAGAGACAAAATCAAGCATAATCGGGGACATAATGAATACCCGAACACCAAAACCTTCAATCCCAAACAGAATCCCAATACAAACAGACCCACAAAACCAAGCATGAGCAAATCGGAGGACCCAACCAATCGGATAAACCAATCCAACAAACAAACAGAGCAATCGGTTCAAGGCCAAAGAGAAACATAGAGAGGGAAAAAGAAATTAGGAAACTCGAACAGAGAAGCCAATCGAACAGAGAAATCAGTTCAAGGCAAAGGGGAAGTAGAAATAGAGAAAAGGAAGGGGAATGAGAAAGAGGAAGAGACAACCCGGGCCGACGGTCTTCGTCCTCCCTTCCACCAGCCCACGCGCGCCCGCGCCGCCCACCTACACCACCGTGACGCACCATCGCGCCATCATCATCCTCCTCCACCTAACCTAGCCACGTGCGTCGCCATCACCCCGCGACCACTACGGCCTCACCACTAACCACTCTTCTTTCCCTTCCACTTGCCTCCCGCCACCCCTCAACCGCGACCACCGCCGCCGCCTCCCCTTTCTCTCCCTCGCGAACCCTTTCCCCTCTCCTCCTCCGCCTCATCTCACCCCCTGCCGCGGCCTCCCCCTTTTCTCTCCCTCGCGAACCCTTTCCCCTCTCCTCCTCCGCCTCATCTCAACCGCCAAGCCCTCCCCCATGGCCGTCAGCCAAGCCTCGCCATTTTCCCCTCTCTCTCGCGAACCCTAACCCAAGCAGCTAAATGAATGGGGGAAAGAGGAACCCTGATTTTAATTTCGCGTTTTAGACCATTCTGCTATTTGCACCCTCTATATTACTAAACTGTGACACATTTATCTTGGGCCAGTTTGCTGTTTACACCACCATATATTACTAAACCGCAACACATTTGTCTTGGGCCAGATTTCTATTTACACCTTCATTTTACTAAATTACAGCTTCTTGTTTTGGGGCCATATTTCTGTTTACACCCCCCGTTCTACTAAGTTTCTTTCCTTTTTTAAATTATCAATAGTTGTTTAAATTAAAAAATCATTTTAAAAAATAATAATAAAGATGAATTGGCTTGGGTGTACACCTCTGTCAATTTTTCAAAGTGTTTTTTAGGACAAATGAGTTGCGACAACTCAAGAGTCCTAAATTAAAAAATAAAAAGAATAAAAATAGTATATCTCTTTCTTTCCTTTAGTAAAATTAATTATTTTGTTCTAGTAATGTTTTGGTGAGATAAAATGTCTAGAAATTATAAAAGATTTTGCTTAATTAATTAAAGGTAACCGTCTTTTTGACGGACGTTGTAGGGTGCTAATACCTTCCCTATACGTAATGGACTCCCGAACTCAAAATCTGGTTTCAAAGACCATTTTTTTTCTAAAAAAGGTTTTTCTGATGTTTTCCTTAATAAACATTGGTGGCGACTCCTCTGATCCACATCTTCGATTTTTATCGCCGCCCCCGCCGCGATTCCGGTTGCGACAAAGGGGAACATTGAAAGGTACAAAGCTAGACTTATTGCCAAAGGTTTCACTCAAAAAGATGGCATTGACTACAACGAGACCTTCTCTTTAGTTTCTAGGTTGGTCTCGTAGTCAGACATCCATAATGGTTGTCTTCGGGTCCTGGTTGCCTTCCCTTCAACTGGAGAATCAACGAGTGCTGAAACTGAAGTTGGCTCGAGTGTTACTGGTTGATCATGGCTGACTATTATTTGTTGGGATGTAGATTCTGTAGTTTCAATTTCCTCAACATCTTTGTCTCCCCAATCAAGAGCAAAGGTTGTACCTCTATCTACGTGCGCATCCCAATTCCAACTTTTGTCTTCTTCAAACACCACATCTCTGCTTACAATGACCTTCTTTGTAATAGGATCATAGAGCTTGTAAGCTTTTGTCTCATCACTTACGCCCAAGAGAATACATTGTTGGCTCTTTGCATCTAGTTTGCTTCTCTTTTGATTTGGAATATGAACATGTGCGACACATCCAAATGTGCGAAAGTAATCAACACGCGGCTTCACTCCACTCCACACCTCTTCTAGAGTCCTTTAATCTACTGCAAAGGTTGGACTTCGATTTTGAACATCAACACACCACCACACTGCCTCAGGCCAAGAAAGATTTTGGAACCTGCTTGTCATGAAGCACTGCTCTGATTGCGTTCATGATGGTGCGATTCTTACCCTCTGCAACTCCATTTTGTTGAGGAGTGTAGGCAACTGTCAATTGCCTAGAGATACCGTGTTGATTACAGAAGTTTGAGAACTCCTTGGAATTGAATTCGCCACCTCGGTCAGTTCTTAAGCACACAATGTGGGTGCCAGCTTCTTTTTCAACACATGCTTTGAAGCTCTTGAATGCATTGAACGTTTTGGATTTTGCATGCAAAAAGTAAATCCAAGTTTTACGAGAATAATCATCAATAAAGCTCAGAATGTACCTTTTATTGCTGTGTGAAGCTAGCAAAATGGGACCACATACATCAGCATGAATTAATTGGAGTTTCATTGATGCTCTCCATGAACTTTGCTTTGGTATGACATCTCTATGTTGTTTCCCCACGAGACAAATAGTACATATAGCCTTGGGAGTTTTCAGAGAAGGTAGACCAATCACCATTTGCTTATTTGCGAGTGTGCTGAGTCCCTTAAAATTGAGATACCCAAATCGTTTATGCCACAACAGAGTTGCCTTATCTAAATCGTCTTCAGCTTGGAAGCACTGAGGATGTTGGGAAGTCATTGATGCGATACATAAAACATCCTATTTCCTCTCATGTTAGTATGAATAATCAATCCTCTATCTGGATAAAATATCTTACATGTATCATTTTGGATTAAGATAGCTAAACCCTTCTCTTGAAGTTGTCCCAAACTTAAGAGATTGGTCTTAAGCTCTGGAACGTAGTAAACATCAGATATAACATGAGTAACATCATTGATTTGAACCCGAATACTTCCTTTGGCTGCAACATTCAATGTTGTGTCATTTCCAAGTTTCACATTCTTATTGAGCCCTTCTTCATGTATTTTTGTGAACTACTGCTTATTACCAGTCATATGATTACTGCACCCTGAATCCAGAAACCAGTCTTCCCTCTGGACAGATTGTGTCATCTCTTCATATGCCACTAACAGAATCTCATTTTCTACCTCTACTGCATCCTCAAATGTTGCATAATGAGCCTGCTTCTCCACTCCAGGACATTCGTACTGAAAATATCCTAGTTTGTGACATTGGAAACATTCAACAAGCGCCTTATTGAAAGGTTGTCTCCCACATCCTCTTCCCCGTCCACGACTTCCTCTACCGCGACCACGACTTGCTCCCAAATGATCATCATAAGTAACTTTCAGCACTTGTTCATCAGGTTGACAACTCTGCATTCTTTACTCATGAACAAGCAGACTGCCATGAAGTTCATCAAGACTTAGGGTGCTCAAGTCGTTGGCCTCCTTGATGGAGCACACCACATAGTTGAAATTTGAGGTTAAAGATCTAAGTATCTTGCTGACCACTGTGCTCGAGTCCAATGTTTCACTATTTACTTTCATTTTGTTGACTACACTGAAAGTGCGTCCTAGGTAGCTATCAATCTTCTCACCATCTTTCATGGTCAGCAATTCGAACTCCCGTCGTAGTGCTTGGAGTTGAGCACGTTTGACTTGTGTTGATCCTTGGTATTTCTACTACATGGACCTCCATATCGCCTGTGACGTGCTTTTGTCCAGTATTGTTTCAAGAATCTCTCTATCAATAGCCTGAAACAAGTAGTTCTTTACTCTCATATCCTTTAGATTCGCCTTAGTAGCACTCCTCCTCTGTGCCTCAGTGGGTGTGGCTCCAAACGTTGGTATGCCATCTTCTACTAGTTGCCACAGTTCCTTACTGCGCAGAAAATTTTCCATGGTCATGGACCAGAAATCATAATGGCCATCAAATCTTGGAATGGCCGGTTGAACAAACTTCTCTGATGTAGACATCCTTACTCTCACACTTCTCACTTAAGTTGCCCACACTCTATACCAGATTGCTCCACACTAGATCTGGATATTTGCTCTCCGCACACGTAGCTTACTCACTTACGGATCAAGTCCCTTATGGAGTTCTAATACCAATTGTTGAAACTCAAAGTATACGTAAATCTCACAAGAAAATGTTTGTATGCAAATATTTTATTCAATGCAAAGAATGGCTTATATAAGCCTTACAAACTCTCAGAAACAAACTAACTAACACTATACACGAAATGGTACCAAAATAGGAGTAAATAAAACAACTAATAAAAGACCCATTCAGCCCTATAATATAGGAGCATTATTGACACGTAAATAACTAACAGATATTTCTGTAGACATTATGGATCAGGTAAGTCTTCTAGACTCTCTTAAAGAATTAATAGATTATTATTGAAGTGAAAAATAATAATATCCAAGATCCTTTAATATGATGACTCTTAAAAAATTACACATAAAAGTAAAATTTTTGCTAATCTAACACACTATACATTAACATTAATCTCTTAAACTATTTATTATTTATTACCACAAGTAGCTCAGCCAAAGACAATGGATCTAAGGAGGTTATCAATTATCAAACAATATAATAATATAATATAGAAAAAGAAATTCTTTGGTTGAAGTTGAACACTCCATTATAATCAATCAATTCATATAATATAGGAAAACAAACCCTTGACTAAACACTTATCACCTAAAGGGAAAGAAAGAAAGAAAAATAAAACAATAATTCATGTTCTAAGTTCTAACTCCTCTCTCTTCCTTTCTATTATTCTTTCATTTATTTTCTTTTACTTTTCAACTTATCACGTATCACTCTCATAAAGTCAGAATATTATAACTTCTATGGTTTCTATATTTATTCCACTGAACCTACCGCACGCGGGTCAATTCCCATTCTGAATACTTTAATTTATTAAATATATTTTTAGTATGAATAATCTCTTAAACTATATTTGTTCCATTCTATGCAGGTACGGAGTGGTAAGGGTGGCCAGTGGGGGCAAAAAATAATAATTTCTGGAATGTATGGCTACATTTTTTTTTACATATCTATTTAATAACTACTTATAAACAAAACAAAAAAATTTAATCTAATATAACACATAATATATGGTAAATTTTAATCAACGCTTACACTTTAATATAGTAAAATATAGAACACAAAAAAAAAAGTATTTATTTGTTTTCGGTAAAAACATTGAATTTATTGACAATTTATATATTTTTATATTCTCAATAATACTTATTTTTACAAGATTGAAAAAATAAGAATTTTTATAATTAGAATTTATTTTATTTTATTTTTTTTCATTATAATTATAATTAAGTTAATAATAATAATAATAATAATAATAAAGCCTACAATACTATTATTGATTAACAAAATTCAAAAAGAAAAAGAAATTGATTACATAAAAATTAAAATTTAATAAAATATAACATTTAAATTGCATTAATTTTTTTTTCTAAGCAAAAAAACTCTGTTAATATTTTTATTTTTGAAAAAAGTCAAGGGTCACTGAGCATACTGCACGCAAGGACGGATCCACAACTTAGTTCTAGGACGGGCTAATTTATTTTTATACTTTAATTATTTAAATATTTAATTTTTAACAAAAAAAATTAATAAATAATAATTTTTACAAAATTAATTACTAGTTTTATACATAAATTTAAATGAATTTTTAGTTCAAATAATTCTTAAAGAAAATTGATGTATTTATAACTATAATTTTTTTTAAAAAAATGAAATACTTTTTTTTATCTCAAACACACTTCATAATTAAAAAGAGAAAAAGACTAATCAAATTTTATAACAACGATGATATATAGATAGATAAATGAGATTGATAATAATAATAATAAAAAAATATAATTAGCATGAATAATAATAATTAAAAAAAATCATAAAGATATGATTATTTATACTATTAGTTAGTATATTATATATTTTTTTAATTATAATAAAAAATAATATATATTATTAAAATATTATAATTATATCATCAATAATAATATATTATTATATTTATTATTAAAATATTTTTTTAATGAAAATAAATATATTATTAATTATTTATTTAATTATTTAATTATTAGATAAAGGGAGGGGAGGGAGAGGTACTGCTTTTCCCCCTAAAATCTGTCAATGACTACACGCACGTCAATGTTTTTTTTACTACATATAATATACCTATTTCTTACATTATTATCTAAGAATGTTTTTCTATTTTTATACTTTTTTTGTTTAAAATTTTTTATTTTACTATTTTTAATTATTAACTAATGAAGGCATGAAGTAAATTTATTTCATAAGAAATAATATAATGAAATGTTATATTATTCTTAACTGAATATAAACAACTAATTGTTCAAAAAATAAAAAAATAAATCTGAAGTAATAATATGAAGAAAAAAAGAGATATATTCTAGGTAATAAAAACATATTTAAGCCATATATTTTTATTATAAAATAGATTTTTTGGTATTAAAAGGGATTAGAAAAACAGAGAAAACAAAGCTATGTACATAGATAGATGTGAATGTGCCAGCCACTATTAACCAAAGAACGAATGACTGAAATCAAACTCCACCCAGAGTAACATCCTTCCCCTTACCCTGGATTAATACTCGATAGACACATTTAATTTAGGATTTGTTTAGGTAAATTTCTTTAAAATTGTTTTTAGGAGAAAAAATATAAAACGAATTTTTCATAAATTAAAATTAATTTATGTATTAACTAAGTTATATAAAGTTATCACGTATAATTTCTTTAATAGACGTAGAAGTTAGGAATTTAGATTTCCACAAAAGAGCTATAATCCTTGATAATAAGATATAATGTAGATTCTAGAACTTTGTTGAATTAATTATTCTAGATTTTATACCAATGAATTTAGACTTTCGCATAAAGAATAAAGAACTAAAAATTAAAGAATTTTAACAGTAGAACCTTTTATAAATGAGCTAAATGCACAAAATAATTTTTAACTTATATATAGAAAACTCTTTTAATTTTCTTTTCCTAAAAATATTTACGAAGAAGCTTTTCTTATCCATAGTGATAAAATATTATTCAAAAAATTTTACGGATGCAAAGAAGGTTCAGTACTCATGAAGCTAGATTCAATTACAAGATTACGATGAACTTGATATTTTAAAGCATTATGAATTTTAAGATATTTTAACACTTTATGGGTTGTGCAAAGTATTATCATCTTCGTTTAGGAAAATCAACATTTTACCATTTGGTTGATAATGTAATTCACCTATTTTGACTCATCTTATTTTAATTGCATCAGTCGTTCCACAAAATCTTTTTTCAGATATGAAGCTTGTGAAAACAAGATTTTGCAATAACATGCAAGATCAGTAAATTAGAAAATTTCAAAATACCAATAATTAATGTTATCTTGGAATTTTAAAAATAAAAGATATCATGTTCTATAAAGTGATATTTAGGTTTATAGTTTTTTAAATCAATAATAGTTAGCACAAATAACAATTTATGCTCCTTAATTAAGAGATTTAAGATTGAATATAGAAAAAATTACATTAGAAAAAAATGTCCATATTGTGTGCATTAATATTAATGGTGTCCGACAAATATTAATTTCTGCTTTAGATGAAAATTATTTCCTATAAACCATGAGAATGGTATAAAATATAACTATATCACAATAGATATATACTATATCTATGTGGGGCATTCATGTATTCTGAACTTGCTAATTGTCATCTTGGACTGGATTCACTTTTGACTTTCTCGAAGATCTCTTCCAATCGTCAAGGATTGTAATGTACTAATGTTTTCCAAAACGTGAAGCTTGAGTTAATTAACAGATAAATATTTGGATTTGGACCATCAGTCAGAAGAAAATTTCAATCCTGTATCTGTGTAAAGATTTGGATCAAGCACTTGCATTAATTCGCATGTAACGTACACTTATCTTTTCAAAGAAAACTTTCCTCTTTCATTTTGAGTTCGGTTAAAATGACTCTAGTAAGATTTTGTTATCTAATTACGTATTGGTTGATATAACACATCGGTACTAGACTTGTATATAACTATCTGTGTTTAACGTGAGAGCTAAGACTTTAAACAAAAAAAATAATATATCAGATATGTAAAAACAAAATACTTCATTTATGAGGGACCAATATAGTTGCAGCTAGACTATTAACAAATAAACATTTAGATTCAAAGATTATCACAAGATATTTAAAATAACTCTTCCAAAAAAAAAAATCATTCATAGTTTAATCAATCATTTAATTGAAGGCATTGAAATGAAGTTGAAAAACCATAATCGTACTATATAAACAAAAAGCTATTGATATTAAAAAAAATCCAACAAAGTGATAAACAATTTAAATATCATCCACTATACTAAGCCAAATCACAACTATTGCAAGTTGCATGCATCCACCGAGATAGCAAAATACGACTGCTAAAATAACCTGAATAGAGACTAGAAAGCATCCAAACTTTCAAAACATTTGAATAATGAAATAAATCTAACCTAAATGTGTAAATTGATCCTAAATGATTGAGGGTTTCCGAAGCAAGAGATGAGACAACATGTGTATAGATTAAAAAAGAACCTCACAATTTTTCAAATTGAAAAAATACACCATTTCTAAAATTGATGCTCGGTTAGAGTCAAAAGCAGCAAGAGCAAAGTAGAGAATCGAAATGTTGCAAAGAAAATGAGTGTGAGAGATGATGTTGGAGGATCGCCTTTGTCTTTGGAGTGTCTATGGATGAAGATGATGTTGGAGGCTGAGGCTAGGTATTCGACTAGGATGATCTCGGAGAGCAATGACTGATGGCGGCAGTGTTGATGAGAGCAATGGCGGCAGTGTTGATGAGATTGATGGCGGAGTCCGACTAGGGCGAGTTGTAGTGGAGGGAGATGTTGCAGGTTGTGGTGAAGATGGTAGAATTGACAGAGGAAGTGGTCGCTTAAGTCGTCGCGTTTCCGTAAAAAGAGACTACCATGAGCAAGTGTAAGGGTTTGATGCTATAGCACTACTCCCTTTGTCCCATTTTATTTGCAGTTTTGGATGTTAAAAAATATCCTAAAATAATTGATGTTTTCATTTTTTCAAAAAGAATATTTATTATTATTTTCTTAATTTTTCGTTAGGTAATTATTATAATTATTATGCATGTAGTAAATAAATGTAATCCAATATTTAGAATAACATAGACAATAACGTGCGACAAAACAAAGCATGGTCTCCAACATCATTCTCTTCACTGATTTCCTCGGAGCTGGAATCACAGAGGCATTAACAACCTTAACCCTTGTTGTATTCATCTTCATCGTCAATTCTTCACCACCACCTTCTTCTCCTCTTCCTCAACAACCACCACTGTAGAGTCTTTGTTGCCAGCTGGATTTGGCTACGTTACTTTTTAATAATTTCTCACTCTCTTTTTTTGTATATTTTATTTGTGGTTTCCTCAACTCATCCACTAAGGTGTTTATATATATAATAAAAAGGTATTAATTGGTAGATATATGATGTTTCCTAAACAGCTGGCAAGTGGAGTTAAATGGTCCCAAAAGCTGAGGATGTAGTTATAGACTTTTTATAGTCACTTGAAGGTGAAGTGTGAAAAGTTGAATCGCATGCTTTTCTAAGGAAAAATTTCCAAATATACTTAGCTGGTGTGAATGAACATGGTTATGAATTTATTTATTCTTAATTAATTAATATAGATTAAATATTAATTTTTAGTATTTATATTAGTTATTTATATTTAAAGGAGTTCAATTTAAGTAATCTAATTTAAAGAGTTCTTACTTTCAACCGAAAATAACATGAAATAGGTTTATCCATTGGGATATAATGAGAACTCTAATGGGTTAAAAACAAAAAGTACAGGGTCCCAATATATCAAATCAGAAAACGATTTTCTTCTCTTCCCATATGAGAGAAAACGAAGGTTCCATCAAAAGTAAGGAGATTTGGTTGAGAAAGATCAATCAACCCAATAGTTATTGATAAACAAAATCAATCACAATTTCTATGAAATCAAGTATCTCTAAATCTCTCTTCTTCAATAATCTAACGTAATGTGATCTGTTCTTTCATTTAGTTATTTTATTTGGTCAATCAAAATAATCAAGTATATAAAAGTTTGTGTTACTATTAGATTATTAGGATTAAAATATAAATTGGATTTTTATCTGAATTCCTCTTTTAACAAAAAACTTGAGTCAAGGATCAACTTATAAAACCAGGGTGAAAAAAAATATGCCACATTGAACGTGCCAAATCATACACCCTAACATTTGGTATAAAAAGAGAGAAGAAGAATACCTAACTCTGTGAACTTTGGGTTATATTCATTTTCATGGTCATCAAGGAACATACAATGATGATGTCTATGAAATCCTGTGTTTGGATTGCATGCAATATCACGTTTCTTTAAATCGGTAAAAAAAAAAAAAATATTATAATAAGTGACATATTACACATATAAAATTTAATACTGTTAAAAAGACGGACAGTTATGAATTAAATTGAAATATTTTTAATAATTTGATGATGAAATTGATTTTTTTAAAAAATTTAGGAAATAAAAAGACAATTAAATAAAACTGGATGAATAAAAAAGTATTAAAACTTTAATATAAAAAAATAAAAATCACACATATTAAACAACAATTACCTGAGTTTCGCACTGACGAGGTCTTTTTATTAGTTTAAAATAACAAACCATTAGTCCATCAGCAATCAATGATCATTCACATGACGACAACCACGTTACATTCATATGATTTGAAACTAATTAAAAAGTTATTTTCCAAAGTTCACGTTGTTTTGGCTGAGGGGCCCTGAGGGCATAAACTAAGAAATTAATATCATGATAAACTATCTTACTGTGTTGCAGTTACACCCTAATTATTCTGTTAATTTTTATTTTCATGTCTTATTTATGGTTAAACAGTTCTGTTTCAACCACAGCTTATGTATGGGTTTGTCTCTGGGTGATTGATTTTCCTTGCCCCTTAATTAATTTACCACTTTAAAACTCTTGAATATATGAAGTATTTTGGGTCTTGGAAAATATATAATCTTCATATTTCATTTGTTCAATTTCTATAATTTGGCACTTCTAGAAAACCGTTATTGTCGAAAGATGAAATCAAATAAATCAAAGCAACAGAAAATGGCACTTGTTAGTTGTTAGAGAACATAAACTTATAGGAATTAAAGTAAACAAAAAAGAAAACTTACTAAAAACTAAAATTGAAAAAAAAAATATATAAGCTTACATGATTAAAAAAAAAAAAAACTCACAGGAAGAAAAATTAAAAAACAAAAGTAGAAACTTACTGGAACTAAAACATATTTAAGTAAAAAAAAAAAATGCCTAATCACCTCTTTGCAGGGATGAACAGAACTATTTCTTCTTGGACTTTGAACATGAAACCACCTTGGAACCCATTTGAGTGATAAGCTCAACAATGCTTTCCCATATCATTTTCTTCACGGATCGTCTCTTTACAGGAAATATGCTACCATTTTTAGGGTTGCACCATGATGATGGTCTCTCTATTTTCTTAGGTTTTGCATTCACCTTTCCCTTCATTTTTTAGGTTGCACTCTCTACCCTATAGTGTTATCTCTCTCATTATCTCCATTCCCTTTATAATGTGGAGACTTTGCATGGGTTAGGTTAAAGGAATCAGAGAAGAAGGGTATATACAAGGAAGGTTTTTTTTGTTTTTTTTCCTAGAAAGATGAAAGTTGAGGACTTAACGTGAGTATGGGGTCATTAGTGGGCCTCGGTTTATTTCTGAGAAGCATCAATATCAATGTTACTTTTGAATAGGAACAATAATTTTTTGTCTTCGTACCATGAATTTAATTTTAAGATTAAAATGTTATTATACCATGCGCGTAAAATTAATTTATATAGCCGATTAATTATAAATTAAAATGTTTTTATATCGTCGGTATAAAAAAATCATTTTATATCGTTAGTTAATTATAATAATAATTTTATAAAGTTAACTATTACTATATATAGAAGGTGTAATTGACTGAAGTATTTTTATAGTGTTTTCTGTTATATTAGTAAATGGTATTTGAACCATTCCTTTTTTATTCATGTCAGCATTTCTTATATAGGTTATTATGTCAGCGATGGTGTCCTTACCCATGATAAACGAAAATGATAGTTGCCCTTTATAATCAACATGCTCCTTTTTCTATTTATTATTTTCTTTTTTTTTTACTTTTTATTATATATATATCTATATAGAGATATATTGTTTACGGTGCATAATTTTTTTTCTCAAAATTTTAATACCAAGTTGTTATAATTTTTAAGGTAGTTATTATTATAAAAATTAACGGACATATTATACATTATAGATTGTGATGAGATGATACAGTGTAAAACTTTTAATTTTTTTGCACTATATAATGTATCACATATTTTATCTTTTTCCATTCGCCCTCATCTACAATATTACTAAATAATTTTAATATAAAAGCATTATTAGAATATTATACCAAAGTAATTTTTGTTAAAGGCTATACCAAAGTAAATCTTAGTTTGGTAATTGACAAAGGTCTAAGTAATTAAGTTCATAATAATGAATGGAATATTAGACTATCAATCTATCATGCATATGAAACTAATAATATAATTAAAGACATAAATATTCATTTAATCATATCTTCTTAACTCTTGTTTTGATTAAAATTTTCTCTACAGATATATGCACAAAAGGTCATTGAAAGACCTAATTAACGAGCACGAGTACACATGTGGATTATGTACACACTATTATTGAAAATTAAAATCTTAATTAAATATCTAAACACATATTTAACATTTAAACATGGTTCAATTTCTATTACGGGAAAATAGTTTTGAGTTTTTTTTTCACTAGTAATCTACTTTTGTTTGCTTTTCAGTCTCTCCATCAAATAACAACTATTGATTAAATCTTAATAGTTCATATCTAATTTTGAATTAAATTTAAACGTGATATTCATCATATACAATCATATCTTTCTTAATTATTGTATATTGTCTCATCACTATAACCAGTGTTGCCACCACCACCACCACCATCATCACTATTATCATGGTTATTGTCCCCATTGTTGTCGCCACCGCCACTGTCGTGGCGGTGGTGGTGGCAACAACGGAACGACAACCATAATAGTGGTCCCGTTAGTGGTAACAATGGTTATGATGGTGGCGATGACGATGGCCTTGTTGGTGGTGATGATGGCCTTGTTGGTGCTGTCATCACCACGACCACCACCAATAGGGCATCATCATAACCACTATCATAATCGCTGTCACCACCAACAAAACCACTGTCAAGGCTATTATCACCACTACCATCATGGTTGTCGTCCCTGTTGTTGCCGCCACCGTGGACAGTAGTAGTAGCGGTAACAACGAGGACGACGACCATGATAGTGGTGGTGATAGTGGCCCTATTGGTAGTGATGGTAAAAACGACGGTGATGACCATATTGGTGGTGGCAGTGGTCATGGCGATTGGGACAACTGTGTGTAAATGCACAATAATTATGAGAGATATGTATATGATGAAGATCAAGTTTAATTTTAATTTAAAATTACATATAGACCATTAAGATTTAATTAATGATTATTATTTAAACTTCTCATCTTTCATAATAAACATATCTTCTCACTTGAAATGACATCAAAATATATATATATATATATATATATATATAATTATTATTTTTCTTTTTTTCTTTTTCTTTCTTTCCCGAGGTTTAATAATAGGATGGAGTGGTCCATATATATGTATACAACATTTTCCCAGTATTGTTTCATCAATGAAAAGTTGGAATGAAGGTTAGGAGTGGATTGTGATGCATATGTTCCCATTAATTACTTGCTAGCCTCTTTGGAATTAAGCCAACTCTTGTTTATAAAAAAAATTGAACTT
Source organism: Amphicarpaea edgeworthii (assembly GCA_014843725.1). NCBI lineage: Eukaryota > Viridiplantae > Streptophyta > Magnoliopsida > Fabales > Fabaceae > Amphicarpaea > Amphicarpaea edgeworthii. Next base: position 19,103,762 of record CM026321.1, read on the forward strand.
TCGTTCACCACGTTATAAAAGATTTGCCTCTTCTATAAAAGATTAGTCACTTCCTACTTATCCAACTCTGGTTAGTTCGAACAATATATTTAGCATAATAGATTAATAATGATAATAATAATAAATTAATAGATGCGTCGTATCAATAATATAATTAATTAATAATAATGAATGGGATCATAGACTATCATGCCTATGAAACTAATAATAATTAAATACATAAATATTCATTTAATTATATCTTCTTAACTCTTGTTTTGATTAAAAAAAAATTCTCAACAAATATATACACAAAAGGTCATTGAGATCTAATTAACAAGCACGAGAACACATGTGGATTATGTATACGCTATTATTAAAAATTAAAATCTCAATTACATATTTAAACACATATTTAACATCTTTTAAACTTGGTTCAATTTCTATTTCAAGGAAAATAATTTGAGTTTTTTTTTTTTCGCTGGTAATCGACTTTTGTTGAACCTAGTAAAGTATTTGGAAGACTCATTAACCTGATTTTAGGACTCAACACCTGAAAGCTGTACTAATAATTTATTAATTTGTACTGTTTAGATTGTTTCAGTTGATTTTTTTTGGTGAATTTTAGATTGTTTCAGTTATTTGACCAAGAGCTGTAACCCATAATCAATGATTGACAAGCCATGTGAAATATACAATGATATTAAGTTTATTTCTAGAAAAAAGAAATTCTAATAACACTTTTGACACTTTCTTTTAAATATTATTTTCGTGATTGATATAAGTTTAATAAAAATCATAATTTTAATAGATTTCACGTATATTTAAGAATATATTTTTTTTAATTGAGTTGATATTTATCTAAATAGATAACTTTCAATAAATTTTAACAAATTTATATATCACAGAATGATTTTGAAAAGTTTATTATAGTACGTAATGCTTCAACCTAGAGAGAGATTAAGTTGAGTTTAGTAATAAATAATAAAAACTAGGGAAATTCTTCTTTTGAGGCCTCATATTTTATAGGATGTTAGAATTTTGAATAGTGGATAAATGACTAATAAATACCTCAATTAATAAAATTATGTTATTTTTATTTTTTAAATTTTAATATTTTACAAATTGGTTATTCACGTAATTTTTTTATTTTTTCCATTTTTTTTTATTCTCATTCATTCTATTTCTCGTTTTGTCTCTCTCCCTCGCACTTTTAATTTCACCGTCAAGCATCCATCAATTCATTGTGACAGTCATTTTCACCAATACTTCTCATCCTCACCAACACACTTTCCCTCTATCTCTTACTGTCGCGTGTCCCATGCCGACACATCCACCATTGCTCACGATCCTATTGGCATGCACATCTCGTATTCTATCTATGTTTTGCTGAAATTTCATATAATCAGTATGTATTTTCTCACTCTCTATTTGTTTTCTATTGAAATTTATGATTCTCATTTTGCAGATTTTATTTTTTTTATGCACACCAAGTGTTTGATGAGTATTCATTGGCTATCAACTAATTAGTGAGTTTAACAAGTGAAAGGAGAAGGAAATAATAAGAATAAGACATCATGAATTAAGGTCAAACGCTATCTTTGAAACTACAGTAATTAAATGTGTACAAATGCAAAAATTGCAATTTAGCTTGTTGTGTGTTAATTTGATGTTGTAATCACTTTATTTAGGATAATTGGGAAGGTGATCAATTTAGTCATTTATAATTTTATAATCAATTTAGTCCTTTATATTTTATCATCAATTTGTTCTTAAAAAATATAAATCTTCTTTCAAGTATTATTTTTCTTCAAACAAATTTCCTCACCTCTTTCCCTCCTATCTTCTTTATTTTTTCCCTCTCCAATGTATTCATACTTTTTTTTTTCTCATTAAAAATAATCTTTCTTTTCTTCTCTTACGTTTTTCTCTTTTTCCTTTTATTTTTTTATTTATTTTTTTTCACAGGATTTTTTTTTAATTATTTTATGCTTTTTCTTTTATCATTTATGTTTTTTTAAGTTTTTTTTTCTTTTTCTTTAGTTTTTATTTTTACATATTTATACTTTTGTATATTTATATTACTATTACATTACTGTTTTGTTGTAAAAAATATGTTATTATCTATATTAAATAAATGATAAATTTATATAATTTTTTGATAAAATAATTAATTTGATAAATAAAATTTATATTAATCAATTAATATATTTACTACAAAATAATTTTTAGATTCTATGTTTAATAACTTTATATGTGAAGATTTTGTTGATTAATATTTATACAATCATCTTAAAAAAGAATACATAAATACATAATAAAAATATTAAAAATAATTTATTAGATATATTTCTATTGCAAATAATATTAAGTTACTTCTTCAATAATAAAAAAATAATTTTTTTAGAATATTTTAAAATTCAAACACTTGTAATAAAATATCTTCTTCACCTAATATTTACAATTAAATATTTTTTTCTTAAAACTTACACTAGTAAAATAAATTTTAATTATATTCCTATTATAAAATATTTTTAATTTATTTTTCAAACAGTAAAATTATATATTTTTTTATATAATATATAATTTCTTCATACATGAATAAATACACTTAAGCAATATTATTCATTTTTGTATTACAGGATAATTTATTTTTGGTTTAGCTGTATTTTTTGTTCCCTTATTTTCATAAAAATTAATATCATTATGTGAAACTATTAAGCATAGAGTCAACAAATTATTTTGTAATAAATATATTAAATAATTTAATTTATATGATTTTAAAGTAAAAATTAACATTAATATATATCTATTAATAAAAAAAATTATATATGAAGTTATTAAATAGATAGTAAAAAAATGTTTATCTTTAGAATACTATTAACTAGTTATGTTAAATTATTTTCTAATACAAAATTTTCAACATTAAACTATAAATACTATTATAAATGAATAAATTTATGTGTCATTAATATAAATAAATAAAAATAATATCAAGTTTTAAAAAATTTTATATGATTATTAATAGTCATGTAAGTTTTTTTTTTTTTTAAGAATAATCACGTAAATTTAAATATGAAGAAAGATAAACTATTAAATGAAATCAAAAAAGAAATATATAAAAAATCATAAAAATAAAAATCCATATAAATAAAAAAGAAAAAAGTTATAATAAAAAACATAAAGGAAAATAATAAATTAAAACATAAAAAGAAAGAAAAAAAAATAAGCGTTAAAAAGAACGTAAAACATAAAATAGTAAAAAATATTTTTTATATATAAAAAAATGTTAAAAAAGAGAGAGGAGACGTAAAAAAAAAATTAAAAAAAATTCAAATTATAAAGGAAATAAGAGAATTATAATTATAAAAAATAAAAAATCAAATCTAAAAAGATAAGTATAATAAATATAATTATTGATAAAAAAAATGTAAAAAAATACATAGGAGGAACTAAATTATAAAAAAAAATTATTAATTTATCATGACGTAAAATTTATTTTTAAAATATCTTCCATTTATTGATCCACTTATATAAAGATTTAAAAATCCCACCAAATATAAAGATTTCAAAAAATTATCCTTAAAAAATATAGAACTACCACGTAGGTCAATTACTTTTCTTTCCTTCTCTTTTATTTTTATTTATAGGGATATGCCGTATACGTGTGAATCCCGTAAAGATTAGGAGTAATCTTGGGAATATTGACAGAGAATTAAGTGAAAATGTTAGGAATTGTGATGTTTTGACATGCTCAATTTTAGGAATATTTCACACTTGTATTGGCGTTAATTTGCTAATCTTTACTTTGATGTTACGTTCCAACTTTGAAATTAATCCGACAATAGTAAGAATAGAAATTAAACTAAACAATCATCCTCGTCATCGCTGACGTTTTTTGTTTTTTTGTATCTTTGGCAATACGTTGATAAGTAAGCTCCATGTTTGGTTTGAAGCACTTGCTTTGTTCTTTCTCTTTCCTAGCTGGTGCTTTTAATTTGCTTCTCATCTCAGCTCAACCCCATCAGTCTTTATTCTTCTTTTTAATTTGCCATGTTGGCTTCTATGTTCTCGCTAAGACGAACAATCATTATATAGCATAATAGATTTTGCTCTCAATGGTAATTCTAAGAATGTTCAATTATATTACAAAGGGTTTTGGGCAAAGAGTTATTAACACATATTAATGGATGAAAAGTTCTTAATTAGGTACGATTGAAGTTTCTTCCATGATAACCTTGATAAATTTTACCTTAAGCTAGTCCAATAGGTGATCCATATGATGAATTAAAATTTGAAATAATTTTTTGTCATTGGATGAAAATTTTGAAAGGGTAAATGGTTCAGATTTTTTTTGTGTAAAATTGTGTAGAGAATTCGAGATTGAATTTTTTCACATGTGTGAATTTATTGAATGTTTCTTAATTAAAGACATTTACATTTTTGTCCTTCAACCGTTATAATGCAATGAACATTAGAAGTGATGGTTTTGGATTGAATGGTGAGGGAACGTGGTGGTGTTGGTGTTCGCATGGTGGGTGTACGTGGTGGGGTGTTCGCATTAGGATATGGTGTGCTCATGGTGTGGGTGTGCATTGTAGATGTTCACAGTAAAGGTGGGATGCTCGTGGTGGATGACGGATATGGGATAAAGGTGCTCGCGATGAGGTGGATTGGGTTAGAAAATAGTTTTTTTTTTTTTATGATTTATACTCTAAGAGAGAATTTAATTTTTATTTTTTATTACTATTGTCAAAATTAAGGTGATACATAAGTAGACCATCTATCCACTTTCCCAACCCTAAAATATTCCAATAACCTAAAACTTTACATTAGGAAACATTGGAATATAGACACTCGTAATATCTAATGATAACGATGGTAAGAGATTTGCATAATCGTGAAATTCACTAACATTTGACAAGTCTAAGCCTGGTCTAGATTGTAAATACTAGATCTGCGCTTGATCTATTTAGCTATCATAGAAAAAAAAAAATAGTTTTACTCTTACCATGTTTTATAGAAAGATCTATAAACAAACCAATAAACTCATAGGCTAATCTATGCCAACAAATCTAAATAAGCTAACAAACCTTGTTCATTACATAAATTATTTGATATTTCTTAAAAAATATATATATAAATAGGCCAACGGGCTTTTTAAATAGGCTAATCTGTCAAATTTAATAGATTTTATTTAAAGCTTAAAAGAATTTGATCTTTTTAATTCAAAAGACTTTTTAAAAAGTTTAAATTTGTCTTTTTAATAAATAAGTTAGATCACCTTGATAATTCCAAGTTTTATAATAATTTAGCTCTACCATCCCTCTCATAATGTAATGATAATTATTGTGAGAAAGTTGATGGAGTATACAAAGGGTCAATTTACTAAGGACTCTGATCACTGATCAAGATGATAGTAAAATCTCAATGTAAAATAATCTGAAGTTATATAATATTAATTTCCTTCGAATTTATATACAAGCCAAATTAACTAATGATTGCAATAATTAATTCATAAAATTTGTTGATATCCATTATTTCCACTAATCATGTTTAAATGTGTTTGATAAAATTAAGTAGCTGATAAACTAGCTTAAACTTATAAGCTAGTTGATTGAATGAAAGTATTAGGTAAGATTAGTTTATAAGTTAATTAATTGATAAATATAAAATGACATAAAAGAATGAGTAATTATTTGATTAAAATAGTAAAAAAAAATCTCAAGTAAAATAATGAGGATAAAAATTAAAAAGTTAGTAGCTTAGAACATCTTCAATATGTGCAACCTAAGCAATCCATTAGCTTTTTTTATTTTCAGTCAGGCTCGGCCCTAATGGTGGATAGAGGTGCAATTGCCCCGAACCCTTAATGGAGAGTTGTTAAAAAATATTGTTAGTTTTGATATTTATAAAAATAAAAATATTATGTTAATTCTTTCAACATCTCAAATTTAATTCATGTTGATTTCAATTTGTTTTGAAAAGAAAATGATAACACTTATAAATAATTAAATATAATTTATTGGAATGTAGAAGAATAAAAAATGTGACTCGGTTCCGGAAAAAAAAGATTTGATCATTGAAAATGAGTTATGGGTACACCAAAATGAGTATTGTTAGTGATTTTGGCAAGCATATTAAATCTCACAAGTAATATAAAATAAAAAATCTAAGTATCTTATCTATAAAGACTCATGTAATATTCGACAAAAAAAAAAAAATCAAAGTTTCTTAACTACTATGCTATCTAAACAATTGTTTTAATTGAATGCTATAACGTAAATAACAAGAATGTGAATAAAAGAAAAATTAAAGAGAAAATGAACAACAAACTCTTTTTTGATTTTTTCACAAACAAAATATTCACATAAAACATTTTTTTTATAAAATAAAGAAAATATTCTAACAATACTAGAGTAACAATAAAATATTCTAACAATACTCTAAAGAAAATATAATAGTGTTAAATACTAGAGTTCTAACATTAATATTACTATAAACCAATAAAAATATTCTAACTCTGATTCCTTAGAAAAATTCTAAGTTCCTTGACTAAATCATCAATTCCTTCATTAATTTAACCAAGTAACTTATATTAAGCAAAGATGTCATTAGATAGCTAATAGACAATTAGTCATCTTTTCCAATTTAAGGTTTAAAATCACTTCCTAGATCAATCAAACCATAACATTAAACTAAGGGTGATCAAGTGAAAACAAATATAAAGTATAGAAAAATAGAGTAACATTGAACTAAACTTGAATAGAAATTTAGAGTATCACAAAAGAGAAAGAGTTGACAAGTTTCATCAATCCCCAAAAACAAAACAAAACTACAAACTATAAAATTATAATAAAAAATGAAGAATGATACAAAATATGATGAGAGATGGTAGGAAAGCCATGGAGAACAAACGAGAGCTTCTCGGTCGTCACCTAAGCCCTAGATAGCTCCCCAATCAAATCTGCTCGAATTCCCTCTCAATTAAGTTTTTATTCCCTTTGTTGCAGCCACATTAAAGCCACGTCAACAATCCCACGCTCAGCGTCAAGTTTCTCACGCTCAACCTCACAAAGGTTCTCACGCCCAACCTCAGGGTTCACAGGAAGCCAAGACATTTTTCTTCATTTTCATCATAGCCTCAAATCTCTCAAGCCTAACCTCAGCAAGCAAAAAGGGAAAATGATGGTTTTGGCTTTCAAAATATGTTTCAAAGATGCTTGACTTGATCTTTCAAAGGTTATTCTATCAAAATCTTCATTTCTTCTTCTTTTCCTAGGATAAGACATAAAAAACTAATAAAAATCCTAAAAGGTTAAAAATAGCTAACTTACTCCTAATTAATAACTAGATTACCATAAAAATGATCAAAACAAAATTCTGAGTAATAAAATAAATGCCATGATGTATCAATATACAAGGCATTTATCAAGTATCGAGGTGTTGAGGAATGTAAAATTTAGAATTCGATGTAAATCTTCTATTTCTATTTCTATATAGGCTAAACACATATCAACCAATCCTTAAATTTTTTACCTCCAAAAATTCTATCTCTTTCTAACTTTTTTTTTTTTTTACCTTTTTATGTTTTTACTTCTTTTTCTTCTTTTCTTTTTTCCCTTTTTTTTTTATATAAAGAGAATTTTATATATTTATATTTTATTACTATTTTATATTTAAATTTTATCAAAAATATATTCTTAAAATATTTAATATAATTATATGCTTTTTTTAGGGAATATAATTATATGCTCTGTATTACATAAAATGTTATTATTTATATTAAATGAATGATAAATGTATATAAATACTTATTTAAATTAATTGAATTTTAATAAATATGTATTTAATTTCTAGGACTTTCCCCCTTTTATATATAAGAAAAGAGATCCCTCCCTTGCCACATGCCATTATTTTGGGCAAAAAAATTATTCACAAAATTATCTCTCTTACTTTTTATTTTCTTTTCACTTTTTTTATTCTGTTTTTTTATATTATATTTTATTTAATAGAAAAGAAAGCTCTTCCCTTCCGCCATATCATTATTTGGGGAAAATTTATTCTCGAAAAACCTTTTTTCTTACTTTTTATTTTCTTTTTAGCTTTTATATCTTGGGGGCGCTTGGAAATAGAGACCCGGATTTGAAAACAAAAAAAAGAAAACAACGTTTTCAGCGTTTTCTTCAAATCTGAAAACGCGGTGGCATGATGGTAAATATCATCTTATTCATCGGCTTCTTTCCATTGAACAAAAGCGACCCTCGCGACCGTGCAAAATAGAGTCACACAACCCAGACTTCGTGATGCAGCCATGGACGGCAAAGAGTGACTTGATGCTGCAAGAGTAGAGATGTAGTTGCTGACTTGTCACTGTGTGGGGTCGATATTGAGTGGAGATCATGAGTACCCAAAAATCTATCTAAATATCGTAGAATGGATCCATATTGAGTGGAGATGACATGTTCTCGAAATGAATCATATTGAGTGGAGATTACCTATTTTCAAAACTCTGTCGAAATATCATTACATAGGCCTAAGTGCAGTTGAGGGATGCTGTTGCTCATCATGAAAAAGGATTATATTAAATTGAAAAGAAAAACCTTAATAGTACCTGAAAAAGGGATATATTATCCATACTAAAAATATATTTAATAAATTAAATTATTCAGAATGGGAATTGACCCGCGCGCGGTAGGTTCAGTGGAACAAATATAGAAACCATAGAAGTTATAATATTCTGGCTTTATGAGAGTGACACGTGATAATTAAGTTGAAAAGTAAAAGAAAATAAATGAAAGAATAATAGAAAGGAAGAAAGAGGAGTTAGAACTTAGAACATGAATTGTTCTTTCTTTCTCTCTTTCTTTCTTTCCCTTTAGGTGATAAGTGTTTAGTCAAGGGTTTGTTTCCTATATTATATGAATTGATTGATTATAATGGAGTGTTCAACTTCAACCAAGGAATTTCTTTTTCTATATTATATTATTATATTGTTTGATAATGATACCCTCCTTAGACCTATTGTCTTTGGCTGAGCTAATAAATAATAAATAATTTAAGAAATATGGAAGGTGGTAATTAATTGACTTGTAAAATACTTTTAATGTATCACCATTTTTTTCATAGTTTAAAGATAGTGTACTTTTAAAGTGGGAGACAATTATAACCATAAAAAATAAATATTTTAAAAATTATATAAATACATGATTATGAAATAATCGTTGCATGAGAGCATAAAATTAGTTTAAACTTTAAGTTTATTACTTTAAATTCAATAATCATTACATGAAAAAATGATTTTAACGACTAATTAATTTATTTTTGATTTTTTTATATTAGTCTCTAAATTAATTAAAAATTAATTTCATAAATAGTTAAAATGTTGACAATTAATTTTTTTAAATTGATTTAGATACTATTTTAAAAATTAAATCAGTAATATTTTAGTGATTAATTTAATGATATTAGAAATCATTTTAGAGACCAATTATTTTTTAATCTTTAAAATGATATCTAAATTAATTTTGTTATGAATGAAAATTTTAGTGTCTAAATTTATTGTAATGAATAAGCTATACAAATTAAAAGTAAAAATTAAACATAATATTCAAATCAGCTGGTGTGGTGTCCAGCAAGTTACGTATGAAATTCGTTGGACCTATGCTATAATGTCATCCGATTTTGCATGGGACTAGTCTTTGGTCTAAAATTTTATTAGACAGTACAAATGATCAACTATGGACATTTTATTCCAAACATTGTTTTATTAATTTATTTTAGGTCCAACTCATCATCGTTGAACCGGTATATAACTAGAAAAAAACATGAGATGCAATTTTTTCATTTGAAACAAAGATTCAAAGAAATCTGTAAATGAAGCTGGTAGTGGAAATGATTTGTAGGTTAAGACTTATATATTACAGAATGATAGACGGATAGTTAGGGAAGATCTTGCAAGAATTTAACTTTGTCAAATGAGTCAACCTCATTCGAGACCTTAGATCAAACCCCCACCCCATACACGAATAAGAAGAGGTTTGAGATGTACCTGAGTTCAGGTTTGGTTATACGTGTGGAATACCTAATTTGTAATTTGATATTTTCCTTGACGAAAAGTTAAGTTAGAAGTTAGTAGTATTTGATAATCACAATTGTTTTTTTTATTTTTATTTTTAAAATCACATTATTTTAACTTAAACTTTGACAATATGGCTGAAAATTTTTAAACCATGGTGTATTTTGGCTAAGAATTCTAGAAGGATATATACTATATGGAGACCAAATTCTACGTCTCTAGCCATGTATGTCCAATGTCTCCTTCAGAATGGAAAATAAAACGCGTTATCGGAAACCGGTGATGTGATTCTTTAATTAATCTTTATTATAAACATTATAATTAAAATTCAATCAATTTAATTATAATTGATGATGATGATAACAACAACAACAAAGCATTAGTGGATTCGTCTAGTTCCTGGGATTTTAGTAAATGGCCATCATGCGTTTAAAAAGAATTTGGTAGAAATTGAAAACTTCTGCAAAACAAACGACACCCATAAACGGTCCCATTAGAGTACACGAGATTTAATTATTAATTGTTTAGGAAATGATCCTTAAATTTGTATTCTTCTAAATTCTAAACAATTTTTTTCAATTGTTTACAATTAATGGAAGGGCAAATAGCTAATAATTCTTCAAAAAGGATACAACACTGGATATCTATCTTTTGAGGGAGAATGTAACATTTAAATTATTATAATATGAAGGATACAACAGTGGACTCACAACACTGAATTAATCAACCCCAGGGAAAAAAAAAATTCTAATTCTGAAATTCAAAGACAAATTAATAACTTAAACACCTTGGATTCTAATTTGATGAAATTCTAATTAATTAATTAATTAATCCCATACATGTTCCCCATGCCACCCAATGAAGTGTGGTCCGTGGTGGTGGTATAGATGCGGCGCTTGTTGATTTTGGCGCTAACCTGGTACTTGGAATAACAGAAACAACAACGTGCGACAAAACAAAGCATGGTCTCCAACATCATTCTCTTCACTGATTTCCTCGGAGCTGGAATCACAGAGGCATTAACAACCTTAACCCTTGTTGTATTCATCTTCATCGTCAATTCTTCACCACCACCTTCTTCTCCTCTTCCTCAACAACCACCACTGTAGAGTCTTTGTTGCCAGTAGGATTTGGCTACGTTACTTTTTAATAATTTCTCACTCTTTTTTTTTATATTTTATTTGTGGTTTCCTCAACTCATCAACTAAGGTGTTTATATATATAATAAAAAAGTATTAATTGGTAGATACGATGTTTCCTAAACAGCTGGCAAGTGGAGTTAAATGGTCCCAAAAGCCTAGGATGTAGTTATAGACTTATAGTCACTTGAAAGTGAAGTGTGAAAAGTTGAATCGCATGCTTTTCTGGGAAAATTTCCAAATATACTTCCCTAGTGTGAATGATTATGACTATTTGGTAGCGTATAATTAAGGGCTCTTCTTGACTTTAATTTTACGAAAAATTAAATCACGCGATATTCAAATTGCAGTCGAACATTTAACTCACGTGCAGGTTTTTTAATTATTAGATCAGGTTTAAAAAAAAAATGTTAATATATTAGTTATGTAATTTTTAAAAACAATTTAAAAGGCTGAAAATATTTTAAAATGGTTTTTAAAAGTAAACTAATTCAAACGCATGCTGATTTTTTTTTCAAGACAATATTTCTAACATATATAACTTGTTTAATTATAGTATGTTAACTGATAAAATTTAATAGTTTCATTTTAACAAAAACATTTAAAATAAAATAATTTGAAGTAATTAAAGTCAATATTTTTTTTTTGGGTATTGAATCAATTTAGAGGAAAGTTAAATTATTAGGGAAAATTTGGAATTAATTATATATGTCAAATGAACCTGTTTTTTCAAATTAAGAATTGTGGATAGAAGAATTTTTTTAATTTATTTAATAATTAAGAAATTATCATTAAAAAATAATATTTTCTCCTAAAAACATAATTGTAATAAATTAAGTCAGTGTGTTTTTTTTTCTTCTCTTTTTTTTGAAGAAAACTAATTTACTGTCTAAAGTATGAATAACAATTAATTGAGTCTTTAAAATTACAAAATGTTATTTTACTATTTGAAATTACTAAATATGGATTATTTTACCCGTTATTTTATAATTTTATATATTAAAATAAAATTTATTTTATAATAATAGAGAGTAAAATATGTGTTACTTCATTTATATATAAATGAAACAAAAGAAAATTATGTTTTTTATTATTTGTTGACAAATAAATTGAAAGCGAGTCACTTAAAATTTGTCAACGTGTCACGTGAAAATTGCATTATGGTTCAAAAACAATAACATCCATATGAGAGATATATGTCCCAAGAACGATCTCTATGATTTATCATTACACGCTTCACTTTGACTTCGAGTCTACATGTTTTGTCCTCTATGTGTGGTTTAATTTGAAGATGTAAAACAAATAAATGATTGCTTTAGTCTACAAGTTTTGTCCTCTATGTATATTTCAATTAGTTTGATTAAATCCTTATTGTTTTCGATCTTATTTGTATTTGTTGATTAGATTCAATTTCTTAATTTCCAAAATGAATCTCTTAAATGATTAAAGAGCAAAACAAATTTTACTAAAAAAAATGTGATTTTTTAAAAAATTTGATCAAAAAATTTTAATTCTATCACGGGACGGAGATACATTGCTCAGTGGAGGAGGGAGGCAGCCCCTAAGTTTTTTTTTTTTTTTTTGTTATATATGTAATTAATATAAAAGTATATAATATTTTTAGGTTATTTTTAATATATATATATATATATATATATATATATATATATTATGTTTAATGATAGGTATTTTAAGCACATTAAAAAAAAGATAATGTGAGTTTTATCTACTTGAAATAGTAAAGATTTAAAATATTAATAATAATTTTATCTTATAAATTTTTTTTATCTATTTTTATATTTTAAGTAACAAATTTATATTTTTATCAAATTATCAAATTTTACTCAATAGATAAAATTTTATCCTATTATTCAATATTAAAAAAAATTCATCATATTTGTTGTGACTTTTTTTTTGAGAGATAATTACATCAAAATTAATTTGTTTTCGATAAAAAAAAAAATTACTTTTATTCTTATTTTTTTCACCATTACAAGGAATGAAACCTCTTTTGGTAGCATGAAGTTGGAGGCCTATTCAGAAAAAAGAAGAAGTTGGAGACCTTCAGCAATACCAATAATAATAAATAACTAACAAGCATAAAACTATTTGGATTCTCAAAATAAGAGTGTATATAATTTATGAATTATCTTTAAATAATAATAATAATAAAATATTTATTTTTAATCTTAAATTATGTTCTCTTATAAAAGAGTTATAATTTTAAATTACCAAATTATAAGAATTCTTGTAACCAAGAAATTATAAAATTATATAGTATATTTTTTTTTAATTGTTGTCCCGTAAAAGCCTAGGCTCCGTCCCTACCACTTGTCAATTCTCTATATCTACTATTGAGTCCTACACAAAATACCCATCAACTTTCCATATCTACTATTGAGTCCCACACAAAATACCCATTAATGGTTGAAACTGACATATAGTGTCATTATGCATCATAGTTTGGAAACCAAACCATTTAACACAACTGAGAGAATACCTTGCATTCCAAGAACAAATAATTTGAAGATTATTTCTCTCCTGACACCCCCACACACCACACTTCATTTTACCTCCAATAGACATCTTTTTAATGAGATTTTTATTTTTTTTACGTTATCTTATCCTTAAAATTTTTGAAACAAAAAGAGTTACCATCAATGGAACTTGTTTATTCATAGTATTCTTTTCCTTTGCTCATTTATGGAGTATTGTTATAAGAGCTTTGTATGCAAATAAATCTGCATAGGTTCCCAAGGATTCTTTGTCCATATATCATCCGTTTCCTCAACTTAGCCCACTACATCCGACCTCTTCCTCCCATGCATGAACCAAAGTCTTCTCCCAAAGGGAAGAACTCCAATTCACAAACAAATTCTATTACTATCATCACCCTTGCGCTGATTGGATCTCCACTATTATGGAGTACTACGGAAATAAAGAAAGGTCAAAAAGCCTAGTAAATTTGAAATGTTATAATATGCACTAAAATAAGTTCATTATAGATCTATCTAAAACAATATGCATTGTTGTTAAAAAACAAATTAAAAAAATATATATACAAGTTTTCTTGTGCAATATCACTCTTTACAAAAACCAAATTTTAGGTTGGTTAGCTTAGGTTATTATTATTGAGAAGAATAGTAAACTCATACACATGCAAACATGTTATAAAAATATTCATACATGGCGTGTTACAGTTGTTTATGGCAATTCGCGGGAAAGCAAAAGGAGAACTTTGTGGTAGGATCTGAAGAGGATCTCCACGGGTTTAATACATACTTGGGTAGTGCTTGGCGATTTCAACACCATTCTGTTTGATCATGAGAAGATGGGTGGTATCCAAGGTAGAAATTTCAATTTGTCAGGACGATTTTGGGAAGCTATGCAGAAGGCGAGACTTATTGATATAGGTATTAGTGGCTATCCATTTACATGGCAGTGTGGCGCGTTATTAGAATGCTTGGACATGGTGATCGTCAATAATGTTTGGCGAATGAATTACTAGCAAGGAAAAGTGGAGCATCTCCTCCCTTTGGGCTCTGACCATAGACCCATCTTGCTTATTCCGAAACCTGCATCGTAGCACAACCCATCGTGTCACTCGTTTTGATTCGAAGCCTATTGGCTCACACACTCGGATTTCTTGAGTCTTGTCAAGAAGATTTGGGTCCCCACCAATCCTTGGCCTGATTTTGTTAGCTCTATGAGGAAGAAGTTATAGGATTGGAATAAGAGTACATTTGGGAATATTTTTCGAAAAAAGCGAAGTTTGATGAGGAGATTAAAAGGAATTGACAAGAGCCTGTTATTAGATGCGAGTCCATTTCTTTTGAAGCTTTAGAAGGAGTTATGAACCGATTTAGAGCTTTTCCTTTTTCAAGAGGAAATTGTGTGGTTCCAAAAATCTCGTTGTAAGTAGATTAAATTTGGAGATAGGAACTCTAGATATTTTCATTATACTAGTGTCATTAAGCAAAGGAAGAATTGCATTGACAAGTTACAAGATGTTGACGGGAGTTGGATCTCAGACCCAGCTAACTTATAAGCCTTGGTGACAAACTTTTTCAAAAAGGTGTTTGCTGTTACTACTGATTTTGTGCCTATGAGGGTGGTGCTTTTTGTCAAATTAATAGAGACATATGTTAAGGTTTGGCGCATCAAATTGAGGACGTTGAGGTATGGAATGCTCTTTTCTCTTTTCAGCATGAGGGCGTTTAAAGCACCTGGAGAGGACAGATTTCAACCTGTTTTCTTTCAAAATCAGTGGCATATATTCGATTCTTCCATTTGTAGATTAATTCAAGATATGTTGTTGGAGCTCAGCAGAATTAAGCCGCTAAATAAGACTCTTATTACTTTAATTCCGAAAGTTGAGCTAGTTCTTTGTATTAAGAACCTATGGCATATTAGCCTATGCAATGTCACGTACAAGATACTCACCAAGGTGATAGTGCAGAGGTTAAAGAGTATCATGGGAGATATTATTAGCCCAACCTAATTAGCCCAACCTATAATAGTTTTGTCCCTAGAAGGCAAAGTAGAGACAATATTGTGATTATGCAAGAGATTGTGCATTCAATGAGATGGAAAAGGGGAGACATCAGTTGGATGATGGTCAAAATCGATCTGGAAAAAGCTTACGATCGCATGCGATGGGAATTTATTGAGGAAACGCTAAAGGTCATTGGAATCTCGCATCAGTTGACTACAACTATTATGACATGCATATCTACAACCACCTTCAGCGTGATGTGGAATGGTGAGAAGACGGAGGAGTTTAGTCTTGCTAAAGGCATTAAACAAGGTGATCCTCTATCCCCCTATCTCTTCGTGATGTGTATGGAGCGACTCTCTCAAATAATTGATGCGGCAATTCATGGAAAGTAGTGGAAGGCAATCAAGCTCACATGTAGAGGCCCCCTCCTATCGTACCTTGCTTTTGCAGATGACTTAATTTTATCTGCAGAAGCATCGATGACCCAGGCAACGATAATCATTAAATGTCTATCTACGTTTTGCAAAAGCTCGGGCCAAGTAGTAAACAAGGATAAAACAAAAGTTTTTTTCTTAAAAAATGTGGGCTTTTGAGTGAGAAGGCAGATAAGTGAACACTTGGGCTATGGTTGGACGAAGGAGATGGGCCGGTATCTTGGCGTAAATATTCATAATGGTAGAGTCTCGAGGCGCTCATTCCAAATGCTTATTGATAGATTGACTGTGCGTATGAGTGTTTGGAAAAAATGTAATCTTTCCTTTACAAGGAGATTGATTATGACCAAAGCAGTGTTAACAGCCCTCCCAAATTACACTATGTAGTCCTCTTATATTCCTAGAACTATCTGTAATGTCTTAGACAAAATCTGTATGAGGTTTGTCTAGGGTGATAAGGATGGGAGCAGAGGTTTGCACACAGTTGCTTGGGAGTGTATCTATAAGCCTAAAAAGCTTGGAGGGCTAGGAATGTGACTTACAAGGAATATGAATGATGTGCTCATGCTTAAGATTGCATGGGATATGTGCAATAAATTGGATGAACTGTGGGCCCAAGTTCTGCGTGGAAAGTATATGAAAAATGATGGGATAATCCCTTCCATAAAGAACTGCAATGCGAAATCAAATTGTTGGCAAGGAGTTATACAACTGTGGAATCATTTTATTAACTCAATTTACTGGAGTATTGGCTAGGGAGATTATATTCGAGTGTGGCTTGACTATTGGATACCGGAGCTAGGCAGCTTGTGCGATTTGTCTCTAACTGCAGTTGACAATCTAGACCTTAACCTTAAGCTGTCTGAGGTTTGTGGCGAGGATGGGAACTGGAACATGATTTACTTTCTAACACATCTCCCCTTGTATGCTTGTGATATTATCAAAACGTTGACTCCCCCTACAAGAAGTGGTAGTAAGGACTGTTTAGCCTGGAAGCATTCTCAAAATGGGAACTTTTCTATATCTTTTGCTTATATGTCTCTAATGAATCTTGATATGGAAACGGTTTTGCTATCGCAACTGGTGTGGCGGTGGCCGAGACCAAAAAGGATCCACTACTTCCTCTGGAAAGTGGTGAACAAAGCCCTTGTGCCAAATAGACTTAGATGGGGTTGAGGCTTGTCGAATTTGGATATATGTCCGCTGTGTGGCACCCATAGTGAAACCATCATGCATGTGCTTTGAGGCTGTTGACACGTAAGGAACATCTAGAACAAACTCATCCCACCGACCGTTAAGAATGGTTTTTATGTGGTTAGCATGAGTACATGGCTTCAGAACAATCTTAGCCTTATCTCTCACTCTGGATCCTCCTAGCAGATTATTTTTGGTGTCAAACTTGATGCAATATGGACACGAAGAAATAAATGGGTGTTTTCCAAGATCTGGGAAACGAGCGATGTGGTAGCTCGAAAATGCTCCATGTACTCGAGTAGCATTTCAAGGTGTATGGCGAAGGATCAGATTGCTCACCACTCCATGAGGAAAGAAAAGGAGACTTATGATTCTTGGCAACCCCCTCCACAGGGTTGGTGCAAGTTGAATTGTGATGGAGCAATTTCATCCTCGTCGAAGATAACAACAACAAGGGGAGTTATGAGGGATGAGTAAGGTCGTTTCTGTTTTGGTTTTGCAAAATGTCTCGAACTTTGTTCAATCATACACGCAGAGCTTCAAGCGATTCTCATTGGACTAGATATAGCCATGCAAAAAGGTTTCCTGAATATCATTGTGGAGTTGGATTCTAAAAATGCTATTAACTCACCCGATTTTTACCATCATTGAGGATATCTGGAATTTGATCCCTCAAGGTTTGCAACTCCAATGGCAACATTTTTACCGAGAAGCCAATTTGGCAACAGATGCACTAGCAAGGCATGCTAAGGATTCAAGTTATGATTTTGTACAGTTTGACTTAGTTCCTAATTGTATTTCTATTCTTTTGCAAGGAGATGCTTTAGCTACCGCGTATGTAAGATAGTCGCTTTTTGGCCTTAGGATCCTCATGGAATAAAAAAAAATAACTTAAGTTATTAGATACTAAAAAAAAATCAAATGTACAAGTACAAGTTATAATCCTTCAGAAGTGATTAAAGTGGAATAATCAAAGGAACAAAATAATGTAAATGTAAAAAGAAACTTTCTCAGTTGGAACAACTCTACGAAAAAAAAGAAGTAAACAAACTTTTTTTTTTTTTATGATGAAAACATTTTTTTTTTTTTGCATATTTTATCATTCATTATAATATTTAGGTTTAAAAATGTGTTTAGTTCTTTAAATTTGAATGATTATTTTTTAATCTTAAGAAAAATTTTGATTTTATTAGTTATTCCAATTTGAGTAATTGTGTTTTCTAATAATTAAAAAAAAAACTATTTTTAGTAGTCCCTAAGCTGTACAAAAATACTAATAAATAATAAAAAGAATATTCAATATAGAACCTGAACCTACGGATTATCACTTGAACTTTTTCTTGGGCTGGGTTGAAATAATAGGGCTTAATATGTTGTTATGTGTTGGTAGTTATTATTTTTACCTCCCTAATTTAATTTATACCTCCCCTTTAAATACAATTCCCAAACTACCCCTGTCTTCTTATTTGCGTTTCCAGAAAAAAACATACCTCCCTCAAAGTTGCAACTTGGTTACACACAGTCATTCTCATAATTTGTTGTAGATAATATATTAATAAATAACATGTAACAATTTTTCTTTCTCTCTCACATTTCTAATCCTGCTTATTCCCTTTTCCTAATTCTCGATCCTCGATTCATTATTGTCGTTTATCCCAAATTTCAATTTCATTCCATTTCTATTTGATTTTTTATATAACCCTTGATTTAATTTTCATGGATAATCTACAGTCTACAAGCTTTTGAATTGAATTTCCTATCCATTGAATCAATGATCTTGGTCCAGGGGCGATAAAGTTTATATATCTATATCATAAATTTCATTGAAGGACGGAGCAGAATTTCATTGAAGGATGGAGCAGTTTTCCATCTTTGTAGATGATGAGGATTGTAACAAAATCCAGGGAGGGTTTATTTGATATAGGACGTGTGATTATTTTTGTTAACGGCGAGTAAAGTTTTGTTAACATTTAAGGGTTTCTCGAAATTTGGTGGGGGTGTTTTCTGAAAAGGCTAGATGAAGAAGTGGGGATATTTTGGGAAAAAAATAAATTAAAGGGGAGGTATACAATTAACTAGGAGACTAATTAAGGTTGCTAACTACACCACTAAGTTGTTTCTTGCTTTTCTTTTTTGGTTTTCAGAATAATTAATTAGGTAAAATTATATTTTCTAATCATATCCAATTTTTGTCTGATTTATTTTAAATTTATTTGGTGACATAATCACTTATTTTAATAAAATAAATAATTATATGTAATTTAATATATTTGTCTAAATTGTTTCTAGTTAATATAAGTTCTCTCTTACTTATTTAAAGAAATAAATTTTATCTACTTATAAAATAATCATTTATCTAATAATTATTTATTTTATAAACACTTATTATAATTTAAAAAAACTAATCCTTTCACTTCCAAAATGTCCAATCCCGGAGATAAAAAAGATAACATTCCAGAAAAATGTGTAAGAAGCAACAATCAGCTATGTATAACTTATAACTCACAAGTGAAACACAATATTTTCATATAATGTGTAAAAGAGAAAAAAGATATAAATTAATGGTGTAAAATATTATCAATAAATTATCATTAAACTTGTGTGTAAAACTTCTGCACTTCCAAATTTTGTTTAACCCTGATACATTATAGAATATTCAATCTTAATATTGCATATTGCCCAAATTATATTGTAGATTCGAAATTTCGTAACACAATGGAGTGGGCAAGAGAAATGAAGGAAACAGCACTCTTTCATAATTGATGTTGTCATGGCATGCTGTTTTCATTTTAAGATATTTTAACACTTTCAGGGTTGTGCAAAGTATTATCATTTTTATTTTTGCTGAATGCTAAGTATTATCATCTTCGTTCATGAAAATCAACATTTTACCATTTGTTTGATAATGTAATTCATCTATTTTGACTCATCCTATTTTAATTGCATAAGTCGTTCCACAAAATCTTTTTTCAGATATAAAGCTCTAGAAAACAAGATCTTGCAATAAAATGCAAATCCGTAAATTTGAAAATTTGAAAATACCAATAATTAATGCTATCTTGAAATTTTAAAAATAAAAGATATCATATCCTATGATGTGATAATTAAGTTTATAATTTTTTTTAACCAATAATTACTAGCATAAATAATAATAATTTGTAAGAAAATTATGTTACGAAAGAGAATGTTCACATTATATATAATATAATATAATGTGAACTCAAAATCTTTGAAAATATTATTCTTTACTTTTGACGAAAATTGTTTCGTATCCATTATGAGAACAGAATAAAATATAACTATACATTATGGATATATATTGTATCTATATCTATGTGGGGCATTCATATATTCTGAACTTGCTAATTGTCATCTTGGACTGAATTCAGTCTTTGACTTTCTCCAAGATTTCTTCCAATCGTCAAGGATTGTAATGTAGTAACGTTTCCCAAAACGTGAAGCTTGAGTTAATTAACAGACAAATATTTGGGTTTGGACCACCAGTCAGAAGAAAATTTCAATTTTGTATCTGTGTAAAGATTTGGATCAAGCACTTGCATTAATTCGCATGTAACACACTTATCTTTTCAAAGGAAACTTTCCTCTTTCATTTTTAGTTTGGTTAAAATGACCTAGATTTTAAACTTAGTCGTTGATTATAATTATCTATATATCTCTACTATTTTCTTTTTATGCATGTGACTGGTTAGATATAATTTATCAAAATTAAAGATTATAAAGACTTTTTTTTAAAGGAAATAATATAAAGACTTAATTAAATATGTCTTAGGTTCCTAATATATTAATGCCTTTTATTTTAGGTTTCTATTAATTTTTTTGGTAGTTTTGAATCCCTAATCTATATGTTAAAAGTTTTCATTTTGGTTACGGTCATTAGTAAGATTTTGTTATCTAATTACATATTTGTTAACATAACACATTAGTACATGAGTTATATATCTATCTGTGTTTAACGGGAGTGTTAAGACTTAAAACAAAAAAAATTAATATATGAGGAATTTAAAACAAAAATAGTTCGTTTACAAGGGACCATTATAGTTGCTGCTAGACGATTAACAAATAAACATTTAGATTCAAAAATTATCACAAGATATTTAAACTAACACTTAAAAAACAAAAAGAATCATTCATAGTTTAACCAATGACTTGATTACATTCAGATTAAGCCACAACAACCACTAGTAATGATGCATAATGTAAGGGTTTAGCGATTTTTATTGTGTGGAATCACGATTGCAAGGAAGCTAGGGATGCAAATTTTTGTTTGAAACAGAGATTTGAAGGAATATGTAAATGAAGCTGGTGGTGGAAGTCAATGGTAGATTAAGGCTTATATATTGCAGAATGATAGTTAGGGAAGTTAGTATTTGATAAGGCTTAATACTCTTTTATTTTATGTTATTTGTTTTTTTTCTCAATATATCAAGACCTAATTAAAAAAAAAAACATAAAAATTCATTTGATAATTACAATTTTATTTTTTTTAGCCAAAGAGTTAGAATTACAAAATTATTTGAGAAAAGGAATTCTAGAAGGATACTGTATGGAGACCAAATTCTACGTCACTTAGCCATGTATATGTAATATGTCTCCTTCAGAATGAAATAAAAAACGCGTTATCAAAAAACCAGTGATGCGATTCTTTAATGTTTATCTTTATTATAAATAAATTAAACATTATAATGAAAATTCAATCAATTTGCTTATTTGATGATGAAGCATTAGTGCATTCGTCTGTTTCCTGGGATTTTATAGCCAATGGCCATCACACACGTTTCAAAAGAATTTGGTAGAAATTGAAAACTTCTGCGAAACAAACGACACCCATAAACGGTCCCATTAGAGTACACGAGATTTAATTATTAATTGTTTAGGAAATGATCCTTAAATTTGTATTCTTCTAAATTCTAAACAATTTTTTTTTCAATTGTTTACAATTAATGGAAGGGCAAATAGCTAATAATTCTTCAAAAAGGATACAACACTGGATATCTATCTTTTGAGGGAGAATGTAACATTTAAATTATTATAATATGAAGGATACAACAGTGGACTCACAACACTGAATTAATCAACCCCAGGAAAAAAAAGATTCTAATTCTGAAATTCAAAGACAAATTAATAACTTAAACACCTTGGATTCTAATTTGATGAAATTCTAATTAATTAATTAATCCCATACATGTTCCCCATGCCACCCAATGAAGTGTGGTCCGTGGTGGTGGTATAGATGCGGCGCTTGTTGATTTTGGCGCTAACCTGGTACTTGGAATAACAGAAACAACAACGTGCGACAAAACAAAGCATGGTCTCCAACATCATTCTCTTCACTGATTTCCTCGGAGCTGGAATCACAGAGGCATTAACAACCTTAACCCTTGTTGTATTCATCTTCATCGTCAATTCTTCACCACCACCTTCTTCTCCTCTTCCTCAACAACCACCACTGTAGAGTCTTTGTTGCCAGCTGGATTTGGCTACGTTACTTTTTAATAATTTCTCACTCTTTTTTTTTTTATATTTTATTTGTGGTTTCCTCAACTCATCAACTAAGGTGTTTATATATATAATAAAAAAAAGTATTAATTGGTAGATATCATGTTTCCTAAACAGCTGGCAAGTGGAGTTAAATGGTCCCAAAAGCTGAGGATCATAGTTGTAGTCACTTGAAGTGAAGTGTGAAACTGGGATATGGGAATCGCATGCATTTCTACGGGAAATTTTCCAAATATACTTCCCTAGTGTGAATGACTATGACTATTTAGTAGCGTATAACTATTGAGTATTAACTAATCTTCTTTGAATTTAATTTGGCGGAAAATTAAATCATGTAAGATCCAAATTGAGTTTAGCATTTAATTCACATACAGGTTATTTAGATCAGGTTTCAAAAAAAAAAATGTCAATATATCAGAATGTAGTTTTTAAGAACAATTTAAAAGGCTGAAATATTAATTAATGGTTTTTAAAACTAAACTAATTTGAGTTCCAAAAAAAAAGTAAACTAATTCAAACGCGTGCTGAATTTTCTTTTTAAGTATTTCTAACATGTGACTTTTTTTAATTAGGGAAAATTCTAACATGTGACTTATAGTATGTTAAAACTGATATTTAATAGTTTCATTTTAACAGAAACATTTAAAATAAAAGAATTAAAAGTAATAAGAGCCTTTCATTTTTTGGTATTGATTCAATTTAGAGAAAAGTTAAATAATTTGGAAAATTTGGAATTAAATTGTGTCAAATGAACCTGTTTTTTTCAAATTAAGAATTGTGGATGGAATAAGTTTTTTTTTTAAATTTAATTAACAATTAAGAAATTAACTTTCAGTATTCGACTAAAAACATAATAGTAATAAATGAAGTTGGTATCTTTTTTTCTTTTTCTTTTTTGAAGAAAATTAAGTTAGTGTCTAATTGTGTGAATATGTTTATTGAGTCTTTAAAAATATTAAATGGTATTTTAGTATTTGAAATCACTAAATATGAATTATTTTAGCCCTTATTTTATAATTTCAAATAAAATTTATTTATAATAATAGAGTAAAATATTTGTTAATTAATTTATAAATAAAAACAAAGAAAATGATGTTTTTTTTTTTATTATTTGTTGACTAATAAATTAAAAATGAGTAAGTCATGTGAAGATTTGTCAACGTGTCACGTGAAAATTGACATCATGGTTCAGACAATATCCATTTGAGATATATGTCCAAGGAAGATTCTCTATGATTTATGGCTACATGATTCACTTTAATTTGATGATTTCGAGTGAGTACAATGTGTGGTTCATTTGAAAATACAAAATAAATAAATGGTGATTATAGTCTACAAATTTTGTCTTCTTTCAATTAGTTTGGTTAAATTCTTATTGTTTTCAATCTTATTTTATTTGTATTTGTTGATTAGATTCAATTTCTTATTTTTCAAAATAATCTCTTAAATGATAAAAGACCAAAACAAATTTTACTAAAAAAATGTGTTTTTTTAAAAAGATATTTTTTCAATTAAATAAGTGATTAAAGTTTTCAATTAGTATCATATTTATAAATATGCATGTTTTAAAATTAAAAATAATTTTTAAGACATAAGAGTTAAATCTTTTTTAGTTTACCAAATACCACACTAATATTATATTTTTTTTTGGTTCTTTGAAATATTTTGACATAAATTTGGATCAGTTTATTGTTTTTAGTTTTAAAATTTTTAAAAATCAAAATTACTATTTGTTTTAAATTTTGAGTTCCAGTGTATTCTTATTTTTTAATTTTTAAAATATTTTTGCAAATTTGAGACAAATAAATTGATAAATATAAAAAATTAAAGACAAATTAAACATGCTTAAATGAAGATGACGGTGATGGTGACATTGACATTGACGGTGATAAAATGGTAGTAAAAAGACAATGAAAATGATGGTGATGGTGGCGGTAACGATGACAACAACGACAATGGTGACATTGACGATAAAATAATGATTATGATAACAATAGTCGTTCAATGGTGGTGATGAATACAATCACAATGGTAGTGATGACAACGGTGGTAGTGATGGTGGCGGAGGCGACAATGACAATGTGGTGGTGACGGCGATAATTATGGTGGTGGCAACAACAGTGATGATTGCAGTGGTGTGGTGATAATGGTGGTGATAGTGACGACGGTGTAGTGGTGACGACAGTAGTGATTGTAACAACAAAGGTGTGGTGTGGTGGTGGTATTGGTGGCAACGATGGTATGGTATTGATGACGATGATGGTGGTGATAGCGACAACGATATAATGGTGGTGACAACAGTTGTGGTGGTGGTGAAATGGTGATTGTCATGACAACGGTGGTTATAAAGACAATGACGATGATAATGTTGGTGGCGGTGGTGGTGTGGTAGCACAGAGGCAACAATGAAGTGATGGTGATGGCGGTTACAATGATGTGATAACAGCAACAATGGAGTAGGAGGTTTGATGATAATGAAAATATATTTTTTCAAATTAAAAATCAAATTTACAAAACATTTTTTTATTGTTTTGAAAATAATGCAAAACTATTTCAAAATTAATTTAGAAATCAATTTAGCTTCATCTTTTATGAAACACGTTTTGTTTTAAAATTATATTTCAAAATCATAAATCGAAAACTCTCCATTATTCCAAACGAAGCCTTAGTTAGTTTATTGTATGATAATGTTTACTTTCCTTTTTTCTTTTTTTTTCCAGTGAATATTACTTAAATCCTTTAACTACTTTGTTTCTTTTAATCGCAAACATAGTTTGGTTAATACGATGTCCTATAGAATAGTACAAGATGCATAAAAAAAATATGATTTGAGATTTGCATTCCAATAAACACATGACTCATCTGTTTGTTTTCCTTCTCCTCTTGTGATAACTTATCATACTATAAGTGTGGTGTGTGACACAATTGGAAAGAAACAATCCCAAATCCATTGAACCCACCTAATCCTCACCTAACCCTCAACAAGCATACTCATGCACTCCATACATGAAAGAAGAATTCAATAATCATGAGGAAAGATAATAAACAAAACTCATTCATTGTCTTTTCAGTCACTTCCATTATATAATTTTGATAAATTTCACAATATATTCATTAGAAACAACCTTTTGGTCATTTCAAAGTCACATACAAAGGTATTTCTCTATTAATTTAAAGTATAAATGAATGAGGGTCATCCTAATTGGAGAAGGTTAGCCATCAAAATTAAATTTTGGATTAAAATAATCTTTATTTTTTTATGTGCATTAATTAAGAATATTTTAATAATTTAATATTTAATGAAACATAAATCTTTTTTTGTCTCCTATCATAATTAATTATTTTTTCTCAAAATAAATTGTCATAAATGAAGCGAGAGAAAATATTTTTTTTTAATTAAGTATTAAATTATTATAATATCTAATAAATTATTTTAAATAAAAATAAAGGTTGTTTTAATCCAAAATATTTTGATGTTGATTACTAATGTCTTCAAACAATTAGGATGGACATTAACAACCCTATATGTATTTTTAAAAATAAAGTTTAGACACATATTTTAAAAATGAAAGTTTAAACACATGTTATGGACGTGAGAATGGATATCTAGAGATTGATTTTAAAATTCTCAACTTTTTAAGATTAAGTTCCTAGCATGACTGTTGTTTCATTAGTTTTTTTCTCCACATATCTTACATTCATAGTTAATTTATCAACATCTAATGCTATTGATGGTAAGCTTCTTCACCAACTTTTCAACAAAAACAAAAATGTTAATTGGTATTATAAAAGCATCAAGTTCTTCACGGCAGGTGTTGTGTAACGTGTATGAATATGAAAGCTTAACCGTTGGGTGAAAGCCAGATATCCTAACCGTCGGACGACAACAGATTATTGATTAAATTATCATAAATTAATTGTATATAATATATTTCAAAAGAAATAATTGGATAAAAAAAGGAAAGATCGAAACAATTATAATTTTTTTTTTGGATTAAGTTACAAATATTAATAAAATCATTTGTCAAATATTGATTTAGCATGATAGTACACATTTCATCATTATAATTCTGATAAGACAACATGATTTAAACCATAGGTTGTACTGTCGAGTAAGTACAACCTATGGTTCGATTTGAAATATGCAAAAACAAATAAATGATGCTTGTAGTTTACAAGTTTTGCCTTTATGTATATTTTCAATTAGTTTGCATATTATTAGAATGTAAATCTCATATCATGTTTTTTTAACGACAAGCGCTAATTTTATTAATACAATGTCTGGTAAAGAAGTACAATATGCATACAAAACATGATCAGAGATTTGCATTCTAATAATATACAATGGTAATAAATCATACACCCCAAACATCAACCACATAAAAACCAAACCCTCAATAGTTATTCCAACAAACACTTGACTCATCTATTTGTTTCCCTTCTCCTCTCATGGTAACTTGTCATACTAGAAACCGTGGTGTGACACAACTAAAAGGAAACAATCTCAAATCCAAACAAGCATATTTATGCATTCTTAGGCATGAAAAAAGGGTTCAATAATCTTGAGGAAAGAGAATAAACAAAACTCAATCATTGTCCTTTCAACCACTTCCATGATAAAATTTTGACAAATTTCAAAATATAATAGGTTTTCTTTGCCTTGGAATTTTTTCAACAGCAGACCTAACATTAAAAACCTCTTTTGAAAAGAAAAATCCAAAATTAAATGGCACACATAGGGTGACAAGAATACTAAATTCTTTCATAGAGTGGCCTCGATGAAGAAAAAACGTCGTGAATTTCCTTTACTAATTCTACTAGGGTGCTCATCATAGAGGATTATGATATTGAGGATTGATTACAATCCTTTTATTCTTATATTTTTTACTTAAAGAACAATTGTGTTGATAATGGGCTGATTCAAGAAGTTAGTCCTCTTTTGTTTTCTTCTCAAGATAATGAGTTGCTTTTGGCTTTGATTGCGTTAGCAAGGCCTCGTAAG
The DNA here is from genome assembly GCA_014843725.1 of Amphicarpaea edgeworthii. Taxonomy (NCBI): domain Eukaryota; kingdom Viridiplantae; phylum Streptophyta; class Magnoliopsida; order Fabales; family Fabaceae; genus Amphicarpaea; species Amphicarpaea edgeworthii. The sequence continues at coordinate 19,131,603 of CM026321.1, forward strand.
CTATTAATCTCTTGGACAAGAAATCGGTTGGAGGTAATATAACTATCAAGATTGATATCCATAAAGCGTTTGATACTTTGACAGTAGAGGTTTAGGTTTCACCCCACTTTTTGCTCTTGGATTTGTACTCTTCTTAATCGGCCAAGTTCTCAATTGCAGTAAATAGCCATTTAGTGGGTTATTTCTCTTAAGAGGGGTTAGACAGGGAAATCCTCTACCCCCTTTGTTTTTTTTTTTTTTTATTGCCGAAGAGGTGCTCAGAGGGATCTCCTTCCTAGTTTCCATGGGGATCTAAATGCCATGACCAATCTATTGTCCTTCCAAACCCCACGTGTGTCTTGTGTAACATCCCAAAATCTATAACTGGGTAAATAAGAGTGTTAGTGGATTAACTTATATTTAAATTGAATATATGGTTAGTAATTAATTTCTTGAGAATTAATTCTTTATGAATATATTGTGTAGTAGATAACTATAAAAATTTTGTAATTATAATTGAGTGTGCTTTGATAATAATAGACATATGGCGTGATTAATAATTTTGTGAAAATAGAAGATTAAGTAGAATTGAGTATAGTTAAATTAATGCGCATCTTATTATAGTAATTTAATTGATTAAAGTGTCATGTGATATATATATTGATTTTTATGGTAAAATTATTTTTGATAACCAAGAAAATCAATTCAAGGTCCCATTTAAAATTTCTAATTGGCACCTGAATTTTATATTTTGCTATATAAGCAAAGAAAAACTAGAACCTCTGTACCCTAAATAGTTAGAACCTTAGTGTATAAACAAATACATTATCCAAAAATACTATTCTTTTTGAAGAATACAATTTTTACAATTCTATTTCTTCTCCCTAACTCACAATCACCTCTCTCCCTCTACACTCACAATTCAAGTTTTCTTCTCTCCACCATGACAACATCACTTCACTACTATCACATCATTAGTACTTGGCCAATGACATTACATGTAGCTCACCTCTTTCTCCTAAGACCAACTGGTCATAACAACAACAACACAAACACTTGCAACACATTTCCTTCTCAATTTTTTCTCTTCTCTCACCCCTTCTCTTCTCCTCCTTCTCGACTGAAACCTTTAGTCACCGTCCCAACCATCTCCAAGCACCAAATCAGCTCAATTTCACCTCATCATCATCATACAAGCCAACTTTAGATTTAAAGCTCTCATTTTCCTCTCATCCTCTTCAAAGCTAAGAGCTCCACCACACCAAGGAACAAGCTTTTAGACTTTTCTTCCCAAAATTCGAGATAAGGAACAAGCTCCACTACAAGAATTTTGCAGATTTGTGACAAAAGTTTTTGTTGCAAATCCATTGAAAATCCCTCACAATAGAGCATTTGTGATGGATTTTTGACAATTTAGCAAGAGACATTTTTGTCAGTGTATTCAAGTTGCTAATTTGCGATGAAATTTTTCCCTTGTTATTTCTACGTTAATAATTTATTAACCCTCGCTTTTTTGTCAGCAAATCCCCTCACAAAATTCATTGCTCTAATTGAACTATTCTGTCGCTAATTTTTGAGAGAATTCCTTGTGAAATCAAATCATGGTTGAGTTGAGGGAGACTCAACCATGAACTTGCATGATTGATTTGATAATTGAGAGAAAAATTCATCAACAAATAAAAACAAATCATCTAATATTAATAATACAAAAATAATATTTGTATAAGATTTTTTTAAAATTCAATTATAACAAATATTATATCGTAGAGTATTTGAAAAGAAACATAAATAAAAAGTTGTAAGTTATTTAAAAAAGAAAATTAAATTACTAAATATACCTAAAAATTGTTAAATACATCCCTAACATTACTAAATATCCCCTAAAATTACTAAATACACTCCCTATAGAAAAAAAAAATCTGGGGGACCATGCCCCTCAAAGCAAAACCTGTGTCTACTCCTACTTACACTAATAGTAACAACTTAAAAGCATCATAAAATAATAAGAACTATATAAATTTAAAAAAGTAATTTTTATTTAAATTAGCTAATAAATTGTTTTGAAAATGATATAAAAGAATAATTGTAACCTAGATGAAATAAAATCAAAGTAATAAAATAACAATATTATAATCCTAAGATATTTACAATAATCATAATTTAAAAACATCACCAAATAATAAAAACTAAACAAATGTAAAAATCATTTTTTATTTAATTTAATTGATAAAGTTTGTTGAAAATCAAATCAAACTAACAAAATAATAAATATGAAGTTATTTTTTCTCCACTTTTATAAATTTTATTTCAATTTAATTTAAATTAAGCCAAAATAATATTTTTTAATGGATAATTATTAATTTCTTATTATGAATAAAAATTATAAAATTATTTATGTAAAATATTTTTGAATTATAATAAATGACTTAAGAGTTAAAAAAAAAATATCATTTTGGACATAGTATTATTTTTTATTTTTACTTATATTATGTTTTTTTTCTTTTTAAAAGTATTTTACTCTATCTTAATACTTGAAATTATAATGCTTTTTTCATTGGTGAAACTAAAAAAAATATAAAATAATATTAACATACAAACTAATTCAAATACTAAATATTATAAGTTATTTTTTTAAAAAAAATAGTTGACAAAAATAGATAAAAGTAGAAGATTACTTTATAGAATGAAGATAAAACAAATAAATGTTTTAAAAATAAAAAAAATAAGAAGATAAATACATTATGTTGATTAAAAAAATATTTTTAAATATATTCCTTCTCAAAAATTACTTTATTGTTAAAATCAAATGAATGTTCAATTTGTTTTACTAGAAATAATTGTGCAGTTTAAAATTAAAAAAAATCAGGATTATATAATTAAGAAGATAAAAATATCAATTTTAAAACAATTTTTTAATAACATTGTTTTATTGTAAATTGTGAAGCTTTTAAATTAAATAAAAAAAATTCTCTAAAATAGTTGTATTGTTAAAATTAAATAGAATTATCGAATCAAGAAAATAAAAAATAAAAAATATAAATTTAAAATTTTATTTTTCGAATAAAATTAATTTATTTTAAAATTAAAGAATGTCTTACAAACAATGAGTAGTTAAAATTTCGTAATTAGATTCAAAAAGCATGGGACAAAAGAAAAAAAAAAGGTAAATCATGATAAGTATTTTAAAAAATTGCAAATAAAAAAAATTAAAAAAAAAACTAAAAATTAGGGAAAGAAGAAAAAGGGAAAAGAAAAATAAAAGAGCAATAAGAGAAATTAAAAAAAAAAAGGTATAATTCAAGTCTAATCTCACACTTATACAGAAACGTCATGCCAATTTTTCTAGTATAATTTCTTCTAAAATAAAATATTATAATCCTAAGATAATTACAATAATAATAACTTAAAAGCGTCATAAAGTAATAACAACCATATAAATTTTAAAATAATTTATTATTTTAATTAGATGATAAATTTTTAAAATCAAACTAACAAAATAATAAATAATAAATATTATAATCTTAAAATAATTACAATAATCCTAAGATAATAAAAAATATTATAATTCATAAATTTTTTTATGTAATTTGGATTGTAGAAGGCTTATAAGGTCAGTCCAATGACAATCAAATCTGTCTTGACTCAGTCACAAATATTCATGTGTAAAGTGATTTCTATTTATAATTTTACTAGGTTAAAGTATTTATATGTCTGAATGATGCATGACATGAATGGTTTTGAATCTTTGAAATGTTAAATCCTAGGCCGATGATTGAATCTCATATGTGTGTTATATATTGTATGAGCAAACTTGGTGATGGACCCAAAAATTGCATGTTAGGTTTGTCAGTGTGAAATTGTAAGTGTGATGATTGATGTGTAGTAGTCACAAGAACTTGAATACTAATTCCTATGATTGTAGGACATTAATATGATGCATTGATATGTGTATACGAGAACGCAAGTACGTGGTGATAATGATTGTAGGACATGGACACGAGCATGTGGATGCGAGATGTAAAGCATTATGTAGGGTCGTAGCTAGTTTTTTTTTTTTTTTTTCTAAAATTGAGGGACATGGACGATCAGCGAGATCAATACCGAGGGTGTGGGAGGACAAGGTCCTCAAATTATTATGATTTGGGTTGAGGGTGAGTCTTAAGCTCCTTTGCCAAGTCATTGTCGTCTGTACCATGTGCAGTGAAACCATACAATGACGAAGAACACAAAATCTTGGTGGGGAGTGTGTTAAGGAGTCGATCCTCAGAGGTTGGATGACCATAGATTGGTACTTGGGAAATAATTGCAAGGATATAATGATCCTTGGGGGTGCGACGCTAGGTTGGAATAGTTGGACATATTCCAAACTTAGCAACCCTGACTGCATGGACAAACTCAAAATGTGTACTTTCTTCATCATCCTTAAATCCTCAAAATATGTAAGACCACTAAGTTCTAGGAGTTATAGTGGCAACTGACGAGTAACGAGTAAATGATGTATTTCAAAAACTAACTTTAGAAACCTTTATGATGCGAGTGAGATCTGGTAGACAACCACTTTGTCATGGTTGATATGTAATTGTGTGTGACCTTAAATAGTCTTGTTGTATGTTACCTTAATGAAGAAAGAATGATTCACTCTTATGTTTAACTATAGGTTTGAATGACACCACTTGTGGAGATAGTGAAAAATCTCATTGTCCTCATCTTCGACACCAAGACCGTCATCATCATTACCTTATGTTGTTTCATATTTGTTGGGTATAGTTATATGTATAAGTTGGGTTATAAAGGTGATTGTTCTATATGTATGTATGTATGTATTCAATCATATTTCTTTTATCACATGTACTCCTTTACTTTGAAGCTACTCATGTTACTTTACTTATGAGAACAGCATGTTAATATTGTACACATTAGTTAGTACATTTGGAACTTGTTATGTATGTAAATATCCATGGAGACTATCAACTATGTCTATTTTATTTTATCCTGTGAAGCGTATGGTTATTTATTCTTTCAAGATTATGATTCATATTTTAAATTGAACACAACACTTTTTCGTAATATTTTATCACTTCTCTTAGAAATAAATGAAAGTATTTAAAAGAAAATTTTTGCAAATTCCTATCATTTTTATAAATTTATTAAGTTTCTACTAAGAATTTTATGCAAATAAATTAATTAACTTGTTTCATAATTATGATCAACGATTTAATTTCAAAATTAGAATTTAGGGTGTTACATCTTGTACGCAAATGATATAATCATCTTCTACAGAGGAACAAAAAGGAATGTGCATAACATCCCTCTTCTTCTCAACCAGTACGCATAAACATCTAGTCAAAAGGTTAATGCGAATAAATCTATTTTCTATTCTAGTTTTGTAAGTCATAACTGGTTAGCTACCCTTCCTTCCATGCTTGGTTTTAATCATGGTAGTCTTCCTTTCGATTACCTTGGAGTGTCATTGTTCCAAGGCAAGCCTAAGAAGGTTCACCTGCAACCTATTGCAGACTTGATCAAAAGTAAGCTTGTTGTTTAGAAAAGGAAGTTTCTTTCTTTCATGGGAAGAGTTCTATTGGTTAAATTGGTAATTCATATCATGTTGGCATACAATTTTAATGTTTATATTTGGACCAAATCTCCCTTAAATTTCATTGATTAGTGGATTAAGAATTATATTTGGAGTGAAAATGTTAACTACATGAAGTGTGTTGTGATTGCTTGGAATTAAGTCTGCAAACATTTTGATGAAGGGGGGCTAGGTCTACATTTGTTTAACACCATCAACAATGTTGCAATATTGAAATTGGACTAGGATCTTATTTATTTATATCATACTTAGGCTAAGCTTTTAAAAGCTAGAGTTTGCATAAACAATAAGTTAATCTTCTACCATATCAGATCATCAATCTAGACTGTTCTTAAAGGCTATATCAACACAGTGTTGGATAATTCTATATGGTTGATTGGTAGAGGAGACATCAATTTTTGGGAGCACAAGTGGCTAAAAAATACCATCGCTCATGACACTAACATTTTGGATCATTTAGTCTCCTTGCTAAAATCTAAGGTGAGTGACTTATGGCTTAATCATTCTTGGAACATGTCTCCTATCTTGATCAACACATTCTCTTCTATAGCGAAGGACATCCTCAAGACTGTTATCCCAATTGATAAAGGTAAGGATAGGTTGGTTTGGGAGAAGTCCTTCAATGACTTTATCGTTCAAAGATGCATATATTTATCTTTACCCTCATTCCAATACTCTGTCGTGCTAAATTAATTTGGAAACATTGTATTTTGCCTTCCAAATCCATTGAGCTTTGGCGTACCATTCATAATAGATTACCTTCTTATGATAATTTGAGGGAAAAGGGGATTTGTATGGTTTCAGTTTGTGCCAACTGCAAGTGTGATTTTGAAACCTCTCATCATTTGTTTTTGTCTTGCTCTTTCACTAGAAATGTGTGGGCTTGGTTGGAAGCTTCTCTACACTATACTTTGAATTTAAATTCTTTACAACAACTTCTTTCTATTTGCTAGATCAATCAGGCTTCCTAGGAACATGATGTTATTTTAGTGGTAATAACTCTCTCCATTTATTACATTTGGGTCCGCAAGAACAAAATTAGATTTGAGAGCTACCATTTGCCTTTCAAAGATTTGTTTAACAACATTATGCTTGGGGTTCACACGGTTGGATCCTCCTCAACCAGAACCATGTTTAACTCGGTTGATGATTTTAGAATCATAAAAAGTTTGGAGATTTCTTCTCATAAGAGGAAGGGTGATCAAATTACTCAAGTCATTTGGAAGCTTCTTATCCATCCTTGGATAAAGTGAAACTTGAATAGGGCAGCTAGAGGCAATTCAAGTATGGTGGTGTGTGGAGCCATTTTTTTCAGCAGTTCGAGATCCTTTTTAGGTAGCTTTACATTGCATTTGGGCATGGAATCTACTTTCTTCACTGAGGCGATGGTAGCAATTTTGGCTATCAAGACAGAGGTAAAGAAAGGATGGAGGTATCTTTGGCTTGAAACAGATTCTTTAATCTTGGTTCAAGCCTTCTCTAACTCTTTTTTGGTTCCTTAGTCAATTTCTAATAGGTGTAAAAAATTGTATAATGCTAACTGGTTCTATTAGTTTTAGATTCTCTCATATTTATAGAGAGGACAATGCCTGCATTGATAAGCTTGTCGCTTTTACTGCACAAAATATAGGTTTTACTTAGTGGGATTCTCCACCCTTTTTTATAGCATAGGAGCTCCTTAGGTACATGATAATCATGTTGTGTACATAATTTCTTGAGTGTTTTCATGACGATTATTTGACATTCTCATGATTTCAGCTTAGTTTGAATTCATTTAGCATAAATTTCAATAGTTTTGTTAAAGTCTAACCTAAGGAAGTCATTTTGTAGGAAATGCATCAAATTTCATGTTTTGCAGGCCTACGTGCTTCATCAAGAGAAGATGGGAATAAGAGTTAGACTCTGGAGCGTTCTAAGTCGTTGATTGTGCTAAGTGAGGAGAGGAACATATCTAAGGCGCTAAGCTCGAAGTGGCATTAAGCGAATTTATTCCATTATTTCCAATTTATGAAGAATTTGCTTAGTGCGAATTGGTGTTAAGCGAATTTATGCCTAAGTTTCCCAATTTGCTGAACAATTCGCTAAGCACGCATGTGCACTTAGCGAGCTATCACTTACGAGGAAACATGACAAAGTGAGGAATTCTCATATTTTTAGACCTAGGGTTTCGTGCATACTGTTCCATTGCCTCCTTCCTTCGTTTCCATCACCCATTTTTCTCAATTGTAATCCAATTTCTTGCTTCTCATGACTTTGAGATGCTAATTCTCTTGTGTTGAGGTATTGGGGATCTAGGTTGCTGACATGTAAAAATCTTTTTTCATATTTATTCAATGAAATATTTAGTTTAAAATTTATTTCTTTATTTTTATCTCCAGTTATATGATTTGACTAGTTATATATGCATATTATGGGGTTTGATTATCATATACATGTTTTCAAACTTGGAACTAAGTTTGGGATCTAATGGAGTATATCATTAGACATAGGGTAGATTCCATTAGTTTTGTAAAATCCCTTTCTCCATTTTTATTGTTTGTTATATGGTTTGGCTTGTTATATATGCATGTCGCAAGGTTTGAATGTCATAAACATATGTTTTTTAACTTGAAACTAAGAATGAGTTCTAATTGAGTGTATCACTAGACATAAGTTAGACTCCATTAGCCTTGTAAAGACCTTTGGGCTACACTAAATCACTTAACTGAACTTATTAAGACATTAGAAGTGAGGTTGAGTAGTTTAAGCTTGATTTGATGGGACATCACATTTCGAACACTTCTAAGTGAAGAATAATTTGAAATATTGTTTGAATGGAAAATATATTTTGTATTTACATGGAAAGCATATCTAGTTGAACCCAACCCTGATCATATCCATTATCATTATTATTTCACTTTCACACACTCTAGCTGTCTTATAATTCATTTAATCCAATTTATTGTTTTGTTATTAGTTTTCACTTATCATTTTATTCTAGTTTTTAGTTTTCTTTAATTTTGTTCATTTAAATTATGCACAACAAACCAACTCTAAAATCCAATTAGTGCTTAGGAATTGATAATTTTGTTAGTAGTCAATACAAGGGATAGATTCAATATTGAAAACTTTCCTTTTATATTACTTGAGCGACTTGATACATTTACCAAAGAATCAACAGTATAAACAAGAGATGTCTTCTTAAGGATTCAAATATCTTTGTTTCCTTGGGTTTGGTTTGGTCATGAAAGTGTTTTGCCTTTATCTTTGATTAATATATTTTGGTGTACTATTTTGTCCTTTATAGATAAGGGGTGTCAATCTAGTTGGAATCGTTCCTATAAAGATAAATTATTATAGTATTTAATAAAAAAAATGTATTCTAATTTTTAAAAATAGTCTAGTTAAGTTTTTTAACTTTTAAAATGGTCAATTATGTTATTTATTTTTGAAAATATATTGAATAAAATCCTTTATTTTTTAAAATATCCTTCAATATTTTATTTTCAATTTAGTTTTAAATACGACTAATTAGAACATATTTTAAAAAATAAAGGACCCTATTGAAACTTCAAAAAATTAGAGAACCTAGTTGAACAATTTTTAAAAATTAAAAAATCTAATTGAATATTTTAATAATTTAAAGACCTACTTGAACTTTTGTTAATAATTAATAACTTATTTTATAATTAAGCCTTAATGGTTACTTTCTTCTCTTTCAACCAGCAGTTTTATGTACACAGTACAGTGTTTTTTTTTTTTTTTTTTTTTTTTTTTTTGTGGTGGTGATTTTTTTTTATCAATAAGAATTAAACTTCTTATAAAAAAAATTATAACACTCACTCAGTCTATTTAATCAACTGAGATAGATTCATTGGTTGGTGGTGATTGTGACGATATACTTGCCCCTTAATTAACCACTTTAATAAAAATAAAAATCTGGAACATGGGAGTCTTGGGTCTCGGAAAATATTTTCATCTTTTCATTTACGTACTCACTTTCCACAATCGGGTTAATATATGGAGGAGAAACATTTCGGTCTGCTGAATCGAATCTAAAATGTTTGTTTTGCAGTGTTCATTGATATAAAATTAGCTTTGCCCAACTCTGTTATCAGTCATTACTGGTGTGGGTACTATGGAATAATAGAAACAAAACTTTATTCAAAGGAAAATCTTTTTGTCAAAAGTCTATTTTACAATACATTAAATTTCATACCTGGTCATGGATTAAATAGTTTAATACCACTATATATATACATATAATTATTTCACTGATAAAATAAACTTTCCATAAACGGACACACTTGAAAGATGAAACCCACAACAACAACAGAAAGTGGCACACTTGATAGATACAAAAGTGAAAGATAATAAAAACAGAAGGAATTATTACAAAATGAACATTGAACTTCATAGATCACATAAAGCCATAAAGCTAGCTAGCCAAAGTCAGAGACACATCACTCAACAGTATCTTTACTCACAATACCAAAGAAAGAAACGCACAGAATTATATATAGTAATAAAAAGCTAAGAGGAATGTTAAGAATTCTTTAAAACTGTCTTCGGAAGACCCTCTCCGTTGAAATTGATGTTTTTTAATAAATTTCAATTAATCATTACGGAAAGAATCTTCGAATGAAAGTCTTCTGAGAGAGTATCTTAACATACCTATTAGTATTACTACAACGGTTTGGAATTGTTCTTCTTGAAACCCATTTGGATGATAAGCTCAACAATGCTTTCCCATATCATTTTCTTCACGGATCGTCTCTTTGCAGGAAACACGCTTCCATTTTTGGGCTTGCACCATGAAGATGATCTCTCTGTTTTTTCAGTAACCTTTTTCTCCATGGTTTTTGCATTCTTCATATTGTGCTATCTCTCTATCACTTTATCTACTCTGTCCACTTTTCAATGTGGGATAGTTAAATGAGGGGAGTTATATAGGAATAGGAATAGGAATAAGAATAGGACAGTTCCTTTATCTTTTTCTTTGTTTGTATATTCCTGAAAGGTTTGGTGGTTTGGTTTATGGTCATGAGCTTGTCCATTCCTCAAATCTCTGTTCATTTCTAAAAGCGCGTCATAAAGAAATCTCTTCCTATAGGATGTATTTATAATCTAAGAAAGCGTTTCTTCTTTATTACGTTATCCTACATCAATTCATTTTAATTTTTTAATACTATTGCTAACTAAACTAATAAATTAAAACTTACGGATATATTATTTACACACAAGAAACAATCTGTTCATTGAAAAAATTTATGTTTAATTTGTATAGTGCGTAAAATTTTCTAAAGTCAATGACAAACATAAATACAAATGAAATTAATATTGACCTAATAAATTGGAAGATACTCATACTAATTTTTATTTAGAACCAAATAAATAATTAAATTCATAATGAATGAGACATTAAACTATCTAGCATATAAATGCTACTAAATCTATATATGATACTTAATTCTGTACCATTTAAATTAAATTTGTCTCTTAGAAGCAATTTTTGTTAGAAAAACTTTTGATAGCTAATTTTGATGATAAATATTAACTTGTGTTATCTGTGAACCACTAAATACGTGAATTTTAACATAAGGCATGATCTCATATTCAAATCATGAATATATAATTATATTAAATATTTTTTTAAAAAAGTTGTATATATTACTTCTCTTTTTACTTAAATGCTGATATATATTACTTGAAGAGGATTATCTTCGGTGAAAAATAACTATCTAAACAAACAAATAAAAGAAAAATGTTAGAAATATACTCTATAACATCATCTTTTATATACATTTGTTTTGATTAGTTAAAATTTATCAAAAAAAATATGAAATTTGGTAATTTCACGTCAAATTGAGTGGACCTTACATCTTATTTAACAGTACACTCTCCTTATTTTATAATTTTTGATGAATTTTGACTGATGAGACTAAAAATACCTAAAACAATAAAACAATGAGTATAAACATTACCCTTCAACAAAAAATACTTGTGTTCAGGAATGGATCCGAGAATTTAGGTAAGGGGGACTAGAATTTTTTTACAAGAATTGAAGATAAAATTTTGAAAAAAAAAGTATTTAATGTAAAATTTAAAAAAAAAAATGGGTATTAAAAAAAAATTGAGAGTAAAATTTACAATTATGTAATATAAGAGTAAAATAATAGAGTAAAATTTATAAAATTTTAAAAATTGTAAATAAAAAGTAAAAATTGTCAAAAATTCCCCCCACCCCCCAAAAAAAAAAATCCGTCCTTGCTTGTGTTGTGACATGGTTGACCTTGAATAACTTTGCTTAAAAAAAAAAAAAATTATTGTCAGAAAAACAAACGGTCCACGCTTGTCGGTAACCATGGTCCACATTTTATTTAATGAAACTTAGTTTTTTTTTTTCCATCGTTTTTTTTATATAAAAAAAAACTAATACTTGATGTCACACGTACACAATTTACTAAGGTTTACCTTTTCTTTTTTCTTTTTTAAATAATAGTATTGATGTAAAGTAGTTATAGTTGAAAGTAATCATAATTTTTTATTAGATACGGTAAACGTATAGCATATAAATGTTTTTCTTCAATTATAATTTATGTTATACTCAAATTAATCTAAATTCAAATCCTAAATTACTTAATTAACGAGACATATTTCCTCCAGAGACTGAAATACAAAGAAAAAAAGAATTAATTCTCTTTTCTTTAGAAAAGTAGCCAATGTGATTTAATTTTGATAGTCCAATCAAGCAAACTATTCAATTACTAATTTACCATTTCGATTTCATTACATATGACAAGAAGAAGTAGTGGTTGGAAATTAAACTCCTATTCAATTATGGGAATTTTAATGATAGCATCATTAATGATAAAAGAATTAATCAAATCACTAAATGCATGTTTGAATCCAGTTGTGAGACAGCCTGCTAGGTTACTCTCACTTGTGCTAGTACTCCCTACATTAATTTCCAAGTTCTAACCAATGACTACGTAGTACGTACAGTTATCCATCCACGCATGTCGGCTCCATCCACCTAACCTTTGTAATTTGTACCTTATTATATATCAATCTTTAATTATTCTATTGCTGTCTTCTAGCATCTCCATTTTTTCCATTAAATTAACTCCGCACACCACCACAAACTAAAATATGCCTGCCAATTCCATTTCACTATTTCACATAATGCCACCAACACATGATGATTGATGACCCATATGCTGTTAAAAATGTAAGGGTCTTATTTATCAATGTTCCAAATGCACTACTAAAGTAATTTAGCTCAGTGTTTCAACAGGTGTTCAGTTGATTGGTACGTGAGAATTGTAAACTTTAATAACATATTTAATTTTTATAGATAAAAAAATATATTAATTAAAGAAATAATATAAAAAATATTTTTTATATAAATGATAGAGAGTGCAAAAAAGATTATGAATAACCTAATTTAGTTATATTTACAATTTTTCTAATTATGTTTATATAGGTTTTCAGAGTTCAGACTAATATCAACCAACTTTTAGATAAAAGTTTCACGCATATAACTTTTTTTCAGAATGCTTAAAATTGCGTTTGAAAGTTAAAACAAACCAAACGGACACATAATATAGTATGTTAATGCAAAAGGGATTGAAGTATCTACATAATATGCATGTAACGTGATTGAAGTATCTCTTGTACTTTAATAAAAGACGCGGATTGATACAAGTGATGACTTTGGTGAAAGCATTTAACTATTTAAGGCTTAACGCGAATCTTAAATTAAAAAGCGCGTCAACTAAAATACACGACAAACTGCTTACAATGATATTGGAAGACTTCACATATATTTATTGCTTATTTTGTTACTATTTCTAGTTTGGAATATTGCTTAAAAAATATGTATGGGTGAATGAGAATTAAGGGTCCAATCCCTCTTCTTCGTAATGTGTCGATGATAATTATAAATGGAAAAAAATATTTTTTTTTTCTAAAAATATTCAGTATTTTTGTTTATAATTAATAATATTTCATTTAATCAAACTTTGTTTTTAAAGTATTTTTTTATTTTATCTTTGAGGTTTTTTCGTCAGTAAATTTCATTAAGGTCTGACTCTTATAACTGTTATGTGTCTCATTAATTAACCGACACGTGACATTAAAAAAATTAATATCACTTAACATCTATTAAAATCATATCATTTCCTATAAACAAAATTATTACTTAATAGTATTTGAACTAAAAACATATTTTCCCCTGAACTAAAAAAAAAAAGAAGGTAATACATACATATTAGTTAATTAAAAGTTATTCCTAGATACTATGTTGAAATGTTTCCTCCTTTAGTATCTCCTCCACCCTGGGATATTATATAACTGCAAAATATGACCAGCATGCGTCAATTATTTAATCGCGAGCATTCTTCTTTTTCTATGATTAAAGAAATCGAAGAAGAATAAAAATTCCTTTTTACCTCCTAGAATTATATATTACTTTAGGAATATCCACCATTGACGTGTGGCTATGATTCAGTCATGTGTATGTCCTACATCTAAGACTATATATATATATATGGTACTAACAAAAGTTCAAAATAGCATGTCACTTGGTTGTAAAAATCTGTCTCTCTCTCTCTCTCTATATATATATATAGTCTCGAGATAATTAATCACAATATCAAACTTAAAATTTTGGTAGCTTCTCCTCAATAAATAAATAGTCAAGACTTGCATATAGAATAATTTTTAATTAGTTGTAAAAAAAAATACACACTAATAATATGTCAAAATTAATCTATACTCTTATACTTTTGATGTTCATGAAACGTTTTCTTTACATTACTTGTAGTTCTATATGTTCATTGCCAATTTTGTCTCCAATGCATTGACATATAATTTAAAGACAGATGAGTATTAATAACAATAGTAGTTTAGAAAAAAAAATTGTAATTTTAACTTTTAAGATAAATTTATTGCATTCAACTGGATTAATTACTTTTCTTAATATTGATAAAAAAAAAAAATTGCTCTTATATATAGAAACCGATGGAGTGATTCTAAATCTAATAAAATTAATGATAATTCTCTTTCTATCTCATTCATCGGAAAAGACAATAAAATGATGAAAGTGGAGGAAAACAATGTTGACCATGAGCATTCCCTCGTTATCAATCCCGAAAACTACTATAAACCCACAACGACAAAAACAACAACAATTCATTGTTAATTAAAGTCACAGAGGACGCATCGTTCGTCCCACAATTATATATGAATATAACTATAACTATGTACTTAGAATAGCAAACAAATCAAATATTGTACTAATAATAGTGCATATAATTTTTCTTACGTTAATTTTGTGTTTTTTTTCTACATATTTTTTTTCTTAAAAATATATTAATAACCGGTACAAGTAATAGTAGTACTATCATTACAGTAATGACCAAAATACATATCATATAAACAGAACAGCAGCTCACATCATAGCAGAGAAGCAAATAAGGCCACCAAAGTCCTTTTAGAAATATTTGTCCAAATATATTCTGTGTACGGAAACTCTTGTTGTAACTAGGTTTTTGAATCTTCATGAGACGAAATCAGAGGAGATCCTTTGCCTCGGAGAAAACACTTTAATACTCTGCGATTGTAAATCATATCATTAATATTTTTTAACTTTCATTTTGTAATAAAAAATAATCATGTAAAAAAAACAAGATCTTCTGCTATGAAAATGTCAATGTAAAGAATTCATTCCCCGTAACCACGCACCTTGGACCCATTTGAATGATTAGCTCAACAATGCTTTCTTGCATCATTTTCTTCACGGACCGTCTCTTAGCAGGAAAGATGCTACCATTTTTTGGCTTGCACCATGATGATCTCTCTGTTTTCTCTTTGGGTTTGGTATTCATCATCACTTGAACCAAACCTCAAAATCTATATTGTGGGGTTAATTCGAAGTTTAGAACTCTAGCTGAGTAATTTGGTAAGTGAGGGAACTACACAAAAGTAGGGGCTTATATAACAAAGTTTCCTTTATTTATTTTTTTGTTTGTGGAAAAGGTAAAGTTCGGAGAAATGATGAGTTAATTTGGCCATTGGTGGTCTATTTCTGAAAGCAAACAAATGAGATGTGTATTTTGTTTGTGGAAGCGCGTTGGGGTTTACTAAGTACCACTTTGTTCCGTTGTTGTCCCCACAATTTCTTCCTCTAGAATTTTTATATTATATCAAGTACGTCTTATTCAGTTATTTGTAAGTCTTAATTGTATAATTTATTATAGCTTAATTACTAATTTGGTCTTATTATTATCTTAAAATATTTCAATTTTACCCTACTATTTTTTAAAAATTTAAATTTATTCCATTATTTTAGAAAACGCTTCAACTTTGTTTCTTCTGTCTTATTATCACATATGGTGTTAAGTGAGTTATCAACTTATCTACTTGAAAAATTGAGTGCAACTCAAAAAGAAAGTCAAAGTAACGATAGTAGTGTTTATCATTCGTCAATCATCATCATGTCAAAAAACAAAAAGATTCATCAATTGCACATTTGTACCTGGAATAAAAATTCATTAACCATCATCGAGTGAGTGAGTTCAATCATCATCATTATTCTCATAACTATAGTACCCACCCTTCTCTTATAACTAAGACACAAAATGATGTTTAACTCCTAATCATTTGATTAAATTTTGATGATAACAAATATGATAATATTGATCAAACTAATGATTTATACTTTTGAAAAATTTCAAGGAACCAAAATCACAACAGACGAATAGTAAAATCTTTCTAATTCTCTATCATGTGATTAAGTGTCTCAAAATATTTTAGATAAAAATTAGTGTCTAAAGCGTTTTAATTAGACGAGTAACTCACTTAGTGTCCAACTGAAAAATAACTTTGTCTTCAAATGGAACATATTTCCATGTACAGACGAAAACCATTTCCAATGTACAAACAAAAAAGTTTTTGAAGTACAAATGGACAAAGTCTTGTCTAACTAGATAATCTGGGTCTTCTCGTCAAATGGAACCACATTGGTATAGGATGATAAAATAACTTAATCATTTTATACCTTGACTTTAAGTCCGTTATCTTTAAACAGAAAAAAAAATGAAGATATCATTGTGTAACTTTTCACTTATTCCTCGTATTTCTATTTGTTAGTGTCGATGTTGTTGAAGTTTGAAATAAGTACATCTAAAAGCTACTTTCTTCAGAAAAAGTACAATAAGAGTAAACCTATGAAAAGTTATAATAGAGTAGTGAAGTGACATGAGTGTGTTCTCCTCAAATTGACTCGAGTAAAGCTGCTTCAACACTCAACCATCTCACAATGGATCCAAAAAGCTTCAACGTTCAAATCCATAAAGCTTTTCTATAAATAGAAGCTTCCATGCTTAGAATATATATATATATATATATATATAAAAGAACAACGAAAAAACATAACCATACAAAGAACAATCAAGCTCTAAATATTTTGAGAAAAGAGAGAAGCAACATTCAAAGTCTAAAGAGAAAGCAAGAGCTAAGAGAAAAACACACTTAGATCTTTCTAAGCTATTAGAGATTCAAGTATTTTGTATATCCTCTAGTTGAGAGTTATTGAATCTTATTCATTTATTAAATAGAAAGCCAAAAGTGACTTAGTGATAAAGAATACGTAGGAAAGTATAATCTCAAGGGGGAGATTGATACTTGTTACCATAAGTGATATATATAATACTTGTAGCTAGTAATGACACAAAGAATACTTGTAAGCCAAAAGTGATAGTTTATAATAATTGTTTGTAATCAGATTAATTATAATAGAACCCTTTAACAATTGTTAAAGGAGAACTGGACGTAACTTAAGGTTAAGTGAACCAGTATATAACAACTATTTTACTTTTGTTGTCTTGAGCTTTCAATTATTCATCTTTACACTTAGTGCCTCTTTGAAAAGCTTTTAAAACCTTGTCTTGAAAAGATATATTTGTTGGTTTACAAATCATCATATATCTTAGTTAAACAACACCTTTGAAATCATATTCATTGTGAAAATCTTTATAATATTTTATTGACCCACTATGCAACTCCCTTTCTAGTGTGTCTTTGTGTATTTCATCTTATTTTTGTTCTTTTTAGTCTTTGCATCCACAACAACATCATGATGATGTCAATTTTCTGCTAATAACCTCTCGTTAGCACCGTTATCTACCATAGAAGTTCAATTATCATCCTCAAACCACTCCTCCCTGCTACCGCCATTGGAATCGTCATCATGGACTTCCTTGTTGTCACTACGACAACAAAGGCGGTGTGGCCCATTGTGGTAGGGGCATCTGAGCTTAGGGCATTGACGAAGGTTGAGTTAGTTGTGGGGGTAGTCGTAGGAGAGGTGGCCATAGGGATCACATTTGAAGTAGTGGTCGATTTCATAGTAGACGCATTTGTAGATGAACTCAAGGGCGTGGCCTTTGTCAGCGATGATGAAGGCGAAGAGGGTGTGATCGTTGAGGACTTTCCCATCCATCTACACAGCGACAAAGCAGGCATCATCACGTGACACGAACTTGATGAAGGTGACACTGCAGTTGAGGCATGTGTGGGGATCCTTGGGAACCATCACGCGTGCGATGTAATCGAACGCAGAGAAGAATGTTTGGAGGCCAGAGTTCGTGAGGGAGTAATTGTTGTTTGATAAGCCGCTTTTTGGTATTAATTTTGGGGTGATTATTGCCATGTTTTCAACTGAATTCAATTACTTTTGTATTGACAAACTTCACTTTATGTTCCAAGTATGCAAGAATTTAAGAATTAAGGACAGGAGCTGAAAAGAGGTCAAAACAAGGGATTAGGTGCTCATTCTATAACACGAGCATGATAACATTCAACATGACTGTGGTCATCTTGCAACACGACTAGCACCACGACCATGCTAACAGAAGTTTCGTAATTTTATGATCACCACAACCGTGGTAACTATCAACACGACCATGTTGATCCCAGTTCCAGTCAATTATTCTATAGCACGACCGTGTTGAATTGTAGCATGGATGTGCTAATTTTTTCTTTTATTAATAGGAACTTGGGACAACTAAAGAAGAGATCATTTTCTATGTTTTTGTAGATGTAACTGCTATTGGATATAAAAAAATCACCATCTGTCCTTTGGGTACGATATCTAGACTTAGGTCTACTATTACTACTGCGTAGGGTACACTTGCCCTTAAGTGAGTTTAATTTACGTATCATTGTTTGAAACATACAACATTGATTTCAATGGTTCCAAGGAAGAAGAAGATGGTCCCTTGTTGGATTTCATATTGGGATTGAGATTGTGTTGGGTTTAAGTTTGGATTGGGTTTACGCTACTACTATAGCAGTTGTAGAAAGCATTGTCATTTTCTATGCTATTGCTCTTCTTCTCTGACTTACCTAACATCATGTGCCAACTCACATAACACTATATTTGATAATCAAATGGATGTCTATGATAATCAGACATAAGGGTTAATGTTGAAACATTTTTAAAAATGATGGGATGAAATTGAACCTTTCAAATGTGATGCACGTTTTACCAATAACATTATGAATCAGGTCTTATAAAAGAAATAATTATCACTTTTATTTTAGGTCCTATAAATAGGAATGAAGGTAGAAACTAAGGCTCCAATCGGAGTGATTGCCAGTTTTCTATTTATGATTTTGAAATGCAATTTCAAAACAAAACGCATTCATAAAAAAATTGACTTAAGATGGTTTTTAACTTAATTTCAAAATAGTTTTAAGTTATTTTCAAAACAACAAAAAAAAGTTTTGTGAATTTGGTTTTTAATTTAAAAAAATATATTTTCATCACCATCATCACTCCCACCCTAATGTTGTCACCACCACACTATTGTCATTGTCACCACTACTACCTTACTATCACCTTCATTGCCACCACCACACCACCACTATCATCGTCATTGTCTTTGCAATCACTATTCAACCACTATTGTCATTACAACCACCATTCCACCACCATCACTACCGCAACCACCATGCCACTGTTGTCACCGACACCATCACAACCATACCATTGCCATCATTTCCACCATTACATTGTTGTCGCTGTCACCACCACCACCATCGCCACCACCACACCACTACCACCACCATCGTGGTTATCTTCGTCACCACCATTCAATCATCATTGCCATAATAACCGCATCATTGTCACCATACCATTGTCGTTGTTATCTTTTCCACCACTATTCCACCACTGCCAACGTCACCGTCTTCATTTAAGGGTATTTTATTCTTTTTAACTATCTTTTTTGGTGAATTTATTCGTTTCCAATTTGTAATAACTTTTTAAAAATTAAAAATAAGAATAAACTGAAACTTAAAACTCAAAACTAAAACTATTTCAATTTTTAAAAATTTCAAAATTAAAAAATAATAAATCACCCTTAACATGGCCTAAATTAGTAAGACTCTGTTTAAGGTGGTTGTTAGTTTTCAGTTTATGATTTTGAAATATAATTTTAAAATAAAACACGTTTATCATAATAAGGAACTGAGTTGATTTTTAATTTGATTTTAAAGCAATATTACATTATTTTCAAAACAACAAAAAAAATTGTGAATTTGGTTTTTAATTTAAAAACAACATATTCTTATCATCAACATCATTCCTACTGTTGCCACCATCACCAACGCCAACTCCATCACTGTCATCACTATCACTTGCCACCACCACTGTAACACCCCAAAATTTACAACTAAGTAAACAAGGGTGTTAATAGATTAACTGGTATTTAAATTGAATATATAGTTAGTAATTAATTTCTTGAGGATTAATTCTTTGTGAATATATTGTGTGATAAATAACTATAAAAATGTTTGAAATTAAAATTGAGGTGTTTTAATAATAATAATAATAGACATATTGTGCGATTAGTAATTTTGTGAAAATAAAAGATTAAGTAGAATTAAGTAATTATAAAATTGAGCGGAATTAGAAATTATTTGTAATTAAAATTGGTGTGCATTATTTTGGTTGTGGTAATTTAATTATTTAAATTGTTGTGTTGAGATTAATTAAATTGGTTAAGAACTTAGACACCTATCTCCATTAAACTCTACCACCACCCACCTAAACCTATCCTAATTTTACACCTCACTCCTTATCTACCCACCAATCACAACACATGCACCAACTCCATATTCTCTCACTCAACACCTCAAGGACCCTCCCTCTCTTCCCTCACATCTCACTTCATTCAACGCAACAAAATGCTCTCTCCTCATAAATTTCTCACGGTCACCACCACACCACCACCTCAAAACCCTCTTCAGCCACAACACCACATCATCTCAACCCCTCTTCATCTCCTAAACACCGTCATGACCACCATTCCATCTCTTCTACAGTCTACACAATCAAGTTTCTCCTTCTCTTTCCTTCAACAAAATCAACAACCCATTAAAGCTTGGAGCAAGATCTCTTGAATTTTCTTTAACTCTTCTTCTTTTCACTATCAGAGGTAAGGGGTACTTTTCTTTGTGGACTCAAATCATGGTTAAGTCTTGAGTTGAGGGAGACTCAACCATGAGCATGCATGATTTCCCTGTGTTGAAAACCACACATGCAAATGTGAACTTGGATTATAATTGCTATTTGTGTTGGAATTGCTTAAAAATGTGGTTGTTTTAGGGCTAAACATTGTGTTGCATGTTGATTTAGAAAATGGGAAGTGCTCAAAATGCAAAGGAGACCTTTCCCAATTTTTCCTAGAATTTTTTTATGAAAATTAGTTGTGAAAACCAAGCCCAAACCCTAAGAGGGCATGCTGACAGATTCGACCTCTAGAAATCTGTTATAGTGTAATAAGTTTTTCAAAAGATCTACCTGTTGGTTTTTTTTATGAAATTGGTCTTAAATTAAAATAGGTTTCAAGTGTAACATTTTACCTTTTTGGTAATTTGTTAGATAAATTCATTTTGAAGTTCATTCGTGAGCTACAATGTAACCGTTTCCTAATTTTGAGAATTAAGACTAGTAGAGTTGTGATTTGCCTAATTATGTACTTGTGTGTTAATTATTTTAAAATTTTGATTAAACTAGAGAAAACAAGATTTCTAACCATGCATCACAATAAATTTTCAAAGTTTAATTGATAATTTTAAAATGAAACTTTCTATGAAATAGAAAACAAAGCCATGCTTTTAGAGAGCTAAAACAGGGCAATGTTTAAGAAATTTATAAGGGAGGATAGAGAATTCTTTATGAACGAATTATAAATTATTTTAAATATAATTATGTTAGTTTTAATTGGTAAAAAGTTTCATGTATTTTGGATTTTAGAAGGCTTATAAAAGTGTAAATCATTGGACCAAGGTTCGATGACAATTAAATCTATCTTGATTTCGCCACAAGTATTCATGTGTAAAGTGATTTTTATTTGTAATTTTATTAAGCTAAAGTGTTTTTATGTGTGAATTGTGCATGATATCAATAGATTGTGAATCTTTGAAATGTTGAACCCTAGGCCAATGATTGAATATGATAGGCATGTTACATGTTGTGTGAGCGAACCCGGTAGGTTAGACTCATGGGTTCGAAAATTGTGTTAGGCTTGTTGGTATGAAATTATTAGTGTGATGATTGATGTGTAGTAGTTACAGGAACTTGAATATGAATTCCTATGATATATGTATGTATATAAACATATTTATAGATATATAAATATGTATTTGTGTAAGCGTTAATGTGATGCATCGATATGTGTGTGCAAAAATGTGACTATGTGGTGATAATGACCGTTTGACATGAGACATGAGCATGTGGACATGAGTAAGTAGTGGAACACTAGAAATACGAGATGTAAAGCATCTTGTAGGGTTACTGGGTTTTTGTTAAATTGAGAGACGTGGACGATTGGTAGTGTCCATGCCACATCAAAGGCGTAGGAGGACAAGGTCCTCAAATTATTATGTTTTTGGGCTAAGAGTAGGTCTTAGACTCGTTTGCCAAGTCATCGCTATCTGTACCATTCTAGCATCGACAATGTCACTATCATCATCACAACCACCACACTATTGTCACTGCCACCACCATACTACCATCGCCGCCACAACTATCATCGTCATTATTTGCACCACTACCATTCAATTAACGTAGTTATCACAACCACCATTTCACCACCATCATTGTCGTTGTCGCCATCCTTGTTGTTACCACTACCACACTATTGTTGCCACTACCATCACCATTGTTGTCACCACTATTACATTGTGTTCACTGCCACCACTTGCATCATCGCTATCTTGACCACCACCACCAACGTTATTATCATCGTTTAAGCGCATTTTATTCATTTTCAATTTGTAACAACTTTTAAAATTAAAAACATGAAAAACTAAAAAGTCAAAGTCAAAAGTCAAAACTAAAAACAACAAACCACCCCAAACGATGCTTAAGGGTATAGGTATATTGATGTAAGAGAGTTGTTTCAACTTATCCTAAGATTTCAAGTTCGAGTTTTAGATATCTAATTGATTTAAGAAGACTTCTTAGGGTGGATCACCTATGAAGGTGGTCCATCATACATCATACACTATTATTTATGATAAGTTAGTTAAATTTTATAAAATTATTTAAAAAGTCATATAATAATGAATGATTGTGATTGTTTGATAGTATAAAATCATGTTATCCTCTCAGTGTAGTATCCATTTTCTCTAATAAATATTTCTTTTTTCTTTTTTTAACAATCATGTTATTGGTACAAAATATCCACCTGTAGAGTCAATGCCAAATACACACTCATGAGTTTGCACAATAATTGCACAATATGAAAGAATGAAGAACATGAACAAAAGAAAAAGATTTAGAAAAAAAAATGGTGATTTGAGGTTGTAATGTGCATAGCCTCTCCTCTCCCTTGTGACTTTCTCTATTGATAAAAAAAATTCCCTCAGTTATAGAATACAAAAAAACATACTCTTTACAACAATTTTCACAATTGTATCTAAAACTAACTAGAAAAGAATTTTACAATGCTTTTTTTTTTTTCCAACATTCACCTAATTACAAATAGAAGAACTATTTAACAACTAAGATATACCAATCTTAATAAAATAACTGTCTAACTGTCATAATAGAAAAATAGTTATTCTAATAAGCTAAAAAATAAAAGAGAACAAAACAGTTACTGAACCAATTATCTAACAATTCTCCACCATGGTTTTGTTAGGATCAATCGGGTAATTAATGAAGAAGGGAGGGGGGGTGAATTGATTTATCGTAAAGTAACAGATTCTTTTCCTCAAAAATATTTTTCATTATCACTCTTGAGGTTTCAATAAAAGCGTTTTTAGAGAATGTTATATTGATTGAATAAACCATAAAAACAACCTCAGCTTAAGATAGAAATGATTTAGAACAAAATATCTTGATAAAGATCAAATGCTAAATTGAAATAGATCAAGGGATAAAGAGATGGAGCCTGTTGTTTTATACTGGTTCGATCAATCACTAATCTACATCCACTATGAATTTGATTACATATATCATGCACACACAATTCACAGCAAATCCTAATTTCACAACCTGAAATAGAAACCTAGAAGATTGAATGTGAAAACACCATTCACCATCCAATTTTTAAACACAATACTACACACAAAATTAGAAATACCATATAATTTCAACACAGCATTTAGAAACGAAATTTCCACAATGCTAATCAAACAAGATTAATGAAAAAGATTAAAGAACGAAAACACCTTGATGTGTTGATATAGCAAATATGAGATCAGATCAAAAAACTCTAATATGAGCAAATTTAGCAGTTAAGAACTAATATTGAATCATCTCAGTTCATGAAGGAACAAGAGAGAGATATAGTTGTATATGCTTAGGGGTTCAATCTTAAATGGGTATAACAGTAAAAGCAATATTGAGTTTTCTAAAACTCAAGAGATTAGAGAATGTGTAGAAAAAAGAAGAGAGTGATCAAAACAATATCAAATCTGAAAAACAAATCAAAGATTTGGATTTTGACAAATGAAGGAATGAAAAGATATTGTAACTGTTTGTTCTTGTTATTTTGCACAAAATGATATGGGTTCAAATATATGGCATGGGTAAAAAAGATTCGGAGTTAGTTAGACAAAGAATGAGTCTTGGAGATCTTTAAAAATGACTGTTATACTAGATATAATCGATTGCACACAAGACAGAGCCAATTCTAAATATCAGAGATCATCTGGTAATCGATTGCCACATGATGGTAATCAATTGCAAATGAAATAGAGCAATTTATGAATCTCAAATATTGTCTTGTAATCGATTGTAATGGATATAGGGCAATATCTGAACTCTGAAACTAACATTGTAATCGATTGCAATGGTTGGTAATCGATTAACCCGATACCAGATATGGTTTCAAAACTAATTAGGCCATCTGATAATTGATTCCTACAACTTGTAATCGATTACAATCACTCAGAATTAGTTCTTAAGAAGTAAATCATCTAGTGATGCTAGAGATAATAGAAAACAAGGCAAATCAAAACATCAAACAAGAATGATATAGCTTAGCCTATAACAAACAATACAATGCCATCATCCATACATGTTATAGCTTAAAAAGAAAATACTAGACTAATAGAACAGAAAAGACTTAAGGTATGAAGATACCAAAAATCTAAATAAAGAGGCAAGGCGTCAATCTTCAGGTTCAATAGCCAAAAAAAGAACACATGACAAACAAAACAACAAAGACCATTAAAGCTGAAACTAAAACTTAGGAAATTAATCACCCTTTAGTTGAATCAAATCCAAACAATGAAAGAATTTTTTGTAGGAATGAACCTTAGTGATCATATCTGAGGGATTATGTTCAATAGGAATCTTCACAGTGACTGATCCATGAGTAATTATTTCCCTAATAAAATGTAGCCTAATGTTAATATGCTTTATCCTTTCATGGTATATAGAATTCTTAGACAAATGGATTGCACTTTGACTATCACAATGGACTGTGATCACTTGATTCTATAGCCTTAACTCTCTGCTAATGCCTCCAAGCCATAAGGCTTCTTTTACTGCTCAGTCAAGGCTATGTATTCTACCTCAGTGGTTGACAAAGCCACCACCTTCTATAGACTGGCCTTCCAATTGATGGCAATCCCAAAAGCTATAAACACATAACCTACATAACTGCTTCCATTAAGGACCTTCTTGTATCAAGGCATCCTACATAGTCAAAATTAATAAAACTCTCAATGGCATCCTTAATTTTTCTTTCCCTAACTCCACCATAGACAAGGGCTCTACCAAGAGACCCTTTGATATACCTCAGTGTCCATTTTAAAGTTTACCAATGATCCTTCCCGAGGTTAGACATGAACCTACTCACCAAACTCACTACATGAGCTATATCAGGTTGAGTACACACCATGGCATACATTAGTGAGCCTACAACACTAGCATATGGAATACTCTCCAGATAGTTCACCTCATTTTGAGTTTTAGGGGTTTAGCTTGAACTAAGTTTAAATTGAGATGACATTAGGGTTGTCATAGACTTGGAATTTGACATTCCAAATCTCTCAAGGACTTTCTTGAGATATACTTCCTGAGACAGGCCTAGAAGATTCTTCCTTCTGTCTCTCTTGATTTCTATCCCCAACATCCTTATAGCAGCCCCTAGCTCTTTCATTTCAAATTCTCTACTAAGCTCACCCTTGAGTTTATCAACTTCTCCTTTGCTATTGCTTGCTATGAGCATATCATCAACATACAACAGTAATATAATGAACACGACTTCAGGGCAGAAATTTGTAATAAACATAATTATTAAATTGGCTTTTA
This sequence comes from Amphicarpaea edgeworthii, assembly GCA_014843725.1. Classification (NCBI taxonomy): domain Eukaryota; kingdom Viridiplantae; phylum Streptophyta; class Magnoliopsida; order Fabales; family Fabaceae; genus Amphicarpaea; species Amphicarpaea edgeworthii. The sequence continues at coordinate 19,157,999 of CM026321.1, forward strand.
TTGAACCTAATGTGAGACATGAAATCATCGAATCTCTTATTCCACTGCCTTAGAGATTGCTTCAAGCCATAAAGAGATTTATTTAGTTTGCAGACATAGTCCTCCTTTCCTTTAACTTCAAACCCCTTAGGTTGTTTCATGAGAATCACTTCATCTAGCCTTCTATACAGAAAAGCAGTCTTCACATCTAATTTCTCAAGTTCAAGATTGAATTTGGCTACCTTGGACAACAAAATTTTGATTGATCTGTGCTTTACCACAAGAGAGAATACTTCATAAAAATCTATTCCTTCCTTTTGTGTAAATCCCCAAACAACTAGCCTAGCTTTGAATCTTTCTAGCTCAACTCCATGAATTCCATCTTTCTTCTTGAAAATACACTTACAGCTTACAATCCTAGAGTTGGGAGGTCTTTTAATTAAGTCCCATGTGTGATTGTCATGTAGGGACTTAATTTCCTTACTCATGGCAGCAAGCCATTTTCTTTTATCTAAACTAGCCAAGACAACCTTCAAAATCTTTGGCTCATCTTCCAATACATCACTTGCAGTGATTAGGGCAAATGTCATCAAATCTACATAGCCATATCTTTCAAGAGGTTTTATTTCCCTTTTAACCTTATCATGAGCTAACATATAACCATCTCCTTGCATTTGCTCTTCTTTAGAATCTTCCTCCTTTGCTGTCCAGCTCACAACTAGTTGTTCAGTGGGATTTTTCTCAATCTCCACCTTAACATTTATAATTTCTGAATTGGTAGTGGGGTTCTAATCAGGAACAGACCCAACATTGTCTTTTCTGGACTTGTATGCCATGCTTGCTTCATTAAACACTACATCACGGCTAACTAGACATCTTTTGAAATCCTCTTCTAAACACCACAATTTATACCCTTTCACTCCTTTAGGATAACCCAAAAAAATACATTTCAGTGCTCTTGGTTCCAATTTATCTTGCCTAATGTGAGCATAAGCAGTACAACCAAATACTTTCAATTGTTGTAGACTTGGAGGATGTCTAGACCAAACTTCCTCAGGTGTCTTGAATTCCAGAGTAGTGGAAGTGCATCTGTTTATGAGATATGCAGTTGTCATAACAACCTTTGCCCATAAAACTTTAGGTAGCTCAACACTTAATAACATGCATCTCACCCTCTCCAAGATGGTTTTGTTGAATCTCTTAGCTAAACCATTTTGTTGAAGTGTCCCAGCTATAGTTCAATGTCTTGCAATGCCATTTTCTTTACAGAAAACATTAAAGGCTTCTGAGCAAAATTCAAGTCCATTGTCGATTCTAAATCTCTTGACCTTCCTTCCAATTTGGTTTTCAACCAGTGTCTTCCAAGCCTTGAAATTCTCAAAGGCTTCATCCTTGGTCTTCTGAATGTATATCCATAGCTTTCGAGAGTGATCATCAACAATGCTCATGAAGTACCTAGCTCCTGAATGAGATGGAGTTTTGGTAAGTCCCCACAGATCTGCATGGACATAGTCAAGTGTCTCCTTTGTCCTGTGCTGAGCTATAGGGAATTTGGTCCTACAAGCCTTTCCATACACACATTGTTCACAAAAGCTTAGTTTCTCAATTCTGTCCCCACAGAGCAGTCCTTGTTTCCCAAGTTCACTTAGCCCCTTTTCACTAACATGGCCAAGCCTCATGTGCCATAATTCAGTGTTAGTCAAAATTTTCCCTTTTGCAGTAGCTGCTAATCCAACTACCACTTCTCCATCTACTGAATACAATTCATTTTTCATCACCCCCCTCATTACACTAACAAAATCTTTAACTACATTCAAAGTTCCTTTTTCACCTTTGAAGACATAACCCCTCTTATCAAATTCACCAAGAGAGATTAAATTTCTCTTTAAATCTGGAACATACCTCACCTCCTTCAGCATCCTTTTAATACCATCATGGAGCTTGAACCTGATAGATCCAATTCCCTTTATTTTGCAGGGTTTATCATCCCCCAAAAGCACCAAACCTTTTGCCTTATCAGAAAAAGTTTCAAACCAGGTCCTATTAGGAGTCATATGCCATGAACACCCTGAATCCATTATCCACTCAATCTCTAGACTGTCCAATGACAATACCAAAGCTTCAGCTAATTCATATCCATCATCTTGAACAATTGCAGCATTTTTAGGATTCTTTGACCTCTCATTTCCTCCATTCTTCTGTCTATCAAGGCAATATTTTCTGGTATGGCCTTCTTTCTTGCAATGATAACACTTGATTGTGAACACAACAACTCCACCATTCTTTTTTTTCTCTGGCTTTGGCTTCTTTTTCCCAAATTCATTCTTCTTCTTGGGAGGTTTTCCTCTTGTTGTTAGGCCTTCACCATTTAGAGTAGGTTTCTTCTCCTTTCTTTCATTTAGTTCCTTTGAATTTAAAGCTGCCTGGACTTCATCAACAGAGATTGAATCTCTACTAAATAGTAGTGTCTCCTTGAAGTGTGAGTGAGACTTGGGTAAAGAACACAACAACAATAAGGCTTGATCTTCCTCATCAATGATAACATCGATGTTCTCCAAATCAAGAATCAATTTATTAAACAAATCAAGTTGTTCACTTATGGGTTTATCATCATGCATTTTAAAAGTATACAAAGATTGCTTCAAATATAATCGATTTACTAAAAAATATTTCATGTACAAACCTTCGAGTTTAGACCAAACTCCAACATCAGTTTTCTCCTCTAATACTTGCCTTAACACTTTGTCTCCAAGGCTCAAGATGATAGCACTATGTGCTTTTTATTGCATTGTGAATTTTTCTTCATCAATCATAGCTTTTGCGTGCTTTGTTCCACCATCAAGTGCATCAATCAAACCTGATGAACCAAGAGAGCCCTCATCTTTAGCCTTTATAATCAAAGTCGTTCTTGGCCGGTGAATTTCTCCACCTCGTATTTGGCTGAACCCATAGTAGAGATCAAGATCCACGTTCACTACACCAATTTGTAAAGTCAATGCCAAATACACACGCACGAGTTTGCACAATAATTGCACAGTATGAAAGAATGAAGAACATGAACAAAAGAAAAAGATTTAGAAAAAAAAAATGGTGATTTGAGGTTGCAATGTGCATAGCCTCTCCTCTCCCTTATGACTTTCTCTATTTATCAAGCATTGCCTCTCTATTGATCAAACATTGCCTTTGTTACACAATACAAAAAAAAAAAAAAAAATTCTCTTTACAACTGTTTTCACAATTATATCTAAAACTAACTAGAAATTTTTTTACAATGCTCTTTTTTCTTCTTTTTTTTTAGCCCTCACCTAATTACAAATAGAAAAACTATTTAACAACTGAGATATAACAAACTTAATAGAATAACTATCATAACAGAAAAATAGTTATTCTAATAGGCTAAAAAATAAAAGAGAATAAATCAGTTATTGAATCAATTATCTAATATCATCGACTTTATCGATGATTAATCTCTAGTAAAAAATATGTCTGACCATCTTTAATGAAATTTTTCACAATTAATCACATTTTTTCCATCCATGACATAATGCATGTTTGAATACATCCTTCAGCGGAGGTTCAGACTTTCCAATGCAAAAGCTTTGTGAGAGTAGCTTTGTGTAAGACGTTGGTTGGCATCCAAATCAAAGTTTATGCAAAGAACATAAAGACGCTGATTGACAGTTTGATAAGAGTGGTGACTTTGGTGTTTGGTTAATACACTAACCTGAAAAGTATAGTTTGCATTTTGCAATTAAAAAGCGCGTCACTAAAACGCCACAACAAAGTTTTCATAATGATATTAGTGGGGAATTAGGAGTGTATTGATGGTGACGTTTGATATTATTGGAAGACTTGATAGATTTTCGCGTTGATTTGCTTGCTACTATTACTCTACTTATTTGTTGTTGTTTCAAGTTTGGAATAAAACCTACAACAATAAGTTATCGAAAGAAATAAATTGAACTGTATACAATAATTAAGACAACTAATCATCATACACAATATTGGTAGATTTTGCTCTCATCTTTGATTGAAATTTATTATATATATATATATATATATATAAATTAGTTAACAAAAGCTTGATACGATTTTGAAGTCTACTTCCACCAACGGGTATCTCCTCCACCCATGGATTACATAACTAAATTAAAAAAATTTCCTTTATAATTAAATAAAAGTCTTTTTTTAATGGAAAAAAGTTTTAAACAATAGAAACCCATCTAGGAAAACTCCTTTTTTTAGAGAGAAAAATAGTGTTCAAAATGAAAGACGTACGCTATCAAAATAAGTATTTTTTATTATCCTTCTTGACTAAAAAATCCTCTAAGGTGAAAATTAAATATAAATAAATATATATATATATATATATATATATATATATATGATTTGTTAGAGATGAATAACTTGGTTACACCGTTCCTTATAAAAGTATATAATAATGGCATGTGAACATTTTCATATTACAAACACCTTCATTAACAAATGATTTTTTTAAAAAAAATATTAACAACTATTATTAATTAAACTCACAAAATTGATTTATTTTATAGTTTTTAATAAATTTTAATTAATATATAAAATTGAGTTGAAAAAATGGGTTTGAATCTTGTTTTCACTCTTTTTATACATTATTTTTTTTCTATTACATCATATAATCTAATTTTTTTTTCTTTCTTTCCCAAGGTGTTTAATAGGATGGAGTGGTCACATATACACCATTTTCCCTTCTAAAAGTATTGTTGATTTCACATCCATAAATTAGAATCTTGAATTAAAAATTAAAACTCAAATGAAAGTTGGAATTAATATTGAAGGTTGGGAGTGGATTGTGATGTTGACGTGCTCTCGATCGCTAAAGCATGATTTCATACATAATTCGCATTAACTTGCTACCAGTTACTTACTTTGCTATAGTTTTCAACTTTGGAATATTATAAAAAGATTAGTCTCTTCTACAATATCCAGTTCTCGTTAGTTCGAACAATCATCATTTAACAGAATAGATTATAACATCTAAGAGAAGAAAAGTAAGAGAAAAAAATGAACCGATTTTTTTAAAAGTTAAAATCAGCTTCCACCACCACCTACTACACAAAATCTCATAAGATGTAGTTGCAATTTGTTAAAAAAGACTAATTACTTAAATATGTAATCATGTTTAGTGGAAATTAATTGTGAATTAGTTATGACAATAAAATGGAAATGGAGGAAAACAAAATTGATCTTTGTAGGTACTGATGGATCATTCTCGTTGTGTATGTATCACAAAAGGTACTATCATACTGTGTTGTCCTCATCAATCATCATATATTGAAATTACATTTTTTTCTGCTGTTAATTTTATTTTCTTGTCTTTTTTTTTTTTATGGTTAAACAGTTCTGTTTCAGCCAGCTTATGTATGGTTTTGTTTTGGACCCTTGGTGATTTACCTTGCCCCTTCATTTTGGGCAGTGAAAAAACATATCCATTACTTCATTTGCTCACTTTCCATGGTTTTGAAAATTCTAGAAAGAACACAAAACTGTTACTGTTTCAAGAAGAAATCCCAGCAGCAACAGAAAACGGCACTTGATAGAGACAAAAGTGAAAGATAAAAATAGTGTTCTAGACAAAAACAAAATGAAAGTAAAATAAATAAGGACCTTGCGATTGCCTCAAATACACTTTTACATGTGAAATTCAAACATGCTCTGATGTCATTACTTCAAATAGCATACAATACAATCATAATAAAAAGCTAATAAATTCACCTATGCCATAAACAACACAAGCTATGAGTATATTCAGGGTTGTACGGAAATCTTCTTCATGGACTTCGAATATGAAACCCCCTTCCCTTCACCGTGGAACCCATTTGGATGAAAAACCCAACAATGCTTTCCCATATCATTTTCTTCACGGATCGTCTCTTTGCAGGAAACACGCTACCATTTTTGGGCTTGCACCATGATGATGATCTCTCTGTTTTCTTAGTAACTTTTACCTCTCTGGGTTTTGCATTCATCACTTTTCCCTTCATTTTGTGGTGGTTTGTGATATCTCCCATGCTAGCTTCTTTCTCCTTTCTATAAGAGAGGGGGGGAATAAGCTATTTAAGAAGGGTGTGCACTGTGTCTTGTGTATGTGCTAGCTGTGATAACTGATAAGGAAGTTTCCTTTTGGCATCCTAAAATATAAAGGGGGGGGATGTGTGAACATAACATCGCGAGTGTGGAATTTTGAGAATGTCTTCCTATCATAAGTTTTTATCAACAAACTCTTTTTTTCTTCTTTGGCCTTAAATATTAATCAAATTTAACATAAAAACCATGGTGTGAAATTTGTTTGACCAGATATCGCGATGGGATTAAACTAATTTATCTACCAACAAATGTATAAGTAATTAAATTCATAATAAATGAGACATTAAAATAATGAATTAATGTTGTGGTGTACAAGAATAATTAAAATGTATTAAAAATTATTAATTTTAGCAAATTTAAGTTATCATTTAAAAAATTTTATTTCCTAAATTAACCCAATTCAATCAAAATTAATAATTTTTAATAAACTTTTAACCAAGAGAATACAATATAAATGGTGTCTTCGTCGTCATCTATTTGGGTGAATGAGTATGGAGGTCCAACTAATTAATTGCGCTTACTTTCTCTCTCTTATCTTATGTGATGCACAAATTAATTGATGAAAAATTCCTAGGTGGTAGAATTGAAGTTTCTTCCCCCACATTACACAGCATTTCAATAGGACCCGCAATATCTAACTAGGATTCTCCTTCACGATTGAACAGAAAAGAAAATCAAATAGTATCTAAAGAAAAGAACACTATATAACTCTAATAATGAGGACCCTATCTAAATCCTTGACGAATAAAGAGAAGAAAATTTTATGTAAACTTTGACTTAGAATTTGAAATCCATAAAAAAATCCGTGTTCAGATTAGATTTCAAAAAATAAATATGAGTTCAAAAGTTCAGAGATAAAGCTCTCCTGCCTTAAATTCTCTTCTCTCTCTCTAACCTCTTGTAATCTTTAAAACTCTCTCTTTGTAAGTCTGTTTCTTTCAATAAATATATATTTGTTATCCTTACCTTTCGTCATATCTAGTATCAGAGTCAGAAATTAAAAAAAAAAGAGTTTTTATTATATTATATTATATTATAAGTATGCTTTATGGATATAACTTGGGCTGATCGTTTACATCAAAAATCTTGTTTTGTGATTCTATTTTCATATTATATTTTTGTGTTTATCTTTAACTTGTTAAATCCAAATTTATACTTTAATTTTCCATTAGTTTCAATTTAATTGATCTCACACCATAAGTAAAGTGAGGCGTTACCTTGAGCGTTGGTCAACCCGTAAGGGTGGTCCTAGTAATAAGTCCTAAAGTGAGGCGCAGTTAAACCGTTGGTTTAACCTGGTGGTCTCGATGAAGGTTAATACTAAGTTTTATTTAATGTCGAGATTATTAGAATGTTGTCTCTAAAAAGAAAAGAAAAGGTAGAAGATTCGGAATTACAACAAGAAGAAGCTAAATTTCATATAATACACCATGAATTAAGAATCCCAGAAATAGAAGAGTAGATCCAAAAATGGAGCATACTCAAACTAGAAATATCATCATTATATAAAACCTCATTAAAATGTCATTAAGACAATAGAAAAAGAAATTGTTCTTAAAAATAGTTATCAGACTATACCATTGATATCAAACCAGTTAATTGCAAATCACATTAAAAATTATAGATATCTTCATATAGGGTCTATACAGATAGCAATCAAATCATTGTTTAAGCAAGGTCTAGACACACCCATTTTGCATCCCTTAAGAGATAATAGACTAATAAAACTTGAAGATCAAATACTAACATTATTTGAAACCAACCTACATAATGGTTCGGTTTATATTAATAATTACCCCAATTACTCAGTAGCATTATCAAGTTTCCATAATACTCTTTACAATCTCATGTTAGATGTAAAGATGTTAGAAAAAAAACCTGAAATCCCAATGCAATACCTATAACTATAATTTACCAAACATACTATAAAGTAATGAAAACACAATTAGTCCTAGGGGAATTGCAATTATCCCCTACTAATGAGATGACCCTTCTATTAGTAAACCTAAAAAAGGTAAATGCATCAGTTCCAAAAACATTAAAATATAAAGAAATAACCAATGGGTTAAAATGGAGATTGGAGGATCTCTTAAACCCAAAAGACCTTGTACCTACCATGCTGGATAGCATAGTAGAATATAACTTAGGGGCAGTAGAAGTTAGTTTCACACCTTTAATAAGAACTAATTTCTTAAGAATACCAGAGTCACCTCTTTCTAGTATGGCTAGACGATTGGTAGATTGATCTAACTTTTCCATACCATGGAGTCTAAATTTAAGTGGAATTAGGACAGATCCGACTATACCTGTCCCAGAATATGAAGAAGAACAACCTCCCCCTTCAATACAATTTGAGTCAAGGAGAACTCATAATTCACCAACACCATTAGTCAATTAAATATGATAAGAGCTTTCCAAATAGATAAAGACTTATTAAGAAAAGAATTTCTTAGTAAAGAAAACAAGAAAAGGAGAGATTGGTTCTTTGCAACCTTTTCACAACAAGAATTAGCAAATTATAGAGAAAATTACTATAAAAATTTAGAAGAACTTCAAACTCAAATACCTTTTTTAAGTGGTTTAAACAAAATTGTTTAGATAAACTCTTTATAAAGATGATCAAAAGTGCTAAAAGAAACTGGAGAACTACTAAAGGAACTTTTGAAGGAGAAATTCCTCCTTTAGAAGAAATTAGCTTTACTAACATTGAAAATAATGAAGTAACTGCTTCACCTTTTAAGATAATTAGTGTAGATAGAATTAAAAACCAAAATCCAACCTTAAAAGATATTAAAAATTTGCACCAACAATTAAATTATACCAATCAAATATTGCATCAAGTAGCCTTAGAAGTAATAATTGGGTCAAGAAAACCTGATAAAAGCTCTTCTAATTGTATAGCATCCACCTCAAAACTAGAGCAACCCTTAACCAAACCATTTAAATTTTTCAGAAGCTGGGCTTAAAGAATTAAAAATAGGAAAAGAAATCGACTTGGCTCTAGAAGAAATAAATAAAAAATTAGATAAGCTAAAGTTATCTAAAATTAGTACTTTAACTAAGACAACTAGGAAAATGACAAAAGAAAATAGAATTGCAATACCTTTAAAAGAAGATAAAATTCTAACTATAGTAAAAGAAGATGAACATGAATTAATACGCCTTTCAGATAAAATTCTAAAGTTAAAAGGGAAAAACCAGGTAAAACGCTTTACCCCAACACCAACAACTAGAAATTTCTATCAAAGGCCAACTTTCCTAAACATCCAATTTGAAGAATGGGAATTGGATACTCCTTCAGCCTTTGATGGATCTGGTATCACTGAGTGGAATATTTATGGTATGACTGACCATCAAATTCTACGAAAAACCAATGAAATGACAATGGTCGCCTCAGCCTATAGGGTAAAAAATACTGAAGAACAAACTATAAAATTAGTAATAGTTGGTTTTACAAGAATTCTCAAGGGTTGGTGGGATAACTACTTAACCCCTGAACAAAAAATATATATCTCTACTACTGTCAAGAGAGAAGGAGACGTGACCATACCTGTAATGGTAGAAACACTAATTGTAGTAATAATTCAAAATTTTATTGGAGATACTAAACTTTTCAATGAAAGGACTTCAACGCTGTTACATAATTGAAGATGTCCTACCTTAGGAGATTTCAGATGGTATACAGATAATTTTATGGCAATGGTTCTTACCAGAGAAGATTGTAAAGAACCATTCTGGAAAGAAAAGTTTATTGCATGACTTCCCCAAGTCTTTGCAACAAAAGTAAAAGAAAGATTGGATTTAGAATATCCTAATTTATTTGTCCATGACTTAACGTATGGGAGAATAGCTTTTGTTGTTAAAAACACATGTCTAGAACTTTGCAATAACTTAGAACTAAAGAATAGCATAAAAAAGAATAAAGCTAATAGGGTTAAAGAACTAGGTAACTTCTACACCCAATACGAGTATGAAAAACCTTCTCCTCCCTCCTCTACTTAAAGAAAACAATTTAAGAAACAACACTATTATAAGTCAGATAGAACAACCCCATTTAGAAGAAGAAAATTCTCAAAAAACCCTAAATACTCAGCAAAAAAATCTAAGGAACAATCTAAATAAAAAATAATCTGCTACAAATGTGGAAGAGTAGGACACATGAAAAAAGATTGTATAGTTAAATAAAAGATTAATGATTTAAATAAATGAGGAATTAAGAGAACAAATTGCTAAAATTCTCTTAGAAGACTCAGATAGTGAGTTAGAAGAAGTTCAAAATCTTAGTGATATCAAGAATACAAGTACTAATTCTAAAGAGGACGAAAATTGTGATTTTGAAACTTGTTAATGCCAGTTTCAAATAAATATGATTAAAAGTGACACCAGATTAACTTTAAAAATTATTGATAAAATCCCAGATGAAGAAGAAAGAATAAAATACTTAATGAAAATAAAAAAAATATGCTTATAGAGCAAAAAGAAGAAGTAGTAAAACTAGAATAATTTCCAGGGTTATAACTTTGCAAAGATATTAAAACAAGCTGAAAATTAAAATAAAAAGGTTACTATACAAAATCTACAGAAAGAAATAAAAGATTTAAAAGAAGAAATTAAATCAATAAAATTAGACCTTCAAGAGCTAAAAGGTCAGGTATTTGAAGAAACTAGCAGTCAATCTACTCAAAATTCTGATAAAGAAGATGAAGAAATTACAACAATAAACATGATTAAAACACTACAACAGAAATGACATGTTAAAATTGCTCTAAAAATAGGAAATACATTCCATAAATATTTTACGGCATTGGTAGATTCTAGTGTTGATTGAAACTGCATTAGAGAAGGGTTGATCCCTACTAAATATTATGAAAAAACACAACAAAAACTATTCAGGGCTAATAACTCGAATTTACAAGTCCAGTTTAAATTACCAACAGCAAGTATTTGTAATAAGGGAAGATGTTTTAAAAATACATTTATTCTATCAAAGGTTATATCAGAAGAAATGATTTTAGGAACTTCATTCCTTACACAAATCTACCCCTTTGAAGTATCTAAGGAAGGAATTAAAATAAATGAAATACTGTTCAAATTCATAAAACCACCCAAGAGTAAAAGCATCTTAAAAATAAATGAAACTGATTTCCTTAATAAAATTGAAAGTAAATCAAATCAAATAACCTTCTTAAAGCAAGAAATTCTCTACAAACGAGTAAAGGAAAAATTAAAAACAGAAAAGATAAAAAACCAATTTAAAGAATCAATTGAAATCTTTTGCAAAGAAGTCTGTAACCACCTTCTGGAAAAGAAACTCGTTTATGGTAAGTTTGCCTTATGAGGAAGACTTTCATGAAAGCAAGATTCCCACAAAAGCTCGTCCAATTCAAATGAACAGAAAAACCCTTGAATATTGTAAGAAAGAAATCCAGGGTTTTCTTGATAAAGGACTTATTAGGCCTAGTAAGTCCTCATGGAGTTGTACAGCGTTTTATGTTCAAAACGCTTCAGAATTGGAAAGAGGCGAGCCTAGGATGGTTATAAACTACAAACCACTTAACAATGCTCTAAAATGGATTAGGTATCCCTTACCTAATAAAAGAGATTTAATTGGAAGGCTTCACCAAGCCACTATCTTCTCTAAATTTGATATGAAATCAGGATATTATCAAATCAAGGTTAAAGAAGAAGATAAATATAAAATAGCGTTTACAGTTTCATTTGGTCACTATGAGTGGAATGTGATTCCTATGGGACTTAAAAATGCCCCATCAGAATTTCAAAACATAATGAATTCAATCATAAATCCCTATTTAGACTTTGCTTTAGTCTATTTAGATAATGTGTTAATCTATTCCTCTTCGGTAAAACAACACATAAAACACTTAAATACGTTTAAAAATATAATTAAAGCAAATGGAATTGTGTTATCTGAAAAGAAAATGAAAATAGCTCAAACTAAGATAAGATTTCTAAGGCGTGAAATAAATCAAGGCACCATAACTCCAATAGCTAGAAGCATTGAGTTTGCTAATAAATTTCCAAATGAAATAAGAGATAAAACCCAATTACAAAGGTTCTTAAGATGCCTAAACTATGTAGTTGATTTCATTCCCCATATTAGAATTACTTGTAAACCCTTATTCAATAGGCTTAAGAAAAACCACAAGCCTTGGACCTTTGAATTAACTAAGACAGTTATCAAGGTAAAGTCTCTGGTGAAAACTCTTTCTTGTTTAAGAATAGCCCAGCCAGATACTTTTATGATAGTCGAAATCGATGTCTCGGAGGTCAGATTCAAAGGAATCCTTAAACAGAAATACCCCCAATCTAAATAACAAATAATTTGTTTCCAGTGAAGGGCTGAGAGTGAAACCCAGATTAAATATAGCACTGTAAAAAAGAAAATTTTATCTATAGTGCTATGTATTACTAAATTTCAAAGTGATTTAGTTAATAAAGAATTTTTATTAAGAGTAAACTGTAAATCTGCAAAAGAAATTTTGGAAAAAGATGTTCAGAACATTGTTTCAAAACAGATATTTGCTAGATGACAAAGTCTTTTATCTTGTTTTGATTTCAAAATTGAATTTATAAAAGGAAAAAATAATTACACCTCAGATTTTCTAACATGAGAATTTTTATAGGGATAGATCCCAAAACATGAGGCCTTCGGCCCCTTCATCCACCCTATCTCTCGATGATTTGGCCTTTTCCTTCTCCAAGGTGGCAGCCACTAAATCCCTAAATAACCTAAGAGTAGGGATGACAATATGGACCCAGACCCTACGAGCACCCGCAAAAATATCCATACGCGGGTAGGGTAATAACCCGCATATTTGGGGATGGGGATGGGACGGGTATTTACCCGCAAAATTTCACGGGGATGGGTGCGGGTACGGGTACTATAGTACCCACCCCGCCCCGCCCTGCACCTTATGTATATACATATTAATTAATATATTATAATTTTATTGTTTAAATTATTCAATTAAAATTATTTAATTATCTATTTATTATTTTAATTATTCTTTTTATATGTTAATTTTGATATTCTATTATGATTTAATTTTTATTTGTATTAGTAGTTCAAGAAACTATGGAAATAAGCATTTGCAAAATATGGAGAAATTAATTCGGATAATGAAGTTAAAATATTTTATCTATTTGTGTTTTATTTTTAATATATAATTATAAACTAATTAATTTTAAAAATATATTAGTTTTTCTCGTTTAATTAGAGTTTTTGTTTAGATTTATGTTGAATGATTATTTTTATAATGTTATTTATTTATATAAATCAATATTCGTTTGATTTTAATATTATATAAGGGTGTATTGGATTAGGATTTTAAAAGACTTTTTTGGCATAAAAAAGTCTTAAGATTTTTAAGATTTTGTAGGAAACTAAAAACTGTTAAGATTTTTTTAAGAAGACTTTTGTGATTAGGATTTTATAATTTGGATTTAATGGATTTAGAATATAAAATTTGAAAGGATTTCACATATTTATAAGATAAGATTTGAAAAGACTTTATGGATTTCTAGAAAAAAAAAACATTCAAAACTATTAAACACAAACCAACAAGAGTGTGTTTGAAAATATTATTGAACACAGACTAATAACAAATTACCATAAGCTGAACCATCTCACCTACTAATAATATATATGAATTCAAAATCAAAGTTACAAGCCATTAATGCATTTTGATATATATTTTTCACAAATTTTTATAAAGTAATAGTGAAAAATAAAAACAAAATATTAGTAAAAAATATAAAATGTTTCATTTAACTCATTAAATCAATAATGTCATCAAAATATAAATCAAATAATTCAACAAAAAATACATGATCAAAACATTAATCATCTGCCTAACTTGAAAAATATCCAAAGTTGTTTATATTTTATAACATCCCAAATATTGCTCTTTGTTTCCTATGTTAAATTGTATATTTTTTCAAAATTGACTGCAATAGTTTAGAAAGGTCTTTTAAAACTTTAACTTGATTATTTACCCTGAATTAAAACTTCCTCTTGACTCAGATTTACTTCTCTTATGAAAATTTTCATTTCATTAAGAATTTATGAACTTAAAATGAATGAGACAGCGGATTACATTGTAGGCTTGTAAATTGATTCATAGTGATTTGGAGGTATGAACACATCACTATTAGAATCATATGAAAAGTCTCACCTTGAAACCAAAAAAATGTGTGAGTGAAAGATTATGTCACTGCCTCCAAAGCAAAGAGAATGAAATAAATAAAAAAGTTTGTGATGAGAAAGAAAAGTCTCTCGTAATTGAATATGATTGTTTGTTGGGTTTGTTATTTATATGATCAACTAAAAAGTTCATAAAATCTACCAAAATCCAATTAAAAAAAATCCAATCGAATACCACAAGATTTCATTGCCCTCTGAAAAAAATCTTGATAATCTTAATTGAATACCGTTTGATTATTTTTTATCATTTAACAATCTTGATTGAACATCCCAAGACATTTTTACAAAAAAAAAAAAAGTCATTCAAATCTTAAATAATCCTAATCCAATACATCCCCTAAATTTATTTTTTTTATAATTTTTAATTTTATATATATGGAAAGTGCGGGTCGCGGGTGCGAGTATGGGTATATAGGTACCCAGAGGGTATGGGGATGGGGATTAAAATTGTTACCCACATGGATATGGGGCCGGGGACGAGTATTTTTTTTAAATACGGGTATGGGGACGAGTATTTTTTTTAAATACAGGTATGGGGACGGGTATTATAGTACCCTACCCATACCCTACCCATTGCCATCCCTACCTAAGAGTCCTCCCAAAATCCCTAAATACCCCTTCCTCTTCCAATAGATTTTCACCTTTAATTACTCCTCCACAAAACCAAATTACAAATAACCCTCAAAAGACAGAAATTCACAAACCATTAAACCAGCATATAAAAGAGTTGTGTCAGAGAATAATTTCTCTAAAATCGGAATTTGAGCAAATATCACCTACTGAAATATTGGCTGAATTCTCTCCTATAAGATGGGGATGAATGCTAAAAGATTAAGATCTTAAGAAAAATAAGAAATTTTACCAATTAATTTTGATTGGCATTGGATTAGCAGAGATAATTCCTAAAAAGGATAAGTGGGATCCTACCATTATTAATTACTTAAAATTAAAAATCGTGAAGGTTTTATCTTTAACAAATTAGAACCAAAACCCTAATACAGAAAAGAGATTCTCCCGAGCTTTCAATCCACCGTCATTTAATTACTTTGATTACCAAGAAGCCTGGTTAAAAGTTCTTCTTGAACCCAATCTAAGACATTCTTAGTATATCACCTTTAAATATGCCCTTCCAGCTAAGATTCCAACCTAGTTTCAAGATTGGTTCTTGCTAACTGGGCCAGGTAAAAGCCATCTTACCAGCTAAGGTGGTATCAATTTATGAACATTTTAAAAGATTAACTCTTAAAGTCCTAGTGCATGAAAAAATGATCAATTTTTGCTCAACCATGGGTGTAAGTTGGTTAATGCAACACGTATATGAATTCCATCAGCACAACCAAATACCTTATCCCAAGGTATTATGTCGTCGGGTAAAGGTGTTCTGGTGGAAAAAATTGGAAGTGAAATTTCTCGAAGATAAGTATTCTCGTTGGAAGACAGGAGGATCATTCCTTCCTCCTACTCTAGAAAAATAGATTGCATCCTCTTTAGCCATGTCATTACAACTGGAAGGAAAAAGTAAAGAAGAAAAAAGGAGACAGTTGTTGGCAGCTTTGTCTTCACTAGATTCAGACGAAGAGCTAGAGACCCTAGAAGAAGATGTTCAGAGTAGTCATCCATATTTAAATAATGGGGATGATTGCTTTGGTATTCAAGACATTGCAGACTTGGCTCAAGCCTGACTAGGATCCACAGAAGAAATAGGATCAAAAAATATAAATGCAGATGCTCTTGGTGAAATAATCGAAGCAGTGGACATAATTACTAAAGCAAATGATCTTTTTGGCCATACCACAGTATATACCAAGAAAGTATTAATTCAACTACCCACTCAAAGGTAGCTAGCAGATTGGGATAATTTCCTACCAAGGGTCTCCTCAAAAAACAGCAAGGGCCCACTAGGTCACCTCTGTCTTCAAAAACGACAAAGGAGACGCTCATTTAATTACTTTTGAATTAGAATTTGAAATCTATCTAAGAAATCCGTGTTCGGATTGGATTTTAAAAAATTATAATTTATAATTTTAACATCCGCCTGTGATTATCATGTTATAAATAGGTGAGTTGAAGAGTTGAGAGATATAACTCTCTTGAACCTTAAACTCTCTTCTCTCTTTCTCTACCCTCTTGTAACCTTTAAATCTCTCTCTCTTTGTAAGTCTATCTTTTTCAATAAATGCATTGTCAATACCAATCAAGTGTGTGTGTGTGTGAAAAAAAAAGTAAATTAACTTTTTTTTATAAGTTAAAATTAGTTTATCGAATGATTAATTTGTAAAATTTCTTTGAAAAAAAGATGTAAAACTTTTACAATTATAGAAGAATCAATTTTAATTATTCTAGAGTAGTTAATTTAATTTTTTTGTTTATAAGTCTTTTTAGAAATATTTATCAAAACAGAGCCCAAATCAATTATAAATTTTTATTTATAATAAATTAGTTAATTTTTATAAAATTATTTTAAATATTATGTAAACGATGAATTATAAATTATAATTGAACGGTAGTATTTATACTTGAGAGAGTGGAGACACTTGCGCCCAGTAGATTTTTTTTTCCTACACATAATATATATGGTTATAAATTATTTTTAAAACTTAAACTAAAATTAAAAAAATTAAATAATAATATTAGTTTTAGCCCCAATAATTTATATATGATAATTATTCTCACAATTAAAATGTATTAAGTTTACACACAGTGTATCACTATTAAACTTTAATGGTTAAGTACTAAAGGTCATTGATTTTGCAAAAGACATTGTGATCTTATAGATGATGGTAGAACAAAAGTGAGTGAGGTGTGAGCATGTTGCAGCTGGTCATACCACAAAGATTACGGTCAAACTGCAAAGGGGGGTAGAGTTCAACAAATTAAAACTATGCTCTTTTTGTCTTTTGCGTAGCGTAACGCTAATTATTGAATGGTTAAAGAAATGTGTTGATGATTTATGGATAGAAATACGGGTGTTCCTGGTCCGATTTTGTTTGATTTTTGGAAAAAAAAATTATTCTAACCAAATATAAAATAAAATCAAAGTTCGGTTTTAACGTAACATCAAATTTGAATTAAATTAAATTAATTTTTTGCGGTTTGGTTCAATTCACTTTAACGATTTTTTTTAATCTATTATCATAATTTAATTTTTTTAATTAAACTTACATAATTATTATTTTATATTATTTTTTTTATTAAATTTTGATTTACATATTTTAATTTAAAAAATATTATTTTTACTTCTATTTAGTATTATTATAAAATGATATTATCAATTTTTTTTTATAACATAATAATAAATCATATTTCACTTGATATTTAATGTTATTTAGTAATATTAATATATCTTTTCGTAAGATATAAAAGTAAAATATGTATCATATATTTAAATTTATTATTAAAAAAAATATACTATAAATTATATATTATGATCATAAAAAATTAAAATATTGTTAGTTAGATAATACTAAACATCTAAAAATAAATCAATATAATTATAATATGCGATTTGGTTCAATTTAATTTAATTTTTATAATAAAATCCAAAGACCGAACCAAACCGTAAAAAATATGCGGTTTTAGAGATTTTTGATTTATGCGATTTTTCAGTTTAATCGATTTTCAATTTTTTTGACAATTTCGTGATTTAGTTCGGTTTATAAACACCCCATATAGAATTAAAGACACTACCATGTATTTATAATAATTGATGGACTTGTTTAACCAAAACTAGAATTTTTTTTTTATATAAGTGTGCTCATGATTTAAAAGGCAATTAGGAAAGAAAACATAAGAAACCATGTTAAATTGTATTTTTTTTTTTTTAAAATTAACAGAGCACTTATGAGAAGAGTTGAAAACACATTATGCTAGAATATGTAGTAAGTGGAAATCAATTGTGATCTTGTACAGTGACGGATTTGAAATTTAGGTAGAGAGGGGTTAAATTTTTTTTTACAAAAATTAAAATTAAAATTTTGAAAAAAATATATTAAATGTAAAATTTTTAAAAAATATATAAAAAATGGGTACAAAATTTATTAATTTTTCAAAAAAAAAAATTGAGAGTAGAATCTATAATCATATGATGTAAGAAAAAAAATTTAGAGTAAAATTTGTAAGATTTTAAAAAAATTGAAAATAAAAAATATCAAATTAATTTTTTAAGAGTAAAACATACTAAAAATAAAAATATAATTAATTCAAATATTTATTACTAATTGTTAATATAAAACTTAAATATATTTTATTAATAAAATTAAATTAAATAAATATTAACTTAAAAATTTATTTTTTTAATAATTTTTTATTTATTAACATTTATTAATATATTTTTTTGGACCACTTTCAAAAAGACAAGTTGCTTTGGAAAAATGGCTCAACAAGATAATATACACTGTCAAAGAAGTTTATAATTTTAGATCTTCATTGTTATCTTGTTTTTTTTTTTTTTTTTGTTATTCTTAAGAATTGAACACGATAATATATGATACTTACAATATTTACACATCTTATTCAATCAATTAAATTATATCCTCATCTTTCATTTTTATCTTGTTGATGCATTTTTTGTTATGCATTTTTGTATAGCCTTTTATGGTGACAAAATTTATAAAAATATGTAACTTTAATGTAGGAAGTTTTCACTAATCTGATTATTGGACCATAACAGTTGACAAACAAGGAGGCCCAAACTGTAATGAAGAAAGGGATTTCCTTCCTACACTTTCCACTTTTGTGTGGACAAAATTGCTCACGATCCTAACAAACCCTTTCCCTTGCCTCTGCTCCACCACCCCTTCCCCAAACCATTCGCCCCTCGCCCCTCGCCCTGTCCAATCTACGTAGAGTTCAAATCTGAATCTTGATTTGCTCTTAGATGTGGAAAGGAAGAGGGGGAGGAGGCGCAAGAGGATATGGTGGGGGTGTGTTTGTGATTTGTGTGAAAAAAAAATAAAAGAAAAAAATGGGGTAATTTTTTTTTCTTTAAATAAGTTTTAGATAATTATAAAATATTTTTATTTTATTTTGATCTTATAAAATTTTTATTATATTTTGGATTTTTATAATATATATTTTTTTTAATTTTAGATTCTATTAATGACATAATATAATCTCATTTATTGATATATGTTAACATCATGTCACATCATTACTTAAATAATGGTTGAGATAATGTCACATTATTTATAAAATTATTCATAAAGATTCAAAATAAAAAATATATATTATAAAAATTCAAAATATAATAAATTTTTATAGGATCTAAAATAAAAAAAAAATTATTTTATAGGAACAATAATATTTTTAAGTTTTTTATTTCATCCTATTTCAGAATATATGATTTTCTTATTCAAGTGAAAAGTGAAGTTATTCTTAAATATACTTTTTAGAGAATCCATGCACTTCTTGAAAATATGAAATATCCATTTTTGGTATAGGTAATTTGAGAAGTGCATAATTATTATGTATTATGAAAATTATATTTCATAATTAATTATGTTTTTAGTCCTTTAATTTTTTGAAATTTTAATTTTAGTTCATAAATTTTTAAAAAATTTCAGGAAAGTTGACATTTTAAACAAAATTTTAGGAATAAAATTTATTTTAAAAAAATTATGAAACAAAAATCAAATTTCAAAAAGTTTAACGAATAAAAACATAATCAACCCTATTCTAAAATGAATATTCCATAACGGAGGATGCGCTTGTGTGAGGGGTATATTTGTCCGTTTGAGCAATATAGGAGGTGAAAGAAGCAAAATGTGACGGTGTAAGAAGCAGATTCCGTGAAGAAAACGAAAAATTAGAATTAGGAGAGTTTGGTAGAAGAAGAAGAGAGAAGCCAACAACAGAGAAACAAAAACGTTGGAAGAGAGAAGTGGTGGTGGGTGGAAAATGAAAGTGACTTGGAAGAACAACAAGAACAAGAAACGTTGTTTACCCACGTTGTCACACTTCACTGATCTTCCCTTTGAGCACAATCAACAACAACACTCCAACAACGACGCTGAAGATGGCGCGGCGCGTGTTCCCGATCCTGACAAATCCCACGCCACAGAACTGGCCAACGAATTTCAAGCTCAAGGAGACAACCTTGCTGCGGTATGTTATGTTTCATTGTTTAGTTACACACACATACATACCCACCTTGTTGTTCTCTTAGCTTCTGTTGTTATTTTTTATTTTTATTTTTGGGAACTAAAGGAACATTGATTTTGTGAACATCGATCAATTTTATTGGACAAAGGTTGCCCAATTTATGATTTAGCAAAAAGGTGATGTATTTTTCTTCATGTGTTTAGTGCTATGCTCATACTATCACACACACTCTTTTGACACACTCCATTCTATGGTTGAAATTCATTGAAAACTGTTCTAATGGTTTGCTTATTGCAATACCATTGAATGGTCATGAGTTGGAGACATCAAAGTCATTGAAAACTATAAGATCATAAGAGAGAGTAAATATGATGCAGGGTCTACCCAATTTGATGGGCGAATCACTAAATTTTGTAATTTTCAATAAATTTTAACCAATCAAAAATCAAAGGAAGTGTGTCCAAAATACTTAGTTAGAGAGTGTGTTTCTAGCATTTCTTGTGTTTATATATATAATGTTTGGTTAAATTTCTCAGGTCCTTATAGTTTTACTATTTATTTTTAACAATTTTTTGTAATGTAAAGGATTTTAATGGAGGCTTTCTAATATTGAAAATTTTCAAATTAGTCCTCTCCAGGTAGCAATAGATAAAAGTTTGTTAACTTTTGTTAATCTATATGGGCATGTTGATAGCTTTGGTGAACTATAGGACTCTCTCTATGTAACAGATAGCAAAATCAAATAACACTATGTTTTATCTATCATCCATAACGGGAGTTGAGGGGATGGCAAAAATATCTTACTTTGGAATTTCTGTTGAAAACAATCTCAACCTTTCTTATTGATAGCTCCTCAGTTCGTGTGCCAAACTAACAAACTCTCATTTTTCCTAGTTTTTTTCAGTCTATGCTAGTATAAGCTACATGGAAGCAGTGTTAGTCTGTCTGAGTCTTAGATTTTTGTTTAGATAAGTTTACTCAAGATATCAGAATCTGATTTGTGAATTTTCTTTCATGCTGATTTCCAATTAAAGCTACCCTATTTGGGATAAAATTTTGTTTTGAAGTAAATTAAGGTCATAATCAAATCATTGGTGATGAGTGTTCTTTTAGAAAGTCAATTGCATTTCAGCTGTATGAACATACAGTGGTGGTAGTCTCTTACACATTACTTGCGTTTTCTGTAATTGGAGATGACACAGATGGATGCGGTAAAGCAGAATTTGGTGAATTTAATTTCTAATAAGGAGTAGCAATAGCATGAATGAATTTGTCATAAGGGCTCAAGTTGTTTTGTTTTGTGGGTTCATCTAGACAACTAAAATTTTGGGATTAATGTCTTGCTAGTGCATATGCTACTTGCATTTTTTCTTCTTCTGTGATTTGATTTGAAAGTTCTTTCTCAATTCTTAAATATTGCACACATACCCTGTGATTGGTTTCGGATTAACTTCTGTCAATGTGGATTGTGAATTTAACTTTTATTGTTTAGCTCTGAGGTATATTCTTAGTTGAAAGTTTGTATTTTTCAATTCTAATTGGCATGAGTGTAATCTGTCACATGGTTATGAAAGTGGCACACAATGTGTCCTATATGATTTTGTGCCATAAAAATAGAATCAATGTATCTGCATGCTGTACACATCAGACATGACACACCGACAACACATGTCCAAAACAGGTCTGTGTATATCCAAATGAAAAAAAAAACTTACACAGAAATTTGGTCTACTTTAAGAACTCAAGAGACTATTAATAGTAAAAAAGATAAATAAGGCAGGTGCATTTGTCATGTATCAGTTTCATTTTCCCTGACTACATATGAGTATATGACACAACAAGATATTGTAATCTTGAAACTTATACATATGATTTATTAATTGTGAATCATTTTCCTTAAATTTTCAATTATATAGGCATATATGCCATGTTCTTGTTGTGCAAATTTTAAAATTTGGTGTCTCTCCATGTTAAGTTGTATGTTTGTTTCAGTGCCTGTGCCTGTGCTACATAGTTAATTCCACCTTCTTTCTTGCAGGATGGGAAGTACCGGGAAGCACTAGGCAAATGGGAAGCTGCTCTTGCGTTGGCACCTGATGTTCCAGTTGTGCATGAACAAAAGGCCCAAGTTTTACTAGAAATTGGAGATGCTTGGAATGCTTTAAAGGCTGCAACTCGTGCGTCCATGCACTTTATTCTTCTTAATCTTGTTTATTTAATCTATATTAAATGAAATTTTAAATTACTAAACTAAGTGTGACAGCTGAACTTTTTCCTGAGGTGTAATTTGAATATAGTAAGTGTATGTCCCTTGTTTTCTGTGACAAATTAAGAAAGTTCATCTTCCCGTATGAACTTTATATTAAGCAATTTTGTTATATATTTAATTCTGGGAAAGAAGTAGTAGATCTGTTCTGTTCCAATTTCTAAATCTATTTGTTTGGGGTTTTGCTGCTGCTGATTGTTATATAACTTAAACTGTTAGTGGTTTAGTGCTTGAAATTTGATAATTTGTGCACTCTACTTGACAGGAGCTACTGAATTGGACCCATCATGGGCTGAGGTATGATACTAGATTATTTGTATTCACCATGAAAAATTTAACATTGTGATGTTTGCAATATTCCTTCCTACTCATGATATTTCTGTATATGAATTTTGTGCTGCAATTTTTTGTGTAGTTTCAAGTAATGTAAATATATAATAACTAATTGGACTTTAACAATTGGGAGGGGGGATTTGGACGATTCTCTTCAGAAATTTCTTAAACACAGAAAACTCTGACCTGTGTATATGTGATCCATTTCATACACATAATTGATCTTCCTCATTATGATCTCCAACTACAGGTTGTAATTTGAAGCAATCATTGGTTGCTTGCCTTGTTTTGTTTAGTGTATCCCAAAAAGCTAGGAGTATGAATGCATATTTGAAATTCAATATCATGTTTCACCTGATCCACATTTGTTCTTGTAATGTATATATGTAAAAGTGGTGAATGTGGTCAATGCTGTAAAGGAATTACAAGTTCAAGTTGTAAGACCTAGAACCTTGTTATATTTTTCTTATGAATAAGACAAAATGCTCCAACTTGAACTTGCAACTGCTTTGTTGATTCACCTTCTACAATGCTAGGTCGGCTTCTATGCTATTTCTGTGTTAGATTTGGTATATGATAACCATTCTTATATTTTATACCAAATCCTTTGCAGATTGTCTTTGTAGGACATATAGTCTAAACTAAAAAATATGCCAAAGTTTGATTTTGAATCACCAATGGTCAAGCCAACTAGAGCAATGCTGGTTCATTTCTGATAGAACTGGTACCAATTCGAATAGAGAATTCAGATTTAATAATAATAGAATATTGGAACTTTATTAATAATAATATTGCTCTTGAGAAGAATTACAACTAGACACCAATAGCCAGCTACCAAAACCTAATTCTTCTAAAAACTACTCCCAATAGAAGTACAATCACCTCTATTTATACTAATCCTAATAACTAAAAATAGATAAACTAATCTAGATAAACTATTTAAAATAGATAAACCAAATCTATAAACTAGATAATGATAAAGTATATAACCCAATACTGTTTGGCTAACTACTAGATAAACTATTTAAAATAGATAAACCAAATCTATAAACTAGATAATGATAAAGTATATAACCCAATACTGTTTGGCTAACTATTATCATTATTTTCCCTTTTGTGACGCCTCCTATATACCTTAGTAATAGGAGGTTTTGGTTGAAGTCTATCAATTTCACAGTCTTCTAATTGATGCATTTATTTCAATCTTGATCCTTCTAGGCATGGGTCACACTTGGCAGAGCACAACTAAATTTTGGTGAGCCTGATAATGCTATTGAAAGCTTTGACCGCGCCTTAGCTCTCAAGGTTAGTCGTTGTTGGAGCACATGATTTCTTTCCATATTTAATTATTTCACTTGTTGTTTGTATGGATTTATTTCCTTGTAATTTAGTTTCCTTTTTAACTGTAATATTAGGATTAGTCTCCTGATATAAACCTGTGGTCACCTTTCACTCAATTCATTGTCAGAATAATTTTCAGTTCTTAGTCTCCTTTTTCAAGTGTCTTCACGATGCTTGCTTGATAGTTGAGTTAGATAATCCAGTATTGAGCTTGTATTTATATTTACAACATCAAGAACCAGACAATTTACTTGTTCTAATTGACATTCCAATATAATTGGTTAAATAAAGTTATAAATAAACTTACAAATCAAACATGCAGTTAAAGCACACTTGGAGCAATTGTATTCGGAGAAACCTAATCAGTGATTAAACATAACTTTAATGTTTTAATTAGAAGAATTAAACAAGAACTTCCGTCGCATTTTAATTTTTGGCCTGTGAGGTATCATATATGCATGTTTTCTTCTGAAGCTTAAGCAGTTAAGCTGAATCACTAAGGATGCATCTTTCCATCCATTTTCAGATGGATACTAAACAAAGTTTATTGTTTTGTGCAGCCTGATTATGAGGAAGCTCAAGACGATAGGAAAGCTGCATTACGTCTTGTAAAGAAGAGAAAACAGCTTCACTCATCTGGCCTGAGTAACACTCAAAATCGTTATGTGGTCGGTGAAAAGGATGAGAGCTCGTGAAGGTACACAACAAGTGCCAAAGTTATCTAAATATTCCAGTGTAGTGCATGTTTGGAAACTCGTCAGAAAGTGTAAGAATCACATCAATTTGGCCCAAAAACATGGAGAAGCTATAACTATTAGCTTCTCGTTGAACGAGGAAAATCACATCAGCAATGTGGAAAGTCACATCGACAATATGCAGCCAAACATGTTAGTATTATTTGACTGAGATAGGAAATTTCATGTTATATGCTGTTCAGTAGTTCAATGTTCAATGCTCAACAAAGTTCATTAGGATGTATAGGTGACATAATAGTTATGTTAATGTGATAATGATAGCTTGTTGCACATCCAATAGGTCAGGATTAGTAATGGCAGAATGGCTTTGTGCTGGAGAAACTGATTACTTGAAAGTAAATTAATTAAGTTCATTATATGCTCTGTAACTTGGCCCTTAACTACAAATCAATCTAACTGCATCATGAAATAGTAAAATGGCCTAGTTCATTTGTCCATTATCCTTTTGTGGATTGTATTTGTATGTGAATGAATGTGTAAAGTTTGTGCTATTTTTTTTCTTCTGGATCGTATGAGGAAAACCTGAAGAGATAAACTAAAAGGATACAATAAATGTATTAACTGCAGGAGTATATGTGAATTTGTGTGAAAAAGTTGGGTGGTAAAAGGCAATGCATAGATTTTGATATAAGATGTACCGTTTAATCCAGCTTATTTTTAACTTATAAATTACTTTAAAGTAAAAGTTGAATCAAACATCAATTAGTAAAAATTCCTTAAAATAAAAGTTATTTATTTTTAATGAAGAAAAATTAGAAATAAGAAGTTTTATAATAAGTCACCTAGAGCTATGTCACTTTGAATTCCAATAAAGCCAAATTTTGGAATAATTAGTATTTTTTTTTATTGAAAAATATTAGTGATTAGTTTATTAGTTTGTGTCAGCGAGGGAAGTTGAATTAAGACCTCTCCATCTGATTATATTTTAATTTTAAGGAGTTTTTAAGTTAAAAAAATAAATAAATATTAACACGACAAACGGAACCTAAGAGTCTGTTTGAGACTAATTATTGTCAAAATTAGATTATTTTAGTAATCAGTTATATTTACAATTGATTATAATCAAAATCAATTTTTGTTGAGATAAGTTTGCTGAAAAGTTATATGAAAATAATTAATTTCATTTGGATGAAAAAAAAAAATCAGTTTTTTTATTGTAAAAAAGTATGAAAACAACCTAAAGAAAAAATAAATTGTTGGAAGGTGGTGTTATTTGTTTATTATTTATATTTAGGGTTAATTATGTTTTTAGTACTTAAACTTTTTTGAATTTCTATTTTAGTCTATAAACTTTTATTTGATTGGTCAAAGTCCTTAAACTTTTTTCTATTAAGGTTTTTAGTCCTTAAAGTTTTGTTTGACTTGTCAAAGACTCTAAACTTTTTAAAAATTTGGTTTTTAGCCTTTAAACATAAGTTTGAACCCCCATTTTTGTATTTATTTAATAGATTTTTAGGAACTAAAAACTAAATTGAAAATAGTTCAGAGACTAAAAACTTTAACAAAAAAATAATTATTTTGACCGATCAAACAAAAGTTTAAGACTACAAATCAAAATTAAAAAAAGTTTAAGAACTTTCACTAGTTAAACAAAAATTTAGGAAAATCAAATTTCAAAAAAATTTTAAGAACTAAAACCATAATTAATCCATATATTTATATATAATATAAATCATGAAATGTAAAATCATATGTCTAAAACACACCAGAAGGGGGGGTTGAATAGTGGGTTTAAAATTTTTTTATAAATATTATTAGTTCACAAGTTGTCTTCTTAGATATATGTTAATTTAAATCAACAAATATATCTTTGCAAGGCAAAGCTTAGAAAGTCTTTCCAAAAGAGTATAGTGAGCAAGATAGATATTTGTAAACATAAGACAACAAATAAGAACTTGTTTTTATATTGGTTCATTCAATCTGAGCTATGTCCAGTTCTCCTTTAACAACTGTTAAAGGATTCCACTATAATCAACTGATTATAAAACAAGTATTCTTCACTGCCACCTCTGGATATAAGTATTCTCTATGCTACTACTGGCTACAAGTATTCTAAACCACTTCTAGTCACAAGTATGAATCTCCCCCTGAGATTATACTTCCCAAGTATTCTTTTATCACTAAGCCGCTCCTGGCTTTCTATACAAATGTGTATAAGATTCAAATAACTCTCATAAAGAAAATATAATCAAATGTTGAATCTACGTGAGCTTGTAGAGGATGGATATTCTTTTTCTCTTAGCTCGTGTTTAAGGCCTTATCTCAAAATGATTTTTCTTGCTGTCTAGATTGATTTCGTTATTGTGTTCTTGAGCAATCGTTCTTTCTTTTCTAGTTCATTTTTTTCCATTTCATAGAGGCTTCCTTATAAAGTGAACTTCATGAATTTGAACATTAGAGAAGACTTCTTTCCATTGTCTCACACAGTAAAGTGTTGAAGTAGCTTTGACTGTGCTTGATGTGACAGGAGCAGGTTTCTGTCTTTGTTGCAGTTTGTCTTTTAGCTAAAAGTGTGCATCCCAATGCTGATTGGTTCTTTTGGCTGTACCTACACACTTTATATAATACGAGACATGCAAGTAATATGAGGAATCAAAGAAAGTAATGTCAAAGGGTATCTCCTTTTCTTTCTGTTGCAATAATGTCTTTATTTGAGTAAAGAATTAATTATACAACACATATTCCTCAACACATGACAGATTATGTTCTGTTCCAACACAGACAAAGTTTGGCTTAACAAACATAGTCTGGTCTTGATTAAGTATGGTCTGTTCGTGCACAGACAGCGTCTGGCTTAACAAACACATTCTTAATTAAGAGACATGGTTTGTTCCAGCATTAGATATCGTCTAGCTTGGCCTCAGACATCATCTGGCGCTTGGCATCAGACATCGTCTAGCCTTGGCTTCAGACATCGTCTGGCGCTTAACATCAGACATCGTCTGGCTTGGGCATTAGACATCATCTGGCCTTGGGACATTACATGATCCGTTAAGAGCTTATTTAAATCTGTTTCTAAGCAATTTCAGTGCTAAATTTAACCATTATAAGTTATGAAACAATTAGAGCGTAGGATTTAAGTTGAAAGATTTTACCATTATCTGTTCTTATTTTGATTTCCTGAAATCACTTAGTCTCAAATTATCAGTTGATCAAATATTATTACATTTGTTATCATTAAAACCTATCAAAGTATTAAGGGTTAGACATCATCAAATGTCTTGGTTCTAACAATGTTGTCACGTCAGATCAGTGATTTTTGACACAAGCTTTTATGAATCACGTACTAGCATCTAATTTTAATTGATTTTAATATTCGTGATATTTGAATTTATGACCTATTTATCCACGTTTTTTTTTATTTTATTTTGAGGTTTCAAGTGAGTTTAATATATATATTTTTTTTTTGAATTTATGATTTTTAAAGTATGAACCTTAAACACTAAATACTAAACCATAGAATCCTAAAACTTTAAATCTTAATATCATAAATCATAAACCTTAAAACTCTATACATTAAATACAAATGTAGGTTTCATTTATGAAACCATAAATCCATAGAGTCTAGTAAATTAAAGTTTAAGGAATGAGGGTGACATAAATGAAACCTTAAGGATTTAGGGTTTTGTAAATGAAATTCTAAGGATTTATGGTATCGTAAATGAAAACTTAAGGATTTATGGTTTTATAAATGAAAAACTAAGTATTTAAATTTTGTAAATGAAACCCAAATGATTTACAATTACATGAATGAAACCCTAAGGATTTAAGGTTTCATGGATGAAACCTTATAAATTTAAGCTTTTATGGATGAAACCTTACGAATTTAAGGATTCTTGGATGAAACCCTGAGGATTTAGAGTTTTGTAGATACAACCCTAAAGATTTAAGATTTTGTGGATAAAACCCTAAGAATTTAGAGTTTCGTGGATGAAATCTTAAGAATTTAGTGGATTAAATCCTAAAAATTTAAGGTTTCATGCATAAAATCCAAAGGATTTGGGGTTTCATGAATGTAACCTTAATGATTTAAGGTTTCATGGATACAATAGTAAGGATTTAAGGTTTCATGAATAAAATCATAAGAAATTAAGGTTTAAAGTTTCATGGATGAAACCCTAATGATTTAGGATTTAGTGAATTAAGTCCTAAGAGTTTAGGGTTACATGCATAAAATCCAAAGGATTTATAGTTTCATAAATGCAACCTTAAGGATTTAAGGTTTCGTGGATATAACACTAAGGATTGAGGGTTTTGTGAATAAAATCCTAAAGATGTAGGGTTTCGTAGATGCAACCCTAAGGATTTATGATTTCATGGGTGAAAAACCCTAAGGATTTAGGATTTACTATATGAAACCTTAAGAATTTTGCGTTGCGTGTATGCAATCTAAATGATTAAGGGTTTCATGAATACAACCATAAGGATTTAGGATTTTGTGGATGCAACCGTAATGATTAAGGGTTTCGTGAATGCAACCCTAAGCATTTAAGATTTTATGGATAAAACCCTAAGGATGTAGGATTTCATGGATGCAACCCTAAGGATTTAACATTTCATGGATGCAACCCTAAGGATTTAGGATTTATTCAATGAAACCCTAAGAATTTTGCATTGCATGTATACAATCCAAATGATTAAGGGTTTCGCAGATACAACCGTAAGGATTTAGGATTTTGTGAATGCAACCTTAAGGATTAAGGGTTTCATGAACGCAACCCCAAGCATTTAGGATTTTGTGGATAAAACCCTAAGGATGTAGGGTTTCATGGATGTAACCCTAGGCATTTAGGATTTACTAGATGAAACCTTAAGAATTTAGTGTTTCATGTATGTAATCCAAATGATTAAGGGTTTCGTGGATGTAATCGTAACGATTTAAGGTTTCGTGAATACAACTCTAAGGATTAAAGGTTTTATGAATGTAACTCTAAGCATGTAGGGTTTCGTGGATGCAACCTTTAAATTTTTGTGGTTGTAACCATAAGGATTTAGGGTTTCGTTGGTGAAACCTTAATGATTTAGGATTTAGTGAATGAAAGCTTAAGAATTTAGTGTTTTGTGCATGTAAGCCTAAGGATTTAAGGTTTCATTAATGCAACACTAATGATTTAGGGTTTTGTGGATGCAACCTTAATGATTTAGGGTTTCGTGGATGCAACCTTAAGGGTTTAGAGTGTCATAGATACAACCTTAAGGATCTTCAATTTTGTTAATGCAATACTAAGGATTTAGGATTCTGTGGATGCATCCCTAAAGATTTAGTGTTACATGGATGCAACCCTGAGGATTTTAGGTTTCTTGGATTCAACCCTAAGGATGTAGGATTTTGTGGATAAAACTATAAGGATTTAGGATTTAGGGCTTCGTGAATGAAACCCTAAGAATTTAAGATATAATGGATGAAAACTCAAGGCTTTAAGGTTTCGTGCATGAAATCCTAAGGATTTAGGGTATTGTGGATGCAGTCGGTTTTGTGGATGCAATCCTAAGGATTTATGATTTCATGGATGCAACAGTAAAGATTTTGGGTTTCATGGATGCAACCCTAAGTATTTACAATTTCGTAAATGCAATCCTAAGGATTTGGGGTTTTGTGGATTTAACTTTAAGGATTTAGGGTTTCTTTGATAAAATCCTAATGATGTAGGGTTTCGTGGATGTAACCCTAATGACTTATAGTTTCATGGATAAAATCCTAAGAATTTAGAATTTACTAGATTAAACCCTAATAATTTAGCATTGCCTATATGCGATCCAAATGATTAAGGATTTCATGGATGCAATTGTATGGATTTAGGATTTTATGGATGCAACCTTAAGGATTAAGCGTTTCATGAATGCAATCCTAAGCATGTAGAATTTCGTGGATGCAACCATAAAGATTTATTTTTTTGTGGATGTAACCTTAAGAATTTAGGGTTTCATGAATAAAACCCTAATGATTTGGGGTTTAAGGTTCCATAAAACCCCTAATGATTTAGGATTTAATGAATGAAAGTTTAAGAATTTAGTGTTTCGTGCATGGAAGCCTATGGATTTAAGGTTTTCTAGATGTCACACTAATGCTTTAGGGTTTCAGTAATGCAACCCTAATGATTTAAGGTTTCGTGAATGCAACCCTAAGTATTTAGGGTTTTGTGGATGGAACACTAAAGATTCAGGGTTTTGTGAATGCAACCTTAAGCATGCAGGGTTTCGTGGATGTAACCGTAAGGATTTAATTTTTTGTGAAAGTAACCCTAAGGATTTAAGGTTTAATGAATAAAACCCATAGATTTGGGGTTTAAGGTTTCGTGAATGAAACCTTAATGATTAAGGATTTAGTGAATGAAAGCCTAATGATTTAGTGTTTCATGCATGTAAGCCTAAGGATTTAGAGTTTCTTGGATGCAATACTATTGATTTAGGGTTTTGTTGATGCATCCCTAATGATTTAAGGTATCGTGGATGTAACACTATGAATTTGTGGTTTTGTCAATATAATTCTAAGAATTTAGGATTTTGAAGATACAACCCTAAGGATCTATGAATTTATGTATGCAACACTAAAGATTTATGGTTTCGTGGATGCAACCCTGTGGATTTAGGTTTTCGTGGGTGCAACCCTAAGGATTTAAGATTTACATTGCGATATATGGTTTATGGTTTATGCCTTATGGTTTGAAATTTATAGTTTTAGAGTTAAATATTTAAGGATTTAGTGTTTATGGTCTAGGGTTTCGTGTTACATTGTTTATGGTTTTATGGTTTAGGATTTGTAGTTTCATTCCATGGATTAGAAATCAGGATTTCATTTCATGGTTTAGGATATAGGTTAGACTTTTATAGTCTATGATTTAGAGTTTCATTTCATGCTTTTGGATTTAAACTTTCATAAATGAAACCTATACTAGGATTTAAATATTCATTTATGAAGCCCTAAATCATTAGGGTTGCATCAACGAAATCCTAAAATCTTTAGAGTTGCATCCAAAAAAACCCTATATCCCTAGGGTTGCATCTACAAAACCTTAAATCCTTAGGGTTGCATCAATGAAACCTCGAATACTTAAGGTTGCATCCACGAAACCATAAATCCTTAAGGTTGCATCCATGAAACCCTAAATCCTTAGGTTACAACAACAAAACCTTAAATCCTTAGGGTTGCATCAACAAAACCCTAAATCTTAGGGTTCCATCCATGAAACCCTAAATTCTTAGGGTTTCATCCATGAAACCCTAAATCTTTAATGTTACATCTATGAAATCCTAAATCCTTATACTTGCATGCACGAAACCCTAAATTCTTAGGATTGCATCCATGAAACATTCGATCCTTATTTTTAAATTTTTTCATACTTATTAAATTTCATTTTTTTCAAATTTTCAAAACATTACTCTTGTTTTTTCATTTTTTTAAATAATTTTTTCATAAATTTTCTAGACTTTATTCTTATTTTTTCCTATTTTTAAGATTTTCATTTTGTTTTTAAATTTTTAAGACATCACTCTTTTTTTTATATATTTTTTTTTTAAAATCAAATTTTCAAGACACTTCTCTTGGTTTTTTTTTCATAGTTTTTTAAAATTTTCAACACATTATTATTTGTTTTTCACATGTTTTAATTTTTTCATATTTTTGAAGCCATAAATTATAGGGTTTCATTCATGAAAATCCTAAGGATTAGGAATGAAACCCCAAGGATATGAGGTTTCATAAAAGAAACCTAAATAAATTAAGGTTTTGTAAATGAAACCCTAAGGATTTATAACTTCTAAATGAAACCCTGAAGATTTAAAGTGTCATAAATAAAATCCTAAAGATATAGGGTTTCGTGAATGATCCCCTAAATCTTAATATAGGTTTTCATTTATTAACCCCATGATCCTAAATCATAAAATGAAATCGTAAATCCCAAATCATGAAACCTTAAATCCTAAATCATGAAAGCTTAAACAATGCAACACAAAACCTTAAAATCTTAAAGCATAAACCTTATATCTTAAACACTAAATCCTAAAATATCAAACCTGAAAACTTTAAATCTTAAAATCATCAACCTTATAATCCCAAAAATCTAAATGTTAAATACTAATGTAGAGTTTTATTTATGAAACTCTAAATCCTTATGGTTTCATGTAGGATTTAATGGTTTAAGATAGGGTTTCAAAAATGAAAGCTTAAGAATTGAGGGTTTCGTAAATCAAAGCTTAGGGTTTAAGGTTTCATAAATGAAACCCAAATGATTTATGGCATAAATGAAGACCTAAGGATTTAAGGTTTTGTAAATTAAACAATAAGGATTTTAAGTTTTGTAAATGAAACACTAAATATTTAAGGTTTTGTAATTGAAACTCTAAGAATTTTGGGTTATGTAAATGAAACCTTAAGAAATTAGGGTTTCGTGGACACAACCTTAAGTATTTGTGGTTTTGAGGAAGTAATCCTAATGATGTATGGTTTCGTGGATGCAACTCTAAAGATGTAGGGTTTTGTGGGTGCAACACTAATTATTTAGGGTTTCATAGATTCAACCCTAAAGGTTTAAGGTTTCATGAAACCTTAAGGATTTTGGGTTTTATAGATGAAACCCTAAAGGATTAAGAATTTCATAGATGAAACCCTAAAGATTTAGGGTTTTGTAGGTGCAACACTAAGGATTTAAGGTTTCGTGGATGCAACCATAAAGATATAGGGGTTTGTGGATGCAAACTTAAATATTTAGGGTTTTATGGATGTAGCCTTAAGCATTAGGGTTTTCATGGATGTAACTCTAAAGATTTAAGGTTTTGTGAATCTCACATGAAGGATTTAGGGTTTCATTGATGAAACTCTAAAGATTTAAGGTTTCGTGGATGTAACCCCTTGAATTTAGGAATTCGTGGATAAAACCCTAAGAATTTAGGATTTCATTGATGAAACCTTCAAGATTTAAAGTTTCGTGAATGAAACTTTAAATCCTAATATTTGTTTTAAAACCATAAATCATAAAGCATGAAATAAAATCATAAATCATGAAAGCCTAACCCTAAATCCTAAACCATGAAATGAAACCTTGAATTCTAAACCATGAAACCTTAATCTCAAAGAAACCCTAAATCCTAAATCATAGAATGAAACTATAAATCCTAAACCATAAAACCATAAACAATGTAGCACGAAACCCTGAAATATTAAAGCATAAATCCTAGATCCTAAACACAAAATCCTTAAATATTGAAATCTAAAACTCTAAATTTGAAATCATAAGTCATAAACCCTAAAATTATAAACCCTATGTCATAATGTAGTGTTTCCTCTGTAAAATCCTAAATCCATACGATGTCATGCCAGTTTACTGATTTTTGACATATCAACTTAATTAGTTAGGTATTATTTCACAATTCAATCTCATACTTTCACTCATCATCCTAAAACACACTCTAGAAAATTTATATTTCATTCGTTATTCTCCAAGTTAATGAATGTTTTTAATCAGTTACTACACTATTGAATTGACATTAAAATTTATTCATATGTTTTGGATTTCTACTTTCTTAATTTGTCATATTTGTGAAATGCACTTTTTGGTAGTTTATAAAAATTTCCCACATAATTAACAATGACATATTTCAGACTAAAGTATAGTTAACATTATATTTGTTAGTTGGAATGATTAATATCTTTGAAAAGTTTTTTACAAAATATATTTCTTCATAATGAAATAAAATAGAACAAACTTAGTATTTTATTATTTGTAGAAAATATGTTAAGAAAAATAATGGGGTGGAGAAAACATAATAATTATATTACTATGAATCATGTACCAGCATATAATTTTAATTGATTTTAGTATTTTTGATATTTGAATGTATGATCTCTTTATCAACGTTTTTTTTTATTATTATTATTTTGGGATTCCAAGTGAGTTTAATATTTATTAATATTTTTTATTAAAATTCATGACTAAATAATTGTTACATTAGTTTCTTTTGAAACATTTTCATATAATTATGGAATCGCCACCGATATATACATGCAAGACACTAATAAATTTAGTATATATGTAAAGTATTTAAACAACAATGAAAGACTACCAGTACCAAGTGGCTCAAAGGGTTTTAGGCCATATAATATAACACTAGGTTTAATGAGATCATATTGTAGAAAGTTTTATAAGAATGAAGGTATATAACACTGTTTTAAAAACATTAGTTTTTTTTTTTTTGTCTGTCAAAATTTATAGGCTTAAATATGTTGTTTTTAGTTCCCATAAAAAAATGTTTAGTCCTTCAAATTGTGGATTAGTTTCTTTTTAGTTTACAAAATTAAAGTTTATTTTTTTTAGTCTTTCAAATATGATATAAAAATAATTAGTACTCATGTCCAAAATTTTCAAATAAGAAATATTACTTTTGTAATTTATGGTTACAAATTGAAAAGTCAATATACATGGAGAGTAACTAAAAAAAATATTTAAACCAAATTTCTAAATACGATCTGAGGGAGGATTGAACCTCTCATTATGCTTCCTGTCCAACTTGTTATTGGACGGGCTTCAACGACTTTTTATAAAAGCAATCAATTTCAAGATAAATAATCAAATGGCAAGTGTTAAAAAAGCTACAATTGGAAATGGTGTAGACAAATCCTAGCCAACAATGCTTTTCACTGATTTAACCACACTTTTTTTTTTTGGCAAAAAAAAGCAAAAGATGAGCGAAGGCATGCTGCCGATGACATTCCAAGTGTGTTGGCACTTCACCACCAACAACACCAATGCCGATGACGTTCTAACTGAGTTGATACCTCACTACCAATAACACCAAGGCTGCATATCTCAAATATCATTAATGAAAAAGTTTTACAAAACATTTGGGAGGATCACACCATACCCAAGAAAAACACCATGTGAATCTACATAAAAGGAGTCCATGTCTGTACCTAAGGAGTTCCATGAAAAAGAAAGTGGGCGTGGAATCCCACCAAGTATATAGCCTGTGTTAGACGCAACAAAATTGACAAGTTTGTCCGCGCGAGCATTACCTTCTAAGAAAATGTAAGAGATCCTAAAGTTTATACACCTAATGGAATTAAAACAATTCAGCCAGCGATTGTAAATAGACTAAGGCACTGAACAGGGATTGTGAAAAGCATGAATGAGTAGTTGCAAATCAGTTTCTACCCATTGTCAATTTTCAGATATGACTCTATCAACTGCTGTAATTGCTGCCATAATCTCGGACATGAAGGCGTAATCGATGTCAATGTTCAGGGCAAACGCACCAAGGAAAGAAAGGTCACAGCCGATGAACACAGCACCACAACCAGCTCTACCAGGATTTAACCACACTTGAAACTTTGGTGTCATAAACCAAAAGAAATTTACCAGTGTCATCAATAACCGTTTTTGGTGAAAAATGATGGCAAAGACCAGAGAAAAAAAAAAAAAAACTAAAGTTCAGTATCCTTTATATTGGCTTTAGATTCATGCAATATATGATCACCAATAAATCACCCTATAACTTCTTAGCTAAAATCAATAAACTCTTCCCAAACTCCCAAAGAAGAAACTACCACAGCAAAGGGTGTTAGGATAGTGACAAGAGTGTGTATGGACAACCAACATAATTATTTATTTAAGAAATACATATTACAAGAGAACTTAGTCATAAGCTAAACCTGAAGCTTATTTAAATCAGCTGAAAAAAAGCTTACAGAAAGGTCAAAATTTACTTTTGTAACTAAATTGAGAATGGAAGAAACTCTTTCAAACATCCGAATAGTAATTCATTGAATGGATAAAAAAAATCAAGTGCAGAATACTGTTCAAGGCTTGTGCAAAATTAGTACTGAAACATTGAAATCTGAACCGATAAAAAATCATCCCTCTTGATTATCCACAAATTGGACATCGATATTATTCTAATTTAAAGAAATATTGGCTTCAATAAATAATGACAATCCAAAACATTATATTCTACATGGAGCAAAGCAACCAATTAAACTTCATATCAGTCAGATATATTACAACCTGACCTGCAAAATATCCCATACTCCACTTATCACAGTTTCTATCGATGCTTTTTGCTCTTTGGCCTCTATAATCTTTTTTCTCCAACCGCATGTATCCAAAAGTCAGCAAAATCTACCATAGTTTTACAAGCTAACAAAATCAGTTATCTAAAGCAGATGCAGGAAATATAAAACATTGGGTATTAGCAGTTAGCACATACACCCTCATGTTAATGTTTTCTTTGAGTCAATCTGCATTGCGTTTATGTCCTCTTCAGAATTCAGAGTATTTGCTGCAGTTATAAGCATGTCCATCATTCCTCCAACTTTGTCTGATTCCCGTCCTCGCTTTTTGCTCCATTTCTTGTCCATATCTTCATCATTTGGGTTTGGACCATTCTGACCAACTCTCCCTTTGTTACTCTCATACGCCATTCTTGCCTGGCGTATTGCTTGTATCCCTGCATCACAGTTTATGCAGAACCATTTTCCTTTTGGAATATAATTTTGTGGAGGTGTCATACAGTAGATGTGGTATGCATGATCACAGCCATCGCAGAGTACAATCTCATCATCGTCTTTGTCAGTGAGGCAAACTTGGCATATACAAGAAGGGCAATACCAACAGTGACCATATGACTTAAGCTGCTTACTTGACAAACACCTTACATGGTGGTATTTACTGGGGCAAAAAGAGTGACCACAGATTTTTATTTTCTCACCACCCACCACCATTTTACAAATGTTGCAGTCGGATGAGTTTCTCCCATCATCATAAGTACAATTTGAATTCTCTTCCAATTCATTCACTATTTCCTCATTTGTAGGGATGTTTTCCTCACCAACAATGCCGTCCAGGGTCTTTGGGACATTCAACCGTTCACACAGCACACAATTCTCGTGTCGATGTCCAATTCCATTAGCAGTACAATTGGCACAGAACCAGCTTTTGTGGGGTATTTCTTTCACAGCAGGCTCAATACAGGACAGATGATACATCTCCTCGCATGAATCACAAACCAGACAGTCTGTCCCATCTGCTTTGTCTTCACAATGCCAGCAAGTACCAACTTTGAATGCAACACATTGCTCTGGTTTCATGTGAGAGATGGATTCCTGGTTACAGAGCTGTTTGACATGACAACATAAAAACAATTTTCAGTTTAATAAATCTCAAGCAAAATTTCATATTGAATTAAGTACACTTGGTACTGATTGAGCAACATAAAAGGCAGAGCTTTTGCAGTTTAAACAACCATGTGCATAATTGATAGTTAAAGCTTGGAAAACCTAGAAAGATACATAGTTCTTAAAAATCAAACAAGTCCCCCGCCTGCTGATTACAGCGAATTTTTAGATGCCAGAGGAAAAATTAACTACACTCAATACATAGGGATTCATCTTTTCATTCTTGCAATTCAAATTATAAAGATAAAATTATATGTAACAAGCATTTCACCTAAGAAATTGCCACAAATTGGGTGGGGTTACCACACAGGATGGATAAGGGATAAACTCTGGCCATACAACCACAACTTATTCTTAATTCAGTTAGTCTTTCAAGAGAAAAAAGCAAAAAAATAAAAAAGAAGAAACGTTGGTCTTTGATCATGCAGAAATAGGTGCTAGGGTCGAGGAATCTCTAATCTATGATATAGCTAAGATAAAACAACAAAAAGGACAACCAATTTTGATCTCAGATCTTATGCATTTGATCAGAGTTGATTAACAATCAACATCATGTGTCTTGTCACGTAATTGACAGCATTGGTCTTTATCAGAGTAGCTAGAGATGGCACAAAGGAAAAAAGGGTTGCAACTTTGGTTTCTTTATTCTTAATGGTTGAAATGGAAATCAACAACCAGGTGGGAGAGGGAGAGCAAGCCAAAGTTGAAGCAAAGCAGCCTCAGTGGATTACTGGATTTTGGACCTTGTTATAGAGACTTGCTGTCACTTGAGCTGAAAAGACTCTTCAGGGTTTGCTTCTTAATTATATTTCATGTTTTTTAACTAAACTGAAACATAGTTATTCCTCTTTTTTTCAAAAGCACCAGGGGATATATGCATGTATTTTATTTTATACTGTATCTTACAATACAAAAACTGCAACTTATGATATAAATAATAGTCTCCTGTACATGTTGCATAGAAAAGTGCAGAGGTAAGAGAGGATTAGTTATCTGTGCAAAAAATTATGCAATAATCAAAGCTGCTTTAACTCTGATGTCAAAGCAAAATTTATCTAAATATCAGATTCATCAAACTTGATCTGGATATATGCATTATCAGCAGATGAAATATCAGAATAAAAAATTAATACTCTTACCACTTGCTTTTCATCTTCAAAGGAGCTCTGCGCTGAAATTCCCACCTGACAATAAGAAAAAGATATGATCAACGAAAGACAAGAAAAAACATAATGCATAGATAAAAAAGAATAAAATTCAGAAGCAAACAAAAAAGTATGGAACTTAAGTGCTGTGGCAAAGAATTACAACAAGAGTTTTCTTTACCTGCTCACAGAAGGAAGCTTTTGACATGTTGGAGAGGCTCCTGGCGATAGCAACAATCTGATTTCCAGTATTTTGAAGCTTTCGCCAAACCTAGAAATATCAACAACACCACGTCATGTAAAATAAGAAATTAAATTCTCCTGTCACCTGCTCAGAGACTATAAATAACAAGCACTCTAAAGGGGGTGCTTTGCCCCTCTCATTCACCAATAAAAAACAAGCACCCTAAAGTAATACCTCAAACAACACTGAAGATTATGGATGGTTCTGATTAGACAAAGATTATGGATGGTTCTGATGCAATTAAGTTGATAGGGGTTATCATAATTTATTCAGTTTAGGAAATATTGTAGCACATAACTTTTTAGGACCTATTTTTTTCATTAATTAGCTAGGTTTGTCTCCTCATTAATTAGCTCTGGACGATCTGATTATATCTGATTTTGGTGTAACAAATCTGGGCCAAGAAATCATGGGTGGATCTTCTAACCACCTGTATTGTACTGTATAATTGTATACACTGGATCACTATACTAGAGTAAGTGCCTGCACACATGCACAGGAAAAGGCAAAATGTTCTTCAAATAAAAAATAAATAAAAATTGTGTGAAATTAACAATAATTCCATTAGGCAGGAAATTTTCCACCAAAAAGCAACATGTGGAGGGGGCTTGGACAGTTTTATTATATATCAAGATTAGGATTATAATAGAGGGAAGTGAATTCATTAATTTGATTCTTCATGGTATCAAAGCGCTCTCAAATACAAAAGAAACCCCAAATTCCTTCCATGCCTTTCGACACCAGCAGCCTCTCTAACATCACCTCTTCATGGTATCATATGACTCTTTATGGTATCTGTTGAAAATCAGAATTAATATTCTGATTTTATTCATAATTATAGTTTATAGGCAACAATATCTCATTTAGAGGAAACAATATATTGTGTAATAAATGCAAATAAGCCTATATAAACTATGCTCCGTGGTGTATTCAGACACACGGTT
The DNA here is from genome assembly GCA_014843725.1 of Amphicarpaea edgeworthii. NCBI lineage: Eukaryota > Viridiplantae > Streptophyta > Magnoliopsida > Fabales > Fabaceae > Amphicarpaea > Amphicarpaea edgeworthii. Next base: position 19,198,620 of record CM026321.1, read on the forward strand.
TACTGCCTATTTCTCTATAATGTTGTCTGTTCTAGTTATTTAACATGGTATCTAGAGCCAGGCTGGGTAGTACCTAAAACCGTTTTTTTTCGGAGGACCCACTGTCCTCCGATGCAATTTTGTTGGATTTTCGTATTGCTTTGTAACCCTGCTGCTGTCTCTATTTTTTTCTGAAACCCTTCGCCGACCGGCGCCGACCGCCGCCGACCGCCGTGCCGGAAAATTTCCCGGCAACATACTCCGGCGAATTTCACTGCCATCAGAATCGCGCCGGCCCCCGCTGTCCTCCGCCGTTGAAGGAATCTCCACCAGCACTCCGACGCGCCCACACGCGCGTCATCTCATGCGTGCCAAACACCATTTTCGGTGTGTGCGTCTCGTGCGCGTGACGGCGCGTGGAGATCCCTTCCGGCGGCGACTTGAACGCCAGGCGTCGTCTCTCCCTGTGCGAACCTACCCCTCCCCGTGCCATCTTCATCCGACGAGATTTGCTTCCCTCTCTGTGGTTTTCGGTTTTTTTACACTGTTCCCTTGCTCCCTTGCATCATGTCTCACTGAAACCGAAATGCCTAGGCCGTAACCCCCTACTACTTTCGAACTTTACCCTGCTACGGAGAAGTTGGATGGTTCAAACTACTCCACATGGGCTTCCGACATTCTCCTTTGGATTAGTGGTCGGGATACAAAGATCACCTTACAACCACTATTGATTCCGTGGTGGTGGCCGCTAATCGTCCTAAGTGGGAGAAAATTGATGCGCAGTTAGTGTAGCGTCATCAAGTCTACTCTTCATCCTTCTATCAAACCGATTTTTCGACCACATGCCACGTGCGAATCGGTTTGGTCGAAGCTTCGAGCCCTTTACACTAATGATGCTCAACGCCTCCATGGAGTTTGCCAAGAACTAATGACCCTCGTTGCTCCTCGCAAATTTGATGGCCCAATGTCTCGCTTACCTTGGAAGAGTTCATGCCGCCTCCATGATTTCAATGAACTTTTTCCTCCCGCCGCCACCAAACTCGAAGAAGCTAAGAAGGAACTTGCAAACCGCAATACCTTCTTTATGTCCTTTGCCCTTTATGGCTTGCCTCCCGAGTATTCCGCCACTCGTGACCAGATTTTGGGGTCCCCTATAAGTGCCCACTATGACTAGTGCTTCTTCCGCCCTTCTTCGAGTCCCACCTAAGCGCACCAATGTCTCATCTTCTCGCCCGGTGGGTGACTCTTCCGCCTTTGCCTCCCGCAGATGGCGCCCTCGGCATGGAAATTCCAAATCAAAGAATAAGTATACGTGCACTCATTGTCATAAGGATGGTCACACTTGTTGATCGTTCTTTGGCAAATAATTGGTAGGCCCCCTCATGCCGCTAATGTGACCAATTCCTCACCACCACCACTTCTTCAACCACCGATCAGCCCCAACCCACCCCCGCAATGTATGAGGATTTTCTCCAATGGTTTGGAAGTCGTCGAACTCGGGTACCACCGCTTTCGGTAGCACAACTGGTAATTCTTTTGCTTGTCTCTCACGGTCTCCTTCTATGGGCCCTTGGGTGCTTGACTCCAGTGCCTCCGATCACATCTCTGTAATCGCTCTCTTTTCTCTTCTATTTCTACCTCTGGTTTTCTACCTATTATTACCTCTGCCAATGGTTCCCAAACACAATCACAAGGAATTGGCACCACCCATCCCCTACCCACTTTAACCAGTCAAGTCTGTTTTATTTGTACCCGATTGTCCCTTTAACCTTCGTACATTGCTAACTGTTTGACCCAATCACATGATTGTTTGATCACATTCACTAAGGATACTTGTTATCTTGCGGACCGAGAGTACGGGAAAGATGATTGGCACTTTGGATGTGAGTCTCATGGTCTCAGACTACCTCTCTACCCCATCACCAAGCATGTTCTCGCCGCATCCTCTCCCCTTACCATCCATGCTCGGTTAGGTCATCCCGACCTTCCGATCCTTCAAAAGTTGGTCCCTAGTTTGTCCAAATTGTCTGCTTTTAAATTGTGAGTCGTGTCGGTTAGGAAAACACACGCGTCAATTTTTTTCCCGACCGTATGAATAAACGGCCAAGCGTCCCCCTTTGCTTTAATCCATTCCGATGTTTGGGGGTCCGTCTCTGTCCTTACCTCTTCGGGTTTTAAATATTTTGTTACATTCATTGATGATTTTAGTCGTTGCACATGGTTATTCTTAATGAAAAATAGATCTGAATTATTTTCCCTATTTGAAAAATTCTATACTTGAAATTCAAACTCAATTCGGTGTTCCTATTCGAACCCTTCGTAGTGACAATGCCCGTGAATACTTATCCAACCCATTCCAACAGCTTTATGGCATCGAAAGGTATCCTTCACCAAACTTCTTGTGCTCATACGCCTCGGAAAAATGGGGTTGCCGAACGTAAAAATCGGCACCTTGTTGAAACCACTAGGACCACTTCTCCTTCATGGCAATGTCCCTTCTCACTTTTGGGGCGATCTTTGTTCTTACTGACTTGTTATCTTATCAATCGTATGCCATCCTCTCGTTCTTGAAGGCCAAACCCCTACTCGGTTTTGTTTCCCATACACCACTTCATCCCGTGTCTCCCCGTGTCTTTGGTTCCACATGTTTTGTTCATAACCTTTCACGGGCTTGACAAATTATCATTTCGGTCTATCAAGTGTGTTTTCCTTGGCTACCATCGATCCCGAAAAGGGTATAGATGTTTTTCCCCTACCCTTAAACGTTATTTCATCTCTGCCGATGTGTCTTTCTTTGAGTCCAGTGCCTACTTTGAGTGCCGCTTCCGCTCCTTTTGACTCTTATCATTCTCTCCCACCTGGAAAATCCTTCTCTTGCTCCTCTTCCCATTGTCTTAGAAGAACTATCACCAGTACATTCTCTCCAACCACAACCTATTCGGACATATCATAGACGACCCACGGCCCCAGGTCGCTCAAGTGCCTATCCCCATAGTTGAGGCTACGAGTTGAGGATGCGACCATGATCGACCCACCTCTAGCTCCAATCTCTTTCCCGGATCCAGTCCTTCGTCGACCACCGGCCTACCCATTGCTCTTAGAAAAGGTACACGTACAACCCGTAACCCATCCCCTCACTATGTTACGTTGAGTTATCACCGTCTTTCTCCCTTACTTTATACTTGTCTTTCGTCTTTGTCTTCCGTGTCTATTCCTAACTCTCCAGGGTGAAGCTTTATCCCACCTGCATGGAGACAGGCAATGATTGACGAGATGTGTGCCCTACAAAGCAGTGGTACTTGGGATTTGGTGCCTCTTCCTCTTGGGAAGTCCGTCGTCGGGTGTCGGTGGTCATACTCCATTAAAGTTGGACCCACTGGCAAGATTGATCGATTCAAAGCCCGATTAGTGGCAAAGGCTACACTCGGGTGTTTGGCCGAGATTATACCGACACATTCTCCCTCGTGGCAAAAATGACATCTGTCCGCTATTACTTTCTGCTGCACCCATTCGTCACCGGCCCCTTTTCCAACTTGATATAAAAATGCTTTTCTACATGGAGATCTTGAGGAAGAAGTCTACATGGAGCAACCACCTTGCTTTGTTGCTCGGGGGAATCATCTACCATGGTTTGTCGACTTCGGAGATCCCTCTATGGACTCAAACAGATCTCCGAGAGCATGGTTTGGCAGATTTCGTCTTGTTGTACAACAGATTTGGCTTGATTCGCAGTGAAGCTGACCATTCGGTCTTTTATCGCCATTCACCACAGGGATGTATCTACCTCGTTGTGTATGTGGATGACATTGTTATCACTGGAGGTGATGAGCATGGCATAGCCCAACTAAAGCAATACCTCTCTCGCCAATTCCAAACTAAGGACCTTGGAAAACTTCGATATTTCTTAGGTATTGAAGTGGCCCAATCCAAGGATGGTGTGGTGATCTCTCAAAGGAAGTATGCTCTTGACATCCTTGAGGAAATTGGCCTAATGAATGCTAAGCCAATGGACACTCCTATGGACCCCGAGTGTCAAACTCGCTACCTAACCAGGGGGTTCCTTTTGCGACCGGGAAGATATCGAAGGTTAGTTGGGAAACTAAATTACCTTACTTGTCACTCGTCCCGACATTGCTTTATTTGTTAGTGTGGTGAGTCGGTTCTTGAATTCTCCGTGTCAAGATCATTGGGAGGCGATTATGCGGATTTTCAAATACATCAAAGGTGCTCTCGAAAAGGACTTGTCTATAATGACAAAGGACATGTCCAAATTGTTGGATATTCGGATGCAGATTAATTGGTTTCTCCTAGTGACAGACGATCTACTTCGGGATATTGTATAATGATTGGTGGAAATCTTATATCCTGGAAGAGCAAGAAGCAAAGTGTAGTAGCAAGGTCTAGTCTTTGACGAGAATATAGAGCTATGGTCAGCAAAGAACTTGTGAACTTGTCTCAGTTAAAGCAACTTATTAAAGAGCTCAAGTTTGAAGAGGATGCCAAAATGACTACGATTTGTGATAATCAGGCAGCTCTACATATTGCATCTAACCCAAGTGTTTCATGAAAGGACCAAACACATTGAAGTGGACTGTCATTTTGTTAGAGAGAAGATTGAATCGGGAGATATCATCACTAGATTTGTTAACTCTAGTGATCACCAGCGATGTGTTCACCAAAGCTTTGAGGGGTCCACGGGTTAACTATATATGTAACAAGCTTGGTGCATATGATTTATATGCTCCAAATTGAGGGGAATGTTGAAAATCAGAATTAATATTCTGATTTTATTCATAATTATAGTTTATAGGCAACAATATCTCATTTAGAGGAAACAATATATTGTGTAATAAATGCAAATAAGCCTATATAAACTATGCTCCGTGGTGTATTCAGACACACGGTTTACTGCCTATTTCTCTATAATGTTGTCTGTTCTAGTTATTTAACAGTATCAAAGAACTCCCAAATACTAAAGAAAACCTCTATTCCTGCCATCACTTCCGACACCAGCAACCATTCCAACACCACCTGGCATTGTCCCTCAATCTAATATGAAATCTGAGTGTTTTGGACATCCTCATCAGTGGTTTCCATCAATGGCGAAAATTATCTCAGTGGTCTCCATCTGTTCCTGCTTCGTCAGTGGTAAAGGTAAAGGTGATTACCTTACCAGCACTGATGATCCTCCTTCCAAATCTAACTACAAACTTGGAAATAGGTTGATCAACATCATGAAATTGAAAATAGATCAAAACTTTATGTTCTATTCAACTGCAAAGGAAATCTTGGGCAGCATCAAGGAAACCTACTCAACCAGGTGAAAACTTCTGAATTTTTCGAGATAAAAGCATACTTCACATCCTCCAGCAAGCTGAAACCTCTTTAACTGAGTATTATAATGTCCTCACTCAGCACTAGTATCAACTTGATACATTTTGAAACTGACAGTTAGAACTGCCAAGATGATAAATAAATATATATAAATCCATGGAGGAGGGATCTTCAAATTTTTGCTAGGCCTCAATAATGACCTTCATGAAGTACAAGAAAGAATTTGTGGAACACACCCTTACTACCATTCCTCCATGACACTTGCAGAAGTTAGAAGAGAATAAATCAGCAGCAGAGAAGTCATGATGGGATAATAGGAAATCAAGGACCATTTTCTGCAGGCAGAGCTTCTGCTCTTGCTGTCTATGTAAACGACAATCAAGGAAGTGGTGGTAGGGCACACAAGGGGAGACCATCATGTGACCTTTTCTAGAGTCTAGGACAAATTAAGGACTATGGATACAAGTTGGAAAATTCACAGCAAACTGCTGACTGGAAACCCAACAAGTCACAGTCTCACTGAGATAGTCATAGCTGGGTGATTCACTCCAGTGCCATGGATCCTATGACTGGTTATGCTTCTTTTTTTTTATCAATTATATTTTCCCCTGTTCAGGGAAATACAAAGTGCAGATTGCAGATGGGTCATACCACTGTTCCCTGCACTGGCTCTCTAAGTTTCTGAAGATTTAGAATTTGTCCTCTTCGTTCCAAATTTGCCATGCAGCTTGTTATCTATTAGAAAATTCACAATGACCATAAATGTATTGCTAAATTTTCCTTTCTTATTGCCTTTTTCAGGATCAGGTCATGGGGAGGACATTTGGCAATGCCAGGGAGTGTGCAAGCCTCTATCTACTACAAATGCCTAGTACTCCAGGAATTCAAACTTGAACAGCTCACTGTGCTTCTGTCCCAATGGCATGTAATAATAGGGTGTCTGCTTCTGTCAAAACCATTGATGATGGTATGTTATGGCATTTTAGATTCATGATCATTGTTTCATGTATCCTGCAAAGTTGTTTCCATCCTTGTTTGTCCATAAAAATCTAAACTTATTCGTGAACTCTGTAGCTAAACACACAAAAAAACTTCCTATACACACTTATCAACCTTCTTGTCCCTTTTCAAGGTTTGGAGGCCATCCTGTGTTACACATGTCAAGCACTAGGTGGTTCATCGCATTAGTAGATGATCACAAAAAAGTTACTTTTGTGTATCCTATAAAAGGAAAATCCAAAGCTGGATCAAGGTTTCAGAAATTTCATTCAATAAAAACCAAGCTTTTTCTACTGCAAACATGTCTATAGACAAACCATTGATATCTAAATCCTTCTTAATGGTTTTGCATATGTTAGAGTTATTCTAAAGAGGATAGTTGGAAAAAAAAAATGTAATTCCAGTAATTGGGATATTTGTAATTACATCAAGATAATCCCTAACTATCCTCTTCACATTAACTCTAACAACAGCAAGTTTAAGTAATATTGAGTTCCAAAATTGTTCCTAATTTACCATCAACTAATGATCTTGATATTTCCATTGCCCAGAGAAAAGCAGCACGGTCACACACCCAGCATGGTATATCTTAGTGTGTTATGACTTATGACAACCTGATACATATCGTGCCTTTCATTGAACTTCAAGGGGGAGAATTTAGAGAGAAAGCATGAACTTAGAGAAGATAAAGCTTTATTATTAAGAGAATGTACTTCTTAGGTTCTGCATCATCCATGTATATATAGTCTCTTAGTAGACTTAGTGGCAACCATTTCCTAGGCTACTATTATTAAGTACAGCCTCTCATCAAACCCACCATCCATGCAAACCCAACCAAACCACTGTGTCAAACACCATGCACGGACCTCCACCACTGAAGCACAGCTTGATCCTGGTCTCACCTTCAACAAATCTTGCAAGATGAGGGGCTTCATTGCAACTCCATGTGCCTCTTGTACTCTCCTAAAGAAGAAGTTGAGTGAGGAGCACTTGAAGGCAATTGTTCATGACACGATTGGAGATAGAGAAAGTTCATGTGCAACATGCTTCTGTGCACTCTAGTGAGGATGAATGGGGACCTCCACCACAACCATTAAAGGAACTTATGAAAAATAAAAAATGCCAACAACTTGTTTCCAAAATGACTTTCAAGTGTTTTAAAAAATTTCTGGAATTTTGTGTTTGTTTTCTAAAATTGAAAATGATATAAGTTGTTTGAAGAGAGAGAGAGAAAGACAGAGCATATTTGCTGAAAACTGTGTTTGAATGACACCACGGAGCAAGGTTTATATTGGATTATTACAATAAATACACATAAATTAGAGGAGATTTTGTTTCTTCCAAAGAAGAAGAGGCTTATAGGCTCTGATACCATGTTAGATTTCATCTTAAAATCAATTGACATTAAGCGAAGTTGTCCAACAGATATATAAATTGCACCCTAAGAGTTAAGGCAGACGATGTGGGACTTCCTAACAATAACAAATACAAGATATTTGATTCTGATTTTCAACATATGTAAACAGCCCCTTAGTTTTCTATTCTTAAAACAGATTATGAGAACAAATTTACTAAAACAATCAAGCCAAAAAAAATTGTTCAAAAAATTATTGAGCTTGACCATGTTGGGCAAAAGGAGTGTGCTATATATCAACATGTGGCTGACCATGTTGGTTTTGATCCTCATTGGGGTTGCGCTCGAAGGATTTGTATATGGCTGAACGAATGAGCTAGCCTTGGTATTCACCACACATTGAGCTTCTTTTTTTTTTATCATTTTTGGGTATTTTACTTCTATCTGTTGCTGTCACAATACACCTTAAATGCCGGGCCTATGTTTTAAGATTTGGAAAGGTTTCTTGCAGAGAATACAACAATTCCTTGTATAATTTGCCAACTAAAACATGTCTAGTGATGATATTCAGAATGAAATAGTTCCTTATTTGAAAAAAATGAGTTATGCAACTCCCATTACAGTTGCTCTAACATATCCTAGATCTCACCTGTGATTATTGCACTTACATGTGGGGAATTCTGGTAACATGGAGAAGCAAAAAACAATAAATTGTAGCATGAAATAAGCTGAAGCTGAAGTCCAAACGATGGCACATGGAATTGTGAGGGAATGTGGCAGAAAAGGTTACTTAATCAGTTTAAGATCACAGGCAAAGGACCAAAAAAGTTATTGTGACAATCAAGTAAACAATAAGCATTGCAAAGAATTCAGTTTATTACAACAAACCAAGCATGTGGAGATTGATAGACACTTCACTATGGAGAAGATTGAAGAAGGAATCATCAACACTAACTAAACTCCAAACCTTCAAATTGATGCTATACTCGCAAAGGCTTTACCATGTATAAATTTTGAAAACTCAAGATCCAAGCTGGGATTGATGAACATCTACTCCCAGCTTGAGGGGACATGAAGATTATGGATGATTCTGAATTCTGATTACACAATGAAGATTATGGACAGTTCTGATAAGGACATCAGGTTAATAGGAATTATTATAATTGATTCCTGAATCAGATAATATTTTAGGATCCTATATGTTTCCCTTATTTAGCCAGGTGTGTCTCCTCCATTAATTATCTCTATATAGTCTAATTATATCCAATCCAAGTGCACCATATCTGGGCCAAGAAATCATGAATGAATCTACTCATCACTTTTCACTTTTATAAATCAAATCATTCAAATAAAATAGAGAACAGTGAAAATCAAAGTAGCTTCAAAGCTCAATCATAAACAACAAAGAAAAAAACAACTCAGAACTAAATGAATCCAATAGAAAAACACCCAAATTCAGGTCAACTCACTGGAATTTTAGGGATCAAGCAGTATAAAAAAATATTTAGTAATCATTAAGTTTTCAATTTTTTAATATATTAATATTAATATTACCATTTCCTCCAGCAACTGACTGAATACTTAAATTGGTCCACCAATTACAATCCATGTGTTTTTCTCAATTGGGAGAAAATTAACTTTCTCCATTTTACACTGTAATTCCATTAATAGGGCGATCTTTAAAATGTGAAAACAACCAAGGAGCTCACTCTCTGCGTTAAATAGGGTTTTGCTTTAAAAAGAGATTATTTAAATCAATATATGTTTTGTTTTCACTGTACTTTATGATTAAAAAATAAACCTGTTTAGTTCCCAATGTAAGGATCTCTGAGGAAGATAATAGCCAATTGGATGCAAAAAATATTCATGATTCTTGATTGAGTTTTCATGAATTACTACATCTAAAGAACAGGATTTTCACCAAAAATAAAAAGAAAAAGAACAAGCCAAAACAAGCACACCATCATCATGACACTCAGGAAAACTACATATTCAGTTATTAAAAAATTTCAAATTTTCTCAAGTAAAATCATATGGCCGTGTAAAAATTGTAAGTAGAGAGGCTATTATTATAAAGTATTACCTGTTGAACATCTGATAAGAAAAGTGTAGGTGATTGTTTATAAGCTTGCCCTTTCATCCTTGAGTTTATCAAACTAAAGTCAAATACAGTTTCAGGTTTCATTCCTTGGAAATTTTCTAGTAGCACTTTACATAATGAACTGAACTTCTCAGAGGCTAAGATATCACGGAACACATGCTGACATCTCTCAGTTGCACCGCAGCCATATGACTCACTAGAAAATCCATTGTGCACAACATTTTCATGTCCATTAGCTTCACTCTGTAATCTACAAAACAAACACTCTAATCCCGGAGAGCATTCTTGACCATCCTTGTCAATTTTAAAAGCTTCCTGCAGAAAAATAAGAAAGTAAAACTGAAGGAACAAAAGTGAATTAGGACAAGTCATGTAAGCAGGATATGCATAGTTCTAACTGCAGGACCAACCGTCATTGTAGTGGCACAACTGATTTTAGGACGACTCGTGAGTGCTTCCCTTATACACCACTCCATGCCACCATTATCATTGCCTAATGAATGATATAAATGCTTTAGTACAACATTCCCCCAATGGTCATGTGAATGATCTTTTGAAGTGTTGCCAACAGCTAAATCACATGGTTTCTTCACCACCTGCAATCATGAGAAAATTTCAAATACAGCTTTGCAGAAGGAACCAAAAAATGGTATTAAGTGTGCTTGAAGTCATGTATGGGGCAAGACCAGAATCATCACATGCTATATTGTGAAATGTAGATTACAGCCAAATTTTCTCTCATCCCGCACATTAAATACAAATACCACTATACTAGTAACTAGTAAAAAAAAAAACTAATGTAATTCAAGCAAAGTAATGAGTGGACAAAATTGAACCCACCAGCTGGACTAATTACATGCAAAAACTAAATTATTCTAATGTAAGATTACAATTAGGAAAACAAATTATCCCTCATTCTTCCCACCCACCACCACCACCACCACCACCCATGGTAGTTGAATCAGGATACAAAACATGTATCGGAAAGCTTTCGAATCAAATCATAAGATTCATGATAAAAAATAAACATAACATATATACATAGTTATTTAGTTTAGTAAGTTTATTATATATTTATTATTAGTTAGTTTATTATTATTATTATTATTATTATTTAGTTTATTGTATTTTTCTAACTAATATTATTTAGTTTATTTATTATATACTATATACTATGCTTATTTCAAAACAGATAAAAAGATAAGCTAAAGTAGTTTCAAAGTAAAAGCCCAACAAACTAAAAACAGCAGAAAAAACAACTAAAAAGTGTTCAGGGTCAATGGCTCAAATAAGCCTTTCTTTCCTGAAACCCTAAGACCCAACATAGCTCTCTAATCTCTACTGCCATTTCCCATAAACAGCATTGTTAGCTTGCACCGCCCCTATGGAAGAGGAAGACAACACAGATGGATGGGTGAAAGGCCAGCAGCGGCAAGACAGAGGCCGCAGAAGCTGTCACCAGTGAAGGCGAAGGTCGCAAGGCTTTTGTTCAGTGACGGCGAAGATTGCAAGGCCTTGTCCATCGACAGCCCAATTGTACTACCCAACTTGTTCCAGAATCATGTGATTCAAACAGAAATTGCGATTCCAAGATTCTCGTGCAATTTGCACAGGCCACAATTCAGCTACAAGATTGATAAGCTATCCAATTTGCATCATTAGACTTCCGAATCGCATCATATCACATGAATTGTATCGGGATACAAGCGATACTAACAACCATGCCACCACCAACAATTATGGTACACTCAATATAAATTACAAGTTTCTGCTAAATATAAGCAATCGGTATTGTTCTTCTACCCATCCATCAAATTAAATATCTTAAAACATACAATTAGTGCCATTTTCCCCTTAACCTTGAATGTTATATTACCATTATTAATATAATCATTGAGAATCACATTATTCCTGTGTAAATCAAGCAAAATAACCCACTCCTAGGCTCCCACAAGAGAAGTTCAACAGAATCTGGCTCCCCTCAATAAATCCAAAGCCCCATGTGAATTATTGTCCAATATACATTATTTTGAAAATACAGCACATAGGTTGCAACTCAGCTTCATTTAAGTACATAATTAATCTTCATTCAACAATGTACACACAGGAGGATTTGTTCTTAGCATAATAGCAATGTCAAACATTAACTTTGCAAATTAGTTCTCTCTTGTCATCTATGATCCACGACCAAAATACATCCTCCCTAACGGCTGAACTCTGAATACACTGCTCAAGCTGCTCTTAAGCACAGTATCTACAAAAAGAGAAGAAAAGCAATCTCCAGATTCTTTTCGTGTGCAGATGTTCTCATCATTTTTGTCCTTAAATTCACATTTTTGTCCTTAAATTGACAAATTTAACCAGCAATAACCTACCTGGGTGTGAATCAAATGCAGCTCATGGTGGGGTTAGTTAGGTTATGCTTACAAACATTTGGCATACTTATTGAACTATGATTGTATGTGTGTTTCTGTCTGAGTAACTCTATCTTTGAAGCATTTACAAATTAAGATTAAGAGCACAACAACATAAGCATTAGCATTATTCAGTATTTCTTCTACTATAACATTAGCATTCTACTTTATGTTTCTTCTTATGTATCACTCAGCTTAATAAATCTTCTACAAATACCCACTACCATAGATTTAGAAGCCACTGAGAAACCAAACACCAGAAACCTGATATTATAGGTTAGAACAAATGTCAATACTTTTTCAACTGGAGTAAAATCAACCAATAATAACCAAGGAAGGATAATATCTCTCAACAGTCATACTTTTTCAACCATAGACTAAAACAGCTATGAATAATTACAAGTCCAACCCAATCCATATAGAACAGGGATGCCCATTAACATCAGGACTTCTGCAAATTATTCCATAACTAGTTATAGGCACATGTGCATCTTACAAGCTGATTGACCTCTTTTCTACATAAACCTAAAAATCTAGCAGCTTGCACCTCTAACAAATTTACAAAAAGACATACATAAAGTAACAAGCAATACAGAACCATCACAGGCACACATGTTATAAAAGCATTAAAGCAGTAGATCAAACCTGGTCTGACAGGTGACTTGCAGCTTCCATGTGTTTTCTGCTTCTCTCCTGGACTTTAAATTCTGAACTCGACTTTACATGTTTGCGCCTCTTATATGTTCGAAAACCTTCAACTGCACCGTTCCCTTCAACGATACCAAACCCATCTGCAATTGCCACTACATTATCTACAGTTCCATTCTTCAAGCAGTGATTCTGTTGACCTTCAGTAACACCATTCCCATCTGCAATTACCATCTCATTATTTACAGCTTCATTCTTTGAGCCCTGAATTTCTACACTGTAACCAACACCATTCCCATCAGCAATTGCCACCTCATTATTTACAGCTTCATTCTTTGATCCCCAAACTTCTCCACGTTTAGCAACACCATTCCCATTAGCAATTGCCAACCCAATAAGTTCATTCTTTGATCCAGAAACCTCTCCATCTTCAGCAAAACCATTAGCATCAGCAATTTCCACCCCACAATTCATAACTTCATTCTTCAAGGCCCAAACTTCACCTTCAGCAACACCATTTCCACCATCAACTGTAAACCCAGTATTTACAGCTCCATTCTTCAAACCCCAAACTTCTTTACTTCCAGTAACACCATTTCCCCCTTCAATTGTCACCCCATTATTTACAGCTTTGCACTTGAAGCCCTGAACTTCTTTGCCTTCAGCAACACCATCTCCACCTTCACCTTCAATCGCCACCCCATTATTCACAGATCCATCCTTCAAGCCCCAGTCTTCTCCGCCTTCTACAACACCATTTCCACCTAAAATTCTCCCCCCACTATCCCCATCTTCAGAATCCAACCTCTCAGCCCGTTCACTGTTATCACCATTGCTAGTCCCATCCTCAGCTCCCATCAAAACAGAACCCCAATTTCCAAAGCCTCACAGCAAGAAATTAGGGTTTCACAGCAAACAGATCCAAAAAAACTCCCCAAGATTCGTCCCTCACCAACTCCAACCGCAACAACACTGAAAACAAAAACAAGAAACACCAAATTCACCAACACACTCCAACTCAAAACACACAAACACACACACACACTATTCATCACCCTCAAGAACCAAACAAACCAACATTACAAAACAACCAATTCAACTTCAACACTGAGATGCATGCAGCTGTATGCAGAAACAAAAACTCAACTGAACCAACACAAACACAACACAGAGACCCTTTCACACCACAAAATTCAGTAAATAAACACAAAAAAATAAGAAACTAAACACCCCAAAAGCTTTTATTTATTTAGCATATAATTTTAAGAAGTGAGTTACTAAGAAGCGAAACGGAAATAGCGAGAGAGAAAATTGAAGAGTGTGTAGAAGCGCTTACGGTGAGTGAGGTTTGAAGAAATGACTTATGTGACGCGAATTGGAAGAAACGAGAGAGAGAGAGAGAGAGAGTGCGGTGAAATTGTTTGATGTTGAAGCAGCAGTAGCTGAAGAAGAAGAAGCTGGTTTTCTTATCTTTGTTTTTTTTTTTCAAATACAACCGTCTTGCTTTCTTTCGCCGGTCATTTCTTTTCTTCTCTTTTTCTCATTGCTATTTTTAAGACTAAATTACAATTTTACTCTTCCTAACTAATTTTTCAGGTTTATGATTTTGGATTTTGTAGTTTTTTATTATAATATTTAATCACTTATTTTATAAATTGAAAATTTTCATCAAATGATTATTAACTAATAATTATCACTAATAAAGTTATTAAATTAATTATAAATTATTAAAATTAATTAAAATATTTTTTTAATATTAAAAATATTAAGGTTAAATATCATTTTTATTCTTTATGTTTTAATTTTTTTTCAATTTGATTTTTCATACTTTAAAAGCCTTAATTTGATTCTTTATGTTTTTTTAAAATGACTTAATTTGATCATTTTATGTTTAAAAAATAAGTCAAAATAAATCTTTTAAAAACAAATATAATTATCAATTTTGTGATACAATTCCGAATATTTTTTAACTAATGTAAAAACTATTTGTTGAATTCACTTACATAAGAATTATGAAACTCAACTAATGTTTAAATATAAAAAAGACGATAAACATAGTGAAAATTTCATAAAAAGTATATCTAACAAACAATCGAATTAATGAAAAATATAATATTAACCTTTTTTTTTAATTGTTCATGAAACTTATTTTTCACGCAATTTTTTATTATGTTTGACATTCTTTTGATTCATACACGAATTGAATTTCACAATTTTCATTTAAGTAAATCTAATAAAATAACTTTTACATCTCAAATTCCTCAAAAAGTTATTCAAAATCACATCACAAAATTAAAAACAAATATTATTTCAAAAGTACCATTTTAACTAATTTTAAAAAAGACAAAATTGAAGTTTCTAAATATAAATTAAGAAAATAAAAAAAAACTAAAACATAAAGGACTAAAAATAATATTATAGTTGATGATTTTTTTAATGTTAAAAATAATTTGTTTTTTTCTTGTAAAATATTATTAAAGTTTTTAATAATTAATAATTTTTAATTAACTAGATAAATTTATTAACCATAAAATTAATAAATGATAAGAGGACCAAGATTATTAATTTATAAAAAAAAATGAGAAATCAAATGTTATAAAACAAGATTAGGGAACAAAATCATGGATTTAGGAAATTGAAGGATTAAAATTATAATTTAGTATATTTTTTAATGTTTTATTAAAAATTGTTAGAAACACAACTCTCGTATATTCATTATATTTAATTGGTTAAAATTTATTAAAATTATTGTCAATTTAGATTTTATATCTTTAATGAATTAAAATTTATTGAAATTCACATGATTTGATAGATCTCATATTTTATTCAATGATTTCCTCTTATGTTTTTTTTTTTAATCAATAAGATAATATGTTAAAATGGCATTGTTAGAGCATCTTCATTCCAATACCATTGTAGTTTCTTAATTGGATCTCTCTCACTCTCACATACACACACGTTGACAAATAAGGATCGATTCTATTAAGAGTTTCTCCATCTTTTGTTTAAAAAAAAAAAAAAGTGATTTTTTTAAGTGAAATCTAATATAATTATTTTTGGGTCATAAAAATTAATAGAATTGTATCGAATAAAGCTACCATTTCTTTGTTTACATATTTCATTGATTGAATGCTAGCTCACAAATAAGAGGGAAAGGGAGAGGAAGTACTAAAAAAATAAAAATAAAATGAATTCCATCAAATTCAATTTCACTCCATTCAATTTTAAACCATCTAATAATGATATATAATGTATGTTCTACTTTATTTTATCCTTTTCCATTAATCCAAGCACATCCATAGTAAAATTCAGATATATATAATCACAAAAAAAAAACCATCTAAAATATATATCAATGTTATTATATACGAATCCATTAATCCAAAATAACATTCATGTCTTTAAAAACACATTATTCTTAATAAACATAATTGATATCAACCCCAAGCTGCTGGGTGGGAAGGAAACATACATATTGGTTTAGTTTATTTAAAATTAAAATAAATATTTATAAAATAAAAATTATCAGATAGGATTTACTTCTTTAAATAAATTTTTTAAACAAAAGAAACACATAAACAAATAATTATTTATTTTATTAAAATAAATATTTATTTAATCAAATAAGTTTAAATAATCCCGTACATGTGAATCTTTATTGTCACATAATAAACAAATTTTCGACGCTTGATCCAATTTAAAGAATAACTTTAAGCTTACATCACACTATACTAGACTAAAATTTATCATCTAAACGTATTTGTTTATAAAAATAAAATAAAAAATCATCTAAACATATTTAGTAATGCTACAGACATTGATACAAGCCATATTCTTTAAAATGTTTACAAAGAAAACCTGTTAGTATGGATTCAACATTGTAATCAAGACTACCATTTCTGGCAAATAACAGATTTTTTTTGTAGAGTTTAAAGGTATTTCAATGATAATATAAAATAGTTTTACATTGTCGGACAATCACAACCTTTTATTTATGATAAGTTGGTTAACTTTTATAAAATTATCATAAAAGTCATACAAACTGTGGGTTGTGATAACCTGACAATAAAAAAAACTATTTAAACTGTAATGCACTGCCTTTAAAATCATTTGTTTATGGGTTAGTTTTGGCCACATTTCTGGCACAAAATGAGATTTCAGGTGGAGTACCATGTTCCAATTGCATGAGCCACTATATGATGTTCTATAAGTTATGACACATTTGAGCAATTCAGAACCGTTTATCAGACCTTAGTATCTTCCAGCTTGAATAGGGACCCTCTCCTACATCATTTAGGGTATTCACCCATCCTAATGCTGTTGCAATTTCTTCAAGCTCACCGATAACAAGTGTTGTGTCGCGTATATATACACGTCCTCCCGGTCTTAGCATCCGATCCATCTCGAGCATAATGGTTGAGATGTTACACTTTTGCCTGAAACAAAAAAAGTAGTTTATCAAACACCAATCATGGCATGTGCATGTAGAGGCATCATAAGTTTAGTGTGATGACACACCTCTTTTTTTCAACAGAGAAAAGACCTGCAGCGTGGAGCAGATCATATGTTCTTGGGTATGTATCAAATGGTTCACACCTGTCAAGGTAAAAAGAATTTCAAGCATCATGATAAAATCCCTACTCATAATCAAAATTAAGAAAATAAAAAGCCACATGAAAATATTTGGCTTCTATTTTCAAAAGCAGAACAAATAAATAAATAAACTACTTCTATAGATTCATTTATCTCTTCTAGTGTAAATATCATCCTGCCAATATGTGCTTAATTGCTTATTATGCTCAAATGCCTCCAAGGTTGCAGCAATAAGGCAAGTGGGTGCTAAGAATTGTGTTAGTGACTTTGATTATAATATAAACTTGCTAAAATGAAAATCAATCATGAAGAAGCATATAGCATGTATGTTTGGAGAGAATAATCACCGGCTCAGTTAAAATCTGTTCATTTTCATGCTAGATTAAAATAATATCAATGAATAGTGAATATACAGGTCAAGACTGTTTCAATCATTTTCCACATGTTTTTTTCTGAAAATAATATTGTAGAACATATTTTATGGAAATTGACCATTTTTCATTAAGGAAAGCCCACTTAATTTCACATGCCAATAAGCTTAGATAATTATGCTGCCACAATGCCAACTTCATTCACTATGAAACTATCAATCACATCAAATCAGATTGAAACTAACTCAAACAAATATGCAAGCAAAATTCTCATACCAATCATGCATAACTCCTATCAGCCCACGGTCATATATAACAGGCAAGGTATTAAATCCACTAACAGGAACAACGTTCATAACCCAACAGTCGATCTGGAGATCATGCAGTGCGGCCGCAACCCTGAAGTTAACATAATACACACAGATAACATCAAAGTCAGACAATCATTCTACAGAAACCTAATAACCGACAAATGTAATAAAGAAAAACAGAAAAAGAAAGCGAGAAATGTTATACTCCCATACCCTCCGAATCCTGCCCTCATGTCCATTACATTTCTTAGGTTGTAATCTTGCCAGCGGAAAGCTCGAACATAACTTTCTATTATTTCAAACCAATATTTTGTGTCAGCCCTCAAGAGTTCAACTCTGGATATAATGGCATCCAATTGGATGCTATGGAGCCTGCCTGGTGGTTGATGAAGCCGCAAAGGCCACTCTGTAACATTTGCTCCATATCTATTATTAGGTAGTGGAGTGATGCATGCCTTAAGACCAACATACCTGCAAAATGTTTCGCGATTATCAAAAGTTCTGATATTTGTTTACTTGGAAGGAATAAAAAGAATGCATTAGTGATCCAATGCAGGTGTAAAATTCTAACTGACAAGACATACTAACATATTACGAATCTATATAGAAGGCCAAAAAAAATTGCAACAGTTGCTTCACTATAACTTTCAGGAACTTTCTTGGGATGACAATCAATCTTTAAAATATGTGGCTATCATTAGCCTAGCCATTGCATTCCAGTTCAATTAATCATGAAGATGACAAATGAGTGATATATAACACTGCTGAATTAAACAATATGTAGGGGGGGTCATACCACACATTATCTGAATCATCATTGGATTCGCACAATGGAGGATATGCATCAACGTCTCGATTAAGGTAGCAGCTATTGTCCAAAGGCTTCCGCCATATGGCAATATAGCCCTCCTTTTGTACAAGTTCCCAACAAATGCTATCTGTCAGGTTCTCCATTTCTGTTAAGTCCAAAGATCACAGAGTTTAAACTTTAAACTAAATATATCATCTCAGCATATGAAGATCTAGGTCATTTGATACCATATGACGTAGTTGGAGTATTGATCACAGAAGGAATGAAAGGAGATAATGGTAGACCACTAACATTACAGTATCTATTAACCCATTGAAAGATGTACAACTGTTTTGGTAAACACAGAAATAATTATGAGCTACCTTTCCATTGTTCTTGAAGGGCCTCTTCATGTTTGTAAACAGGCTGTGCTGCCCAGACAAAGTAGCCACCTGCCCTGAGGAGCCTGTTGGCCTCAAGAAGCAAAATGCCATCTCCATTAAAGCAATATAAAAAGAGAACATCAGTACAAAGAAAGAGCATTTAAGCATAACTGTGATTGTATTTTTATCTATTTTTTCTTAAATTCATCGAGTCAAAATATGAAGAAATTTAGAGAAAGTTCAAAAGTTAAAAGAACAAGGTCGTCATCTCACATAGCACAACAATTCATTTTGCAAGACAACCAGGAGATCCCGGAATTAAGAGACGACTGGGCCAAAACTATAGAAGTAAAGAAACTAGTTCTTTAAACAAGAAATTAAGCTCCTATTTGACTTTTTTCTCTTCAACCTTAGTAGCTTCTAGCTTCAACCCTCCAACATTTGAAACAAATCATCAAATACTCAAATTTGGTTTTCCTTCATAGAAAGGAAAGGTCAACTAGAACATCACCATTACCTTTCATTTCTACTGTGGTGTGGCCATGTGCCTGAATAGCTAGGAGATGGAAAGTTTTCACATAAACTTTAAAACACACTATAGAAAAGCTAGGAGGTGGAAAGTTTAAACAGAGAGAGGAACTACCATCACGAGTCCAATTAATTCTGCATCTTGAGCAATGGATCAGGTCAAATGCCTGGCTTGGGAATAACAAACGGTGCGTAGCAAATACTGATACCATGGCAGGCACACCTCGCTCAAGAGCAAACTGAATCTGATTTTCATGAACATCTTTTGGTGCTACTGAAAGAGTGGTCACATTGCGTTGCATCAAAAAGGCACCAAAACTTGCCACTCCACAGCCAACGTCTAAAGCAACTCTGGTGTTGTGACCAAATGCAATTTCAGGAACCATCTGCACATTCAATTTTAAAACTGATCTCAGTATGCTAGCAACAATTATCTGAATGAACTTGAATAAGAGACTAACCTCTGAAATCTGATCCAGATATTTATCTGCACCATGTATAAATTGAGTTCCACCACCAGGAAAAACAAATTTATCCTTCTTTATTGATATCCAATTTTGACCACCTTTATCCTCAACCAAACGTGTATGGGGTACATTACTAAACCAAACCTGTAATTGCATACAAATTAGCAAATCCTGTCTTCCCAATCCAAACCAATTGAAAAGTGTCAGACAACACAAACTAAATTTCATGAGTTTGTTAATCAAAATCCAGCAACTTGACCACAAAATCAGATTCAGCTCCCAGCATCTAATTGAGATATGAATCATAATTCAAAATGCTTAAGACTCTAACAAAAATAACAATAACAAAAGCCTTCTCCCACTAGCTAACATTGGCTACATAGAGCACACAAAGCTACTGAACTTGGTTAAAAACCAAATTCTTAGGAATATTATTTTCCATAAGATCCCTCTTAACAATTTCTTCTAAAGTCCTTCTTGCACTTCCTCCCTTTTCACTTTTCACATGACTAAAAATCATCTAATCTACTCTTCTAATTGGTGCTTAAGAGCATGTTTGTGTTTCTAATATTTAAGCTGTTTTTTAGTAATCTAAGCTGTTTTAAAGAAAGCATAATGTTTGGGATGTTAGATTAAATCTGAAAAAAGACTTTTTTCGTAAAAATAAATTGTTTTTACAACTTGTTTCAGCTGTTTTTACACTCTTTTACCACACAGAAACTGATTTTTTTGTTGCATACAAACGAAATTAATTATTTTCAAACCACTTTTCAGCAAACTTAACTGAACAAAAACAGATTCTAATTATAATCGATTATACATATAATCAATTATTAAAATAATATAAGTTTTTTAGTTGTCCCAAACACACCCTAAGACTCCCGATGAAGGATTTTCTTTCTAGATTATCTTAATGAGGAAGGTCCAGATAAAAAAAAAAAAGAATGAAAATTCCACAATCCTTAACAGTTAAGATTCTATCACCTCCCACCAGTTTGTCAGAGTTAATTGTTCATCTTCTTCTCATTCAGCTTGTTGTCAAAAATACAGTGAGTATCTCAACAAATCATGCATTTTTCCTTCCAAAAAAGAAATTAATACACAATTTTTTTTATAAAACAATCCAAGCAAGCATGCATGCATTGGTAATACTTTCCCATGAAAACATCCCACATTTTTAATTCCTGAACAAAATACACAACATCCTAGAATGTGTTCTCAACTTCTCCTTAGCCATGGCCATTCCTGTCAAGTGTCCTGATGACAAAGCAACAATTTCAAAACCACTACTCACCAAAACTACACAAAGCAAAGCAAAGCACCTGGTGTATTTGGAAATTAGTTGAATCCAACACCAATGGAGAAATCATGTGTTCCAAGACAAGAATCCAATGCATGTTTGTATACACTTCAAAATGATCGTGGATGGGCTTTTAGTTTAAAGCTCCGCTGAGTAACTATCAAGTGGATGTGAATTGGAAAGTGGGAATCATGGTTTGAAAGTTAAGACAAACAACCAAAAGTTATGTAAGGGAAGTTTTCTTTTCAACCGGTATCCGAATACGTCTAAAGTAAATGTTTAATTTAAAATTGAAAATGTTATCACGCATTCCAATGTAAAATTCAACTGAACAAAAAGTACATTTGCCTAACATGCTTTTCAAACTAAAAACTGCACTAATTGAGTATTTTTTTTCAACTGGTATCATTACTGATTACACAACCAAACAAGAAGACAAAATAAAAACTCTCCCATCCCAAAGAAACAAAAAAACTTACAGAGTCGGAATCCGGAAAAGTACCTCGTCTCTGCTTTTGGGCCACAGGATGGGCCTCCGGTAGCCCTTGGGCGGCGGCACACGGCACTTGAGGCCCATCCCTTCACAATGCCGCTCGTACTTCTCCCCTCTCAAGCTCTCCTTAAACTTCTCAATCGCTTTCTCGTTATCCAAACACGGCACATAATCCACCATCCTCACATCACACGTTTTGTACTTCTTAACATTCTCTCTCACACCACCACCTTCATTACTCACCCCTCTTGAAACGGTGTCGTTTAGTAGCGGATCCATCTCAAAACCGAGATCTAGCTCCCCCACTCTGAAATCCTCCGTCATCACGCCGTTACCGTCCAGCACCCCCATCCGCTCCACCGGCGGTAACGACGGCACGCGGAATATCTTCACTTTCGGCAGCGGCAGAGACGGCGACAGAGACGGCGGAGGAGAATTTTGTTTCTCCGTCGAGGGTGCATCCTCCGTGAAGGAGAAGAATGCGAGGGAAGAATAAGAGGTGGGAGAGAAGAGCATGAAGAGGAAGAGGAAGAGCGTGAGGGAGAAGAGTAACAGCGCGGCAATTCTAACGAACGAAGAGGTTTTCATGACATCCGTTGGCCATATCGTCGTTAAAGACTTCATTTTTACTTTCTTTTGAATGAAAAACACTGCGCGTAGATCTTGATTTTGATGAAGATGATTCAATTCAACGACGGGAATCGTAAGAGAACGACGACGTCGTTTTTGTTGTCCGAAAATTGGAAGGGGATAACGTGTGTGTAGCGTTAAGTCATAAGTGTGTGTAGTTTGTGTTGTGTTGGATGCTTAAAAACAGTGACAGCTAGGATGAGTAAGAAGAGAAGAAGAGAGTGAAAAGAAAGACCTTTGGGAAAGAAGAAGCCGAAAAAGGTTCTTCTCATTCTGAAATGGTGAAATCTGAATCGTAAAACTGAGGGAGAAAGAAGCAATTTTTGCTGTTATTAAGTTCATGTCCTAGAATCTAGACTTCTAGTATTTGTTTTCATAATCTAATTTAAAATCTCAATCATTTTTTTTTTATTTACGTCTTTATTTAATTAATTAATTTAGAAAATAAAATATTAAATAGAAAATTCTATTTTCATTTTTTAATCTGCATATATTGATTTTAAAGATCGATGGATGTGATTTAATAATAATAATAACTTTTTGTTGTGTCGGTCAACGATTATATGTATTTATTAATTTTTAAATTATAAACATAAATTAATTTATGTTTTTAAGTATTTATAATATACGGTTGCTTTTAATGATAAAATTATTAAAAAAAATTATTAATTTAATTTTATGAATCTTATTATATTTAAAAAAAATATTTATTTAAGATAATAATTTTTAAATAACGGTGTTAAAATAAATACTATCATTTGTTTGATAATAAAAAAGAATAAAGTAATTCATTTAACACTCACATAAAAAAAAAAAACTTCTAACAATATAAAAAAAATCATTTTAATATGTAAATTAACAAACAACGATATTTTGATCTTTAATATATGTATAGAGCAAATGTTATTTTAGGTTTTCAAAATCAGGAATATGCAAATTTAAACAACTTATATTTAATATTTTGAAAAATAAAATGATGTTTTAAATTTTAGAAATTAAAATTAATTAATTGATATTCACCATTTTACGAATTAATATAATATTATTACAAATAAAGGGTTTGTAATAAAATCTAAATAGAAAAAAAAAAATTACGTGGCCTGCCGACAGCGTGGGCGTGGGGTGGATCAATTTTGGCCTGCTTTAAATTTGGCGTTGTACTGTCTCGTGTCCTTAGAGCGCACAACTCATACGCTACGGCGGCTACGCACGTTCACGTAGTATTATATTATGGAGTAATTATTAGTTTTTTTTTTCCTGGAACTTTAACTTCTTGAATTTTAAAAGAAGTGATATTTTACAGTTTTACTCTAAAAAAAAAGTGATATTTCCTCCGGATCTAAATATGAAAAAAAATATATTAAACTTAATTATAAGTAAATTTAAATTTTAGGTTTAATGTTATTTTAGTCCTTTAAATTTTATATTTATTTTTTTTCAAATATTTTAAGATTTTTATTTTAATATTTTAAACTATATTTTAGTCATAATTAAGTACATGATGTTTTAAAAGTTTCATTTAGTTATATTTTGATACATAATGTTTTAGTTACGAACATAAACAAAAACAAATCAACAATTTTAAAATATAATAAAGTGTGACTAAAACATAATTTAAAGTATCAAAATATAATTAAAACATAGTTAATGAAACTTTTAAAACATTATGTACCAAAATATAAAAAATGTGAAACTTAATAAATTAAAACTAACATTAAACCTAAATATTTTAATGTTTCATTTCATCACATTTCATGGTTTTTTTTGTTACAAATGTTTAGGCTTAATGACATATTTTGTCCTTCAAATTATTTTTTTTACAATTTTGATCTTTAAATTTTTTTTTCAACACTTTTGGTTTGAAAAGAAATTATTTTTTAGTAGTTTTGGAACATTCGTTAACAAAATAATGTAAAACTGTTTCAAAATTAAATTAAAAATCAACTCAGTTATATTTTATTGTCAAAATCATAAATTAAAAATTAATAACCATCGAACAAGATATCGTTGTCATCACTACGACATCCGCTATTATCATCATTATCATCATCATCACACAAAACCTATCAACAAACACCATTGAAGGGGAGATAATTTTTTATTTTTTTTTGTACTTTAATCATTTAAATATCTAACTCATAATAAATATATCTTTAAAGATGTAAAAAAATAAATAAATATTTAATAAACACTAACTTTTATAAAATTATTTATTAGTTTTATATATAAAATTAAGACCAATTATAATGTACAAAATAATTAAGTTAGATAATAACAATTGATGAAAAATCATAAAGATAAGATTGTAATTATATTTATTATTCTATTTTGGGTTAAATTATAATTAGCAACAATATATATTATTAAAAAGATTATTATTGTATTATTAATAATAAAATATATTATCATATTTAATACTAGTATTTTTTTATTAAAAGTAATATATATTATTAATTAATTAATTATATTACTATATGGTACAAACTTGAAAGAGATTGAGGGAGAGTAACTCAAGCCATGCTTTCCCGCAAAAATAAATAAGACTAATGAAAGTATCGAAAGTCAAAATGGCTAAAAAAATATTTTTAAGGAACTAAAAGTGACGATGGAGGACAAAAATCACGATAAATAAAATTAAAATTTAAGAGATCAAAAGTAGGCATAGCAATCAAATCCATGTATGTGGTATCATCTTGTTCTCGTCTCGATATTGATAGGTAATCCCTGCTTTGACCAGGTATGGATAATACCCGATTATAAAAATCAGATACAAGGATGGGGATGGGGATGCGCATACCCGCCTTGTACCCGTACCCGTACTTAACACATATTTTTATTTTATATTATATATTTTGTTTAATAATTTTTAAGTATTTATATTGGTTTTATGATTTATAATTTATACTTACTAAATTATTATTTTAGGTTATTTCAATTTATTTTTATATAGTTTTGATAAAAATTATATAATTTTATTAGATAATAAATAATTATACGATTGTTATTAATATATTATTAGTTTGTTATGAAATTTTTATTTGTTGTGAGACTTTTAGCTTATTATTAGGTTATTATAACTTTAAGTAACTATAAAAATTGAATTATTTTAAAATTTATTATGACTTAAAATTATTTTTTTTATTTTTTTAAAAAATTATAAATGGGTACAAGTCTAGTATATCCGATACTCGACAAGATGGAGATGGGGATAAAAATTCATATCCAATGGGGATGAGAATGGATATGTGAGGATGGGGATGGAAAACCTGTTGTCATCCTTAATTAAAAGTGTAATTAAGTCAAATATTTAACATAGTCAATAAAATATATATAAAAAGAAAATAGTCACATTATTTTAAAACATTCCCTGTGACATGCAACCTTGTTCATCTTCTTGCTCACGACCCAATAACACAATACATCACCACAATCGCACACCCCCACCCACCACACCCCATCAACCCATATTCACTAACAGCATCCACTATCACGCCTCGCCACAATCATTGTGTGCACCACCGTCATGTTGTACCATGAACCCAAATTTGCAACATTTAGGTTTGCCTCGGATGTGCCAAAGTCACGCACGTGCTCGAGTCGATGTTAAGGTCATCATTCCTTGTGATGTTGAGGCAGAAGAGCGAGAGGAGAGGTCATGCACCATCACATTACCCACGTTGAATCAACATGTAGTCTAGCCTAAAAATGATAACCTTCCCTGACCCATAAGCCAAACAACACCAACGATGGAGAAATTGACAAATGTGATGCGCGCATTGATCATGGTAAGGCATGATTAAGGTTGAAAAAATTGAATCGACCTCGGCAGCGGTCGACCCTAAACTCTTAACCTAATTAGTCAACACCTACTTCATAGAAGCACATCAATTGCACTATGGTTTTTTAGTCTTTATGTCAAAATTGTTTAACAAAATATATAAATTTTACAATTTGTAATGATTTTTTATTTTTAGAGTCAAATTGTGACAATTTTGATATTAAAAAACTATCAATAAAATCTATATACTTTGTTTGTCAACTTTGACATAAAAATTAAAAATAACATTTAAATGGATTAAAAACATATCTAAACCTAATTGTTTTTGTGATAATTTTATCCTTGGTTACTATCAAATCAAACACAACCACTTATCAAACTTTTAATACCATAAGTTAACTTAGAAGGATGAGAGATGCCACTCTATTTTTCAAGAAAGAAAGATAGATATCATATAGATATATTGTTGCAAATACAACATAGTTACAAGACAATACAACATTTGAAAGTCACAGCCAAGACAATGACCAAGAAAGTCATCATCACCCTCGTTACCTCTTTACACACTCATCATATAGCATGGATCCAGTAACCGAATTGCATGCCAAATTTATTATTATTCAACTCTCTTTTTTCACTTAACAACACACAAACACTGTTCTCACAGCAGAGAACAATACATCATTGATTTGTTTAGTCTTCCATGCGGATGAGGCACCTTATGCCCTCTCCTTTCAGCATAAGATCAAATGCTGTGTTGATCTCTGAGAATGGCACAGAATGAGTGATGAATTTGTCCAGTTCCAGCTCCTGCATTGTTATCATTAACACAACAGTGTCATCTTGATGTACCAAAATTGAAGCAAAAAATTTACTCTCAAAGACGTTATGAGAGGATTTACAACACTCACTAGGGTTCAATTTGAGTCAAATTCTCTTATATGACATACTAGTTAAACAATATTCAACTAATACAAATTTAGATAAAAATATCCTCAATTTTCAACTACTATTGTCATAAATTTATTATCCACAATCATAAACACGGTACATTTTACTATCTACCAACTTGTTTTTACAACATGTATCTTTTCAATGCAAATATTAATTGATCTTCTTAATTATATCTAGAAATATTGTTGAAAACAAATAGTTTATACATTATTTTGCAACGGAGAGAATAACATTTGACATATTTAGAGTCTGTTGGGATACAAGAAAGAAGTAATTTTGAGAATTTTACTATTAGAAATATATATAATTTTTTTAGTAAAGAAGTTGTTAAAAGCACTTTTATAGCCTTGTATTGTATCCAAACATGGTCTTAACCATCTATATATCTCTCTCTGTATATATATAAGATCTAGGTTTGTGATCACCTTGTTGAGGTACTGCTCCACAACACCAGGAATATCAGTGCGGGGTTTGTAGTGGCCATAGAAGGTACCCTTAAGAGTTCTCCCTTCCATGAACTTCATAGGATGAGTTTTGAATTCAACATCCTTCTTTGGCACACCAACAAGCACAGCAACACCCCAACCCTGAGAAAAAAAAAAGCATTTGAATTTTAAATTTAATAATAATAAGATCAACTTCATATAACTCTAGTGGAGTTTTAGAAAAATACATCATGAGTGCATTCAAATGCTGAGATTGAAGCTTGGATGCTTCCAGTGCATTCAATAGCACGATCCACTCCTCCATTAGTCATTTCAGCAATGACCTTAATTAGTGCCACATATCATAGCAAGATAGAGAATTAATTAGTTCTCTTGGATTTAATTAAATTACAAGGTTTGAAATAAAGAATATTTGAAAGGTGAACAGAAGTAATGAATATAATGAAACTGGAACCTATTTGTGGAATAAGGAAATTGAACTAACCTCTTGAACTGGTTTGTTGTGATCTTTTGGGTTCACAAATTCAGTGATCCCAAATTGTTTGGCTGACCAAGAACAATGAAATGGAGATTTTTCATTAGTAATTGAATAGCAATGTAATTAACCATTTAATCTTTAAAATCTGCCTAATAATTAAAAAGTTTAAAAGTGATATCCCGTTACTCTAAAATAATAATTTTACAATAATTACAATATAATAATAATTTTACAATAATTACAATATAAATTGATTATTTTTATAAAATTATTTTAAAAGTCATACAAAAATTTATGATTGTAATTATTTGACACCGTAAAACTATTTTACCCAATATCACCTTTAAATTCATAATTAAATGAACAAAATTCAGGTGTGATACCTTATGTGCTTTTGGTAATTGGTACTATTCTCTTTTCAGTTTTGAAGTTTGACCTCAATTATTCTTGAACAAAGTAAAACTCTAATATTGATTAAAGAATAATACCACAAACACTTATAAAGACATCACATCTAATTAAGTTTTGTACTGATTGAATGTACCTTGTTCAAATCGACTGGGAATTAAATCAACCCCAATGATTCTAGATGCACCAGAAATCCTTGCCCCTTCACAGGCCTAAAATGCAAATTACAAGGTAAAAACTAAGACCTATAGCCATTAAATTATTATCTTAATTTTTTGAGGTAAAAAGAAGAGAAGGATCATATCATACAGCAAGACCAACAGCTCCTAATCCAAAGACAGCAACAGTGTTATTAGGCTTTGGTTTAGCAACATTCACAGTAGCTCCAAAACCTGCATGTATATATGTGTACAAAATTAATATATACTTTAACAAAAGTGTTCAATTTATATGCACGATTACAGTATAAGAAAAGTTTTTACATTTTCAACTAATCAGAAATCATTATAAGTAAAAGTAGTTTATATTGATGTTTTTAACTTCTGTTGGTGCATTCCAATGTGCCAAATTCAAAAGCTACTTACAATACATACAAGAGTGAAATGTTAAATGAAAGTCTGTTCAGTTACAAGACACAAAAA
Organism: Amphicarpaea edgeworthii; assembly: GCA_014843725.1. Lineage (NCBI taxonomy): Eukaryota > Viridiplantae > Streptophyta > Magnoliopsida > Fabales > Fabaceae > Amphicarpaea > Amphicarpaea edgeworthii. The sequence continues at coordinate 19,228,020 of CM026321.1, forward strand.
CAAACATAATATTAGAGCATCTCCAATGGAGATACTTAATGGGTTGCTTAAGTTTAAGTAACTTTGTTTAACTTATTTTTATCATTGAAACATATGATGTGACGTTGTTTATATAAGTCACGATTGCTTAGTCAAATTATGCTATAAATATAAAATTATATCATAAATAGACCTTTGTAATTAAGTCAAGCACTCACATAAATAATTATGGATTGGAATAAATTTTTAGATAAAGTGTTTAAACTTATGTGGTATTATAAATCATACAATATTAAAATAAATAAATAACTAACTTAAGCAAGCATGCATAACTTAAGCAACCATGCATTGCATTGTAGGAGTTACTATTATGATTTTTCTGATTAGAAGACATTGTAAAAACTTCCTACACTCTAAATGATAGTGTCACTTGTCAGTCAGAGATAGATAGTTTCGCTAACTCTGCTCTCCTCGAAACATTTTGTAAAAGCAATGACTTGAAAGAGGATGATGATATCATATTACAAACCTGTGCAGAATCCGCAGCTGACAATACAAACTTTGTCAAGAGGGGCAGCAGGGTTGATCTTGGCAACACAGCCAGCATGGAGAACAGTGTATTCACTGAAAGTGGAGGTTCCAACAAAGTGGTAAATGGGTTGGCCATTCTTGGAGAACCTTGTTTTTCCATCACTGAGCATCACTCCTGTGTCAGTGTTGATCCTTAGAACCTCACAGAGGTTGCTCTCTTCGGACTTGCAGTGTGTGCATTCTCCACACTCACCGGTGAAGATTGGGAGTGCATGGTCACCTGGCTTCAGATGTGTCACTCCCGCTCCCACGCTCTCCACAATCCTGGTTCATTCATTATTCATCAACATATTAATAAATGTGTATTTTTTTTATCAACAGAAATTAAACACCATATTATAGAAATTTACATCACTTATGTTATTCTGTTCAACTAACTCAACTAATCTCTTCTCAAGTGTGAACGTTCTTTTATCAAATTTACTAACTAATCAATTAAGTTTTAAGGTAGAATTGTTTTGTACCCACAAAAAATAGTTATTTAATTAATCATTTTTTGAACTGGTTTAATTAATCAATTATTATCAGTTGAAAAATAGTTTTCTCTCCAAAAATAACACACCCTGAAGCTTCGTGACCCAGGATACGAGGAAACAGCGGAGTCTGGCCCTGTAAAGCAAAAACGACAAAGCATGATCAAGGAACAACATCAACACTCAATAATTCATAACTCATAAATATTTGCAAAATAAGATTTGCTGTATTATTTTATTTTATTTTATATAATCTTTTTATGAAAAAAAGTTATACACTTTTCTTTTTCAAAATTAAATTGATCGTGATATTCACAATTTTATATATTAGAATTAAGTGTGAATTTAGATGCTCTCGACCGAATTAATTTTGAATATAATTTAGAATAGAATTGATTTTGATTTGAATTAATTATAAAATAATATGAATTATGTTATGTTTGTTATAATTAATTTTAAAGTAAAATTTATTATAAAATTATAGATTTAACATAAAAATTATTATTAATTATTTTAGCACAAAATCAATTATTCTTATGTCAAAATCAATACTAAATTCTAAATTTTTATTTAAAAATTATAAAAAATTAATTGTAAACTCATAATTTTCTATTAAACGGGATAAAGTTTGAAAAGAATTAAAATCCAGTGCTCAGCCACATGGAAAGAATCTTCCCATTGATAAAGGACAAAGATGCTTTGAAAAGTGTGTCGTGCAAATATTGCATGTGTCGATTTGCCACGTTTCTAAACCACTCTGGCGATCTGTCTGTTCATGAATTAAAAGATTTCAAAATGTTTTATTTTTATATCTTTTTTGGTGGATTTTTTTTATATAAGAAAAAAAATAAGAACAATTTTATTAATTGTCTCCTTTGATTTCGAGAAATTAAGTTTGAAATGTGAAAATAAATAACTAAAGAAAACTGATTTAAATAATTTTTAATTCCTATAATCTATCTAATCTTTTTATAGGTGTATAATATTTCAGACTTTTGGTAAGTCAAATGTAACTCTTTCAACTTTTTTTTATTTACCGGCCCCTTTTTTTTTCTTCCTATAGTCTACCCTTTTGTTTTTCTTCACAAGTCCTCTTCTTGTTTTTTACGGGGCCTCTGCCTCTGCCTTTGTCTTTTCCTTTTTTTTTTTTTTTTCCTTCTTTTCTTCCGTATATATATATTTTTTAAAGGTTTCTTCACTTTCTATTTTTACATTTTTTTTTGTTTTTTTGTTTTTGTCTTTTATACTTTTTTTTAAAGTTTCTTTTATATATTTTTCTTAACACTTTTTATTTATGAGAATAATAATTATATTATGAAGTTAAATTTTTTAATTAAATATTAATTTATATTTAATTAGTTAATATACAGTACTTTAATATTTATATTAAAATTCGTTATTAAATATATCTTTATTTAAAATAATTTTTAATTATTTCATAAATAGTATTATAAATTAAGTAAGTTTTAATTTTCTTTATTTATGATATAAAGTACAAGTTTAATTTTTTATATTAAAAATTAATTTAAATATAAATAATTAGTATATTTATTATAAAATAATATTTTTAATTCAGTGTATAATAAATTTTTATATATATGTAAAAAATTTTGATTAATATGTATTATAATAATATTGTTTTTAAAATAAATATATAATAAAATATATTTAAATTTATTTACTTAATATACTTCATTATAAAATAATTTTAAATTATTTTATTTAAAAATATCATAAATTAAATTTATTTTATTTTTTTAACGGTAGAAAATACATATATAATTCATGGAAAACAATTATATTTGAGTCAAGTATGACTATTATGAATGATAAATATCTTTCTTCAAGTATTTAACATAATTTCATCCTTAAAACTAAATAAAAAAAACATACTTTTAAGTTTTATAATAAAATTTAAATGAATTCTAATCTATAAAAGTAATATTAATTTTGTTAGGATACTTATAAGTTCTTATGCCGTGTTTTTCATTCTATTTTTTAAAGTAGAAACAAGACAATATTTTAAATTTGATTTACATATTTTAGTTTAAAAAATATTATTTTTACTTCTATTTAACATTATTATAAAATGATATTACTAGCTTTTTTTTTTAACATAATAATAAATCATGTTTCACTTTATATTTAATTTAATGTTATTTAGTAATATCAATATATATTTTTGTAATATATATTTAATTTAATGTTATTTAGTAATATCAATATATCTTTTTGTAATATATGAAAGTATGTGTCATAATATATTACAAATTTATTATTAAAAAAAAATATACTATAAATCACATATTATGATCATAAAAAATTAAAATATTGTTAGTTAGATAATATTAAATATCTAAAAGTAAATTAATATAATTATAGAATGCGGTTTGGTTCGGTTTAGTTCGGTTTTTTATAATAAAATCCAAAAACCGAACCAAACCGCAAAAAAATATGCGGTTTTGGAAATTTTTGGTCCATGCGGTTTTTCGGTTTAATCGGTTTTCGATTTTTTTGGACGGTTTCACGGTTTAGTTCGGTTTGGTTCGATTTATGAACACCCTTACCTACGGACACCTGCAAAAATACCCATACGTGGATAGGATAATAATCCGCACATTTGGGGATGAGGATGTGGCAGGTATTTATCCGCAAAATCTCGCGGGAATGAGTATGGGTACGGGTACTATAGTATCCACCCGCCCCGCACCTAGTGTATATATATATTAATTAATATAATTATAATTTTATTATTTAAATTATTCAATTAAAATTATTTAATTATCTATTTGTTATTTTAATTATTATTTTTATTTGCTAATTTTAATATTCTATTATGTTTTAATTTCTATTTGTATTAGTAGTTCAAAGCAATATAAAAACTATAGAGATAAGCATTTGCAGAATATAAAGAAATTAATTCGAATGATGAAACCAAAATATTATATCTATTTATCTTTTATTTTAAATTTTTAATATATAATTATAAACTAATTAGTTTTTAAAATATATTAATTTTTCCCATTTAATTAAATTTTTTGTTTAGATTTATGTTGAATGATTATTTTTGTAATGTTATTTATTTACATAAATCAATATTTGTTTGATTTTAATATTATATGAGTTTTTTTTTAATGATTTTTAATTTTATATATATGGAAAGTGCGGGTTACAAATATGGGTATGGACATATAGGTATTCAGAGAGTATAAGGATGAGGATTGAAATTACTACACGAGTATGGGACTGAGATGGGTACTTTTTTCAAACGTGAGTATGAAGACGAGTATTATAGTATCTTACACATACCCTACCCATTGTCATCCCTAATACTAGTCGATTATTCTACTTTTTATATTTACTTATTATATATTATGTTGTTTGAAATATATATATATATATATATATATATATATATATATTATTTATTTTTTAAGAATAACAAAGTTTTTAAAGATCGAGAGTTTTCTACTTAATTATCTAAATACAAAATGATATAAATAATTTTGTCATATTATTTTTATTTAGTTTGATTTTACTCATCTAAATTAAGTAAACAAAATTATTTTTTAATTTGAGTTAAATATAATATTTTTGTTAATTAAATTTAAACAGAAAAATAAAACATCTCAACATAATCAATTAATTAAATATAAATCCAGGATTTTTAATTAAAAAAAATTAACAATAAAATAAGATTAAATTTTATTAATTTTTAAAAAACAATCAATTAAAATGAATAAAAAAATATCAACTAAACATATTTCAAATTTAATAGATCAAGATACTTATATAGTACACATAGCTCATATAAAATTAATAACTTTAAATATGATTATTTTTTTTTTATAGATATTTAAAATATAATATATAAAATTATAAAAACACTATACATTTTTTTATAAAAAAAATATAAATTTATAAAACTTTAATTAATGAGGCGTGCATTGCACGGACTCTTACACTAGTAATATATATAGCTTGCTCTGTTTGGGTTCTACTATGTTCTTTTGATTTGTCTTTTCGTCAAATACTTTTTTTTAAAAATTTTAGCTTGACTAATAAATAATGATGACATGATTAATTAATAAAATGTGAAAAATAATGTTTATCAAATAAAAGGTACTATTAAAATAAAAATATTTCAAGAGACTTATATAAAACTTTATATTTCTATAAAGACTGAAAATATATAGTGACATGATCAGAGTGACAAGACTCTATCATGAGAGCCAAAAAATTAAAGATAATAACATATGATGTCATGATTATATACTAATTCTCATAATCAAATTATACATATTATGAATTATGAATAATACTAGTATCTCAACATTATTTTCATTTCAGTGATTTTAAAACTATATATGTTGTCACAGTGCCACTTTACCTTTACTTGTCAAGTAGGTTATAAAATACAAAAATAGGACACATGTCTTTATAGATTATTTTGGAAAGAGACACGTTGAAGTTGCATGCACAACACCTCGATCGATCTCCATTAGTTTTGCTTAGATAGATTATTTTGCAGAAAAGTCACTCACTAATTGGAATTCAAGTTAATTATTAGGTCTTGATGAATCTAGATCTCATCATAAAGAGTAAAAACGTTAATCCGAAAAGGAAATAAAATATTAAGAAGAAAGGTGTTAGTAGTATATATACAACTTTTCGTTGACTTGTTAGTGTAATATTTGAAAGAGTATGTAATGTTTTGACTTGTTAGTATAATGTTTCAAAACATAAATGAGAGTGAGAGTCAATGTAATGATTTTAAAATTTAAACAGGTCCGGACTTAACATGCTCTGTAAATATTAGTACCTTAGCTTCCCACCAGTAAACATCAGTACGGCAAAGGGAGTTGAAGAGGATCTTCAGACGCACTTCACCTTGCTGGGGTGGTGCCACTTCTATGGTTTCTATCGACAATGGCTTCCCTGCTTCCCATGCCACCGCAGCTGCATGCATTCATTCTCAGAGGAATTAACCAAAATTTCTGCTTAATTTTAACATTTCTATCTCTTTCTTTCGACGAGTTTAACAATATCTAACGGTGATACACTGATGTGTTAGCCATCACCCCAAGTCTACCATCTTTCATTTGTATGATTTTTTAAAATTATTTTATAAAAATCACCACACTTGCTATTATTATTAATGAATGGACTGTAATTAAATAAAAATGTAAAATCAAATCGATGCATAATCGTTTTTCTCTTTTATTTTATTTTATTGTCATACATGGTGATGAAACATAAAAGGATGTAAAAGATCACCAAAATAAAACAAAAGAAAGTTATATTTTAGACTGAAATAAGAACAATATAAAGTAAAAATAATTTTGCACATTCAAGAAATCAGAGATGAAGAAGAATGATATTAATGCATGGCTCACCTCTGCACTTGATGATCTTACCCTCTGTAGACATGGTTTTCAATATTAATAATTCCACAAGGAATTAATTTCTTAATTTTTTATAACTTGATATGAAGGAATGAGAGAGATGATATGGTTATGCTTGGAGGATGATGCATTATTTATAGTGGAAAAAATTAGAGTTTTGTGTACGGAAAAAGATCACTATTATTATTATCATTATGTGTTGAAAGGGATGCGCATCATGATGCATGCTATCGACAATTGTTGGGCTAGCAAGCTATGAATTGAAAATGGATAAGTATTAGTATGGAGGACGATTTCTCTTTAATAATTATATTCCAGAAAGGACGATTGTCTTTTATTTAGTATGATTCAGATGTTTTTCAAATTTTAACTAAAGTTTAAATAGACGAGTTCAAATGTATGTTAGCATATTTAAAGATTTATATATAGTTTAATTTTCATATACTAAACAAAAAGCTAAAAACATAGTTGAGAGAGGATAGTTCTACTAAAACGATTAATTAGGTTTTTTAGGGGAAAAATAGTTATTATTAAAGTGGTTAGATAATAGGTTGATTTGTTTAAATTTATTTAGTGAAATATGAATTTATTTTAATAAAATAATTAATTATATATATATATTTAATGTGTTTATTTAAACTATCTCTTTATTTAAAATAAACATTTTTTTTTTGCTTATTTTAAATAAAAATTTAGAATTTGACTCAATTATACTTATAACACGTTACAAAAGCATCAATCCACGGTCTATACTTTTAATTAGGTTTTTGTTATTAATTTTTCAAACAACAAACAATTAGACAAGGGTACCCAATTATTTTTAAAAAATATTGGAGTAGTAATGAAAAAATTAGAATAAAAAAAAATGTAAATCAGCAAAATATCTAAACATTTTAAAAATAAACTAAGTGAAAAATCTGGGAAATTAAATATTCCCTCCGTTTTATAATAATTTTAATAAAAAAAAATTTCAAAATAATAATCGTCATTTTAACTTTTCATGATACGGTATGTTTTTTTTAAGGAATATAATACTATATTTATTAATTACTTTTTTTCATGTATTTTCCTTATAATATTAATGATGGACAAAATATATAAATATATAGTAGTAGTAGTAGTAGTAACAAGACATCACTGTCCATTTTTGCTCTATATAGTATTTGAGCTGACAAACAAAATATAAAATATAAAAGCTAAAATCATTGCTAACAAGACATCACTGTCCATTTTTGCTCTATATATGATGATCGATCATTGTAAATTAAATGCATTGTCTTTTAACATATGATTCTAAAAACATGCTTTTTCAAATGGTAAATTCTGTTTGCTTATTTCAATTCATTCAAACAATAACAACACGTCGTCAAATATTAGAAAAAAAAATTATTCATGAGAAACAAATATTTGCTAACAGTTAATCAAACTTAAATCCCTCTTTTCAAATTTGTCAAAAATAAAATAAAATTCTTCTTACATCAGGCAACTAACAAAATAAGAATCAAGATATTATAGTTTAGTTGATCGAATAGTATGCGTAAATATGATATTATTTTTTATTTTTATTAATAAAATAATAACAAAATAAGTTAATTAATGTCAAAAATTGAGTTTTGGTGGGCATTTTACATGTGCCCACTGCAAAAAATAGTTTTGCATTAATTTTACAGTACTTGTTTGATTATTGAGACATCAATTCAAAATCGATTAACTCGGTTTTCTGGTTTGGAGCAATAATTGATTTGCTTTTGCTTTTTTACCTATCCATTTCAATTTCAATTCATATAATCCTTTTTACTAATTACACATATAAAGTGATTTTAATAGTTGTCTGAATAACATTATAAAATTAATAACAAGTATCACAGTTACCTTGTATTCTCCACGTACGTTTTCTGGGTGTTGCTATATATAAACTGATTTTTCACGAAGAACATATATAAATCATTATACTTCTGAGTGTAAATTATATACAATTAACGACGCTTTATAGCGGCAATTGTGCTTAAATCTACCTAATCTAGAAATCACGTACATCTTTTTTTCTTTCTTTATTTTTTTGGTTTTGTTATTACACACTGACGACCCAAATGCCTTTCGTCCCTACAATTATATCTATTTTCGTTCTTAGTTTCTTTAATCTTTTCCCTTTATTTTTATGATCATTGCAAAATCTAGACATTCCTATTTTTATCTATCCGTTATAAAAAAAAAAATGCATATAAAGTTAATACAATTTTTGCTTATATCAATTTTTTAAAACGAAAACTCACCAGAAAAATAAGTAATAGAAAATTTAAAATTATATGATCATAAAACAGAAAAAAAAGTTATATATGCTAAAAACAAAAATGGGTTTAAACCTTTAAAAATAATTGACTGGTACATATGGAAAAAATCATCATTATTAGAAAGAGGCAATTCATCTATGAGTGTCAATAAATTCTTCAATAGAATTTAAAAATCTAGGAGATTGATTGAGATACTCCTTTATAATATGGACATAAATAAAACCACATGGTTGGTTGAGCGTATGCGAAAGGTGTTTTTCCATTTACACTTTGATTTATATAAATAATGATTGATTTTACGAGAGATCTCGTTTTTTATTTTTACTATATGTAAAAAAAAGAATTTAAGTTAATGACAATTACGTATACCAAGCTAACGGATTAGTCTCTGATCCAAATAAATTTGATAACACTCGTTATATAAACCAAAACATATCCAAAGAAAAAAAAACTTTAAAAAAGAAGCATAACAAAGATAGCTATAAATTCTGAATCAAGCAAAATCTTTGAGTAATTACTACTAACCCTAATTAAAAAGATTAAGTACTGTAATTATCCATGTCACTAAAAAAAAAAAAAAAATCCATCTCATATATATCCAAGAAGTGTATATGTCCTCACATAGTTTCTGGTTTGTTGCATAACTTCCCATTAAAGCATTTTGTTTGATTCCATTTTGTGTGTCCATTTCCTTAAATTCCAAGGTTCTTTCGGACTCACACCACACCGGCCATTAATATTTTGACGTATTATTGCAGCGTTCCAAAAGTGTTGTTTAACTAGTTTTAGTGAAGAGGATAAGTGTGAAGTGATGTGTTAACTATTTAGCATGCAGAACTTTCCAGCTTTTGAATTTCACGACGCGCGTTGCAATCTTTTCGTTGCATGATATACAAGTGTTTGCTAATTTATTACAGGTTTTAGCATAGAGGGATATAGATAAGTCTTTCAAGTGGGGTGATTTTTTTCTTTATAAAGTGTATATATATACATTTTTTTTTATTACCAAAGGCTTCATCAATACTCATGATTAGATTACCAACGAGTTGTTATCCAAGTAATCCTGTGATAAACACTTGATTGAGTAGGTTTCTTCAGAAATACTCATCGAAGAAGACACTAAAAGTAAAAAATTGAAATGACATTTTTCATAAGATAAAATTAATTTTTGAATTAACTAATTTATAAAAATTTATCTAAAAAAATGAAAGAATTTCTATAATTTTAATTTTTAGTAAAATTTATTTTTTTTCTCCTCTTTTTTTTTATAAGTATTTATGGATAAACTTATCCAAACATGTTCTTAATTCTCTTAAATAAGATTCTAAATTATGAATAAAAAAAATATGATTGAAATAAGTGAATTAGATTTTTTTATAAATATTATTCATCAATAAATTGGTGAATATTATATTTCTTACCAATAAATTGGGCCGGTTTAATATAAAGAAAAAAATAAAATTAATTTTTCTAAAAATTAAAATTATTTTTTTTAATAATCAAATAGTAGAAACTTTCTAAAATAGATTCATATAAAAGATATAAAATTTCTACAAATTAATTATTAAAGAAGACAATTTTAAATTTTTAGAGATGTTAATTTTTTTTTTCTTTATATTTTCATCTTTTAAAAATTCTTCTGTAATAATGTGTTCAAAGATATCCTATCTCAAAAAGACTACCATGCATCTCGTCGAATCCTTCAATTTCGTGGTTTAAGGTTTAATTAATTTTTAGGTCCGACTTAAAACTGGTTTTGGCAAAGAGCTTGATCTGCAAGAGATTTATTTGATTCTACTTTGAGTACTTTCTAGTGTAAAGTGATGTCTCTAATTAGCTAGGTCTAAAATGATGAAAAGAATGGGCCAACAACGACGACAAAGTCGATCGCCAAGGTGAATGGGTATGGTAGGTAAAGCTTCTTTATATCCGTTCACCTTTTTAATTAAGAGGAAATTGTGATTTGGACATCAATACATAATGAAATAGTTAATTTTAATCAATACTTTGTATTTTTTTTTCTGACAAATGTCTCAACAAATATCTTTAATTACTGATAATTCATTACTCGGAAATAAAGTTATTTTCATACGATACATTTTCTATATTAACAGTGTTTATAGTATAAATAATTTTTATATAAGTGATTATTTTATAAATAGATAAAATTTATTTATATAAATAAATAAATAAATAATTTATTTTAAATTAAAAAAATTTAGCCAAATATATTAAAAAAAAGTTATTTCTTTTATTAAAATAAGTATTTATATAATATAATAAGTTTAAACAAAACGGGTTCATGATGTATTGATATATACACGCAATTCTCACATTGAGAAAATTTTGACCCTTTTTTATATTTGGTTTGTATATCGCCATGAGGCTTGGTATTTATATTTATATATGTGATATATGGATGATTTACAAAAAATAAAAAATAAAAAAACTTATTTTATATAAGGTCTGGTATTTATATTTATGGCATTAAGTTATGAAAAAAAAACTTAAACTTTTACCAATTATAATTGTCCTCTAAAAAAATAAATGTTTCCAAAACAGAACAATGTAATGGATTATAGCACTCTGTAATTTATTTATTACCATAGATTTTTAAACATATCTATCTTTTATGTTATTCCAAATCAAACTTAAAATCCAAACAATCGCTTAGGCCAAACGTCCAATTCAATCAAAATACACAAATTTGTACACAGACACACAAGGCGCGATATACCTAGAAATGAATCACAAAGGGAGAAAAAAACAAAAAAAAAAAAGATAAAAAAAAATAGAATTTGCCAAAATTCCTTGCAAAAGTTAAGTATGGTTAGGTTAATGATATGAGGAAATGGGTGAACAGAGCTTAGGGAAGTCTTATATCCAATAGGGATAGGTTTATTTTCTTTCATGCTTTTCATATAGCTTTCATATTTGCTCTTTTTTTATTTTTTAACCACACACCCCAGTTGATCGCTTAATGATTCGTATTTTCTCCTTTGAGTATATACTTGTACAATTTCTTTGGTAGATGCATGGCTTAATGCTTATGCTTCCTCTAGGTTTTGCTTTTATAATGTAACTTAAGTAAATATTACACTAATCAATAATTTGAAATATGTTCGATTATCCAATGTTTTGGAAAACATTCATATATATTTAACGATTACAATAACCCTTCCTAATTCAATAAACAATTGTTTAATTTTTTTTTAATGCAATCTATTTAAGTTTTGGAAAACATTTTCTTTGAAAAAATCCAATGTTTGATGCTTCTCGTATTTGACACCTTTGAAATTGTTTTGCTGTAAGTATATTGAGTGAAACCGATTGTTGTGGAGGTGCTTAATATTATATTAAATTTAAGTAATATTGTTTAACTTCTTTTTTTTATTGAAACAAAATATAATGTTATTTATATAAATATCGTTGTTTGCATACAGTTGCTTGTAAAATCTAAAAAAATAAGATAACCAATTTACTTAAATAATGATGTATTGTAGATGTTCTTATTAATTCATGTGAATACACATAACATGTCACTCGTGTGAGTGAATTATTTAAAATAATAATTACATAAAAACGAGCAAATTAATTTTTGAGTGAATCGTGCCCTGGTCCGAAGGGACTGGGACCACTATTTAGTTTTCAAATGATGCCTTGTTTCCATGTGTGACTTGCTTCCACAAAGGAACCCTTCATCGCAACAATGTGTGACAACTCGAAAACGTTACCGTTTTGTTCTAATTCTTGTGGTTCGTGCACGACAATAGTGAGTGGCCGCGATATCCCTTGTTGGATGCACAGCCCAGAGAAACAAACAAAAATTAGCAAAAATGTTGCAAGAAATTGGAGTTTTTCAGCCATCACTGCTACCTAGTAATTGCTTAGAGAATAATTACGAGGTTAATTTTGAGGTATCTATCTTAGGATTTTGTTTGTTGAGAATAAAGCCACCGGATGCACCTCTATTTATAGTGCGATAGGCTAAAATAAAATCTCAAATTAATTAGAATATCATCGATTAATTTGTTTATTCTTCAGGATAATAATTGTGTTGATATGTTAGCTAAAATGGAAGCTGTGGTCGTGGGCATTTTGGTCATCCTTCATGATCTGCATCTGGCCTTGCTTTCTTATTGTGTTTGTTTTCCCATGACCATGTTTTTTCTCTTTTGAAAAAAGAAAATATCATCAATTCATTTTTTTATTAAAAACTATTAGTGTACTTTCTCTTTTTATAATAACGGCCATTGATTAAAAAAATCTATCATTTATAATGTTAATTTTAAATATTTTTGTATATGTATTTGATTTTATAGCATCTTTAACCATTGATTTTAGGCCAAATGACATTTTTGTCTTTTTTTTTTCATTTTGATCTTTTATTTTTTTTTTAAATTCATATTGGTTCTTTATGTTTTAAAAAATAAAAAATGTTCAAAATAGTCATTTTGTTGGTGTTAACTTAATGTTGTTAATATAGTTCTTTCGATAATTTGATACATTAGGAGTACAACTTTATTTTCTATCATTGTTTCTATATAGTCAGTGATGATTATTTTTTGGTATATAAATGCATCTTTGTGTTATTCATCATTTATAAAGAATTACTTATACACGTGATTTCGCATCTATAAATCTTAGTATAATGCGAACTCTTGCTCACGAAATTCAATCTCATTGTGACGCTTAAGGTCATCGACAATACTACGAATCAATATCATACGAGCTCCACGACATTAAAAAAAAGTTAAATTTATATTAATAGAAAAATTATTTTGAACTTTTTTTAAAACATATGGATCAAAATGAACTTTTTGAAATGAACTTTTTGAAACCTAAATGATCATTGAACAAAATATAAACTAAAAAAAAAAAAAATGCTATTTTGCCTTGATTTTATAATAAACAAGTGTGAGCATCCTTTATTCTCTAAAGCACACTCCTTCCACTCTAAAGATTAAGTTAAATCCTAAAATAAATTGTTCATTGATAACATAACTAATGTACCGATATATAAATGTCCATGAAGGGTGATGTGGTTTTGTGTAAAATAGATGGCTTTATGATGGGGAGTGTTGGGCCGTGGGATTGTTCTGTATTATGCTTTTGTGTGTATTGTTCCTGTTATTTTCAGAGGTTGATTAGAGCTCTTTGAGGATACGACGTATGCTACTAGGAGTATTCAGAGTAATTATGTAAGGTATTTTTTTTCTTGTATTTCTTGCTTAATTGTGAGCATCTTATGCTACAATTGTTATCATTTAAATTTTGGCTTATCAAAAAAGAGTAATAATATATGTACAACAATTTTTAAAACGTGTCTATGTCTCTGTGTAAATATATCATTATCATATTATATTTTATTTTATTTTGGTGACATATGTGGCACGCACGCACCGCCCAAGGGTTTAGAAAAACTATTTGCCGACATTTTTGGAAAACTTAAGCTAAGTCAATCTAATATCAATTCAATTTTCAGTTGCAGTGTCTTTCGCGCGCTTTGACTACTAAGATAATTTTTGGCAAGTTTCGTTGATAGCTATACTAAATTAGTTTTTTCTACCTGGTGATAATGCTGGACTTTTTCCACCTCTCAAACAAAATTAATCACCAATTTTTATATTAGTTCAGTGCATTTCCGGTAACCATATAACATTGAATTTAAAAATAGTGTATTAATAGGATAAACAGACAATAATACAGTGCAGAGTCATTCATTTATATGATTTTTTTAGTTGTCCAACAGTGCAAGATTAGTTTATGCAGCTGTTAATACACTCCTTTTAAACTCTTTAACATTTGAAATCCTCTTCAAAGAAAAGAAAGTCTTGTGATAATAAAGGGGGAAAAAGTGAGGAATTGCATAACTATACAATGACTACACTCTTCTCCCAGCAGGGACGGATACACAGGGGGGCAACAGGGGCTTGAGCCCCCCTCCCCCCTTTCCCTTTAATATATATATATATATAATAAAAATTATTAATAAATAAAAAATTATTAAAAAAAATACATTTTTAAGTTAATATTTATTTAATTTAATTTAATTAATAAAATATATTTTAGTTTTATATCAAAATTAATAATAAATATTTAAATTAATTATATATATATTTTTTTTGGTATGTTTTACTCTTAAAAAATTAATTTGATATATTTTATTTTTAATTTTTTTAAAATCTTATAAATTTTATTCTAAGATTTTTCCTTTACATTACATGATTACAGATTTTACTCTCAATTTTTTTTTAAATTGATAAATTTTGTACCCATTTTTTGTATTTTTTTTTAATTTTACATTAAATATTTTTTTTTCAAAATTTTAATTTTAATTTTTATAAAAAAAATTTTAGTTCCTCCTTTCCTTACCTAAATTTCTGGATCTCCCAGTTAGTCCAAGTGAAAACAAAATCGAATTTCTTAAATAAAAGGTTATTAAAAGATAATATTTTTGCTAAAAATCAAATTTTTTGAATTAGTCATTGTGTTACTTTTGCAACCATAATATGGTCACTGAAAACAATATGCATAAGAAAAGATCAATAAGAAGCATATTTGAGGAATTTATACAGATATTTCGCATATGAAGGTAGCAATCTGCATTAACTATGACTTTTAGCAGGGTTACATATGAAAAGTTCATTTGTCATATTCAAAGATAAGCTCAAAAAACTAACGAAGCTCTCCATATTCTCTGTTCTGTTTTCAAATTAATCAGAGCATTCGTAGTAAATAAAAAGAGAGTCTTAATTCGTAGTTTTGTACCTACATAGTATTGATCATATAATAGCCTGGACAACTTTGGATTAATATTTTAAACTTCAACACTTGTTGAATAGTTTCATTAGTTTATTCCATACTCAAGACTTTCCGATTCATTATTCACTAACATATACAATTTACAGTAACAAAGCACAAAACAATGATGATCATCGCTTGGTACCACCAAAACTGCAAAACTCAGCACAAAACAAAAACAATCACGAAAAAGTTGTTGTAAGCAGCATCATGTCCTTAAACTCCTGAAAATCAAGCTTCCCATCAAAGTTAGTATCATAGGAGCAAATCATGGAAGCACAATCCTTACTGCCACGTAACCTTCCATCATCATCATCCCACATGCCAAGCCTCTTGAGCACAAGCTCAAGCTCCTGGCTTGTGATGAAACCATCACCATCCAAATCAAACACCTCGAAAGCCTTCACAAGATCTTTCTCCACTTCCTCAACCTCATCACTATCATCACTATTACTCCCTTCTTGTTCCTCGAAATTATGATTGTTCTGCTTCAACATGGATTCATAGAAGAACAAGAACTCACTGAAGTCGAGGCTCTTCTTTCCCACAAGAGCTTCCAATTCCTCAATGCTGTAGTAGTTGAACCCTGTCTTCTCTAGCAGCATGTTCAGCTCCTCCAGGCTCAATAACCCGTCTCCATTCTTGTCCACCTTCTTGAAAATCCGCTGCATGTCACTGGCTGTTAGGGGATTCATTCTTCTCACAAATCAAAAGGGTATCTGAATATAGTGAAAAACTTTGATTTTTTTGTTTATTCTTTAGTCAAACTCGATTTTGCTCATACATTAGGCAAGACATGGAGTGTTTATATATATACACAAATATGTGGGACCACTTTCTCTCATATCACTCGTGCCAGCATTCTCGTACAATAATTTAAATATTGATGATGTGGTTGAGGATCATCCAAGTCTATCATACAATTTGAAGGAAGTTTCACAGAAAGCAACCACTTTCGAATATTCCAAGTAGATATTTGTCTGTTGAATTTTCTAGAATATGATATTTGTGAGTCCAATTGATCCAAGTCTTTGTTTTTTTTATGGTTAAATAAATAAAATACTTTCGTATTTGGGTACAATAATACTGCCATTTTTGTACGTATGTGTGTATTGTAGATGGTTTTTTTTTCTATAGGGGTCACTTTCAGAAGATTTGGACTGTGGGTTGAGTGAATACGATATGGAAGAAAAGTGTGCTTTCAAATCCGTGTTCTGTGCCGTGTCTTCTGGACTGTTCTAGAGATTACACGTGTCAATAGATGTTGCGGTTTCTGGAGCAGACATTACTATGTCCGTGGTATACACCATCAAATATTACGTGCTCTCAGTATTTTAATGATATAAAATAAAAAATAATTAACTATATTTTTTAAAATAAATAACCATTTTATTTGATAAGTAAATCTATAACAATAAATTCAAAAATAAATATAATATATTTAATAAAAATAAAACAAAAAAAAACAATTAGGAAAAAAAGACTTGCACTACCATATTATGTATTAATTATGTTTAAATATTTATATTATTTTTGTTTTATTTTTTAATATTAATTATTTCATAATTAAATATTATATTATTAAATAATTAATTTCATTTTAAAATGAAATTTTAGAGCATTAATGGATTCATAATGGGACTTACAAAAATATTATAAGATTTAGGTATGGCAGTAGGGCGGGGTGGGGGTGGAATTAGCCTCCCTAATCCCCCCAGACATCCCAAATCGTCCCTGTCTTCACCCCCATTCTCCACTGGGGCTTAAAAATTTGACCCACCCCCGTCCTCATTGGGGATCAGGTTTCCCAACCCCATCCCGTCTTCCATACACATGACAATCCCAAATTATAAAATAATTTACATGATCATCTCAAATGTTACTCGTCACACCTTTGTTATTTCTCATGATAAACTAAATTGTTTCATTTATTTTATCAATAGAAATATTATTTAACATTTTTTTTATATATAAAGTTATTATATAATGAGTTAAAAATATTATTTTATAATAAATATAATTCAATTAATGTTTAATATAAATTTTTAAACTTATGATTTATGTAATAAATAGATAGATTATTCTAAGGTATTTATATAATTTACTATATTAATAGTGGGGACAGGTGTGGGTGCGGATGCGGGGCGGGGATCACAATTTCCAACCCCAACCTCGTCCTCGACTTTCTTAAGCGGGAAAAACCCAAACTCACACTCGTACTTAGTCAACTCAGGTTTTTCCCGTCAAAATCGGGGTCGAGATGGGGATATCCCCACGGGTTCGGGTTCAATTGCCATGCCTAATAAGATTTATTATTAAAGCAAAAAATGTGAGAAATCTTGACGCTGATATGATACTACGAGGACTCATAAAAAATACCTTAAGATCTTTTTAAAACCTTCCTCAATAAAGATGCTCTTATAAATTATTTTTAAATAAAATATTTTTTTATCCTGTATTTCTTAATGAATTTTTTTAGTCTCTTAAAAATAAAATCTACAAATTTTATTCCTTCACATTTTCAAATATCCTAGTTTTAGACTTTTAGTCCTTTTATTTATTTATTAATTTCATTAATTTAAATTAAATAATTTTTTTTTACATATTATGGCAATTATTAGCTGCAGATAGAAATAATATTATTTAATTTAAACTAAATTAACAAAGAGGAATTAAATAGGTAAATTTAATATTCGTAGAATGATAATTAATTAAATATTAAATAGTTATTAAATTCACTTTTTTTTTTTAATCTATGGTGGAATGGAGTACTTAAAGCTAGCATGCGAAAGGTTTTGGTTTTAATCAAACCTTCATTTTGTGGATTCACACCATTCTATTTTTAGCGAAACTCTCCATCTTAGTAAATGGTTCAACGATAGGTTATTTCTCATGATAAGGGTGTGTCAAAGAGACCCTTTATCCCTTATCATTTTCTATCTAGGTAAGGAAGCGCTAAGTAGAGACCTCTCTATGCTAGTTGAATTGGGCAAGTTGTAGCCAATGGTGAGCTGGCCTCAATACTCTTAGTCATGTCATGTATGCGAACGATATCATCATTTTCTACAGGGCAACTTTTAAAAACACCAAGGAGATCTCCTCCTTGTTAGGTGAGTACAATAAGGCCTCGGGTCAAATTGTTAATTGTCAAAAATCAATCTTCTTCCATGGAGGAGTTGGGCATCGTAAAGTGGAGGTCATTTCAGCTGCTTTGGGGTTCAAAAAGCTCAATTCCTTTTGATTACTTTGGTATGCCCATTTTCAAGGGTAAGCCTAGAAAGTCTCACTTGCAACTAGTGGTGGACAAAGTGAAGCAGAAGCTCTCATCTTGGAAGGGAAAGTTGTTATCAATAATGAGGAGGATTTAGCTAATAAGATCGGTAGTGGAAGGTATGTTTTTTATTCCTTTATAATTTACCTATGGCCCAAAGGTCTGATAAAGGAGCTTGAGAGACATATCAGGAATTTCATTTGGTTGGGAGACAGTGATAATAGGAACCTAGTCACTATAGCTTGGAAAAAGATTTGTATGCCGCTTAATCATGGTGGGCCTGGGGTTGAAATCCTTCAGAATTTTGAAGGATGTAGGCATTCTCTCCTTGGCTTGGAAAATGCTAACTTCAGTAAACCAGTGGGCTGTGCTTATTAGAACCAAAATTATGAAAAAGGCTTTGAAGGTTTGAAATTACGTTAAGCCATCAATCTGGTAAAGGATAAAGCAATTCTAGAACACCATAATGGCAAACTCTTATTGGTTAATTGGCAATGGTCAGAACATAAATTTATGACGTCATAATTGGATTTCCTTTCACATTGTGAACTCAATGCTCATCCCTGATAACATTCAAAGCAATTTGCTAGCCAATGTGATCATAAGTGGAATCTTGTGTGTTTGCTTGCAAGAATAGGCCTGACAATTGCCACGAAAATCCAAATAGTAGTGATCCCTTCCATGGATGCTACCTATTATCCAATATGTGGAAGCTTCAACCTTCTAGCATTCTAACCTTCAAGGACACCTCCTTCCTCTCTTTGGTTTTGGTCATCATTCCTTAAGCAAAGTTGTTATGGAGCAACTACATTCCCCCAGCTAAATCCATGGTATTGTGGAGACTTGTTTTAAGGAAGCTCCCTCTAGACAGTGAGATAATAAATAAAGGTTGTTGCATACCCTCGCACTATGATCTTTGCCTCTTGGCTTCAGAAATAGCGAAACATTTTTTCCTTAACTGCAATTTATCTGTCCAAATTTAGGATTGGATCCAACAAAAGCTTAATTTGCCCATCAACATAAGCTCAATTCATAGCATCTTAGCAACTCTTCAATCCAATTGCTCGCAACATCATTATGATGTCCATTTTACTACAATAACTTATGCAGTTTGGACCATTTGGTCTAGTAGGAACTTTAGTAGATTTCAAAATAAGAAGACCCTTCTTCATCAAGCGGTTGTAGATATTGCAGCCAATGTGAACCTGGTCGTGGATGCTTCTAAGCACTCCACAAATCCTTCTTTGGAGGAGTTTAACAAGCTCAGAGTCTTTAGGGTTGTTTGTCATCTGCGAAAAGAGGTGCAAATTAAAAAGGTTACATGGTACTCTCCTTTGATCAATTAGGTCAAGTGCAACAGGGATGGAGCTACGAAGGGATCTCTGGGATTGGTTGGTAGTGGTGGTATCTTTAGAAACCACAAGGCCAATATTCTTAGTTGTTTTGCCCAATACCTTGGCATTCAGAGCGCGCTCTATGAAGAACTCATGGCGACTATCACAACAATTGAAATTTCTCATGGTAAGGGGTGGAACAATCTTTGGAATGTGACTCAATTCTTGTAGTTCAAGCTTTCAAGGATAGTAGAATAGCCCATTGGAAAATTAGGAATAGGTGGATTAATGTTGTACAACTTACTAAATCTATGAACTTTATTGTGGGACACATTTACCGTAAGGAAAACTCTTGTGCATATAGGTTAGCCTCTCGCAGGGCAAATATCAACATTTTTTGCTGGTGGGACTATACTCCTACCTTTATTTCTAATCTTTTTGTAAATGACAAAGTAGCTCTCCCTTCTTACAGGTTTAGTTAGCTCTCTTTTTGGTTGTCCTATCAAGGGTTTTGGTTTTGCCTCCTTGGTTTTTTATATCCTTTTTTATTCAATGGATTTGGTATGTGTTGTGTTTGGCTGTTGGTTGCTTTAGTGTCAACCTAGTTATAATGGTTTTTCATCTCCCGATTTTATGAAATGATGATTTTTATCTCCCTAGTTTAAAATTCACAATTTTTATTCCCCTACTTTCAAAATCAAGCAATTTTAGTCATTCCATTAATTTTGAGAGTTTGACCGTTATATTTACCCTTTGATTTAAGTAGTTAATTTAAATAAAAAAATTAAATGAATTTTGGCAAAGCTAGGATTCAAATTTAGCTCTCTTTAGTTTTAAAATGTTAGTATAACCACTAAGCTAATGATCTAATAAATAATTATTAAGAAACATTTATATATATAAATATTTTATATAAATTTTATTTATTATCATATATTTTTTATTACTTTTGTGTTCTCAATCAAAATTTAGTATTTTGAATAAAAGTAAAATAAATAGAGTGATTTATAAAATAAAAAATGAAATATATAAATAAAAAATTATAACTAATAATCGGAAATATTAAAATATAAAGGAATAATAAATTAAATAATTTTTAATAATATTAAAAATTAATTAAATAAAATAATTTTTTTAATAATGTTAAAATTGAGTCAATTATTAATCAATTGGTTCGCATGACCAACCTATATTAAAAAAAATTAAAAATATTTATTATGTACAAATTTTTAATTTATAAAATTTAATTTAATTAATTTTTAATAATATTATTAAAAATTATTTAATTTATTCTTCATTTACATTTTAACATCTCTAATTATTAGTTGTCATTTTTTTATATATATTTTACTTTTTATTTTATAAATCACTCCATTTATTTTATTTTTATTCAAAATACTAAATTCTTGTTGAGAACACAAGAAACAATAAATAAATATATGAAAAAAAATAAATTTTATGTAAAATATTTATATATATAAATGTATAGTAATTATTGATTAGATCATTGGCTTAGTGATTATGTTAACATTTAAAAACTAAAGATAATTAATTTCAAATCTTAGATTTGTTAAAATTCACTTAATTTTTTATTTAAATTAACTACTTACATCAAAGGGTAAATTATGAATAAAAAAGGTAATTATGTCATTAATAAAAAAATCATGAAAATCACCATTTTCATAAAATAAGGGACCAAAATTACAATTAAGCTTTTTTATTTAAAAAAAAAAAAAAGAAGTAGAACTCGCTCAACTTGATAAGATGATCAAATAAGATGGAGATTGTGCATGCTCCACTGTGAGAATGTGTTGGAGTGTAGTTGCAATTTTGTCTTTTAATTTTTTTTATATATATTTTACTTTCAACCAAAATACTAATTTATAGAAAAAAATACAAATCAAAACATAAAAAAAAACTTTCAACAAATATATTAATTTATAATATATAATAGATATGCCCATATAAATTGTAGTATATATCTATTTATAAATTAAAAATATAATATAAATAAATAAAGTGATAATTATAATATTCTATTATTACAGTTTAGAGACCCTGATATAAAAGTTATACAGAATACACTAGTGTATTTTTTTTGTTAACAGGCAATGACAATGGGATTTGAACAAGTGGCATAGTTTATACCATTTCACATCATTGACACCATCAAGTTCTTAAACCTCTGTGCAATTTTCAACTATATGATTATATTAAATAGGATAACCCTACAAATGGTAGCTTTTCCACAAAGGATGCTTTTCAAAAAATATTAGGTTCATGTCAATAAATTGTTCAATTTGGTTTGGAAATGGAAGGGTTAGAGAGAATTAGGTTGTTACTTTGGAAAATAGTCAATGACATACTACTTACAAATGAGTTATGAATGATTAGGTATGATTCCTGCTGTTGTCTACCCTTTATGTGAGATGGTTATTGAATCCTCACTCCATGTTTTGAGAGACAACAAATGGATGAGACAATTTGGAGCTATTTTGATGTAAGTGACCAATCTACTTTCTATTCTAAAAAATTATTTATATGGTTGTCAAGTAATCTGTCGCCATATTCCTTGGTTGATGATTCTTTCTAGAAACATGTTTTTGGTATTATCATTGACTGTCTATGGTGGAAGAGGAATGATTTTATTTTTAATCATCAATGGTTAACTCTGAGTAGCTTAGTATACAACATCAAAACTCTTTGACAAACATTCAAAATAGTTTGCAAACTCATGTTATATTATAATCTTTTATTAGAATTGTTGACACAAGTAACAATATGCTTTATTTTAACAAAGGTCATGACTATTTTAATTTGTACTGTGATGGAGTGTTTTATCATGATATATCGATAGCTGCATGTGGTGTTGTTCTAAAAAATATAAATAGTAGTTTTATTCAAGCTTTTTTCTGGAGCTTGGGCCATTGTTCTACTCTTGAAGCTGAACTATAAGCAATTGTCTATAGTTTGAGAATGATAATAGAAAAAAAATGTGAGAGGATTTGCATTGTTATTGATAACTTAAGTGTTGTTAAATTAATTGAGGATTTTCCTTTTGAGGATGGTATTTTACAAGAATGGATGGCTGAGATTTGGATGTTAAAGGACTTTTTCAAATTAGAAGAGAAAGTAATAGTATATATGATAGTTGAGTTAAGTTTGGCTTTGAGTTGAATAATAAATGTATTTTTTTCAATTTATTTCTTTCATTACTTTTGATTATGAAATAGAGGATAGGATTGTTCGCACATGCTTAGGAGATTCTTAATAAATTTGGATTTGGGGGCATTAGTCCCAAACCATTCAACTAAATAAAAAATTGTGTAATTTAAAAAAAAAAAACAAAAACAAGAGATTGAAAGAGAGCGAAGTAAAGGGGGACAAAATTTAGGAGGAAAGTTTTTTTTTTATTTTTTTTTATTTCCAAAGAATGAGAATTGAATGGACAAAAGTGACTTTGATATAAATATAGAAAAAGTTTGTTTATGCAGCTAATGGTTTTGAAGCTTCGCAACTCAACTATAAATAGTGTGTCCCATCACATTTTGAAAACAACATCCATAGCAAAAGAGCACAAGAAAACAAAGTTCACCAATAACATGGATATGAAGTTGAATATTCCAGCAATTGCCTTATTCTCATTGTTGATCATTTCTAGTAGAGTGCAATCGGCTGACATTGATATAAATAAATTCGGCGGAGGTCCAGATATAACACAGGTAAAATCCTATCAAATCCAACAATTACTAATTATTATTAATTATTGCTATTGCGTTTGATTTGTAATTTATATATTGTCTTGAAGGCTTTGAAAAATGCTTGGAAAGAGGCATGTGCAGCAACAACTGCAAGCAAAATTATGATTCCAAATGGGTCATACAAGATGAAAGCCATTGAATTAATAGGTCCTTGCAAGGCTCCCATAGAAATTCAAATGGATGGCACAATTCAAGCACCTGCTGACCAGAATGCACTCAGAGGAGCTGATGAATGGGTCAAAATTCAATATGTTGACAATTTCACCTTATCAGGTAAGGGTACTTTTGATGGTCAAGGTGCTGCTTCTTGGAAAGCAAATGATTGCGGAACTAACAAGCATTGCAAGGTGGCTTCCAAGGTACGTAATCAATAAATTACACATGTATCTCATCAAATTGTTAATTAGTACCAAAACACGTTAATTAATGACTCGGGTCTCTTCTCTTGTCAACAGAATTTTGGCTTCAATTTCCTAAAAAATGCAACGATTCGGGGCATAACTTCTAAGGATAGCAAAAACTTTCATGTCAACATTTTGGGATGCAACAATTTCACATTTGACGAATTCACCATTAGTGCTCCAAAAACCAGCATCAATACTGACGGGATCCACATTGGAAGATCAACTCTTGTAAAAATTATTAACAGCAACATTGGTACAGGAGATGACTGCATCTCGTTGGGAGATGGCAGCAAACAAGTAACGGTACAAAATGTAACTTGTGGACCTGGTCATGGCATTAGTGTTGGAAGCCTTGGCAAGTATCCAAAAGAAGAGCCCGTATCAAACCTTTTAGTCAAGAATTGCACTCTTACAGATACAGATAATGGTGTGAGGATCAAGACTTGGCCTAGTGCTCCAGGAACTTCTCCGGTTACTGATATGCATTTTGAAGATCTTATCATGAATAATGTCTCGAACCCAGTTATCATAGACCAAGAGTATTGTCCTTGGAATCAGTGCTCCAAACAGGTGCTTATTTTATTTTATTTTATCTACAAATTATTCCTAAATATAAATGTCTCTAATTATACATTGATTTTGTTTTTCTTTTTGTATGTTTGCAATGGCTTAGGTTCCATCAAAAATAAAAATAAGTAAGGTCACCTTCACGAACATTAAGGGCACTTCAAAAACCAAGGAAGGAGTGGTTCTTCTGTGTAGCAAGGGTGTACCATGTGAGGGTGTGGAACTAACCGATATTTCTCTTACATTCAATGGAGCTCCAGTAATTGCTAAATGTGCTAATGTACAGCCTAAAGTTACAGGAAAAGCTCCTGCTTGCACAGCAGCACCAGCAGCTTAAGAGATTTGGATAGACATAACATTATTCTTAATTAGATTATTTTTCAATTTATTTTTCTTTTTTAAATACTCATACATAAGCCATCCTTTGCAATGTGATCGAGGATGAGGACTATGCTAAGTCTATATATAGTGAATAAGCATTTGTATCAAAGTGTATTGAATATACCAAAGTTTTGTGTATATGAGAACGAATATTTAATATTGACTTTCTATTTGTCAAGAGAAGCTTTCATGCTTGTCAAAATTAGTACTAGTGAGAAGCCATGAGGTTTTCTTGCCTGACCAGCCTATGCAAAAATACTATTACAATTACAACACCGCTTATATCAAATTATATTTAAGAAATGTTATCCCAACTTACAAGTGATGTTACTTTGTTACCAACTTAATAATCATAATATTTATTTATGATATTATTTAAATTGTTTTATATAATTTCAAAGTAAAAAGGATTTTGTATAATTTTAATGTAAAAAATATAGTTAATTAAAGTAATAGCCATTAAAGTTAAAATTTTGTTTTAAATATCAAATAATTAATTCAACTATTCATAAAGACATCCTACAAATTATTTAGTTTTTTTTATAATTATCTTATTTTTAAAATGTTTAGATATTTTAAGTTTTCATTTAAAGTACTATATCACAACAAAACTTTCAAAATATTATGTAATAAAATATAAAAATGAGAAACTTAATAGATTAAAAGGAACATTAAACTTAAATATCACAAACCTAAGATACTTACACTATTTTTCTCAAACAAAAAGATAATTACACTAATAATAACAACTAAATACATTTGAAAAATAATTTTTATTTAAAAAATCCATAAAATTTGTTGAAAATGATATAAAAGAATAATTATAACCTAAATAAAATAAAATCAAAGTAACAAAATAAAAATATTATAATCCTAAGATATTTATCATAATCATAATTTAAAAACATCATAAAATAATAACAATCAAATAAATTTAAAAATTATTTTTTTATTTAAATTAACTGATAAAATTTATTGAAAGTTAAATCAAACTAATAAAATAATAAATATGAAATTATTTTTTCTCCATTTTAATCAATTTTATTTTAATTCAATTTAAATTAAGCCAAAATAATATTTTTTATTTGATAGTTATAATTTCTTGTTATGAATAAAAATTATAAATTATTTATGTACTAACCTAAACAAGTGCAACTCTGGGAGGAGATTTCAGCAACCTATAAGCTACCTTTAAAGGAAATGACCCATCCAACGTCCCCTTCTATAAAATTCCATCCTCAATTGCGGACACTCTCGAGGAAGGAAGTGACATGATGGCATGTGCAATGCCACTGGGTAGTAAATCCTAGTACTTGTTAGGTAATCAGAAGGAACTAAGAAACTGTTGATTACATAATTAGCTATGGCATCATCCGTGAATGTAACTCTCAATGTAACTGGCATAATGCATTGAACACATGTGAAAGTGAAAAAACTTGGAAAAGAAAAAAAATGTCAATAAAAGTGATATCAATTATTTTAAAAAATAATAAACTAAAATTAAAATATAAAAAAATATCCAAATTTGATTGTGCATAACTTGATAGAAGAAAAAATCAATTTAATCAAGAATGATGTTTTTTTAGCAAGAAGATTTTCCTGTACAAATGACACGAAACAAACTTTGAATGATTGAGTTTTTTTTTTTTTTTAAATAATTATTATTTGAAAACTTACAAAATACACTATACGTATGTTTTAAAACTTGAATCGACCTAGCTAGTCGGAACAATTCGATCGCAAATTGGTGGTTGATTTAGGTTGGTGATGAAATATTTTGGCAAGCGTATCAAATATCGCATAAGTAATTTAAAAAAGAAGATTTCAGTATCGAATTCATAGAGAATTGTTCATATTTGACTATTAGTAAAATAATCAATTCCTAAACACTGATTTGGTTGTTTAAAAGTTGTTTATGTGTAGAACATAGTAACAGCATAAAATAAACTAAATACTAACAATTAACACTAAAGATAAACAATAAAAACGAAAATGGTGATTTAGGACTATGATACAGTTAGTGTGCTTGAGTGTGAAAAGGGAATGATGGATATGTTGAGGATTTGGTTTAACAGGTTTGCTTTCCATGTAAATATACAAGATATATTCTCTATTCAAAGTAATAGTTTAGATTAACTTCAATCTAAAAGTGCTCGAAACGTGATGTCTTATCAAATCAAGTCTAAATTGCTCAATCTCACTTTTTATATCTTGGTAAGTTCAATTGAGTGTTTTGATGAAGTTTAGAGATCTTTACGAAGCTAATGGAGTCTATCTTATGTCTAGAAATACTCCATTAGAGTCCAAACTCAATTCCAAATTCAAAAGCATTTGTCAATAACAATTAAACTCTAAAACATACATATATAATTAATCAAATCATATAACAAGAATAAAGATAGAGAAAATAACATTAAATTGAATATTTCATTGAATAGATATGAAGGAAAACATTTACATGTTCACCACCTAGTTCCAAGTCTTCAACACTAATGGATTAGCCTCTCATTGTCATGAGAAGCCTTACAAAGAGGTTACAAAATGGGAGAGAAAACAGGGGATGGAAGCAACTCTAAATCCTATCAAGGTCTCTAAATATTTTTCCTTATTATAAAGTGAAGCTTATATATTATAAGTAAACTTTCGCTTAGTGCGAATCCTTGTTGAGCACAAGTCTGGGATTCTTCGGATTTTCATCTTAGATACACGGCTTTCGCTAAGCGCTTAGCGAATCTTCAATTCAAGATAAACGTTCGCTTAACACAACCTTGTGCTCAGCACTTCATAGACCACCTGCCTCACTCATCGCTAAGTGGTGCTCAATGATAGGTGTGCTCAACGAATGGTGGCGTTAAGCATGAGCTGTCTCAATTCTTTGTCTTCCATTGTTGTTAAACATAGACCTGCAAAACATGAATTTGAATATATTTCTCACAAAATAGCTTCCTATGGTTAGAATTAACAAAACTATACAAATCTATATAAAATAAATTCAAACTAAGTTAAAAATCTTAAGAACATTTGATAATCACTCTAAAATATGATACAATATTTACGTATATAAAGCGATTATCAGTTGGGTTGCAAATTTGATCGGTCATGCAATTGGCCTGGTCAAACTTGGTGTGATCTGGCCGATTTAATGCATAAAATGGTAACCAATTGACATTAAAAAATATAAAATTGTTAGAGACAAGGATAAATTGATAATCATATTAAAAAAAAAAAAATATATATATATATATATATATAATATAATATAATATAATATAATATAATCGTTATTTTATATTTAAATATTTAATATTATAGTAGTCTAATATATTATATATATAAAAGTAAACATAAATATATAAGTATTTTTTATTCTTATTATAATTTTATTATTCATATTTATTATTATTAAATGTTAATGACTAATTTTTATATAATTTTTTGTTTAAAATTTTATTATATCAATAAATTTAAATTTAAAGAATAAATTTGTAGAATTATATTTACTTGTGATGTGATTATTTTTTACTTTTTTTTAAGGGAGAGTATTAACTCTTTTTTTTAATAGTAACATTTTTAATAGAAATTGTGTCATGTTTAAGCGGCTCAATTAATGACCTATTAGTTCGACTATTAATTTAGTGATCTAGTGCCTCAACTGGTTCAATAACTTTTTCATTTTTAAAACTATGATTTTAATGCATATTTTGATTCAATGATATAATTTTAACTAATCTTTAAATTACTCTAATCTTTAAATGGAAAAAAATATTTATTTATTCATGAGCAACATTTGTTGTATAAACAACCATAGCTTAGTTTTAAGCATCTCAAATGATACCTAAATCACCTCCAATGATTAAAAAAAAAATACAACATTATCTAATTATAAGAGCATCTTTGATGCATAATTGCTCATGGACTTTTGAGTTTAATGTAGATTTAAATATTATACTAAAAAATTCATTCAATAAACTTGTTAACATGAGTGTTTAATTTAATTTTATGGATCCTATATACTTAAAAAAAATATTATTTATGGTAATAATTTTTAAGCAATAATTATTTATACAAGTAACGACGTTTAAATAAACAACTTCATGTCATTTGTTTCAATGACAAAAAAGAAATTAAGCAATGTTAGTGAGAGTTAAATAACTCATTTAATACTTTCATTGAAGGTATTTTGAGTAACTCTAGCAACTAGTATTGGAAATGCTCTTAGAGCATCTATAATGTATAATTTCTTAGATGAATTGTTTATTTAAGTTTTGTAAATTATATAATTTTATATAAACTTAAATATTATTTAACTTAATTCTGCAAGTCCAACAATATTTTAAAAAAATATTATTTATGGTATAATTTTATTAAGTAAAAGTTGTTTAGAACATGGAGGTGTTTAATAAGTTGTTTAAATTTAAACAATTTTGGTTAACATTTTTTTTTTCTCATTGGAACAAATAACGTGACGTTACTTAAAAATCATCATAAAACTTATTAAGACAAATAACATCTTTTTCAGCATGAGAAATTAATGACTTTCTTTAGCATTTTTTCATTGTAGTGAATTGTTGGATAAGATATTTAAGTCTACGAGAAATTATAGAAATTATAAAACTTTTGAAAAAAAAATAAATTAACATTCTGTTTAACAATTTTATCATTGTAAATACTCTTATACAAACAACTCATTAGCAACTCACACCATTTGTTGTAATGATAAAATAAAATTAAGTAAACGTTACTTAGATTTAAATAATTTATTACACATAAATGAAGATACTCTAAATAGTTTCTTTATGAAAATTGTTAGATAAAATATTATTATAATATTTAATATTACTATGAAATTATAAAATTAAATTACAATTTATTTTGATGCTTACATATAATTTTTAAAAAATAAATAAATACATCTCTATATAACTAAAAATGAAACTAAAATTAAAATAAGTACCGTGGTAGAAAACTAGTTTATAACAATTGTAACCGATTTTATTTTATTTTTTCTGTTTTCTGGGTACATATTTGGAAAAATCTTAACTGTGCACACTACACGATGATGTGGTGAGATTTCACTTCGTCGTCGCCGCCGCTGCTAGAGTTTTTCTGCCGTAAGTAACCCTAAATGGCTAAAACAAACGCAGCAGCAAAACTAACTAAACAATATTATTAACTAACAGAATACTAACACTGTAGTGTAAAAAACCCGTCATTGCCTCGAACCAATTCGACTCCAATTTTCTCTCTACGAGTGATGTGATGTAATGTGATGCCATTTCAATGAGAGTGAGACGTTCCTTATGAAGGTTTGATCGGTGCGAATCCACGATTACACTCTCAATGTCCCTCTCTGTTAGAGCATCCTCAAAACCCTTCTTAATCCTCAATGCGCGATTCCTCTTCTCATTTTCCTTATTCAGCACCGTTCAGTGCAACAACAAGTTTCTTTTTCACGCCGCGGTTGCTGAACCGGAGCTGCTGGTCCGCGTCCTCAACACGGTCCGCCACCGCCCCGTGGCGGCGCTCCGCTTCTTCCGCTGGGCCGAGGCCCAGCCCGGCTTCCGGCGCTCCGAATTGTCCTACGCCGCCATCCTCGAGATCCTCGCCCGCAACGGCCGTATCCGGTCCGCCTACTGCGTCATGGAGAAGGCAGTCGCCCTCAAATTGGAAAACGGCGTCATCCAAGCCGCCGTCCTCGCCGAGGTATCATCATCAATCCACTCATCCGTTAAGCTCCTCCTGGATTTGTTGCTTTGGATTTACTTTAAAAAATCAATGCTTGAGAAGTGCTTGTTAGTGTTCTACAAGATGGTTAGTAAGGGGCTATTGCCTGATGTGAAGAATTGCAATAGGGTTCTCAGATTGCTTAGGGATAGAAACAATAGCATCGATGACGCGAGGGGGGTTTACAATGTGATGGTGGAGTGCGGCATACACCCCACCGTTATTACTTACAACACGATGTTGGATTCGTTTTGCAAGCAGGGGGAGGTTCAGGAGGCTCTGCAGCTTCTGCTTGAGATGCAGAAGGCAGGGTGTTTGCTGAATGACGTGAGTTATAATGTCTTGGTGAATGGTTTGTCTCACAGCGGGGAGCTGGAGCAGGCTGAGGGAGTGATCCAGGAGATGTTGAGATTGGGACTTGAGGTTTCTGCGTACACATATGATCCTTTGATTCGCGGATACTGTGAGAAAGGGCAGCTTGAGGAAGCCTCGAGGCTTGGGGAGGAGATGTTGAGTAGGGGAGCTTTGCCTACTGTGGTGACCTACAATACGATTATGTATGGTCTTTGCAAGTGGGGGAGAGTGAGTGATGCTAGGGAGTTGCTGGATGTTATGGTGAATAAGAATTTGATGCCGGATTTGATTTCGTATAACACTCTAATTTATGGTTACTCCAGATTGGGAAAAATAGGGGAGGCATTTCTCTTGTTTGCCGAGTTAAAATACAAAAGTCTTGTTCCCAGTGTTGTGACCTATAATACACTTATCGATGGTCTTTGCAGAATGGGGGACTTGGATGTTGCCACGCGGCTAAAAGATGAAATGATAAAAAATGGGCCTGATCCTGATGTATTTACTTTTACGACTCTTGTTAGAGGATTTTGCAAGATGGGGAACTTGCCAATGGCTAAGGAATTATTTGATGAGATGCTGAATAGAGGATTGCAGCCGGATCGTTTTGCGTACATAACCCGAATAGTAGGTGAGCTGAAGCTTGGTGACCCATCCAAGGCTTCTGGTATGCAAGAAGAAATGCTAGCCAGAGGCTTTCCTCCTGATTTGATCACTTATAATGTCTTCATTGATGGGTTCCACAAGTTGGGAAAGTTGAAAGAAGCAACTGAACTTGAGAAGAAAATGCTCTACGGTGGACTTGTTCCAGATCATGTAACGTATACTAGCATCATCCATGCTCACTTGATGGCTGAGGATCTTAGTAAGGCTAGAGTGGTGTTCCATGATATGTTGAGCAAAGGGATATCTCCTTCAGTTGTCACTTACACAGTTTTGATTCATTCATATGCAGCTTGGGGATGGCTGAAACTTGCTATTTTGCACTTCTTTGAGATGCATGAGAAGGGTATACATCCAAATGTGATCACCTACAATGCTTTAATCAATGGACTTTGCAAGGTGAGAAAGATGGATCTGGCATACAGATTTTTTGCAGAAATGCAAGCAAAGGGCATTTCTCCAAATAAGTATACTTACACTATTTTAATAAATGAGAACTGTAACTTGGGCAAGTGGCAGGAAGCTTTGAGGTTGTATAAGGATATGCTAGATAGAGAAATTCAGCCTGATTCATGCACACATAGTGCCCTATTTAAGCATCTAAACAAAGACTATAAATTGCATGCAGTTTGGCAGCTTGAGAATGTTATTGGAGCTGGTGAATAAACTTATGATATAAGGATGAAGGAATGGTTATTTGTTATTCTCATGTTGGCATTCCGACATGGCTAATGAGTAAAAGATTACCCTACATTTGAATGGGTTCTGCCTTTTGAAGTGTGAATTCCCTAGACAGAATGTATATTGTTGATGTTCCCTGACAAAGATGTAAATCTATGAGTAGAGCTGCGGCAATAGTAATTTTCAGGTTCCCCATCTTTTTTTTTGTGTTAAGCACGTATTTTCTATTGTTACATTTAATTATCTGTATAGTTTTCTTTTGAGAAATATTATATGTGCATGAATCCTAAAAGCTGTGATATATTTCATTTTTTCAGTCCCACTTTAAGGGGCATGGCTCTTGTCTCCCTTATGAGCTGGAAATGTCGGGCATAAGCTATGCTTTGCTGGTATGCTTCAATCCCCTAACTTGTTGCCTTGCTATTTTATTTATTATTTGAGAGCCATATGCTGAGACTCTGGTTATTTTTACAGTGATGGAGATTTTACTAACCATTATGAGCCTTCTCGTTTTAGCTTCAATATTTTTGGATAGTTGGTTGTTTGATCTACAGTCAAAGTAAAGAGAATCAAAACCATGAATAAAGATTACAATTTTTTTTAAAAAAAGTAAAAAACTATGGATTATATTGTTTATATGTAGTTTTTATTTACTAAAATTTGCATCATGACCGATATAGACCTATATAATATTTCTCAATTTGTCTGTTCTATTATGATGCTTTTAGTTAATAAGTTATAATAATGGGATTTGGAATATCTGAAGTACAGGGTGAAATGGGGACAATGAGATACTTACAGATGCTGCAGCCATATTACCTTGTTTTACTGACCATGAAAATGGTGAAACTAAGAAAAGAATATGAAGCAAAAGTTTCAAGCAATGTATTGACTAAAGGATGAAAATGAAAGAAAATGGCATGGCTGAAATGGGGCTTTTTCTATAAGAAAGTTAACCACAATAGGATAATATATAATAATAATAATAATAATATCCTTACCGCATTTTTATAATCTTCCTTCTCAGCATGCTTTAACTTCACTGCTGGGAAAAGCACAAAATTTTATTGCTGGGACACAATCTATATCTTATTTGTTATCACTTATCACCTATTGCAATGAGTCCATTGACTTGTGAGTTGAATACTGTCTTTGCTAGATACTTGAAGACCATTTGACTATTCTCAATGCTCATGATATAATTAACTATTGTTTCAGCATGGTTTTTATCTAGCAATGCTACCTTTGAATGCAAAGGTTTTAGCATTATATGTGCATCCATATGCATGGTGGTGAGCTCTCTAAATTCTGCTGAGCCTTCTCTCTTGTAATGTACACTCTTTTTCTCCACTAACCTTGAAATCTTTCAATATTTTTAGATAATTTCTCTTTGTTTTGCACTTTTGCTTGCTTGCTGAAGCCATATACTAGTTCAAGTAATGATAGAGAGAGCAGTCCGGAAACCCGCTTCTGAGTGATAACTGATTGTATCGATTGGTGACATGCTTGGCCAATCAATAATCATGTATATAAGGCAGCCTTGCGTAATTAATTTATGTTCCAAATATCCATCATTTTTCTGTATAGAATTGACTATGGGAGAATATAAGCAAAAGTATAGGGAAGAGGTGGCAGAAAGAGAGAAAATACCGTCATCAGCTATATTGAACTTAAACTATACAAATATTATTGAAACACTGTCTATATTTTACCATAAAATAGCAAGCAACGGAATGAGTTTGAGATTGGAATGGCAATACATTTACATTATTTTCAGTTATCATTTTTTATGATGAAAAAAACAAATTGGTTCATTACTAGGGTAGCAGCAAGTCAGCATAACCTTCTTTCAATCCTTCCACCACAGAACTGCCACTGGATGGTGCTCATGGACACGCCTGCCCAATGGGTCAATCCAAGCCACAAGTCATTGATTATTATGTTTAAACTCTGCAAACAGTTCTTGGCAGGTACTTGTTTAATGGCTTTTGTCCCTTTCTCGTACTCTCCCTTGTTTAGCTGAAAATTGCTTTGAATTTGGTTTCAACAGTGAGAAAGATGCTCAGATGTGTATATATGATGCTTCATGAGACACCCACTTTGGTTTTGGTGTGACAATGATGAAGAAATATCCTCCCAGTTGGCCAGTAAGTTGTTTTTCTTCTTCTTCTTCTCTGATTAACCCAGTTTATTGTAATTGATGATGTGATAGTCTTGGGTGTTAGGATAATTTGTTCACAAGTTCAGATGTGCTTTTGTGTCCAACGGAATATATTGTTTCTGCAAAAATAGATGTTTGGAGCCTTTTGTCCTGTGGAAATGATATTGCATTTGATGGTATTTTTAAAATGAATTTGATTCTATTGTATGTATGTTGCTTTTAACAAGTGGCCAGGTAGGTTGCTTGTTAGGATTACAAACTAGAACCAGCATGTTGTTCCCTGCTGGAAATTCAAAACATTGGCTTGTTAGAATGGATAAACCTGGGGTTGAGGTCATTTACCAAGGCTCATATTGTCGATTATAATGTTCAAACACATAACTCCATGAATTTTGACCAAATCACATAATATTACTAAGGACTTTTTAAAATTTTGACCAAGGTGTCTTATGTATCAAGCTGGTTTTGATATTACTCAGAGCCTGATCCCTTCTCTCTTTTCCTTTTAAGGCATATAATTTCAACAGTTCACTCTGGTGCTGCAGAGTCTTTTGCATATTTGAAATAAAAAAATCACTTGATCTATATCTTAAACTGAATTGTAGAACTCGCTGGTATGTCCCTGATCATATACATGTTTTATAAACTTTCCAATCATGGGTTAGTTTGTCTAAACTTAAAAAAAAAAAAATTGAAAAAGTGCTTTCTAAGAAAATGGATAGAATTTGCTTATTAAAAAAAGCAGAAAAGTGCTTATTTTATTAAAAAAATGTTTTTTAAAAATTAAGCTTAAACAAACGTGCCCCATCTCTGTTAAAACATACTTCATAAACATCTTTTTATTTTCCTGTCATTTATCTAATATAATTTTCTTGACTATGGAATGCTTGTCTATTCTTCCAGATTTCTCACTCACCACAGGAAATGCTGCCTTGGTTGTGGATGTAGCTTATCTATAGTCCGTTTGTCATGGTGCATTCTGTTTTCAGTGCACACTCATCCCAGTGCTTCTTTTCATATCACTTCCAGATATGGAGATAAATGCAATGCATACTTCATTCAAGTAGTCTTTGGACACTAAAGAGACCCATTTGAAATTTTAACATAATGTTGGTTGAGATAGTGTTTAAAGAAAATGGTTGTTAAAGTTGTAACATATAACTTAATAATAGAGGTTATAGAAAATCAACAAGTCAGTTAGGAAGTTGGTTAGACATAATTAGCTCTATAAATAAGAGGCTTCACTGTGTAATTCTCATCTCTTTTCAATCAAAATAAATGTTATCTCATGAGAGTATCAGTTAATGTGCTCTCTATCTCTCCTATCAATTTTATCTTCATTATTCATTGTTAGATTCATGGATTTGTAACACATGATATATAATTAACATTAATGAGTGAGTAATGTGGCTTTAGCAAACGTTTAGCCTTTTGGACTAAATTTTCATTTTTTCTTCTTCTATTAACTAACATTAATGCCTACATGAGAATCGAAAAAACCTAATTGTCATTATTGGAAAAAGAAATATTTGGTTATTTATTTGAAATATATTGGAGGAGGAAAAAAAATAAAGATTAAAAGAGGAAACAGAAACCAAAGGGTCTGTTTGAAGGAAATGTTTTCTGTTCCAAATTTTTGCTTATTTGTTGTTTTCATTATTATTTCTTGCACAAATCTTTGAATTTTAGAATAAAGCAAAAATGACTTGGTATTTATATAATTATTATTCAAAACAAAATTGAAAAACAAATAATATGCCCTAAAGTTGGAGGCCAGAAGCTCTAAATTAATTTTTACTCAACTTTTGGTCAATTATTTTTACTAAACTTGAAAAAAAAAGGTTTTTTTTTTAGATCAACTCTAAATATTTGATATAAATCCTAAATATTTTTTTAACACCTATTAAGACAACCACAAAAAAGCCTTAAAAATAGTAAGGATTATGGGATCTCACGAGTAATGATAAGATTCATATTTCAATCAATAAAAAAAACAATAATTGAAATCTACATTTTTTTTTTCAATAACATGAAGTATACATGCTTCAAATGATATAATAATATCAAATCAAATACATATTTTTTTATTAGATTTAATTCATTTAACTATTGAAAATCAAACAACGTTTAATAAAAAGATTAGGGAAATTATCAATTGCAACGGTCAATCAAAATACTATTATTATTAAATTAAATAAATAGCTTATATAATGATAGCATAAAATAATTTTATCTACTTCATAAAATCTTTACTGTCTTAATAATATTGTTTTTATTACAAAAATAAATAATTTAAAGTTTTATTTAAATACAAATTATTATGTATTAAATTTTATAACAATATCTCAAAAAGTAAGCCAGCATAAATTTTCAAATTAATTCATAAATATAAAATTTTGGATTAAATTATTTTTTAGTTCCCGATTGAATTTCAAATTTCAAAGACTTTCTTTAATTTTTTTCCAATTTTCAGTCACTCAGATGTTTTAATTGTTAATCATTAGTCTCTGAGAAGAATTAAGAATTACAAATTAGAGGAACAAAAGGCAAAAATTTAGCTTATAAATAAGTAACAAAAAATAAATAAAGGAATGTCTTTATTATCAAAAGAAAATAGAGGGTGCCGTTAATGTGAGAAGG
The DNA here is from genome assembly GCA_014843725.1 of Amphicarpaea edgeworthii. Classification (NCBI taxonomy): domain Eukaryota; kingdom Viridiplantae; phylum Streptophyta; class Magnoliopsida; order Fabales; family Fabaceae; genus Amphicarpaea; species Amphicarpaea edgeworthii. The sequence goes on from CM026321.1 coordinate 19,265,501, forward strand.
GGTTAGGTATATGAAAGGTTGTGTAACTTCACTCAGTCACTGAAAGTAAAAGAAAAAAAGAGTTACTTTCTTTCTCCGTGTTCAGTTCAGTTCAGTTCACTACCTTCAATTAAGTTTCTACTTTCGTTCTTAGTTTTTTTTTTTTTCTTTTTTCTTTTGTTTTCACATTAGTTCCTTTATAAGTAAAACCCTCTTCTTGCTTTGATTTCACATCTTTTGCACCCTTTTATGCATGTGGATTTGTTTTTTTTTTTTTTTTTTCTCTCTTTTGATTGATAAGTACGATTTTGTTTTTCTGTTTTTGAGTGTTTTTGTTTTTTTTTTTCGTTTATTAATTACTTAGTTGGTCAAATTTTAGGGTTGTTTTTAATTTGTTTACGATTCCTCTCCTCTGCGTTCATCGTCTAGTGTTTGTTAATTATTGATTAGTTAATAGTTTAGTTGTAGGATATAGGGTTCCAAGGAAAGACTGAGAATGTAAGATTGAAGAGGTGCATGCAGTGGGTCTAATAATTGATGAAAAAAAGATAGGTAAAGGAACCAAATCGGTATTTTGAAAAGAAGAAAAAAAGAGGGAATGGGTTTATTTGAGGTAGTGGTTGATTTTGTTTAGGCTATTTTAAGTAATGGGGATAGGTATGATTATGATGGGTATTGAATTTTGAGAATGTGTTTTGCTATTAGGGAAGAAGGATATTGAACTTTTCAATTGAAAGTTGAAACTGTGTAATGTGTTGGTAAATGGAACATATGATTCATCTGGGTCATCCTGTGGGGGTGGGGTGGGGTATTCAAAATTCAATGAATATCAAGTAAGATCTTTGGAAAGATTTTTTTATTTATTTTGCCATCAATTGCTGGTTGGTGGTATTACTATTTTGTCAATTTGTGTGTCTGTTTTGTCATGAGATTGCAAGTGTTATACTGATTTATCTCACTGTATGAGATTGCAGTTTGTCATCTCATTATAGTATTCCCTTGTTCTTTATTTTGAAGATAACATTAGCAGAATAGGTATGAATATGATTGTTACTGCTGAATGTTTAGTTGTGAAGCTATGGAATGTCTTTGCAGAACTATTTGATTTGAGTCTGGTTGCTGATTTTGGAAATCCTCTTGAACCTTTCCAAAAATATTAATAATAGTAAAAAGTTGCATGTTGATCAAATTGCTATTGCATTTAATTCAGCTTAAATGCCTATTGATGCATTTAATTATAAGCTTCCATTGCTGTAATGTATCTGTCGTTTGGATTGAATTTTGTTTCCATTAATGCACTGAAAAGCATGTTCTACGTTAGAAAATCAAAGTACTTTCCATATAGTTATTTTTCACAGTAATTTTTTCCCTCAAGATATCAATTTCCACCATAACAAATGAACTGTTTTCTTCTTTTTTTCTGTTTACAGTGAGTAAGTATTCCTGTTTCAAAGGAGGACGCTGCTATTGTTAAAGGAAAATGAAGCCTGATTCGGTGATTGACTTGGATGATTATGATGATATCCAAGAGATTCCAAAAGGTTGTAATTCTGAAGATTATAGGTTAGAAAGACGATGGAAGAGACATGAACTTTCAAGTTCAAATAAACAATTGAAGCACGATCACAGTGGCCGGGGTAGAAGATCAACTGTGAAGAGTCGTGGAAACGTGGCAAGTTTTACAGTAAAGAAGGGTCATTTGTCACAAATGTCAGAGGATGAAGTGGATGAAGATTACAAATTGTTTTTGGATACATATGATCCTGACATTGATGTTGTCAGTGATGATAATGCTGATGGTTCTGATAATGATGCCAACATTGGCCACAACAGCAACCATAATGATCATCCTTATACGGAAGAAGAAAGCTTGCATAATAATCCCAAGTTAGACAAGGGTTCAAAACAAAGGTATGAGACTGGAAATCAAAGAAATAAAGGGAGCGATTCAGTAGGAAAGAAGACAAGTGGTTCCATGAAACCTCAGAAGAATTTGGAGGCTAAAAGAGGACTTTGTAAGAAAAGGCTGCATGACGATGTTTCATTTGACAAGGTTTCAAAACAAAGGGTTGAGACTGGAAATCAAAGAAAGAAAGGGAACGATTCAGTAGGAAAACAGACAAGTGGCTCAATTAAATCTCAGTGGAATTCAGAGGCTAAAAGAGGACTTGGTAAGAAAAGGCCATGTGAAGATGTTTCTGGTGTCCCCAATAGCAATTGCCACGGTAATATGGAGTTAGATGACATGGATGAAGATTACCAGATATACCTGAATTCTTGTAGTTGGGATGACTATGTACCTAGTGAATTAATCGGAAAGAGATCAAGTGTGGTGCAAAATTCACAAGTTTCTGATTATGCGCTGAGTGAAGTTGATGATGATTACCTACAATATCTGAATTCTATTATGATTGTTGATGGCGAGGTGGAGTGTATGCCTGAGATGAATACTGCAAATATGCCTGAGAGTAACACCTCAAATATGCCTATGAGGAATACCTCAATGACAGACAATGTGGACGGTGACAGTAATTCCTCTGAGTGTGATGTTATTATTCTAGAGCCCGATCAAATTCATGGAAACACACCATTTGTTTCTGCGAAAACATACGATCCATCTGTAAGTGTCTTTAACTTCACACAATGTTACCGTATTGTTCATAATCTGAATATGGTTCACACACATGCACATTATTAAGCAAACAATTATTTTTTAACTTTGTAATGTCTTTTTTTTGTGTTTAGTGGTTCATAACTGAAAAGAACCCCCAAAACAACTGGCAGTTATCTGCTTATGATAATTCTCAGTTAAAGTTTAGGAGTAGACTTATGGATGATCTTCAAAGGCCTTATAACCAAGAAGAATTTGATGAACTTCTGCTTGAAGTACATCAGAGGAAGCAAAAGGAACGTCATAGAGAATCACGTAATGGGGTGGTCAAGTCTTGTCGCACTAGGGGTTTCAACAAATCATATCTTGACTTGCACCCTGGTAGGTCCATTTTTTTCTCAACTAGATTGACTTTTCCAATATTCCTTTTAATTTATATATATATTATTACTGTGAAGTTTAATCCTAACCAAGCTGTCAAAAATCAAGATTCAATGGTTTTTACTTTTGATTTGTACCTCACCTCCAGCATGAAGCATGTCTTGCATGCTATAAGCATGGACCAACCAATACTTAGTGTGTTTGGGACAGCTTATAAGCTGTGCTTTCAACTTATTTTTTAGAAAAAAAGCTGTTTTCAAAGTAAGCTGGATGTTTGGGATCTCAGCTTAAATTTTGAAAAAGCTTTTTTTTTTCTAAAATAAGTTGTTTTTATTAATCTGGAAATTTGTAGATTATGATTATTTTCAACAGCTTATTTTTACTTTCAGCTGTTTTTACACTCTTTTACTATTTAAAAGCTGATTTTTTGTTGCATCCAAACGAAATTAATTATTTTCAAACCACTTTTCAATAAACTTATCCAAACAAAAACTAATTTTGATTATAATCATTATACATATCATCGATTATTGAAATAATCTATTTGTTTTAGCTATCCCAAACACACCCTTAGTTTGATTATTTGAATAGAGCAAGTTAATCTTTTGTCAGAATGGCACATATTATGGTTTTGCATACTTCCACCATTTCCTTTTGTCAGAAAACCTCCAACTTCCACCATTTTTTTTTGTAGTTTGATTAACAGGGATGTCTGTAAAGCCAAAAATCTATTATAGGAGGTTCTTTAAGTACTTAATCAATAATGTCTTTTCAAATTAGAACTTATTCATAAGCTTGACTGTGGAACTTATTGGAATAAGCTAAAATGAGCTTATAGGAAGGTCACAAGATATCTCTATATGCTAAAATTAGCTCTTCCAAATGCACCATGTGTAATTTCCAAAACAACATAGGTGATGGAAGTAATTTAGAGCCACAAAAATGAGTATAATGTTGTAATTTAACTTAATCCCAATATCGGTAGGGGAACCTTTGATTCTCTCTAGTGAAGGTAGACCAAGATACCTGTCCTTTATAGCCCTAGAGGGGTTCATTCTTGTGACTGATTATTAATGTTTTTTAATCATCAATATATTTGGTTTAGATTTTTCTGATGGGTGCTTCATTTCTGTCTGAATTTATGGAAATCTATGGTTTGTGCAAGTTGTTAGGTTGCTTCTGCTTCTTTTTGGACTTTCAGGTGCTTCTGTATTCTCATTGTTGTATAACTGTCTTTGCTCAATCTAATGCCATCCTCTGTTGAATATTTGTTTCATGATTGTGCAGATCTAGCTAAAGCAATTGCTGAATTCAAAAAACCTGAAAAGGTTTTGTTTCTCTTGCGTGGATTTAGTTTCTGGTTGCAAGTAAGTCGGTAGATTCATCATGTTCACATCATGAGAATGAAATGAACCATCTTAACTTTTGTTGTTTGTGGATTATTCGGAGGTGATGGATTCTTATGTTATGGAAATTTAGAATCATTTCTGGTTGTAAGTTAATCCTGGCGAAGAAAGTTCTTGTTATGAGTAATACAGCCACACACACAGCATGTTTTAAATTAGGAAGAAATTCGATATTGTAAAACTAGAACATACATCAGAGTTGCTTAATTTTGTGTATCAATTTTAAAAAAAAATGCACTTTAGAAATTCAATATTGTATTAACTCTTTAGTCCTATTTTAAAAATAAAAAAAATGCATGACAACCATAATGTGAGGTCTTGTATACATCTGCTATGTGAATTGCATACAATAGCAGATATTAATGCACTTTGTTTATGTATTTTGCAGAATACGGCCCATGACGGAACATTTCGGCCCTGGCTTGACAGAGACTGTTTGGAGTTTTTACAAAAAATGTAAAAATGGAATCTTGCTATTTCTAAGAATTTGGAAGCAAGAGTCAACGAGGTTCATATATGCACAGTTAACTCTATTCTGGAACTTTGACCTAGTTGGAGAAAGAAAGATTGCTGGAGTTATGGTTCTCTTTAGGAGTTCTTTCATTTCTGTTATACCATGGTGCTCTTTTTGTCAACTTTTACATTGCACCATTGAGAAGATGGTGATGATTTGAGGGGGCTTAGGTGGCTAGCATATGCAGGAACATAATATTATATGCTTCCTAAGAACTTGTTGAGCTCAAATGCAAGATAATCTTATGTGCCTTAATATTCTGAAATATATTTTGTTGGAACCATGTAGAAGCAACTTTTGTGGCCATGCATGACTCTAGGGAATGAAAATTCATTCACTTTCCAATGGTTTCCCTCAAATACCTTGAATTTATTAGTGTTATTACTTATTAGTTAAGCAGTGCAGTAGCTTGGCGCTTTATTATATGAACACATCTTTTGTAGTTGGCCAGAGATATGTTTTTTCCTATTTTAACTTTGCACTTTCATTGACTGGATTTTACAAAAATCATGCTCCCAACAGTCAGGATTCATGCTGAAAATAGGCTAGGTGGTGTGTTGGGGGCCTATGACCTGATCTGTCAAAGGTTTGGCCTGGCCTGATTTTTTTATTAAAAAATCCTATTAAACCTAATAGGCTGGCCTGTTTATATATCTAGCATTGAAATCCGTGCAATGGACTGATTTATAAAAAATGAAATCATATATTAAAATAAGTAAAATGAATAAAAATAAAAATGAAAAACTGTCTAGCGCACACGCGGTGATGGTTGGACAATTTTTATAAATATATTGATAACATATACTTTTGGAATTATGAATGGTGATAATGGAGTGTAATTATCTTAGAGCTATTCTTAATGTAACTTGATTCTTCATCAATTTTATATATGTACTAATGCAATAATTCATATCTTTCACGAGTAATAAGTTTATTATTTATATTTTTTTTAGTAGAAGCAAGTCAAATGTTAGCATTCGGGGTTTAGGATTTTAAGATTTTAGATTTTATGATTTTATGTCTTACATATAAGGTTTAAGGATTCTTTGATTAGGGTGTAAGGTTATGATTTACTTTAAGGGTGTATGGTTTATAGTTCACTATTTTGGGTTTATTGTTCATGATTTTTAAGGTTTAAGGTCTATGTTTTAGGCATACATAATTTATGATTTAGGGGTTTAGGGTCTAGTGTTCATGGTTTCACAATTTAGGGTTTGGGGTTTCATGTTTTAGGCCTTTAATGTTTATAGTTCATTGTGTTTCAAGGTTTTATGATTAAGGTTCAATGTTTTTGGTCTAAGATTTAGGGTTTGTGGTCCATGATTTTTTTATTTTATGGTTTAAGGTTTATGCCTTTATGATTCATGGTTTAGAATTTTATGATTTAAGATTTTGTTATTTGCAGTTTGGGGTTTATATACTATGGTTTTAAAGTTAAGATTTTAGATTTATAGTTTAGGATTTATAGTTCATGGTTGAGTGTTTAAGGTTTAATATTTAGGTTTTATGTTTACATGGTTTGAAGTTAAGAGTTTATCATGTATGGTTTAAAGTTTTATGGTTTATGATCCATTATTTTAGGGTTTAATTTTACCATTTAGGGTTTAAGATTTTAAGGTTCCAAGTTTCAATGTTTATGGTTTCATGGGTTAGGTTTTAAGGATTTTGGATTTAAAGTTTAGTGTTTTTGGTTCATGGATAATGGTTTAAGGTTTCATGATTTAAGGGTTAATGTTCTTGGTTCATGATTAAAGGTTGAAGTCTAGTGTTTATGATTAGGTATTTAGAGTTAAGGGTTTTTGGTACGAGGTTTAGAGTTTATGCTTCATATTTCATGGTTTAGGGTTTTAGTATTTAGGATTTTATGGTCGAGAGATGAGAGTTTTAAGATTTAGGGTTTGTGGTCCTTGGTTAAGGTTTTAGGGTTTTAGGTTTATTGTATATTCATTTTGCATGATTTGGAGTTTTAGGGATTCGAGTTTCAATGTTTATGATGTCATGATTTAGGTTGTAAGGTTTTAATGTGTAAAGTTTCATGGTTTAGTGTTTTGTGTTCATTATTTTAAGATTTATTGTTTTTTTTCAGGGTTAAGGGTTGGTGTTTAAGGTTTATGATTTAGAATTTTATGGTTTATAATTGTAGGATTTAGGATTTCATGATTTAAAGTTTATGGTTTAGGATTTAAAGTTTTATGATTCAATATTTTAGGATTTAGGGTTTAAGGTCTAAGGTTTTAGGGTTTCTTATTGTATGATTTATGATTTTGTGGTTTAAGATTGAAGGTTTCATGGTTTAAGATTTAAGATTTAGGATTTAGGGTTTCATTTCATGTTTTATGATTTATAGTTCCATTAGGATTAAAGGTTTTATAGTTTATGATTCAATGTTTCATTTTATGGTTTAGGATTTAGGGTTAAGATTTCATTTTTGAAACCCTAAATAATTTAGGATTTCATATATGAAACCATAAGGATTTGGGGTTTCATAAATGAAACCTTAAATCAGAATTTAGGGTTTCATGGTTTCATCAATGAAATTGTAAGAATATATGAATTCATGGTTTAGGATTTAACATTTCCTTTTATTATTTATGATCTAAAATTAGGGTTTTATTTCATGGATTATGAATTAAGGTTTCATTTTTGAAAACCTAAATTATTTAAGGTTTCATATATGAAACCCTAAGAATTTTGGAGTTTCATAAATGAAACCATAAAGATTTAGGATTTCATGGTTTAAGATTTAATGTTTCATTTTATGCTTTATGATTTAGGGTTAAAGTTTCATTTCATTGTTTATGAATTAGAGTTTCATTTTCAAAACCCTAAATTATTTAGGATTTCATTAGAGTTTAATATTAGAAACCGAAAATAATTTATGGTTAAGGTTTCATTTCATGGTTTATAAATTAGGGTTTCATTTTGGAAACTCTAAGAATTTGGGATTTCATAAATTAAATCTTAAATAAGGGTTTGGGATTTTATGGTTTCATAAATTAATTCCTAAGGTTTTAGGATTTAATTTTTCATTTTATGGTTTACGATTTAGGATTAAGGTTTCATTTTATGGTTTATGAATTAAGGTTTCATTTTTGAAATCCTAAATAATTTAGGGGTTCATTTTTGAAACTCTAAATTATTTAGGGTTTCATTTTTGAAATTTCAAAGATTTGGGGTTTCATAAATGAAACCCTAAACAAGGATTCATGGTTTCATAGTTTCATGAAAGAAATCTTAAGGATTTAGGTTTTTGTGGTTTAGGATTTAATGTTTCATTTTATTATTTATGATTTAAGGTTAGGATTTCATTTTATGGTTTATGATCTACAATTTTATTGTTGAATTCCTAAATAATTCAAGGTTTCATATATCATAAATGAAACCCTAAATAAGGATTTAGAGTTTAATAAATGAAACCCTAAATCCTTAACCATGAAACTTTAAATCCTAAATGAAACTCTAATCATAAACCATAAATCATATACCATAAATTGAAACCCTAAATCATAAACCATGAAACCATAAATCCTAAACTATGAATGAAACCCTAAACCCTAAACCTTGAACTCTAAATCCTAAATTATAAAATCATAAACCATGCAATATGAAACCCTCAAATTTTAAGCATAACCCCTAGACACTAAATAATAAATCCTAAAACATTGAACCCTAAAACTCTAAACCATATAACCCTAAACATTAAATCATGAAACCATAAACCATAAACTTTAGACACTAATCCTTAACCATGAAAAAAACTATAAACCATACCCTAAAAGCTTAAAACAATGAACCTAAAATACTAAATCATTAAACTCTAAACAATGAAACCTTAAATTAAGAAACCATAAACATTGAAACTCGAATCCATAAAATCTTAAATCCCAAACCTTGAATCTTAAAAATCATGAATCCCAAATCCTAAAACTCTAAATCATACATGATATATATACCTTAAACTTAAAATCATACATATAAACCCTAAACTATAAACAATAAAATCCTAAAACAGACATATCATACATTTTGAATTGATGAATCTTTATTCCAACCATGGAACCTAAACCTTATAACATTAAAATTTTAACCTTAACTATTAAACTCTGAACCTTGAACATTAAACCATAATGTCTTATCATAAACTATAAACCATAGATCTCAAAACATTGAACCACATGTCCTAAACCATAGTCCAAACTCTATTTAAAAGTGCAAAGGTTAGGTTAACTTGTCAGTAAGTTAGTTTTATGGAATTATGCTTGAAACCATCTCTAGATGTTATAATTGGTTAATTGGATTCTAGGTAATCTCTTAATGAAATTCGTGTATAAATACGTGTTTGCATTTGAATTTTGAAGTCGTTTTCTCTCTGATAAAATTCTCTCAACTAATAAATTCTGGAATTGATTATTGAATCGTTTTTTTATTATATTTCTATTATATGCTCCTCACATTAAATGCCATTTTACTAAGTGTCTTAATTTGTGCTGGATGCTACTGTAATATCCCAAACACCTTCCCAATAAAAGTCCTTACTAACCACCCAAAAAGTAAAAGTTCATTTATATTTGTATTAACTCCCATGTCCATACCAACCAACTATAATGCAAATTAAGTTTGATGAGCTTTCCCTTCCCTCAACGATTATGACAAAGTCAAGTAAAGTCTAACAGCAAATTATATCAAGAGACAGAAAGTTCTGCTGCATAGTGAGAATAATTTTTTTCTTATCTATTATTCCAGATGTTAATGTACAATTGTAAATCAACAAAAAAAGGGGGGGGGGAGGGGGAGGGGAGGGGGAAGATGACCTGTCAACATTTAAGCTATGCAATCAAAATAAATGAGACTAAAAAAGAACTGGGGGGAAAAGGGGGCTTTGCACTACCTAAATTACCTCATTTACAAACTTGGAGCTTTGCACTACTATAATATGGTGCACCATTTTCCTAAGATTGGAGGCTACTAGACTGAGGTGACTGCAATGTGAAGTTTGTTCTCAACAGAAGAACTGGTTTAATAAGTTCATCAAAATCATCCAACTGAAAATCCAAGGAATCGTCGTCATATGAAGCTGCTAGCTCAAATGATTGATCGACGGTGTCTGCAGCTTCTTCATTCACAACATCAAGTGTCATGTAGTCAGAAAGTTCCTCTTCAAGTTCACCACTCTGTCTATGTCGCTTTAGAGCTGCCACCATCATCCCAGATTCAGAAATATCAGCAGGAATAGAACCAAAATAACGCCCTCTACTGTTGTTCTGATCTGCAGTTCTCTTCCTTTTCTTTCCCTTGCCCTTAGTTGGTTTTTTTGGGTGATGAAATTTGCATTTGGTTCCTTGAGTACAGGTTCCTGTTGCTTCAAAAGTAGGACAGACATAGCTGTGCTTCATCCGACACTGAAACAACATAAATTGGCAGACAAGCATCAGGGTTAGATCACAGGGAAGAATGTGGAGCGAGAGCCCTGGCACAGCGGTAAAGTTGTGCCTTAGTGACTGGTTGGTCATGGGTTTGAATCTGAAAACAGCCAATTAGCATTTGCAGGGTAAAAGCTTTATACAATTGCCCTCTGCTTTTAAATTTCACATAGTGAGGAGCCTTCGGGCACTGGGGTACATTAGTCTTTTTTTAGGGTTAGATCACAAGGAAACAAGTAGCACAAGCAAGTAGATGAGGAGTTATCAACAAAGCAAAACGTTTTCCAAAGAGGAAGGAACTTTTAGTGGAAACATCACAGAATTATCAAGCACCCCGCAAGTCTGATTAAACATCCAATTGTACACCCTTCCCTTGAAATATGAAAATGTGATGAACATTCATATGCCCAAAAATTGATTTAGTTAAATTAAGGTGAAAAAAGGAAAAAAGTTGAAGTATTCAAATTATCCAACTCAAGTAAATTAAACATGATTGGTTAATACCTCATTCCCATCAGCACAATAACCCTTGAGGAATCCTTCACAAATAGATGACTTGGGGTTCACATTGACGTGTCTATATGGACAATTCCTGTTAGAGCATAAGCCTGCCATGAAACATGTGTTAGAATCACATTTTCATACGTTTGATAAAAGATGTCTATAAGACGCACCTTGCAAAAAATAAGAACAATCTGGCATTCTCTCTGGAATAACCTGCATATAAAATCAATTAAACTCAGACTTTAGACAGATCAATAAACGCAGTAGATATTCAATTTGTTGGAACTTGGACCCCATGTATAACAACCTTATGAGTCAATGTGCAGTTGGGAGTAGAACATAAACCATTCAGGAACTTAGTACAGACAGCGATTTTTGAGGGATCATGAATATAAGGACACTTCCCTCCATCCTTTTTACATTTCCCAAATCTAGTAAAAAACTGACAATACTTCTGCTTCCGCGCCAATCTCTGTCTGGCAGTGTGCAAGCTCCATCTAACTTTTTCATTTGCCAATTTCCGAGTTCGTTTCTTTGGGTCCCTGATAAGCTGGTTACCGTTGCCAATTCGGACATATCTGAAAATATCGTACAAGGTTTTCCTTCTTATTCACCAAGTTTCATCTAAATGGCTGCTAAACAAGACAACCAACAATGATGAAATAGAATATATGAAAGATACAATGCACATACTCATCGTTTCCGATCACTAATCTTCTTGGAACATAAGCTCTTTTGGAAGCCAAACCTGAACAGGTAGATGCAGAGGACAGGGATTCATCATCTACAAAGATAATTAAGAGAAACTTTGTAAGATGAACATAGTGATAGAACCTTTTAACTTGCAGGGAGAAAGACAGCAAAATATTCCAAACAATATGATAGAAAAAGGACCGAAAGACCACAATTCTGATGTATGGTTTAAGTCTGATGTCATGCCCCCTCCTTGTCCAAACAGACAAGGACAGTGTTAATGATTTGAAGATTTAACAACCATCAAGTTAATAGTTGATACATGTTATCAATACACAGAAAATAAAAATTTGTTATCCAATCTAAACAATGCTCTAATATACATTCCCCATGGTAAATATCTTACATACATTAAATGTACAATATCCCAAAAGCATGTCTTCATTTAAATAATAGTAATATGCTAAGAAATGTAGAAAAAGTGAAAGGTAATGCAAAATCCAAGTAAAATGGTTTATATAAAAAAAATTGACCACCTGAAATCCTCTGAAGTGTCCTCCTGGAAGGATCCATTCTGTAGCGAACTGAACCAATACGAAATATACGTTCTCCTGCACAATTAACCACTACTTTCAAAGTCAGAGTAACAGACAAAGATAATTAATACATCAAGCATAAGTATTAATAGCACAAAAACAGAGAGTTGTCGGCATTATGATACGACGAACACTCATGGAAAGAATGCTTCCTACTCTTTGACTGAGAACTGATGCAAACCACATTTTTCTGTTCTCTCTTCTTCTTCTCTACTGCAGCAACAGCAAGTGTGGCTTCCTAAAATGATCATGAGAAATTGTATGAATCATAGCTAAGATTTATTTTATTATTTAATTACTTAATATAAATTATGCCTAACTTAAAAGGAAATATCATGGAAAAGTACACTTAACATAAAATGCTAAACTAACCTCATTAACTTGCTTTGAGTTCTTCTCAATGGATTTAGACCATTTTAAACTAGAACCACCAACACCTAAAACTCTGGATTTCCGAAGTGAAAGCCCATGGATTGACCTAGTATAAACTGTATCCCTCTTTCTCAACTGAAGCAATTTTTTGCTGAAAGATAAACATTAAATGACTGTTGCAATTGAATACTGTTGAGGCACACAACCAAATAAAGACAAAAAAGTAAACATATATAGAGGAAGCAATAACAAATACTCAAGTACCTGATTGCAGATAAAGAACTGTTATTCAAGCTTGAAGCAAATGTTGCTCTTTTCCATGGAAACAATTGAGGTAAAACCCTTTGATAATGTCGTGAGTCCCTGTCATTTTCAGAAGAATTTTTGCTACAGAGTGTCCACACTAATGAGGCTCTTGTACTCCTACCAACTGCAATGAAACCACTAATTGAGTGAAACAGAAAATATAATTGGAACAGCAATGGTGATTCTGGAATCCTCTGCTTATGGTGAGTTAAAACACAATGGTTGAGAATGATATGAAACATTAGTAATATCACTTCACCACCAGCTCAAAACACACATCATGATCTATTATTAAAAGAAACAAAAAAGGAAGCCATGTAAGAAAGGCTCAAGAGTCATTTAATAGCAATATATGTAAAGCTTATATCTGAAAGAATGTAAACAATATAAGATCAACAGAAAACAATTTACTGCAGTTCTTAAATAATTCAACTGAATATATCCATTTGAACCTCAAATAAAAAACAACCCATCGTTTTAAAGCTGCATCCTGTCTAACCCTGATGAAACTCAGCATTGGGTTCATATGCACAGGTAACTAAAAGATAAATTAAGCAACATAATAAGTTCATGCATACCCTTATGTGACCGCCTCTTACTAAACCTCCTGTTGCAAAGAGCATTACTTGTTCCTTGTCCATCAGGATTTGTCGTGTTATTGGGCATTGCACCTGTCTGGTTGATATGGCTTTCAAATGTAGTCCTAACCAATTGATTTTTTCTTCTCTTGTAGTAGCCATTGTCATCAGTAGTGACAGAAACATCACAAGAATTTGATGTTGCAACCAATTGATTTGTTTTGGGCTTTAAATACACTATTCTCTTTGTATTCAAAGGAAAAACATTTCCATCATTTGCTTCGCCTTGGTTCTCCCCATTATCAGATGGACCAGGTTGATTTTCTGGACTTTCATAATGCTTCAGTTCAGAAGAGTTTGGTGCAATAATATCGTTTTCTATAAATTTCCTAGGATCTGATGCATTTTCACAGCAACCACCAGAAGGAGGTTCTACCAATGGGGAAGATATATTTTCCTCTGATTTGGTGTCAATTGGTAGTGGAGGTGTTCTCTGCTGCTGAGCATTCGTTGCTCCTGTTCTCATGTACATTGCTTTGTCTGTCACATCAGCCCTGCTTTCAGATTTAATGCTTTTTGATATTACATCTAAGCCCAAAGATGTCTGATAAACAGAGGAGATTTGAGGTAGAGTGGAAACTGGAGTAGGTTTCCTTACAAGACTGTTACCTTTACGAACATAAGAGGTATTTTGAAAGTTCCCTTTTTTGGGAGGAACTGTTCCTAGTGAAGGCTTGATTCTAAGTAGAGAAGTGGGAGGATTATTAACTGTGCGATGCCAAGTTCGAGGCTTTGATACATGAGGTGAAGAGGCAGATGTCTTTGGAAAGGAGAAAGAATGACCTGGAAAATTTTTGGGAATGACACTACCTGACTGATTTTTGGTCCCACTCAACCCAGAACGATATGAATTTAGAGCCTGAGTTGTAACTTTGGAAGAAACTTGGGATGATTCTGACATTGTCTTCTTTGTGATCAGGTTACTATGTTCAATTGCATGATCTGACTTCATGTTTCTTTTAGTCTTCTGTATTGATGAAGTATTTAAGTCAGAACCATGTCCAACCATAGAAATGTTGTTATCTGGATTTTCTTCAACCCCACAAATATTTTCATCGTTGATTGCTGTAAGTTCTAAAACCCTTCTATCCGGTACTTCAGATGCCATCCCTTGAGAAAACATATCTGATAATGCATCAGGTGCATCCTCAATCAATTCGTCATTCACATTACTTGTAGTGACTTCATCACCACTGGCTGGACAGGACATATTGTGATCATTAGGTTCCATATCAGCTCTTGACCTTTGTACATGTTCTCTATAGTGGTAATTTTCTTCAACAGCCTGTATATCAGACTTTTCTCCCACTATATTTCCAACAGCCAAAACATCCATTTGAATATTACTTGTAGGCACAATTGGAGTAATGTTCTCTTTGCACCCACCTTCCAATGCTGAGAACTGAACATTAGGAAATGCCAAGTCCTCACATGGTGAAAAAGAGACTATATCCGAGTGCTGCAATTCCAAATGCCCAGAACCCATGGTTTCCTTATTTGCATCAATAGACTCAAAAGATCCTCCAGCCAAAATATTGTCAGACATTTTAGTAATATCCTCTGAAGCAGTAGACAGAATACACATACCCATGCTTGAAAAAGCAACTTCTTTCTGATGTTCTTGGTTATCACTGAAACTCATAGGAGCTTCAGCATTAGATGTGGTGGAAGGCACAGTCACAGCACTGAATTCTGATTGACATTGAGTGAAATTTGGGTTAGCTGTGACTTTTTTCCTTTTAGAAGCAGGTGAAACCTCATTTGCATCATCATTGTCATTATTTCCAACATAAAACTGATCCTTTAAAACACCCCCTTTCCCATATAAAGCAGTAACCCCATCCAGGCCAGATAGTGAGTTAAAATCTAATCTTTGAACAGGTTGCCCTAAAACTTCTGAAGGAGATGGACCTTTCAACAACGGACTTGAGCCTCCATCTGCAGTATTTGCAAGGCTATCTGGATTTACATGTTCTGGAGATAAGCACTCCAACTCTGAACTCAAAATTTTTAATTGTGTTCTACCTTTTCTCTTTTTTATCTTTTTCGTGTCCCCTTCACCAGATCCAGCTGAAATATTAGAATTTAGGAATGCTTTTTCTGTCTCACAATTCTCAGGGGATTTGATGACATCACCAGAGGACACCTGCTTTCCAGCATCATGCACAGTACTATCTTCTAAATTAGATGATCCATTATCAGAACTGTGCTTCAGTGCACTGGCATGTTGTAGGCAATCTAGACCATCCTGAACCCTAGTTTTTCCTGAGCATGAAAAAGTATCACTGCTTTTCAAAAGTTCATGCCCTACATCTACGAGATTCCTATTCTGTGGGGATCCTACATTTGAATATTTCCCAGGTGATAGAGACACTTCATTCTGACATAATTGCTTATTATCATAATCCATGTGAGTGACTACAGAAATATTACTTCCACTTGATGATTTAGTAACCTTGTCAGTATTTGGCACAGAATTATTTGCATCTAAACAATCAGATGCATTTGCATTATCATGGACAGAAATAGTATTTCCATTATCATGGACAGAATCATTGGCATCTAAACAATTAGAATCACTCATTTTAGCTTCATTATTAGAAGCACAAGATGCAGAATATGAAATGTTTCCATCACTTTCAAACCTGGATACCTTCCCAATATCAGAATCTTTGTCACTCTTACACTCTTGTGACCTGGAATCTGGCCCCAAAGTCAGCTGCAATAAGCCTACCTCTTTATGATCTTTCAGTACACTCCCTTCCTTTGGTAAAGGGTGCAAAAAGTCTGGCTCAGTCACCTCATCAACAGTGTTGCTTTTCTCAACCAAATTAGCTTCAATTTTCTCAGGACCAGAGGCAGTTGATGAACTATGTGCAACACTCTCTACTTTCACAGTTCCAGAAAGCATTTTAGCAGGTAGTGAATTTGACAGAGCTGTCTTTGAATTTACAGTACCTTTCTTCACCACTCTCTTAACAATTTTCTTCTTCTTGACAACCCTCGAAGCCAATTTACCAGAACCAGCAGTGCCAACTTTAACTGAATTCAGCACCTCCTTTTTCCCACGGGAATCATCAGCTCCCCTGGGGTGAGACCGGGAAGAACTATCATCAACATTCTTCTTCTTCTGCACAATAACCTCCTTCCCCGAACCAGAGCTATCATTCCCTTTCTTAGGCGACCTATTCAAGTCCACAACTACAACCGAAGACATCCTGACTGGTTGCTGCAATTGCACACCAGAATAATCACCATCAGAGCCGGAAACCCTCTTACTCCTCTCCCCATAACCCAAATCCAAAACAGGATTAACATTAAAATCAGGAACTGACACCGAAGGTGGTGCCACAACTGCCTTCGCCTTCGCCACCAGCGAATTGGACTCGAAAGAAATATCAATCTCAACAGGGCTGCCCTCCCTCTCATCCCTCTCCACCCCATGACCCAAATACTGCTCCTTTCCCCTGAAAAAACCATTGCCACACTCAGAACCATAACCCGGGTACCGTATCATCTGCTCAGACTCACGGTTCCTATGATTGTTATTAGGTTTAACAGTCTGAAGCCTAAGAAGAGCACTCTTCTTCTGCACCTGTTTCTTGGGAGGAGTGCGCGCGAATTCATGAGTATGAGTATGACCACCACACTCTCTACTATTCCCTCTACTATACCTACCCATCATACTATTCTCAGAATTACCATGATAATATTTCTCATTGTTAGAATTAGAATTACTACTCACTAAACCAGAAGAAGACTCGTGCAACTCTCTTCCTCTGTCTCTGTCACTCATCACCCACCTCTTACTGGAGGTTCTCCCCGCCACGTCGGCGTCGGACTCCACGGTGTAGACGCGGACATAGGGAGTGGGGTCCACATCGCCGCCCTGGCCAGGCACGTGGCGGTAGTTACTACCGCCGCCGCCCCTCCACGGGGGAATCTCCCTGGGGTTTTGCTCGTACGGATCGACGACGACGCGGTGGTGGTCGTTGTGGTGGTGGTGGCGGTCGGGATCGTAGCGGAGCGACTCGATCGGGGGCGGCGGCGGGAGGCAGTGGCGGTGGAAATCGCGGTCGAAATCGTCGGTTCTAGGGTTAGGGTTCCAGGTGAGTGTGGTGGCGGAGGTGTGGCGAGGGAGAAGGTCGTAGGGGATATGACGCTGTTGCTGTGATTGTAGCTGTGGCTGTGGTTCATCTTCTAGGGTGCGGTGTGGGACGGGTGTATAAGGAAATTGTTGGGGTTGAGGTGTGGGAGGGGTGTAGGGTTGCGGCGTGCGGTGGTAGGAAAGCGGCGGAGGGAGGTTTGGGGCCGGCGGAGTGTGGTGGCTGTGAGGTGTGAGGGAGGTGTATCGATTGCGATGTTCCTGAGGGTGGTGGTAGTGGTGGTGGAGGAAGTGGTGTTGATCCATGGCGGGGTTGAAATTGAAATTGAAGGAATGAAGAAATCTGAGATTGAGATTGAGATTTGTGTGCGATGGTGGGTGGATTTGATTGGATTGGATTTGAAAGGAGAAGAAGAAAAGGTATTATCTAATACGCGGATTTGATGAGGTTTGTTTATTGGACAATAATTGGGATGGGCTTGCGTGTGATTGCGTATTGCTTCTGCCTTTCTCGTTTCGGGTTTAACTCCATCATCCTCGTTCGACTTTTGAACTCTACTGGTCGGTTTTCTCTTCTTTTTTCCATTATAAATCTATTATAAACAAATAAAATCAGAGAAGATTAAATTATTATTCTATTTTAGAGGAAAATAAAATTTCAAAGATTTCTAAAAATTTCTAAAAATAAAATTAATAAAACACTGAGCAGGACCTAAATTGATTATTCACGCGTTTTTATCTCTTCTGATTTATCGAGGTGAAGCAAAGGACACTTTAATCCACTCAATAATAGGTCTTTTCAGATCTTGAACATAGTGTACTTAAGTTTGTCTTTTTTTGTATAATCTCTTGTTCTACTAGTGCATTATCAGCAATACTTCTATACAATGAAATTATGTTGTTATATATTTTTTTTGCACTCCATACATTGCAATGGAAGTATGTTTTCGTTGTACAAAATGTGTAATGGAATCATACTTATGTGAGAAGGATATTTTGAAATTTTACAAAAAGTCACCCTTATAGGTGGTGAGAATAACAATTTGGAGATGAAAATAGCAGCTCCCATAGGATTAACAATCTCTATTATTACTCTTAGAAAAAAATATCTTATCATACTCTAAAAAAAAAGCCCAAACAAAACCGAGGAGAAGAAACAATGGGGTGGTTTAGGAAATGAAGGAAGTATGCCAACATTAGCAACTCCTTGATTAGCCAAATTAAGAGATAAACCTTTGCATTGATCATATGGCGTGAACTTCAATTACAAGTAGAGAAAGAGGATTATACATTTAAAATTATTTCAAAAGTAATTTATACATTAGGTTGTGATTGTTTATTTTAGAATTAGTCTAGTAATTTTAACGTAGTGGACTTAATTCTATTAGTATTGGATACATATATATATATATATATATAGTTTTACATGTGACTAATGTTTACTATTTATTTTTTGTTAGGTAAATATGTGACATTGATTCCTTGTATTTTGGTTAAATGTTATTTCGTTGTAGTTATAACCAAATAATTTTTAATTAAAATAATATTTTTTTATATGGATTGAGGTATTTCTTTGGATTGAAATCACATGTTTCACTCTTTGTACTCACCAATGAAAATTTGATATGTTATTAAAGATAATTATCTTTATTTTTATATTTTTTTTATATATTCTTAATAATATCCTTAATTTAAATGAGATGTAAAATTCATATTGAGATACACAAAATGGGATAAAAAAGTAGGATGGGTGATTTCAATCCACCCCTTATATCCCTTTAATATAATCTCTTTTGGTTGATTGAAAAAAAAAATGATAATTTGTAATTGATTCTACCAATGTAAAATTATTATCCATATATCACTATTAAATCCTTACAAATATTAGACTCGAATAACCATAAAATCAACTTTAAGTATAAATAAAATTAATTAATTTCATCCTATATAATGATATTATTCCTAAATTATCCTTTTCACTCAAGTAGAGTAATATTTTTAATAAAAAAATTATTTATAATATCAAGTTTTAATGAAAACTTATTCGGAATAACTTTATTTTTTTTAATTGAGATTAGGAAAATTAAGTTATGTCAGTTAACTTTCTTAAATTAATTATTTCTTACTTATATTTAAGTTTGGAGAGAGTAACTTATACATTCAACTTTTAACTCTGATCTTACACCGTTACAAAAATTACAAGCCGTTCAACAATATTTCTACACAATTGACACCCTTTTTTTTCTTTTTCATTAAACACATTATATGGTTGATAGCAAATATCTATACTTAGATCACAGTAAAAACCAAATAATTCTGATGAACGTGTTAGTAAACACACATTCAGATTGAAACACAGTGAAAGGAAACAATCCAAAACAACCAGAGAAGAAATTGCCATTAACTTTATTAAAATTGATTGAGAACGAACCGTACTCATTATGCAGTGTTAAAGTACAACTTTTTCATCTTTTATTCCTCGCACTATAGAACATGTTACACTCGACCAAATTGAGATTAAGAACAACTGATATCAGTTAGAATCTGTTTAGATATAAAGTTAAAAATGTTTTTGACAGTTTTTCTAGTTAAAAATACTCTATATTTCTAATAAATAAACTCTTAAAACCACTTTTAACCTATATTCAAACAGTTTTTTAAAATAAAAACTAGCCTTACAAATTACAAGGCATAGTTTCCTTTACAATCAAGGGAAGGAGGAGGGCACACACAAACAACCTCTCATCCTAAACCCATCTATATAATAAAAACTTCCACTTTCCACAGCACATGCCAAAGATAAAAAAACTGAACATGCAGCAACACAGCAAAACTATCTACAAAAAAGGATTAAGATTCAAAAACACAATCCTTCTTCTTCTTCTTCTCTTTGCTTAATCAAAGCTTGATGAACGGCTCCACCGGCCTCTCAAGTAGTCCTCCAATGAGACGTTTTGCTCGACACTACACAACGAGAGGGAGTCGTCTTCCATATCAAGCAGTGCAAGTTTGAGATGTGACTGCAGATTGCAAGGTGATGGACAAACTTCATCATCAAGCATTTCTGGTGCTTCCATTGCATTAACTTCTAGTCTTGCCCACTTTATCACATCAGCATCACCTCCAAGGAGCTTAGAGATCTGTGGTCCAATGGAACAAACACCACATTTAACATTAACAATGTGATAATGAAATGATGTTCATATATGAAGATAAAGTACCACATGATATTGGATAGGCAATAGATAGATTAGCGTTTGTTTGGATAAATTTTTCTGTAAACGCTATCAGAAGGTAAAATAACTTAAACTTCTTTCCTAAGCTAAAACCAATTTATGCGCTTAACTTCTCCAAAAGCTGACGTGCATAGGCTGGTTTTATTTTGTGGGAGAAAAAGAAACTCAATTTTATCTTCTTATTTTATTCTTCCAAAAGTGCTTATGAACAAATTTATCCAAATCAAGGTTTAGTCCTTTTCCACAAGAAAACTCTCCCCAATTGGAGCAAAACATTTCTTCTTATCATTTCTATGGCATAGGGAGGACTCAATTTTCTACATAGCCAATTATAGTTTATAGATAACTTACAAGGCTCATTTGAGGCCTAGCTCTTGGAGCACGTCTGATACAAAGTGTGGCTGCCAAGACCATCTTTTCCATCTCTTCATGATCATAGCTATCACCCAAACTAGGATCTAACAATTGTAACACCTTACCACTATTTAGAATTGGCCTTGCCTGAAAAAGTTGACTATCAATTATTTTCCTCCAATACATGTGAATATAAAAGATGGAACATAGTACTCCTGTGTCCTCTGTTATAAGTAACAAAAATCACATTTCACACATATTAAGAAAAGTACTTGAGTGCATTAAATTCCAAATATTCTTCTTATATTACCTTGAAAAAATTGTTCAGTTTTTGAAAACATTTTGAAACTTGTTTAAAAAGAAACGATATTGTAGGAAGAGTATTGTTAAATGAAGCAAAAAAGTTAACTTTTACTTATAGTTGAGAACAAAATATATGTTTTTTTGTTGCTTATAACATAGAACAGAAGGAGTATATGATAAGGTAAAATAATATTGCAGAGACATACCCACATGACAATGCTCTCTTGACCTTTGGGATAATCAGCACTTATGGGTTTTCTCCCTGAAAGAAGCTCAAGAAGCACAACACCAAATGCATAGGCATCAATCTTGTCATTCACTTTACCATACATGAAGTATTCAGGAGCCATGTAACTGCATAAATGAGTGTGATACATAAGTTACAGATTATAACTATTTAAAATGCAAATTTTTGTATGACTGTTCAGTTATGCAGCAACTGAAAGTGCATACCCAAAGGTTCCAGCAACATCTGTGCAGAGTATTTGTGATGATGAGGTTGATGCCCATTTAGCAAGTCCAAAGTCAGAGAGCTGTGATAAAAATCAACAAAAACAGAATGAGGCCTAAGCCTGCCAACTACTACGAATGATTCAAAACTAACAAAATAACAATTAACATTTTCGATAAAAAAAAAAAAAACAAATGATTCAAAATATGAAAGTCAACCAACAAAAAGATGAACTACCTGGGGTTCAAAATCCTCAGATAACAAAATATTTGATGATTTTACATCACGATGGATCACAGATTGGCCTTCATTGTTATGTAGATACTCCAAAGCCTCAGCAACACCCATTGCCACCTTGTATCTCTCAGTCCAACCAAACACAATTGGATTTTTCTTATTGCCTATTTTGTCATTGCATCAAAAAAAGAAATTAGTAAGTTAACAAGGAGTCTGTTTTAATACAAGCTAACCGTGCTTTTGAGAGCTTCTTTATTGAAAATATAGAATCTTTTTCGGTAAAAAAGCTGTCAAAATCAACATTTCTAACCTTATATCCAAACAAGACAAAAACAACATAGAGTGAAAAATAGATAAATAAAGGTGATATAAGAATGTAGTGTGTGTACCATGGAGATTCTCTTCAAGGCTTCCTCTTGATAAGAAATCATAGACCAAAAGAAGATTATTTCCATCCTCAAAGCAGAATCCAAGGAGGGAAATAATGTTTTTGTGATTCAAGGTAGTGATGATTTCTATTTCTAGAACAAACTCCTTCAAAACATCATCAGACGGCTTTAAGATCTTAACTGCAAGTTCCTTGCCATCAGGAAGGTAACCTCTATAAACCTGACTACTCCCTCCTTTTCCAATCAAATTTTCTGAAAAATCATATAACAAAAACCATGTTATAACATTTTAACAAACAAAAAAGACTTTCTTTCGAACAAATTGATCTCAGGAATCAAACATGTACAAGATACCAAGAGGTTCTAGTTAAGATAGTTGAATACGTGAGTGTTGTAAATTCCCTGCTATGCTTTAAATTCCATATGAAAAAAAGAAGTACAAGATAAAAAATACACACCTGGCAAGAAATTTGATGTTGCCAATACAAGTTCTTGGTACTGAAACAATCTGCAGGTGGATGAGTATTTCTCATGGAGGCCCTCCAACTCCTTAGGAAGGCTTATTGAATGGCGTTCGGGCGAACTAGCAGTCCCTATTTCAGCATCAACCGGAACAAGAGCACCACTCTTGCTGTCTAGAGCCAGAAACTGGTCCTTATTCATGTCACAATTGTTAGTTCTTTGATCATGATGTGCAGCATATGAAAGATCTCTAGTGGGCAACTGCATTGCCCATTGAACCACCGAGGTCTGGCGCAGCAGCGATCTTCCAGAACCTTTTCTGTCGGATACAATCATCTTACGAAGCAGAGGCCAACCCAGTTTGGAAGAAGCAGAATCATCATTGGTCTGCAGCACAGGCACTATTGCCAAAGGCTCGTTCAAAGGATTATTGTTATTGTCATTGTCGTAGTCACTGCCATCACCACAAGACTCTTGTTGTTGTTCTTCCGAAGAAGAACAACAAATAGAGCACCTCTTCTTCTCAACGAAATCTTTAGAATCAAGAAGAGCCTTAGCCAAACTGTGATCTGAATATTCACCCTTCTCATGCATCCCAAAACCAACAACATCTTCATCTAGCACTTTGGAGCTCTTGCTGAGTGCCCTGTGAATCGAACCCAACAACCCGGTTCCGCGATCCTGATCAAGTCCTGCAACAAACCTCCACACGCCAATCAGATTTCACAATTCATCATCACAACACACAGAACAAGGAGAATCCAATCCATGGAAAAAAAAAAAAAAGACACCACCTTTTAATTCAGCACTGTTAGTTGCGGGTGACCCTTCTTTCTTGAACACGATTTTCCCGTTATTAACAGCAAGAACCCAACAATCTTTTGGTAACTTCTTAGCACAGTACCTTGCCACGGATACACATGGCCGAATTATATGAAGGCCTTGAGAACTTCCAACTATGATGTGCGTTGCAGGATAAGAATTTGCTTCTCGAACCAAAATTCTCCTCACTGATGAACCACGACATATTTTGAACTTGAGATCCACCTGAAAAGAGAAATTGAAATAAAAAAACTCATATTTTTCACAAATTCAAAGCATCAATTCCCCCATAATATCAAGAATTGAGTTACAGATTTAAATTTGTGTGTCCTACATAATATCAAGAATAAAAAAATGGGGTCTTTGAGATCAAAACGTTGCGGCCCCATGCATATTTTTTTTCATTATAAAAAAATGGTGACAAAACCACCGACACAATTTTAAGACTTTGAGAATATGACTCATAGAGAGAGATGTTGAGAAACACAACCTGTTTCAAATTGCAGAATCCTTCATAAACGGCAAGAATAGAATCAAACGCTTTGACAAGCGAAAACAGAGATGATTTTCCTTCTCGATTCACAATTTCTACACCAACCCATTTCACCAAAAAAGATTAAAAAAAATAAAATAAAGATGTCAAACTACACACTAAAAATAGAAAGGACAAAACTTAGATGTAGTTCCATTGCTATTTTTGATGCTGTCTTCGATCAGAATTAGACTTCAATCTCGATAATAATGTTTGTATAAGTTGATTACCGAGATGAAACTCCAATTCTGATCGAAGAACAATGAACTAAGAAACACTGGATGAACTTTGTATGAGTTTAATCCAAATTAGAAACACACATGTGATGATTTTTTTTCTTTTTTATTGTTTATACCATCATTGCCAAGAACATGAAGAGCAACCACAACGTCACCGGGCTGAGCCACTTTGAACAGAGCCCAAGTCAGCAACTCGGTGCTGCAGTGGGAGTCGGAGTCCATCTTCATTCCCACCACCACCGTGCGGCCGCCGGCGCCACCATCTCCAGCGGTGGCAGGTGGCAGCAGCAGCATTTTCATGCTTCAACTCTTTTAACGTTGTTGTTGTTGTATGTTATCCTTTTATTGTTGTTGTCGGTGGTCGCGTTCTTCTTCTACGATGATGTTGTTGTTGTTATGAGTCATGAATGACATAAAAAGCGTTTGGAGAGGGGGATTTGGAGGTTGGAACAGAGTTTGGTTTTGGTTTTAAAGAGAAAAAAAAGAGGCCAAGAATTTGAGTGCAGAGAGAAAAAATTTATTACTATTATTTCAGTATTTTGTGTTGTGTTCTGCTAATTTAACGATAGTGGGACAGTACGTAGTATTTTATTAAGTAGCATGGGATTTTGACCACTGGGTCCCACGAAGAAAATGATGAATGACATCATTTTTTTTTTTATCTAAATCTGTTTTTTTTTATCATTAAAAAAAATAAAATTGAAAGCAGTTGAATGGGGATTTGGAATCTACCACGAAGTGATTCTTTTGGGTCAACGTGGAAACTGGAAAGAGAATATTTTTGAATAAAAAAAACAACAGTGAATGGAGAAAATAAATTGGTGGGGATGAGAAAGATAAGGGAGGGTGATTCAAGTTCGGAATAATAATTTTTAAAAATCATGATTCTTATGAATTAGTAAAAGAGAAAAATGTTGATACTAAGCGTAAAATATCAATCAATCACAAATATTTATTTATAATAAGTAAATTAATTTTAATAAAAAATTTAAAAATCGTTAAAAAGTGTGCTATGATTAACACGCCGTAAAACTATTAGAATTCTCATTAAACTATTAGTAAAATTTGTTTGGCTGGGCATAGATATTTTTTAAAATATTTTATATTCTTATCTCTCCTTTTTATTCACTTTTTAGAAGATGCTAAATTGCTAATCATGATGCTTTGCGAAATAGTGATAATTTTAAATCTGGAAATATTTGTTTGCATTGAATTGGATATTATATCTTATCATAATTCCTTTTGTTAGCAAAAAATAATAAATGGTTGGAGATGGAGTGATTGCTAAATCGTACAATTCGTTACAGAGAACCTTTCACAAAAGATGGTTGATAGCAACAATTTTTTAATCAATAAAAATGATTTTTCTCTTTATGCTTTTAGGTGTATATTTTTTTTAATTGGTTAATATTAATTGTTAATATAATTAATATTTTTGTTAATTGAAGGAGTCAAATCCATAACTTTTTCATTCTTTTCATTCATCTTTTATCGTTAGACCATTTGTCATTTTGAATAGAAAAAAAAAAAAGAGAGTAAGATATATAATAATAAGTGACATAATGAGATAACATTAATGAAAAAAATAATTTTAAAAGATAAAAAATGTTGTTAAAAATATTATATGTTTAAATGTGTTTCCCAACAAATAATTTCATTTTTTTTAAAGAAAAATGCAAACATAATTGATAATACACTATCAAGAACCTTTTCTTTGGTCAAATTGGAATCATTTATGTTGAAATTACTTTTAAAAAATATTTTCCTAGTCAAAGAACGTTTTATACTTTTTTTTAATTTATCCCAGATTGAAAATTAAGAGTATTTTTTAACTCATTCAATTAGAGACTAATTTCATTTGTGGTATATGATTATGATTGACCCAATAAAATTTTATACTTAGTAAAAATTAAATACAAAATCTTTCACTAAATTGGTCATATATATTTCTAAACTTATTAGAACCTACAACTACTGTTGCAACCTTTGGTTTAAAAAAGTCACGCTTTAATTTGCTTTGTTTTCAATCTTTTATATTAACATCTATATATGATCAATCTATATCAATGCATATGCTTTTGAATAATTAAGTAGGCATGATGTCTATGTTTTTGTTTTGGTTAAGTTCTGAGCTGTAAAGGCACAAAAAAACTAGAGATAGATCGGTTACCCTCTTTTCTCTTCATTCAGCTGCACTACCAGAATTATCTTCATTTTCCCCATAATTAATGATTGATGTATATAGAATTTATGAAAGAAAGATTGATTGATTATTCCATTAAGGTAAAATTATGTTGCTGTTATTGCAAGTGGCGTGTTATATTGTTGTTCAAATGGATGCTGATGTATTAAGTCTTGTCTCATTTTCTCTTTCAAAATAAGTAATCTTTTTAAAAACAAAAGCATGAATATATAAGAGTATGTACAGATTAAAGCATTTATCGTGTAAATTGGCACATGATGATTTTCTTGTGAGATGGATTACTGCCTAATTTTGTAGATAAACATAATTAATTAAATATTGATAATAGATATGTTTTAAGCGAAGGAACATGATGTAAAATAATTTTAAACTCATGGTACATAAATTTTTTTAAAAAAAAAAGTGATAATAATACTTTATATTTTATTTTACACTTTTCATATAATTGATGAAAATTTATTAAAAATTACTATTTTGGATAGTTCTAATAAATTTTAAGATTGCATCTCTATCGTTTTAATTAAGAAATGAATTGATGATGCTTTAGAGCCGCCAGGAATGGTTATTGAAAGTTATTGACCATAATATTCTATTTCTATGTTCAGTGAACATAGATTAGTTTATAGTTTTCGATAACTTTATTATTATACATATTGGATAAAGACGATAAAAGAAATGTAATGTAATTTCTATGTTCAAGTCATGTTTTTTCGTTCAATTGAATTCGAAACTGCACCAAGGCACGTAACTCCTTCATTTCGTAGATGCTACATGTACAAAGGATTTAATTTCCAGTCTAATAATTTAATCTTAAAATATTCACTAATATTTTAGGATTAAATCTTTTACATTTTTTGTGTTTTTTTTATACTTTGATGATCGTTTATGTTTTAAAATGGTCAATTTCATCATTTATTTATTTTGTTTTAAAAAAATAACAACATTCTTTTAAAAGTAAAAAAAAAAAAACAATTCAATTAATTTTTTATTTTTTTTTAGAAATTAGTCCTTTTTCTTGGACGATATGATTATTTATAACATATATCTTAATTATTGTAAACAAATTACTATAACAAAAAATAAAACTTTTTTTTATATTTTTAAATGGTAATATTTTTTATAATGTAATATTTTCGTAATTATGTCTCATAATTTACTAATCCCTCTTAGAGAGACATCTAATAATGTCATCTATATTGTGAATTTAATTTTGAAGAATTTGTTAAAATTTAATGTTTGAACCTATGAAAAATAATAACATTAGTTATACAATTAAGTTTTATCTATTTGTTATGTTTAATGTTTGATACTAAATTTTCATACGAAAGAGAATTAAATAAGTTTGATGTTTAAAAATTTTATAACTTATTAATAAATAAATTTTTAAATAATTTTATTTAATGTCATTATAGATTTAAATAATATACTGTTCATATAATACACGAATCAAAATAAAATTAATACGAATATTAAACACAACAAATTTGATAATATGATTTTTTTTTTATACCACATTATTAATATATCATATTTTTTTATACATCTAATAACTAAATTTTAGTTTTTTATCTATTGATAAAAGAAACGAATGTGTCGACACATTAAAAATACGAATATCACCTATTTAACCTTTGTTAAAAGAAAATTAAAAGGGTGGGGCTGAAATTTAATAAAGGAGAGGGTAAAGTTGAAGTATATGGTGGGCGGTGAAGGGGCCGTGAAGACCCTAACAATCAATGACCTAACCTTAACAAAGTTATCTATTCTCTCGCCGCCACGTGCTGCTTTAAAGTACCGTCCACGTGGCGTGCCATCTTTTTTCACTTCTATGTTCAACGTTCATCGCCACCAACCAAAATGCTCACACGTGCACCCCTACTTAATAGTCCCCTTTTTCTTTTGGTAAATAACTAAAGTTGAATGAATAAAGATAATTTAAGATAATTTTATATTATAATTTGTGTTATAATTTATTATTATTTTAATTTTTAAAATAATTTTATAAATAAAAGAATTTAATAGAAATTAAAAAAATTATAGATAACAAATATTAAGATCGAATAATAATATAAAATTATTTTTCATGATTTATTCCTACATTAATATTTTTCTCAAATAACTATTCTACCTACCTCTAAATTATACCGTACGATGTGACGGCTAATTCCAATATAGTATGAGTTTACTCAATTGACTTGAAGATAAATCTTACTATATTAGACTAAACTACTAAATTAGTATATGAAAATGTAGTAAATTGTTACTTAGTTCTTTAAAGAATCAAATTATCACTTAAGTCTTTTAAAATTTATTTTTTTCTAATATTTTAGTAAATTCATTAAAAAATAGTTTAAATATCAATTATATTGCATGTATTGAATTACCACGTATTATTTATGTATGTATCGTCTATTATCAAGTAGATAAATACACAGATTGCAGTGTTACGTAGATATCAATATTAATTCTAATGAAAGTTTTTAAGAGTTAAAAAGTGAAAAAAAAATTACATTTTTAGGGACTTAAATGATTTTTTTATACTCTTAGAAATTTAAATAATAGCTTAAAATGTTATACATTTGTTGAGTTTAAAGTGACCGTACTTCATTGTATTTTTTAACATATTCTTTGGAATATAATTTTTATTATAACTTAAATTTATTAAATATTATAAAATTTTATGAGTTATTTTCTTTTATTGGGTTTCATTTTAATTTTTAATAAATATTAATTGATAATAAAGTATATATCGGAAAGAGTATGTTACTAACAATACAATTCTATAATAATAAAATTTGATTTAATTAGTAAGAATAAGACTTATATTTGATAAGGATGTATGTTCGAATATCGTTGTCTATATAAATATTTTATTGATGAATGATATTTAATAATTTATGTAAGTGTTTAATAAATTTTAAGACATATTTTAATCATGATGATGAGTATGAAATCAATTCAGTTAAACTTTTAATGATGATCATGTGATGTGTTATTTGTACACTTTTGGTGGTTTCCATTTTATACAAGTTACTCTAGGACAATCACAATTATAAGCGAGAGAAAATAACGATAAGATACATCGTTTTCAGAGACAATAATGCATGTATTGAGATTAAAAGTACAACAAAGAAAAACAACTTATATTTATCAACTCTCTAAAAACTAGCCCCAAAGTGGGTTTAATGGGTTTCGTCGTTTGCAAAACTTAGATATGATTCCTCATTTATATATTTTGCACTTTCGATCACTTTTAATAAATTGTTTGGTCCTTTTGCGGTCTAATTTTGTAGACAGTGATGTTATTGCTCTTTTGGTGATATGATGCGAAAAAAGACGAGAGTAATTAAGTATCTACTAAGATACTTTGATGTTTAAGAGATAAGTGAATATGCATGTACACGATTTAATAATTAGGGATAAATGGATAATAGTGTACCAAAGTAAGTAATAAGCACTTTATTTATTATAGACTATGATTGGGGCAAGACATAAACATGGTAACTGTGTGACAGTGACTGGATTGTGATTTGTGTGATGCACGTTAACTGCATCCATAAAACACGAGTTTTAGTTAGGGGGTTCAAGCTCTCAAGGTTGAGTTGAGTTGAGTGGAGTAATTTAATTGGGTTACAAATTAGGTTGTATTTGTATTGCCGTTTAGTTTTTGAAGGTGGGTTACCAATAATTTCATAATTTCTAGTCAACGTGGGATCTCGAGAGTAAAGTTTGCAGGATTTGACGCATCTAGGATCTTATGTAGTGTTTGGTATAAACGAGAGAAACAGTGAAGATAAAAATAAAAAAGAAATAATTTAGAAAGTAAAGTATTGTTAAAATATATATTAACGTTATATTATATTGTTAAATATTATTTTTATATTATCTTCTTATCGTTATATTATATTATTAGATATTATTTTTATATTATCTTATTAATTATTATTTTTATTTATTTTTATATGATGTAATCAATTATGGAGGATTTTCTTAATATAAATAGAGATGATCATTCTAATATCGTATTAAAATCTGATTCAATTTTATTTTTTTTCTTTTTTTTTCTTTCCTTCAAAGTGTCGTGAATAGTGCGTGATCGGTACCACACCTCTGTAAAGCTGCTGTTTACCATTGTCAATCAATTTTTTTCTCGGCACGTACACTCCATGCGTGGTCACTAAATCAGTGTGTGCCACTTTTTCCGACATTTCCATTCACCGCTAATTGCTCCTTAGGGTACGCCTCGTTCCGGCAAACCTTCCCACCCTACTATTTGACATTTTTTGTGAAGTTCTCTCATGGCCACAACTCTCGCTCCTACAGTTCTTACTATGACGTGGTACATGAACAACTATTGCATATCTCCACTTCGCATACTTTTGGACACCCATCCACGTTTACCGGGGATTCCTCTGCCCTCGTCTCTCACTCCTCTCATTGTAGGGGTCATGGTGGAAGACATGGTAATGGTTCTGGACGTAGTATTCATTGCACTTATTGCAGAATCTTTGATCATATTGAAGCCAAATGTAGGATAAAAGCTCGATTGCAACCTCAGTTACCCTTTTTGCTTTCGATATTACTATCTATATTAAGAAATATAATGAACCTGTTACCGTTGTAGCTCAGTCTGGTAATCCTATGGCTTTTATTTTTTAGTCCTCCTTTGTTGGACCTTGGATACTTGATTCCAGTGTCTCTAATCATATGACTGGTAACCAATCCCTTTTCTCTTCCTTAACCTTTTCAAACTCCTTGCCCTATGTTACTCTCGCAGATGGCTCTCAGATTAAAGTCCGGGGGCATCGGACAAACCCATCCCCTTCCTCAACTTTCTTTACACTTTGTCTTATTTGTTATCGATTGTCCTTTTAATTTAATTTCTATTAGCTAACTTACTTGCACTCTTGATTTTTCTATCTTGTTTGAAACAGGATCGACGCAATGGACGGACGATTAGAGTAGGACATGAGTCTAGAGGATTATATCAGCTTACGCCTCCGGTTGCTTGTATCTCCTCTATCTCTCCATCTCTCGCACATCAATGCCTTGGACACCCGAGTCTGGAAAAATTACGTCTTTTAGTTCCTAGTTTTTCTAAAGTTTCATCTTTTCAATGTGAGTTATGTCAACTAGGCAAACATAGTCGTACTAATTATAGTCCTCCCGTCAATAAGTGTGTTGGGTTACCTTTTACTTTAATTCACTCTAATATTTGGGGTCCTAATCAAGTTTGTTCCACATTAGGATATTTTTATTTTGTCACATTTATTAATGATTTTTCTCGTTGTACTTGGGTGTTCCTAATGAAGAATAGTTCGAATTTTTTTCTATTTTTCAAATTTTTTTTTATTGAGATTCAAAATCAGTTTGGCTCCTCAATTAAAATTTACGAACTAATAATGCAAAAGAATATATGTCATCTCAGTTTTAGTCATTTTTAAACTCCTAAGGGATTCTTCATCAAACATCTTGTGCCCACACATCACAACAAAATGGTGTTGCTGAACACAAAAACCGCCACTTGTGGAAACCGCTCGCACATTTCTTCTTCACTATAATGTTCCACTTCGTTTTTGGGGAGATGCTCTCCTTACTACGTGTCATTTGATTAACTGCATGCCTTCATCGGTTCTTAACAATCAGATTCCTTACTCCATCTTATATCCTAAATAGACTCTTCACCATGTTCCTCTTCGTGTCTTTGGGAATACATGTTTTGTTAATGATCTCACTCCAGGTAAAAATAAACTCTCTGCCAAGTCCCTAAAATGTATTTTTCTAGGATACTCCTGCCTTCAAAAGGGTTATAAACGTTTCTCTCCTTAACTTCAGCGATATCTTGTCTCTACTGATGTTATATTCTTTAAGACTACTCTTTTCTTTTCCTCCACAATTGAAAATGTCTCTCTGGAGGTCCCATTTATTATTCCAGCACCACTTGTTGCTCGCACTCCACCTCCATTACTCAACTACTACCAACGGACATAGCACACTGGATCCTCCAGCATCATCTCCTGCTCCAAACGTCCTTGCACCTCTTGTTTTGATGTGTTTATTTAAAGAGAAATAATATTACAAAGATAGAAAAATAAGATCATACCCTTGATATATAAAACCATTTCATAAAAAAAAATATAAAACCATTTGATTGACAACAAAAAGACAAAATTTGGATAAAAAGATCAATATCTATTGTATGTACTGATATATTTTCTGATGGATAAAAAGAATGGAATCCACTTATTTACTTATTATTCCCTCCGTTACATTTTAAATATAATTCTAGAATTTAAAAATTGTCCCAAAATAAATGATATTTTCACTTTTTAAGTGAGTTTATTATTATCTTTCTAATTTATTTATAGTTAATAATTGTGTCTGTAACATATAAATGTTATGTATTTATGAAAAAAATGATTATTTTAATAAAATTGATTACAACAATGTTATATTTATTCTTCTTCTCTTAATTTGTGTAAAGACCTAGGTAAAAATTCATGTATTCAACCTAATTAATCTTAATCCGTCAAATATTATAGGTATCTTTTAATCTATTGGGTCAAATACTAATCTCTCTCATGATATATGATATATGATTATCGTTAATTTAAATTTTTTTTACACATAATAAAAATTAATTGCGAAATTTCCAGCTAAATAAATTGTCTCCACACTATGAAGATAGTTAGACCTTATATCGCCATTGGACCAACACGTTCCAACGTTGTAGTATACGGTGTTCTTAATTTTCAGAATATCAAGAGTGGAGGAACGAATGGATTGTCACGTATTTTAGATGAATGTCCTATTATCGTTCCCAGTTTCTAGTTGCACATTGTGATCACCTTGAGAGTGTCAATATGTAACCAAAGTACATGAATGTTCCTCTCGTTCTGTTTCTAGTTGCACTTCGTGGTCACTTGTGAGTTGTGAGGGGGTTAAGTAGGTATGGTTAGAGTTTTTTTTTTTTTTTTTTTTTTTTTCTGGAAAGTATATGGTTAGAGGTTGGAAATTAACAAACTTAAAAATTGGATATTTAAAATAAATATTATGCAAAAACAAACTGTAAATGTAGAGAAAAGAAGAATAACATCATAGTGTATGATCATATTTGCATGTTAAACTTCTCTAGGAAAAATTATAGAATAAAAAATATAAAAAAATGATGAAATAATTTTTTTTTATAAGTTAAAATTGATTTATTTAATAATTAATTTGTAAAAATTATACATCTTTTTAAAAAAATTATATGAAAGAATTTTTATAAATTAATTACTAAAAAATTAATTTTAACTTATAAAAAAAATTATTTTTGACTTAATACTCATTTAGATCCTATTATTTATTTATTTTTTAATTAAATTTTGATATTATTTGTTTAATCAATTAAATCTTAATATTAATTTTTTAATCTTAATTGAGTTTTGATAAATGGATATTAAACTTTTATTTTTTTCTTCATATTTTTTTAAAAGTCCATTTAGATAAACTTATTTAAATATAACCCATACTTACTATTGTAAAATGTGTCCGATCGACCACTATTTACACGTACACATAAGAGAGAAAAGAAAAAAAAATTAAAATTAAAATTGGAAGGAAAAAGAATGAAAAAAAAATTAAAATTTTATTTCTTAAAGTGAACTTTTCATTTATTTTTCTTTTCATTTTTTCTCGAAACAAACAAAAGAAAATGCATTAATCTTCGTGGTTTTCTCTATTTTCTTTCCATACTACCAAACATAACATTAGTATTATTGTACCAATCTCTGTTTTCTTTCACGATCGTGCAAAGTATGAGATTGTTCTCTAATTTTAATATAAAAATAGTCAAAATTTTCTTTTGCTCATTAATTTTACATATAAATTTTATCTTCTATCTTTTAAATTTGGTTCAACGTGATCCATTGTTTCTTTAGAATTAACCGTTGTTAATAGTTTCAACATAATAGTTGTAAAAAAAAATAAAATAGTTTCAACATAATAACGTTAAAAATCGTCGCAACATAATATTTTCTTGGCTTATAAAAAAAAAACATAATATTTTCTTTTGTGGAGTACTTCTCCACCTATAATTAATACACTGGTAGTTAAAAATTACAATTATAATATTTTTAAATTATAAAAATTTAAAACTCCTTTGCAAAGAATTAATTAATTTTTGTGCGATTTCGGGAATGGATCTTTTTGCATTGACATTTTTAGTGCAGAGAATCATGATCCATTCATTAAAAATTAGTACTGTCTTATGAAGATTTTTAATTGTCATATGTTAAAATAATTAACAACGCTAATTCTAATTGACGAAAAATCAAATTTATTACATAAATAATTAAATTAATTTTTTAAAAGTTAAAAAATCAAATTAAATCTAAAAAATAAAATAAATGATAAAAAATATAATTTGACTATTGAAAACGGGACCTAATATAGCAAAATATCTCCTCTATTAAATAGAATTACAAATTTGTCTTGTTTTTTGGGGGGTACAAATTTGTCTTTCTTTTGCAAGAAAATCATTCAAAGAATCTCAACCTTTGAGATGATATATACATATATTCTCTATACTATCAGATCTTATCAACAATAATGGAAGAGATACCACGGTCTCTTTATAAGTATTAATAATTGTCAAATGTATTTATTATTATGGTCAAATTTGAATAATAATAACTAGAATTTTTTTTTATGCAAATAAGGAAAAACTTGGAAGGAATTTTAATTACATTTGTATTAAATATTGTTGAATGTATTAATTATTATGGTCAAAAGTGAAAGGTATCCAACATTTTTCTTTATGAAAAAAGCAAGCATTTAAAATCTTAAATTAAATATATATAATATTTGCATTATACTCAACATTAAGCCTTGTTTTCAATTGAGAACTATAGAATGGGTGAGATCTACATATTGTTAAACCAATAGTGAAACTAAAAACAAAAGACAATACAATGGTTCATAATTTCTCTTCTCGTGTTGTGTTGGTGTTTCTTTTATTTAATGCATCCTCTTATGCAATCCCTATCGAGCAAGTGAAATCGATTTGCAAACCAACAAAAAAACCCTTCATTTTGTTTCTCTCTTCTCAACTCAAAACCTAATGCAAACCTTGTTAGCCTTACCCAATACACCATTGACACAACAAATACAAATGTAACCAATACAATCAAATTAATCAATTCTTTGATTGCAAAGTGTTAATGATCCAAAGGCAAAGAACCATTACAATTCTTGTTTGGAACATTTCAAGAATGCCCTTGATGATGTTGATTACACTCAAGAGTTGTTGAAGAAAGGAGACTACCAAGGTGTGAATGTAGCTGCATCTTCAATACAAACAGATGTTGATGACTGTGTTTCTGGAGTCACCATATGATCCTCCCTATCATGATCCCTCCATGCTTCCAAAATATGCTGTCATTGTAGATTTGGTTGTTGATATTACTCTTAGCATATCAAATTCTTTGTTTCATAATGCTTGAAAGTTTAAGACTCGTTATTTTATTCTTTGATAATCTTTTATTTAATACGCCAATAAAATATGATAATGTTATCTCATTGTTTATCGTATCATGTTGGTGCAATGTATTTTCTATCTTGAGGAGGGTAGCTAAATTAGAATTGACAAAATAAGATATGATTTTTTTCTCCCTTCTCTAATTAATATTTCTATTTAAATAAATGAATTTTCTTTTCCTTATTTGCTTCATATCTACAAAAATTCATCATTTCGTATAAATTTTAACTAATCATGTAAAAGAGTATCAAAAATTGATAATTCTTTTATTTAATCAAACATAGTTAATATTATATCCATTGATTATCAGGTTTGTTATCTAGCACGCACCAAACATCAAATATAATTAAAATTTTATCATATTTTTACATACCATGTTTTTATCCTCCTATCATGCTTTGTGTATCCTATCCTATCTACCAAATCTTAATGTTTAGGCATGAAATCACATATTTAATAAAAGTTTATTCTTCAAGTAATACTTTATTTGACTTTGTTAATTCCTTCTAATTTATTCTTGTATTAAGATTTTGTTTATCTATATTTTTTTTTGTCCTATCATAAATATTTTTCAACTCACTGGATCATAGACTAAGTATTATAGTATTATGATTGTTGTTAACTTAAAAAGTTTTTCACATGACAGAAATTAAAATATGATATTTTTTACTAAATAGATTGTTAGAATCTTAAGTTGACTCATGAACTCGTACAATTCTACACATCACAAAAGGGTTTATGTGCTGAATTGAACTGTGTCCATGATCCCATGAGATCGTCCACCGATAATATGTGTTGTTGTCATTGAGAATCGTCTTCTAAAAAAAATTTCTTCCAAAATGTTTGATTTGTGAGTGTAGTGTGACACAATGTTTGGGACTAAAGTCTTTATCGTAACACCGGTGACAATGTAACTCAAATCATTTCAGCTGTTTTGGAGAAAAAAAACAAAACATTTGAAAACCAGCTTAAATATAAAAAAAAAAAAATTTAAAAAGTTATTTTGATGAACATCAAAATTTATAAATAAAGGTAATCATATCAATTATAAATGTTATTAATGGTTGATTATACATCAATTGATTCTGCTTTTATTCTAGTTGATAAAGCATACAAAACTTTTTTTTAAAATAATTTAAAAGAATTAAAGGGAGTGTATTGGATTAGGATTTTAAAAGATTATTTTGGCATAAAAAAAATCTTATGGATTTTAAAAACTTTGTAGGAATATAAAAACTTTTAAAGATTTTTTTATAAGACTTTTGTGATTAAGATTTTGTAATTTGGATTTTAATGAATTTATAAAATAAGATTTGAAAAGATATGGATTTATAAGATTTGAAATGACACTATGGATTTTTAGAAAAATAAATAAATCATATCTACTAAACAAAAACCAAAAATAGTGTGCATGGAAAATTTCATTGAGCACAAACTAGTCATTTAATTCGTAAAGTGATAGCGAAAAATAACAACAAAACATTAGTCCAAAAATATAAAATATTTAATTCGTAAAATTAATAATGTCATCAAAATATAAATCAAGGAATTCAACAAAAAAAAAGACATATAAAAAACATAGTTAAGTAGAACTAGAAATTTATTAAGAAATGATTAAAACATTAATCATTTTCCTAACTTGAAAAATGTCCAAGATAAATATTTTTCTGGTGACATCCGAACGAACAAGTCCTCCTGTGCTTTAGTATTAAACAAATCATCCATCATGTAACGAGTTGTGTCATCTAGATCTGAGATTTATTTCATCCCAAATATTACTTGATTGTTTGTCTCGGCTGAGTTAAAACTTCTTCCATGTTCAGATCTATTTCTCTTATGACGACTTTTTTTTTTTTTGTTCAAGTAGGAATTTCTGAACCTAAAGGGAAATGAGATAGTGGACTACATTGGTTAGGTGATTATCATATGAAAAGTCTCACTTGAAGCAGAAAAATATGAGAGATTGGGTAAGATTGTTTATTGGATTTGATATTTATATAATCAACTAAAAAATCCATAAAATTTATCAAAATCCAATCAAGAGGATAATCTTTCAAAATTTTTATGATTTTAAATAACAGATAAATTTTTTTAAATTCCATTAGAATATTATAAGATTTCATTATCTCAAAAAAAAAAATCCTGATAATCTTAATTGAATATTATCAATTTTTTTTTATTTAACAATTTTGATTGAATATCTAAAATATTTTAAAAAAAAATTCTTACAAGAGTGTTTGATTGGTGAGTGTAGTGTGACACAATGTTTGAGACTAATATCTCTATCGTAACAGTGGTGACAATGTAACTCACATAAACCTTATTTGGGAATTAACCTGAAATGATTTCAGGTGTTTTGTAATAAATTAAGTTGTTTTGGAGAAAAAACAAAACGTTTGAAAACCAGCTTAAATATATAAAAAAAATTAAAAAAAAGTTGTTTTGATGAAGATCTAAATTTATAAATGAAGGTAATTATATCAATTATAAATGTTATTAATGGTTGATTATACATCAATTGATTCTGCTTTGATTCTAGCTGATAAAGCATACAAAACTTTTTTTTTAAAAGTTTAAAAGAACTAAAGGTAGCTATTGGTTTCTAGATATATTTTTTATTTTTTAATTTTCATTTTCATTATCTGAAAACATATTTTATTTTAAAATTTTTAAATATTAAAAAATTTATTTACAAGAGTGAAAAAGTTGAAACCGAAGTTGAAAATATCATATCTTTGTTTTCAGTCTCTTTACTACTAAATAATTTTTCTGAAAATATTTTTAAAAATTAAAATAAATGCATTTTCAATTAGACTTTTTATTTTTATTTTTATGAAAATGAAAACAAAAAATCTTAAAACAAAAAGTGTTTCATAGAGTGTTAAACTCAAGTAATGTCGATTTTAAAACAAAACGATTAACACCACAATACTAGATAATAGGAAACATACAGAGTTATCATCGGGAATATAGAAAATCACAAGCAAACATAAACAAAGAAAAAATTACATGCCAAAAGATTTTCGCCATTAGTAAAATATTTGGATTTAGTGTGCCACACTACGAAGAACAATAGTCTCAAGAGGGACTCCAGGTCCAAAACCAAATAACACACCCCAGTCAAGCCCTTCACCCGATGTAGAAAGTCCTTTTTTTTTTTTAGTTCTTTCTCATCTCATCCAAGATGAAAAACACACAAACACTTGCCATATTACCATACTCACTAAGAACATGTCGACTACCTCGAATTTTTTCTGGCTTCAACCCTAACTTCTCCTCAATTAGGTCTAAAATGGCTCGTCCACCAGGATGCACTATCCAAAAAATAGAATTATAATCAGAAATGTTCAACAGTTTGAATGCTTCAACCATAACAACCTCAATGTTGTTCGCAATAAGCCTGGGAACATCTTTGTGAAGGTGAAATGTTAAGCCAGCTTCACGAAGGTGCAATGCCACGGCTCCTTCACTATTTGGCAATATAGTTTGTGAAGTCCACACTAGTTGAAACAAAGGCTTCTCAACATTTGGTATTATGTCTGACCCAACAATCACAGCCGTAGCACCATCTCCAAAGAGTGATTGCCCCACAAGGTTGTCCACATGCCTGAAGTTAGCGGTTTCTACTAAAAAAAATTATACTTAACTACTAATATTTCTCGATAAAAAAGTAAAAGCACACGAGCACCTTTGTTGTTTTCGGCTAAGTCTTTGGCTAAGCGAAGAGCCGTGCCGCCAGGGAAGCAACCTTGTTGGTACACCATGTAACGCTTCACATTAGGGTAAAGGTTTAGGAGTTTGGTGAGTTGGTAGTCTGCACCGGGCATGTCGTTGCTAGTTGAGGTGCAAAAGATGAGATGGGTGATTTTGGATTTTGGATGGCCCCATTCATTGATGGCCTTTGTTGCTGCCTCTTTTCCTAGCTTTGGCACTTCCATCACCAACAAGTCTTGCCTTGCGTCCAATGAAGTGCCATGTGCTCGCCTATGTTGGGATTCTCCTTCAAGATTTCTTCAGTCAAGTGCATGTCTCTCTTCTTAATCATTGACTTTTCTCCTGAAATTTTTCATGCATATTTGGGTCAAGTGTTATATATATATATATATATATATATATTTATAATGAAATGGTAGTTATTAATTGTTAGTGGAAATGAGTCAAACCTACCACCTTTGTTTCTCTCTTTTCCTTTTAACCTTCAGACCAACCTTTTATTAAATGGTCTTGAAATATAATTTGTTTATAGTTTGAATTAATGTTTATGTATATAACATATATTTAAATAACTTAAATTTGGGTTATATGTTATTTTTGTCACTAAAAATTAAATTTGTCTTCTTTTATTTTTTAATTTTCAAAATATTTTTTTATTCCTTCCAAACTAGTTTTTGGCAGTTTGAATGAATGACAATTTTTTTTATTACATTATGCGTGATATGAAGAGAATTCAAGGAGCTAGCAAACCAAAACAGAATGAGTATTATAACTTACAAGTGCGTTTGAATTTCTCTTTGAGCTCAATCTTGTGCTCATTTTTAGTGATACGAAAATAGAAGTCAGCATAGGTGCTTTGTTCCAAACAGTTTAGAGGTGTGGCAGTGCCTATTGCCAAGATTGTGGCTGCACCTTCTGCCCTTTGTGCCCTCTGGATCTCATCAACAATATTGACCATCTTTTTTCTCTAGGGTTGCATGCAAAGAAGAAATAAGAAGAAACTGTGAGTGATATACATGCTATTAAAGGAATGGAATATGGTTGATGCTAATTCTTATGCTATATATATAGCAAAGAGAAACTTTAAAGACATGAAAGGATAATCAAAAACAGGGGATACATCATTGGGATTTCGGAGTAACATTTGGGTGGACACTAACCCTTTGAAGTTGGACAAATTCAATAAAAAACTTGACACCTCAAAAGAAAATACTAAACTAAAATGTAATAGTGTGATTATTGTTTATTTTCTCCTCACACTTGTCTGGTTCAAAATCAGTTTTCTAAGATGTTTGGTATTGTGTTGCGTTAGTCAATAATTACGTCTAATACCTACCTACAAGACAATGTTATATGGAATAGCTTTAGGTTTTTACATTCAACACATCTTCTCGTTGAATACTAAATCATCGAGATATTTCGTGTAACTTAATTGATTGAATAAGATGCATAAATTATAAATTCTTTATATTATATTTGATTTTTACGTATAAAAAATAAAATTAGTTGTTTCCTACTCTCACCTCTGTGTCTCTCTTTTGTCTGAGAGATTCCATTATTATCCAACAATGGTTGTCATTCAAACTCATTCAATCAAATGTCTAAAACAATTGTTCCTTTCACGACCCGTTCTGTTTTACTAACGCATTCCCTCTACACAAATTGCATTGCAAAATGTATCAACAAAAAGAACATTGTTTCAAAACAGTTCAGGAAGACCAAATTGTTCAATATGTCCATAGTAAAAATGACAAATTTCAGATGTTTTAAACCCATTTTTAATATACAAGCATATAAATAAGTATATATAAACCCGATGCTCTTGAATTCCAACGTGTAACCGAGGGTTCTTCTTCTATATATGACAAAAGTTCTTCATTTTGCATCATGCATGGTCTATTTGCAAATTACTGTGTAAAACAGTGCATGCTCCTCGTGAATAACTAGGCAATGAAACTTCACATTACATGCATGCATGCTACTGAACATAGTCAATCACGTACAAGTCTATTAGTGAGTTTAGCTCTTTATATATATATATATATATATATATATTTTTTTTTTTCACAAACCTAGAAGACAATTTAAATTAGGCAAGTGTTTATCAGTGTCATAAGGGTACTGATTAAAGAATTTAAAGTAGATTGTTTTTTATTGAGAAACATAATATTGTATTGTCCTTAGTTTTATTAATTTTACGTTTTCCTTTGATTTTTACTAGAAATACTTAATCTTTTAGTTCCTTACCCTTTAAATTATTGCAATTAAGTTGGTAGATATATTAATGTTTTTTTGTTTTATAGTGAAATGTTAGTTTAATTTTGTTAAAAATATCAGTGATCAAAAATTCAAATTTGCATCCTTAACCTAGCTATCTTTTCAACCACGAATCCAATTTTATATCAAAGAGAGACTTCCATTAATGTCAATTTAACTTGATAATTACAGTAAGCTTTATGCTGCACCCAGTAATAGAACTTCGTATGCAAATTACTCCCGCTATCATGGGAGTACAAGTAATTTTAGACATGATCACATAAATTAATAAAAAAAAAAGTTAATCATGTAGTTCAATTTTTAAAAAATATTATTAACTTTTAATTGTTATAAATAATGTGAACATATTAGAGTGTAAGACCATTTTATCGAAAAAAAAAAGTGTAAGAGCATTACACCATTATCCATATGTTTAATCACTATAAGAAAAAGTGTAAATTAGAGACTGATTTAGAAACAGAAATACTGATATTTCCTTTAAATCAGTCACAAAATAGATTGTTAGCCAGGTTTACTAATTGGAGGTTTAATGACTGCTTTATTGATCATTGTTTCAGTGGCTATTGTTTATAGTAACAAATTTTATCGTTAAATTGTTTTTTTTTTTTTAATTAATGAGGACAACTAGCTAGTTGAAAACAAAAATATATACTACGTTAAAATTGTAAGGTATTATGTAAAAAGAACTAACAATTCTTTATAGCTGAATTAAAGAAGCTCGCTGTTAAGAATTTATTTATTTTTAATTAATTAACATAGACTAAATATTAATTTTTAGTATTTATATAAGTTATTTATATTTAAATGATCTAATTTAAAGAGTTTTTAAACTGTCAAAAGAAAATAATATGAAATTAATAAATAAATAGTTAGTTTTACTCATTAGGGCATAATAAAAACTCTAATTGGTTAAAAATATAAAGTACG
Organism: Amphicarpaea edgeworthii; assembly: GCA_014843725.1. Taxonomy (NCBI): domain Eukaryota; kingdom Viridiplantae; phylum Streptophyta; class Magnoliopsida; order Fabales; family Fabaceae; genus Amphicarpaea; species Amphicarpaea edgeworthii. Next base: position 19,308,692 of record CM026321.1, read on the forward strand.
GTAATGGTTTTTAATATACCAAAATCAGAAAATAGTTTTTTATCAAGAATAAAGAGATTTGGTTGAGAAAGATTAATTAACCAATAGTTTTTTTTTTATCAACGAAAGACTTTCGTTGTCAATCACAATCTTTATGGAGTCAAGTATTTTTAAATCACTTTTCTTCAATAATCTGACATAATACAATCTGTTCATTCATTTGATTAGTTTAATTGGTCAATCTAAATAATCAACACTCGTTACATGTATCTTGCGGCATGCTTACACATTTTATTATCTTTCCCTTCCTCCTTATATGTATGTAAAAAACCAAAATACTGCAATTATAATCCAACAATCTCAAAATATAAGCTGTAAATAATTATCAATTTCAATTCAACTGAATTAGCTATAATAATTTGTTCAATTTCATTTAACTCTGTCATGTCATGGTCAAGGTGTGTGACACAATAATTACAATGAGAGTGACACTCAGAAATATACACAAGAGATCCTTATCAAATTCTTTGAAAATCACGGCACCGACTTTAATGATTGTTTTTTCTATGCCACGAGTCCAAATTCTATTCTATTAGACTCACATCTTGTAAGTGGATGTTTACTAGATACGTGCGATCAGGACCACGGATCCGAGGTTTTGGATAGAAAAATAATGTCCTCTTGATCATTTAAATATTAATTTATTTTTATATTTTTTTGTTACACAGTCATTAATAATTTTTTTATGGATATATTATATTTTTAGTGTGTCAAGTTTTAAAAATTTCTGGCTTTATTGTCTGAACTTTTTGTTAATAAGTCTTAGTTTTTTAACTTTTTTTTTTTTTTTGTTTTTAGCATCTTCGTTTATTTTTCTATTAATTGAATATTAAATAATTTTTTAAGATTTAATATTCATTTAATCAAAATTATTTAATATCCATTTAATAATCAAAATAGACAGAAGGATAAAAAATTAAACGAAAAAAAATTTGAGGTATAAGACTCCGTAAAAAAAAAAAAAATATAGGAATTAAAATCAGAAATTTTAAAAAGTTGATGCAGTGAAAACATAGTTTATCTTAGTTAATATTATTCTATAAAGTTATAAAAAAACAAAAAACTAATATCTTCAAAACCAACTTAATACATAAAGCTTGATTTTGATTTAGTTATTCAAATTTCTCTAATAATTTTAATTCTTCAAATAAAATTACATCACGTAAATTTAATTCTTCATGAGAATGATTATGTTTTAGATATGTTTCAAAATATTTGCAACTTAAATTGAAGTCTTGATCTGATAATGATTTAAATCTTTTAATATTAAACAAAAATCCAACAAATTCATCATATGTCATTGTTCTAATATTTTTTTAAATAAGTAAATTGCTTAATCTACCGTGTATAAAAAATAAAAAATAATGGATTCTAAAAACTCTTCAGCATAATCAATTATATATAGTTGATTGTGTGCATTTAGAGAAATAATTATTAGTTTAAAGTTCTTCGGTATGTTATGGTTAGACAAATTCATTAGAAGTCAAATAATTTGAGATTAGCATACATTTTCGTATCTGCCTCTACAATCCCAATAGTACCAAAATTGCTTTTGTTAAAATTGACTTTAAGTCCCGACACCAATTCAAAGCAAATCAGCAAGTTCTTGATGGTAATAATATTCTCAAGTGTTACCTCTCCAATGAATATAGTGTCATCTGCGTATTGGAGGAGGTTAACAGGTACCTTTCTCGCTCCCACCAAGAATCTATGAAACATGTTTTCCTTAGAGCTTCCCTCATCACCCCGCTAAGTCTTTCCGCAACAATGTTGAATAGGAATGGAGCAAGGGGATCTCCCTAACGCAATCCTTTGGACACAGAGAATTCATTAGACGGATTACCATTGACGAGGATCAAAACTTTGCTACTGGTCAAACACCCATCAATCCACTTTATCCATCTATCATTGAAGTCCAATCTAGACATCATGTATCGAAGGAAATCCCAATTGACAGAATCATAAGCTTTTTCATAATCAACTTTAAAGAACAAACAACTTTTCTTCTTCTTTTTTGCCCCATCAATCGCCTCATTCGCCACAAGCACACTGTGTATAAGATGTCGTCCCTTCAAGAAAGCAGATTGTCTCGCATCAATGACCAATCCAAAGACCTTTTTCAATATATTGGAGAGAACCTTTGTCACGATTTTGTACATGCAACCAACTAATGAAACAGGGTTATACTGCTCCAATCCTTGTGGTTCATGGACCTTTAGAATGAGCGATATAAATGAGGAATTTGCTCCCTTAGGAAAGACACCGTTGGTATGAAATTCACTGAGAAACCACATCACATCATTTCTCACTACAAGCCAAAAAGCTTTAATGAAGTGAAAGTTGTACCCGTCCGATCCCAATACCTCTGATTCCTTAAAGTGAGCAATTAAATCAATGTTTTTAGATGCATATAACTAATAAAAACAAACTCTATCCAATTTGGGTCTATTAGGCTCAGTTTCATGAAACCTATTCTCAAAGAAGTTCAGTACCTTTTGCTTAACTCTTCCAAGCTCTTCCACCCACTCGCCGTCAATGAATAAACCCTTCAACATTCCATTTCTCCTGCGCCACTTGAGGCATGAATGAAAATATTTTTAATATTTATCTCCATCTGCTAGCCATCGGACTCTGGCCTTTTGTCTAGTGAGTGAGTAATTGCACCTTGTCACCTTCCACAATTCTTCTTGTACCTCCATCTTCTTCCTTTGCTCTTCTTCCTTGAGATTTCTCCTTTCCTCAGCTAATTCCATCTCGTTTAGCTCTTTTTGCAATTGGATCTTCTTTCTATTGAGATCACCAAACTATTCCTCATTCCAAGCCTTTAAACCTCTTTTTAATGCCTTGAGTTTTTCTTCAAGCACAAAACTGCCCCACCCATGCACCTGTTGTGCCTACCATAAATTTTTGACAATCTTCTCAAAATTTTTATCTTCAAACCAACAATCTAGGACCCTAAATGACATTGGGTCCCACTCAATCAAATTAGTCTAATTATTTATCTTCAAACCATTTCAATGACTAATTTAATGACATTAAAAATCACATTAAAGACTAACTATTTTTTAATTTCTAAAATAATCTTTAAAGTAATTCTTGTTATGACTAAAAATTTTAGTTTCTAAATCAATCAATATTTAATAAATTTTTTTTGTTGTGTATTTTAATTTTCTAATTCAATATTTTCACATTATTCATAACATTTAATAAGAGTAAAATGGATACATTAGTAGTATATTTCTAAAAATCAACTACATTAATTCATTTTATTGGTTTGTGTGATTATTTTCAAAAGTGTCTTATGATAAATATCAGGAAACAAACCAAATATCTAGTTTTTATTAAACATCGATCAAAGTTCTACACTCAGTTTAAAATAAAAAGCACGTGGCTACCACATAATTTAAAAAAAAACCCTAAATTGCCCTTTTTCTCTTTGTTTATGATCATGTTTTCATTGAAACTTTTTTTTTTTTTTACAGCATTGTTAAAGCTAAGACTGAAATCCCATTGCTAGAAAAATCAATTCCCCATCATTATGAGCAAAAAAATCAAGAGATTGTTGAAGTTTAAACTAAAATCCATTGCACAAATGTCAGAAAAAATAAACAAATCCCCAATGATTATGTACAAAAATTCCAAAAAAAAATCAAGAGATTATTGAAACTTAAATTAAAACCCATGAATGAAATCTCAAAGGAAATAAAAAAAAAATCCACAATTACAACCAAAAAAAAAAAAATCAAGAGAGAGTGGTGCGTGGAATGCTCTTCAAAGGCGTAATATGGGTATAAAGTCTGCATTTTTTGAGAAGAAATTGGGAAAGTGGAAGAGAAGAGAACTATAAGGAGGAAGTGAAGAAAGCCTATTTTTTTTTTTTTTTTTAATTGTATTTTCTTTTTAAAAAAATGGTAAGAATATATATGTAATCTATGTTAAAATTTTAACCAAAGTTAATCCCGTTACATAATGCGCCAAAAAAATGTGAAAATAATGAGGGAGTGTTGTAATTTGTTCAATTATATATTTCAATACTTATGTAAAAAGAAATTCAATCCACTTTAATACACTTTTGGATCCTTCTCCGGTGAAGGGTGAATTTTTCATGATAAGTAACAATGCAAGAACAACACATGCTAATGAAAAAAAGTTAAAAATTTACGCGAGTTCCTCTCTGCAGAACATAATCCCATTAATTTTATCTTTTAAAAGTAGTCTGAAGTCTGAACCACCCAAAATAGATCCATCATGATTCATTAATGTTGAAGTGGACATGGAGCCAATGCATGGTGTCTCTGCGTCACGCGTGCATGGGACGTCTTTGTTGGGTGGCGATATCGTTCAGATTAATTGTTCAAATCTTTGTATTTAGTGACTTATATATGTTTTTTCTTTTTTCCTTCATATTGTTGTTAAAGTTTTTTTTATAGTTCTTAAAAAAAAAAAAAAAAAAACAGAGTCCTTTAAATTTTTACAAATATGGAATCTAGTCCATATTCATTAATTTAAATATTTTAAATAAAATAATATTATTTTTAACGGCTAAAACAACTAGAATATGTAAAAATAAATTAAAATTAATATTACAATTTTTTATTACATCATCTTCACAGAGTTGAAATCCCTCCTTTTTGTTTCTGTCCTAATCGATCATTGTCTTTGGTGTTGCCTCTCTCCCCTCCCTGACTACACTCGCCTAATCTTTTACCTCTTCCTCCCCACCATCCTCCACATCTCCACGATGATGAGGACGTAGAAATGGATGCGAACAACTAGGGCTATCAAAATGGGTCAATCCGGTCCGTTGGCCTCGACCCACCTTAATCCATTTAGTTGGTGGGCCAAGCCAACTTGTCTCACTCCTTAAGGAGTTATAAAATTGAGCTCGGACCAGCTCATCATGAGTTGGTGGATTAAACGGGTCAACCCACCAACCCACTTAAATTTTTTTAAAAATAAAAAATAAAAAATTTAGTTCCCAGCATTCAATTCACCGTTCAAAATTCACAAAATCATCCCAAATAAAAAAAAAACAATTTAGAGACAAATTGAAAGTGAAAGAGAGACAATTGCATTTGTGAGTGAGAAGAGAATGGTGAAGCGTCGTCAGGCACGAAGGGCGCGACGAGCACAAAAGGTGTGGAGGGAGTGGAGGGTGCGGCGAGCGCGGAGGGTGTGTGGGAGCGAAGGGTAGGATGACGGGCGTTGGAGTGAAGGAGTGAGATTGGTGAAGGTGAGTGAGTGAGTGAGTGAGAGGAGAGGAGAACAATGAAGAATCGGTGACGATGAAGAGAAGAAGAGTGAAAGTGTGAGTGAGTGAGTTAGTGAGAGGAGAGGAGAGGCTGTGAGGATTTAGGGTTACCACTTACCCATTTGGTAGGTTCACGGGTCAGCTTGACCTACCACGGGTTAGCTTGTGGTGGGTTAGGTTAGTAATGGGTTAGGTTCAATATTCGAGCTCACAAGAAAAAATGTAATTTTTTTAGCCCAGCGCCTGGTTTAAACCTGTGGTGGGCCAAAACAACCTGCGAATTCTGACCCGTTTTGACAGCTCTACGAACAACACATAGTTGATATGGATGAGGATGACAGATGCAAATGACGTTGAACAAATCTCAACGTAGATTGTGCGAATGCACACCATACGAAACATGGATTGCATGACCTCAGACACTAATGGCAAGGGCAGACGCAAGCACAGTTGGTGCGAGTGCATGGGTGAGCACAAACATGGAATGGATAATCGAGGAGGGAGGAGGGGCAGTGGCAAAGGCGATGAGCTAAGAGGATGAGAGTGGTGGAGAGTTGCCTTTTTTTTTTTTTTTACAAATCGCGGTTTTTAACTACCAAAAATCATATTATTTTATTTAAAATATTTGAATTAATGAATAGGACTAAATTTGGTATTTTAGATAATTTGAAGGGCTAAAATGTGAAGATTTTTTTTTCAGGGACTATAAAAAAATTTGGTGACAATTTGAAGGACCAAAAATATATATAAGCCTTTACTATTTAATTATGTAAGTAATATATCAAAGGAGTCTAGTTCAGTTGGTTAAACCGGATATGTGAGTGTTGTAAACAAACCCTTTGGTACTAAATTTGATTCATACTAATAAAAAAAACTAATGTATGGTATTAAATTCGCTTTTTATGATAAAAAAAAAAAGTATTGTTTATATTTTATATTTTTAATAAAAATAATATTTTTTTGTAGTATTTATTGTATAAAATCTTTAATTATCATACATTTTTCTTTCTAATATTTAATATGTTATTATTATTTTAAAAGTTATAAACAATTATATATATATTTGGTAATAAAATGACTTTATTAGCATTCTTTTAATATTGATCTCAGAATTAAGAATTATTTATCATCCGGTGTTAAACTTAAAATTTATATATAAAAAAAAGACTTAATTACAGTTTTGGTTTCCTTAGTTTAAAATTTGTAATTTTGATCTCTTAGTTTTAAATTCAAGCACTTTTGTCTAACTGTTAATTTAGAGACGTTGAGCGTTATCTTTAATGACACTATTACCCTTTTTTTATTCATAAGTTAAGCTTTGGTTTAATTAGTTAATTTAAATAAAAAGTTAGGCAAATTTTAACAAAGTTAGGATTCAAACCCATACCTCTTTAGTTTTCAAATGTCAGAATAACTACTAAGTCAATAGCCTAATTAATAACAATTAGGGGAGTTGCTAACGTCCACCCTATTTGGAGGATGTTAGCAACCAACACCAAAATATTTGGACTAAAATATCATTTATTTACTGTAATTTTCAATTAAGTTGGTTGAAATAATATATTACCAAAGTAATCTCTACTTTGTAAATTGATTTGATTAAAATTACATAAATATTTGTATGAGATTATTTATGCGGATTGTGCAGCCCAAAGGAAGACACAAATTGGCCAAATGATAACATGTCTGTGATGATAAATATGTAACCATTATAAAATAATTTTCATGTAAATAATAGTCGATCCAAAGAAAGGCAATTATTTGACAAGATTGACTGTTAATATTTGATCATTGCATAGAGTACAATTTATAAATTAATTTTTTTGTCCAAAGACTAGGAATTAATGTTGTGTTGGGTATCTTTTTATGGGTCAATTATGTGAAATATTTGCATGTTTTGTTTTATATATATATATATATGAATTATTTGGTGATTTGTAAACATGTTATTAATTTAATTTTTTGTTCTTTATTTAGTTGCCAGTGTGAATGTTTCTGCTCAAGTGAATTCTATCCTAATGTTGAATGAGATAAATTTTAAGGTCTGGAAGGAAATTATAGAAATTGTTCTTTGTTTTGTGGATTTGGATCTAGCAATAAGGGAGGAACCACCCATTTCCACTTTAAAAGTTTCTAATGAGACAAAAATTAAGAAATGGGAACGGCCCAACCGAATATGTCTTATGATCATGAAGCACTCTATACTAGAGGCATTTCGGGGCTCTGTTATTGAGGATCAAAGTGCAATGAATTTTCTTGTAGAAATTGAACAGTATTATGCCTAGAATGAAAAAGGCGAATACGAGCAACTTTTTAGCTAAACTCATCTTCATGAGGTATAAGGGCAAAAGAAATGTTAAAGAGTACATTATAAAAATGTCCAATTTTGCATCAAAACTCAAGGCACTAAAGTTAGAGCTTGTGAAGACTTGCTCGTGCACCTGGTTTTGATCTCACTTCCTGCACACTTTAGGTAATTCAAAGTGAATTATAACATTCAGAAGGACAAACGGTCTCTCAATGAGCTTATATCTCAATGTGAGCAAGAGGAAAAAAGGTTAAAAAGGGATAGGTCTAAAAGTGTTCATTTGACTTTGACCTCTAAGAGGATAAAGACTAAAGATGTTGTAGAAGGGTCTTCTCAATAAAAAAAAATCAAAGAAAGTTGAACAATTTACTTGTTACTTTTTCAAGAAGTCGGGACACAAAGAAAGAGTGTCCCAAGTATGCCACTTGACATGTAAAGAAAGGTAAATTTCTTACTTTTATTTGTTCTGAAATTAATTTGGTTTTTGTACCTATGGATACTTTGTGGGTGGATTCTGGTGCTACTACTAATATAAGTATAACTATGCAAGGTTACCCAAGGAGTTGACCGTCAAGTGATGATGAAACTTTTATATTACAGTTAAAAATCTAATTTTATTTAAATTTGTTTGAGACATTTATTGTACTGTCTTTTAGGTAGAATTTGATTTCTATTTCCAGTTTGGAAAAATTTGGATTTTCTTGTTCATTTGGAAATAATAAAGTTAGTCTCTATTAAAATTCAAATATTGTTGATTTTGGTTCTTTAATTGACAATCTTTACATGTTTGATGTTGTTAGTTCCTATAATGAAATACTACAAACAACACGTGATACAAAATGAAAATTAATTGAGAATTTAGCTACTTTGTGGCACAAGCATTTAGGCCATATCTCTAAACAGAGAATTCAAAGACTTAGGTCGGATAAGATTCTTGATCCATTGGATTTATCATGCTTTAATGTATGTGTTGAATGCATGGAGGGAAAACGAACAAACATAAGGAAATTAGGTGCCGAAAGAGCTAAGGATGTCTTAAAACTGATGCATACAAATATTTGTGGTATATTCCCTTCGGCTTCTTGGAATGGACAACAATGTTTTATTACGTTCATAGATTAATTTTCTAGATACGTTTACCTATATTTGATACATGAGAAGTCTCAATCTCTAGACCTTTTTAAGGCTTTTAAGGCTGAAGTTAAACTTTAACTTGGAAAGAAAATTAAAGCTATCAAATTTGACTGTGGTGGTGAATACTATGACAGATATGACCAATCAAGAGAACAACATCCATGACCTTTTGCATTTTTTCTCAAAGAGTGTGGAATTGTTCCGCAATACATTATGCCAGGTAAACCTAGCATGAATGGTAAAGCAGAACGAAAAAATCGAACTCTTAAGGATATGGTGAAGAGTATGATTAGTCATTTATCTTTGTCAGAGTCACTTTGGGGAGAAGCCTTAAAGACTACAATCTATATCCTTAATAAGATGCCAAGTAAAGCAGTTAAAAAGACCCCTTATGAACTTTGGATTGGCAAAAATCCAAACATCAGGAACTTGCACATTTGGGGTTATCTAGTTGACGCACGGCCTTATAGGCCACATGAAAGAAAGCTGGATGCAAGAACAGTTAACTACTATTTTGTTGGCTATGTTAAATGCTCTCGGGGCTATAAGTTTTACAATCCTACTTCAAAATCGTTTTTCAAAATGGGAAATGAGAGATTTCTTGAGGAAGTTGAGTTTGGGAAGAAATATTGTCTTTGAGGAAGAACTTGTTGTTGATAATGATCAAGTCCTTATACCTATTAATGTTCAAGACACCACTCTAGTAATAGAAGATAATGTTCAAACTGTTGTTGATAACATTGTTCTAAAACAAGACAACAACGAGGTTCTCCCCCAATACTTATAAAGCAACTTCAACAACCTCAAGAAGTACAAATAAGGAGATCCATTAAAGAGAGGAGAAGTGAAATTCTAGATGATTATATTATCTTTCTTCAAGAACATAAGGATGGTGTTGGTTTAACAAAAGATGATCCAATCAACTTTTGTCAAGCTATGCGCAGTTCTAACTTTAAAAAATGGATTGGTGCCATGAAGGATAAGATGAAGTCTATGCAAGACAATGATATTTGGGATCTCGTTGAATTACCTAAAGGTGTCAAACCTATTAGTTGTAAATGGATATTTAAAACCAAGAAGGATTCAAAGAGGAATATCGAGAAACATAAGGCTCGTCTAGTCGCTAAAGGCTTTACTCAAAAGGAAGGCATTGAATTTAAAGAAACCTTTTCTCCTGTATCTTCAATGGATTCTTTTAAAATAATAATGGCACTAGTAGCTCATTTTGACCTAGAGCTGCATTAGATGGATGTTAAGATTGTGTTTTTAAATGGTAACATTGAATAAACGATTTATATGGTGCAACCAGAAAATTGTGTCAGGTGACCAAAAGCTTATGGTATGCAAACTAAATAAATCCATCTGTGGTCTCAAACAAGCTTCCCGTCAATGGTATTGCAAGTTTCATCAAGTTATTACCTCGTATGGTTTTGAAGCGAATGTAGTTGATAATTGTGTATATCATAAGTTTAATGGAAATGAATACATATTCTTTTTATTATATGTCAATGATATACTGCTTGCTAGCAGTGATATAGGCTTCTTACATGAAACCAAGAGATTTCTAATGAAAAAAAAATGAAATGAAAGATCTTGGGGAAACCTCGTTTATGTTAGGCATCAAGATACTAAAAGATCGCTCTCAAGGTATCCTAAGACTGTCACAAGAGAGTTATATCGATAAGGTTCTAAATATATTTAGCATGAAAGATAGTAATCCAAGAGATACCCTTATAGCTAAAGGAGACAAATTCAGTCTTAAACAATGTCCTAGTAATGACCTTGAAAAAATAGAGATGCAAAATATTCCATACTAATCAGCTGTGAGAAGTCTGATGTACACTCAAGTTTGTACTCGTCCCCGATAAAGCTTTTGTCGTAAGAGTCTTGTGTAGATACTTGAGTAATCCTAAAATGCAGTAAAATGCATGATGCATTAAAATTTATTATGATAATAACTTAGCAGTTTATTATTCCAACAATAATAAGAGTGCAACCAAGTCAAAATTCATTAACATCAAGTTTCTGCTTGTTAAAAAAAGAGTTTAGAATAAATAGATTTCTATAGAACATATAATGACTTATTCCATGCTAGCTGATCCACTTACTAAATGTTTGGTACCTAAAGTTTTTCATGAACACACTGCTCATATGAGTGTAATTTCTGATAGTACCTCAGTTTAGTGGGAGTATTGTTTATGTTTTATATCTTATGTTTTTTATGAAATATTTTGGCAAACGTACCAAATATCACACAAGTAGTATAAAAGAGAAGATCCGAGTATCGAATCCATAAGGAATTGTCTATATTGACTATTAGTAAAGTAATCAATTCCTAAACACTAATTTGATTTTTAGAAGTTGTTTGTGTTGTAAAACATAAGTAACAACAAAAATTAAATTAAACACTAACAAATAACACTAAAGATAATTGATAAAACGATAATGTTGATTCAAGATAATGATTGAACAGTTGGCATGCTTGATTGTGAAATGATAATAATGGATATGTTGAGGATTAGGTTCAACCGGTTTGCTTCTCATGTAAACATACACAATATATTCTCCATTCAAAAGCAATATTTCAGATTAACTTTGATCTAAAAGTGCTCAAAACGTGATATCTTATCAAATCAAGCCTAAACTACTCAACCTCACTTTCGATGTCTCGGTAAATTCAGTTGAGTGGTTTGGTGAAGCTTAGAGATCTTTACGAAGCTAATGGAGTCTATCCTATGTCTAGAAATACACTCCATTAGAGTCCAAACTCAATTCCAAGTTCAAAAGTATTTGTCAATGGCAATTAAACTCTAAAACATACATATATAACTGGTCAAATCATATAATAAGAGTAAAGATAGAGAAATGAACTTTAAATTGAATATTTCAATGAATAGATATGAAGGAAAGCGTTTACATGTTTAACACCCAATTCCAAGTCCTCAACACTAATGGACTAGCCTTTCATTGTCATGAGAAGCTTACAAAATGGTTAAAAAAATGGAAGGGAAGAACAGGGGATGGAAAAAGCAACTTAATATTCCAACAAAGTCTAAATGGCTAAAAAAATTACAAGTGCAGCTTATATACTATCAGTGGACCTTTGCTTAGCATGACATTCTGCTAAGCATAGGTTCGCAATTTTGCAAACTTCATATCAGAAACAGGACTTCTACTAAGTGCATCTTTAGTTCGAAAGAACATTTCGCTAAACGAATATGTCTGCTAAGCGAATCTTCAATTTGAAAGCACAATTCGCTTAGCGCAAGCTTGTGCTTAGTGCTGCATAGACCACCTGTCTCACTTAGCATGATGGTGAGCTCAACGAGATATGCGTTGAGCGAGATTTGGTGCTAAGCGCGATCTGCCTTCATTCTTATGTTCTTCCCTTATTGTTGAACTTAGGCTTGCAAACATAAATTTGAGTATATTTCTCACAAAATAGCTTCCTATGGTTAGAATTATCAAAACTATACAAATCTATATTAAATGATTTCAAACTAAGCTAAAATCCTGAGAACATTGGATAATCACTACAAAATATGATGTAATATTTATGTATATAAAGCGATTATGAGTTTTTCAAACATTTTGTTGTTTGGATTTTGTGCAAAAATAAAGCTGATGTTTATCATTTTATTATGAACTTGTGTTATGTTTTATATGCGATTAATGTTGCATTTGTATTGATCTCTATAAAGAATAAAATTTGGACTAATTGAAAATAAACATGATTAAGATCACATCACATGCTATTTTCATACCGCATTCATATTTGATCTATGTCATCAAGTATAAGTAATAATGGTTATCATTGTGGCTTAGTCACGTTGAGTTTGTGATGAAAATCGTAATAGTTCCTTGTTGTTATATAAGATGAACCAAATTGTTAAAGGGGAGTTTAAAAGTGAATAACGTACGGTTGCACACTTAAAGAGCTTTGTGGTATAAATGTCTAAGGTTAATATGAAGTCGTTAATATGAAGTCCAAATGGGAGATTGTTATGAATTTTATTTATTCCTAATTAATTAATATAAATTATGTATTAATATTATAACATTTATATTAGTTATTTACATTTAAAGATGCACAAATTAAGTAATTTAATTTAAAGAGCCCCTATACTACAAATAGAAAATAATATGGACTTAACGAGTGGATACTAGTTTTACCCATTGGGACATAGTGTGAACTCTAATGGGTTAAAAACGTAAATGATGATTATGGTCCCCAACACAATAAATCAGAAATAGTTTTCTCCTTTCCTCATCTGAAGAAAGAACGAAGGTTCCATAAGAAGCAAGACAATTTAGTTGAGGAAGATTACTGAACTAACCATTCCTGATCACTATAAATTCCACTGCGTGTCAATCAAAACTGTTATATGGATCTAGGTAATCCTAAGAACCCTTCTCTCATAATCTGATGTAATGTGCTATTCTATTTATTTGATATTTTATTTTTTTTAATCAAAATATCCAACAAGTAGTATCAGACTTTTCATTACTATTAGATTATTGGGATTAAAGTATAGATTATATTTTACATGAACCTCTCTTTGATTTTATGAATCCTAATTTATTTATTTTTGGAAAAATTATCTTTTTTTGACATCACTTTTATGTGCATGTACCTTTTCAATGTCATTTCTTAAATTATTAATGTAACGACTATAAGAATTAAAGTGGCATACATAATATATGATATAATATTGGCTTAAATAATTTTTAAACTCCTAAAAAATATTTATTTTTTTGTCTGAATTTTTAATTTTTTTCTAAATCCATATCAATGATTTGACATTATTTTAATCGTTAATATATATTAAAATAATGTCATATTATTACTTAATTAACGATTAAAATGATATCATATTATAGATAATGATTCATAACAAAAATAAAAATTTATCATACCCTTGACAAAGTAAAATAATTTATGGAATTCAAACATAAACCTTAAATTCTTATGTAATTAGTTGATTATATTAATTAAGGAAACTCAAAAGTATATGTAATTTTATTACACTTCATTAAGTATGAAAAAAAATTGTGTTCAATTTGAGTTGATTGTGTTTTCTCCTGAAGAAACTGATTGTACAAGTCCAATTTAAGTTTGAAGTTCTATACGCTGATATTTAATTTTGTGGTGCAATCAGCATGTGTAAAAAAAGCCACCGGTCGACGGTGGATGTTGCCCTTCGATGCAAGAGAACACCGTACGCAATTATGCAACCTGCTGGTTTTGTTCACGTGCACAGACAATGGTTGTTGTACTGTTGTTCTTTTATGCTAGACAAGCCTCAATCAAATACTAATAATGGCTAAAGGCTCATAAAAACAAAATTGTACTTTTTATACGCGTTTTGGATAAATTTTACCGACAATGAATTAATTTTGTACAACTTTTTTAAAATATGATAAATTTTATTCCATATTATATGTTGATTAATAAACATGAAAGTTTAGATAAAAATTTGTTAAAAAAAGAAAAGAAAAATTGAAAATAAAATGTGTAATCATGTTAGAAGTAAAATTATTAAGAATAAAATTTATCAAATTTCAAAAAGTTGGAAGTTAAACGTGTCAAATTAATTTCTTGAAGTAAAATCTGCTATAAAAAAAAACGGAAGAAAAAGTGAAATTAAACCAAAAAAAATATAACAAAAAATGAAATTAACTTTTTAATAAATTAAAATTAGTTTATTTAATAGCTAATTAATTTATAGAAGTTGTAAATATTTTAAAATAAAGTATATGATAACTTTTATAAATTAACTAAGAGAGATTAGAAATACAATTTTTAACATATTCTTTTAGATATGCTTTTTCTTTTTCTTTGTATTTTTAAATAAATTTTGATCAAAGATAACGAGTTAAAGAATGTATTTGAAACTATGATTATAACATTCTTTATTAACTATTAAAGAAATTAATTTTAAATTATAGATAAACTAATTTTATTTTTTTCTTTCATATATATTTTTTTTTACATCCTTTCAGAGTAATTATTCAAATCAATATTATCAAAATAAGACTAGATGGCCGATTGAACCAAAAATAAGTGTCTTATCTAGTGTTGAACAATTCTTAAATCGATTCTTAATTGAACCAACTCAAAACTAACAAAAATTGATTATTTGATTGATTTTCATTATTCATATTTTTTTTTAAAGAAAATGTAAAAATATTCAATTGTTGAAATTAAATATATACTCTATTAGATTCGATTTCATATATAAATTATGAAACATTTAGGTCGGTTAATTTTTAATATTATAAATATATATATATATATATATATATATATATATAATATTACTTGATCTATTATAATTAAAATTTAAAAAATATGGTTGATTGAATTCAATGACATTATTAATGGACTAAATTTTGAACTATTGTTTTCACCAATTGATTGAATGACTCGTTATTTTAAAAATATTCATTCAAGTATATCCTTACTTGATATATATATATATATATATATTATCTCTTCCTTTCAGTCAATTCGTATCACTTATAAATGTAATTCCTAAACATCTCTCTCTTTTCTCAGATTCTCTTTCAAGATGTAAACAAACCTTATACATGAGAAGAAGAGAAACTGACAGAACGCAACTAGCTACGGAATGCTACATTGAATTTGCCTTGTTATATATATCGGTAAGGACAATTTCAAGGTAAATAATACAAACAATTATTTGATTTTTTTTTTTATCAAATTATATCACAATATAATATATCATATTTATATTTTTCTTTCTTTCTTTCACTATTTTTTTCTGAAATATAATTATTAAAATTAATTACTCGTTATAATTATTAAATTTTAAAAAAATAATCACAAGCATAAAATTGAGGAGTTACTCTTGAAATACATATGAGATCAAGTTATACAAGAATAAATCTAAAAGAATTATATTTCATACTCATTATTCATATTTTTTTTTATATTTCATAATTACAATGGAGGACTAGTCTTAACAATTATATCTTTAAAAAATGAATAATAAAAATAAAATATAATTCATTTAAAGTTACTAACTTACTATTGAAGTAGATAATGATATATCTATTTTAAGAGTTATATTTATTAATAACTAACACCAATTAAACCTTACTCATGGACCTAATCCTATAATTACCTTTATGTAAAACTCTTGTCACGGTTTCTAATGATTTTTCTTAGAGGGTGTTTGAAAGAGATATTTAGAAAGGATAATTCAAATTCTTGAAAATAAAATGAGGTGTTTGAATGGAATATTTAAGAAGAAATTGAAATATGCTCATTTTAAAAGAATATTTTAATTAGTTATAAATAGTAAACTTGAAATTCTTCATCTTTTTCTCACTGCTCCTCTTCTTTCATGTATTATTTTTGGAAATTTACAAATTAGGTAATATTTTTAAAAATATTTTTCAACATTATTTTTCAAGTTTAAAAATTATATAAATTTACAAATTATGTAATATTATTTTATTTTTTTTGAAAAAAATTCAATTTCTAATAATTAAAATGCATTCATCCAAATAAATCATTTATAAAATAAAGAGAATTCAATTTTTAATAATTCAAATATCTAAAATTTTAATTATCTTAAAATTTTAAAATGCTAACATTAATGTTTATTACGGAAGGATTAACTCTAGATTATTTTCGAACTTGATTGTTGCTCAGTTGGTTTCTTTGGATGTCGTAGGATACTATTTAGCCGGATGATGATCATTCAGTATTCTATTTCAAATTTTTTTATGTTAGTTTACTTTCATTTCATTCTGCACTACCAAAAGCGGCCAACAATTTTTATTTAAAAATATCAATATTTATATATGTATTAATTTTTATAATTTCTTTAGTCATAAAAATTCCTATAATTAGATATTAAATTAATAATTATTTTATAAAACATAATTTAAGATTAAAAAAATAGAATTTTTCTAAGAAACAAAACTTATTATTTATTTATTATTTTTACAAATAATTCCTAAATTATAACATCAAACACTTTTATTTTGATAATCCAATTAAGTTGTTTCAAGATTGTTAATTATTTATTATTATTGTTTAAATTCATATACCCGACCTGTACTCGTATCCGTTTATAATTTTAAAAAAAGTATAAAAAAAATTTAAATTTAAGTCATAATAAACTTTAAAAAAATTTAATTTTTACAATTACTTAAAGTTATAACAAGCTAATAATAAACTAATAGTCACACAACAAAAAATAATTTTATAACAAACTAATAATATGTTAATAACAACTGTATAATTATCTATTATCTAATAAAATTATATAATTATTGTCTAAACTATATAAAAATAAATTGAAACAACCAAAAATAATAATTTAGTAATTATAAATTATAAACCATAAAATCAATATAAATACTTAAAAATTATTAAGTAAAATATATAATATAAAATAAAGATACTTTTGGGCATGGGTACGGGGCAGGTGGATATGCATATCTCTATCCCCGTACTCGACTTTTATAATCAGGTTTTAATATCGAAATGGAGACATGGCGATACCTGCGTATATAGATTTGATTGTCATGTCTATATATAAAGTAACGGGGGTCTTGATGTTAGAAATTTATTTATTCTTAATTGATTAATATGAACTAAATATTAATTTATAATATTTATATTAGTTATTTATATTTAAATGGACTCAATTTAAGTGATTAAATTTAGAGAGTTCCTAAACTGCCAACAAAAATAATATGAAATAAATTAGTGGATTACCAGTTTTACCCATTGAAATATAATAAAAAATTTAATAGATTAAAAACATAGAGCACAATTATGGTCCCAATATATCAAATCATAAACAATTTTCTTTTCATCTCATCTCTCATAAAGATTAAAAAGATTTGATTGAAAAAGATATCAAACCACCAATAATTTATAATCACTACAATTTTCTTTGTGTGTCAATATTTATATTTATGGAACCAATATTCTTAAGAACCCCTTTATTCAATAATATGATATGATATGCTCTTTTTATTTGATTATTTTATTAGTTAATTAAAATAACCAACTCTTAACCCCATGAACAACGTAGCTGCGTACGTAGCATGCATGTGTCAGTGCCGCTGGTTATTCACGAGGAGCACGCAAGTGCTATTTTATAATAATTTACAAATGCATCTCACCTTGTTTTCATCATCCTTTCATGTCTTTCATGTTTTCTCTTTGCTATATATATATCTTAGCTAAGAATAAGCATCAACCATCCATATTCCATTCCTTTAATAGCATGTAAATCACTCAGTTTCTTCTTATTTCTTCTTTGCATGCAACCCTAGAAAAAAAAAGATGGTCAATATTGTTGATGAGATCCAGAGGGCACAAAGGGCAGAAGGTGCAGCCACAATCTTGGCAATAGGCACTGCCACACCTCTAAACTGTTTGGAACAAAGCACCTATGCTGACTACTATTTTCGTGTCACTAAAAGTGAAAACAAGATTGAGCTCAAAGAGAAATTCAAACGCATGTGTAAGTCATAAAATTATTTTTCTTAATCTTCCATTTAAAAAAAAAAAAAAAAAAAACTCTCTTTAATCTCTAATGTGGTAAAAAAAAATTACAAATTATACATTCAGACCGCTAATTAATAAACAAATTACAAATTTTAGTCATTTAAAACTATAAACAAACATACTTCAAAACCACTTATATATAGAATGTCTGTGAATGCTTGAGATAGGTGGTTGGTTATGTTTAGTAATTCCTGGTACATAGCACTTGACTCAAACATGCATGGAAAATTTTCAGGTGAAAAGTCAATGATTAAGAAGCGATACATGCACTTAACAGAAGAGATCCTGAAGGAAAATCCCAACATTGGTGAACACATGGCACCTTCATTGGACGCAAGGCAAGACTTGGTGGTGATGGAAGTGCCAAAGCTGGGAAAAGAGGCAGCAACAAAGGCCATCAATGAATGGGGTCAACCAAAATCCAAAATCACACACCTCATCTTTTGCACCACAAGTGGCAACGACATGCCCGGTGCTCATTTTTTTTAATTTTTGTCCATGATGCTTTTAAGTTATATTTTTTTACACATTTGGATGGAAACATTTAAAAAAAACTTATATATTTTTTGGCATAATTCTAGACCGTTAAGTTTTTAAAAAGATATGTTTTGATCTATTAAATTTACAAAAACATCCATAATAGTAATGTCATTTGTTCTTGTAATCAATTTTAGAAACAAAAGGTAACATTGTTATGAAAATATCAAATTAATTCAACCACTATAAAAGATCAATTAGCCAACTACTTGACACACATCTTTGATGACTTTACATTTAAATGGACTAAAATGTGTGTAAAAAAATATAACTTAAATATCAAAATAATATTTTTAAAATATTATATATTAAAATACAAAAATTTGATGACTGATTCAAACTCCTGACACCTTTTTCTCTTTCTTCCATCATCACCAAACTTTATAACTGTAGGTGCTCGTGTGCTAATAGTGTGCTCAGAAATCACCATATACACTTTCCGTGGGCCGACTGAAGATCATGTGGACAACCTTGTGGGGCAATCACTATTTGGAGATGGTGCTGCAGCTGTGATTGTAGGGTCAGACATATTACCAAATGTTGAGAAGCCTTTGTTTCAACTAGTGTGGACTTCACAAACAATAGTGCCAAAAAGTGAAGGAGCCTTGGCATTGCACCTTAGTGAAGCTGGCTTAACATTTCACCTTCACAAAGATGTTCCCGAGCTTATTGCAAACAACATTGAGGATGTTTTCGTTGAAGCATTTAAACCGTTGAACATTTCTGATTATAACTCCATTTTTTGGATAGTGCATCCTGGTGGACGAGCCATTCTAGACCTAATTGAGGAGAAGTTAGGGTTGAAGCCAGAAAAAATGCGAGCTAGTCGACATGTTCTTAGTGAGTATGGTAATATGGCAAGTGTTTGTGTGTTTTTCATCTTGGATGAGATGAGAAAGAACTCAAAAGAAAAAGGACTTTCTACATCGGGTGAAGGGCTTGACTGGGGTGTGTTATTTGGTTTTGGACCTGGAGTCACTCTTGAGACTATTGTTCTTCGTAGTGTGCCTCTCTAAATCCAAATATTTTACTAATGGCGAAAATCTCTTAACATGTAATTTTCTTTGTTTCTGTTTTCTTGTAATTTTTTATATTCTCGATGATAACTCTTTGTATATTTCCTATTATCTAGTATTGTCGTGTTCAATGTTCATAAATATTTTGTTTTAAAATCCATATTACAAAAATCAACCCTTTGACACTGACAGTGAATGTCGGACTTGGATCCTTGCAATAGATTTTTCACTACATAGAATAAAGTCGTATTATCCATCATCCATGTTTAATGATTAATTAAATAAAATATTATAAAAAAAAATTAAATAAATACAAAATTGTGGTCTAGACTTTAACTGCACACCTGCAGTGAAAAATTAGCTACCAAGCGATCCAAATCCGTGAATGTCGGTCTTCTATATGTATAAAGGGAACTGGTACATATTATGCCATATTTATTTGGCATTTGCATACATTTTTTAATTTATGAAAAGATAGGATATTTTTGCAAATGAAATAGATTAAATACTTATATTATAAAATTACATTCAAGGATCTTGATTATTATAAACATACTGCAGGAGATCTCATTCGTTAATGTAGAAATAAGACTTTGTTTTCGATCACTATTCTCACCCTATTTCCTTTTGTTCTTTTTCACAATAGTTGAAATGATATATATTTGATTGTTTTTCTTTTATGATATTTATTCATGTACATTCGAATCTAAAACTTCATACAAACTACTACGTATTTTCTTTTTATATGTAAAAATATTGAATATCTTGAAAAGAACTATAGCTAGATAGATAGATCGTACTCTCATATATTTTGAGACCAAATTTGTTTACATTTCATTCCAAATTAAATTAACCTTTTTATTACTTATATTTAAGTTTGGAGTGAGTATATTATAAGAGGTGCACAAAATTATTACCATGTTTGAGAAAATTATCTTAAAAGTTAGTAAAAAAGTGTAAAAGTTGAAAGTTGGTAACCGAAAACATTTAAAATAGCTTATTAAAATCCTAAATATTTGATAAATTATCTATTGTACTAATTGAAAAATATCAAATAATAAAAATAAAATTATTTATATAATATTTCATATAAATTTTAATTTTATTTTATGGATAAAAATACATTTTTAGGTGATGTCATTTAATTTTTTAATTAATTTTAAACTCTTGTAATGTTTTATTTATAGATAAATTATTTTCATTATTTTTTTAGTTTCAATTATTATATGTTTTTGTATTGTGTATTTTGCTATTAATTTTATAACGTCTTAGAGTATATAAATCAAATTTAAAATAAAGTAAAAAAAACATAAGTAGACTTATTCGTTTTTTAGAACAAAGAGATTATGCTTTTATTATGTTAATTAACATAACAGTTAAAATAATTTGCTTAATATAAAGTTATTCAAAATGTAAAAAAAATAATAATAATTATCATTTTCAATTTTGTGAAATATAATGGTGAAATATTAAATTAAATATTACAAATAATAGAATATTTAAAATAACATTTAAATGAAAACGAAAAAAAGAGAGTGAAGTATCACCATATGACAAGATGCGTAAGGATTTTACATTATTATTCTCAAATCAAGTCAAGAGAAACATGTACGTACGGATTGCATGCACTAGGCCACGTGTGATTTTCTTTGTCGGAGATCGTGGTGGAGCTAGCTTCATAGCTGTAAATAGAACCAGCATCGTCTTGGTGTTTCTTTAATTTCCTTTTCTTTCAAAATTAATTATTGTATTAAAACAAGAATAAACGAGTCATTTGAATTGATTGTGATGAATCACGTCACATGAGTGTTGTTAACCTGTTTGGTTAAGTATCACAATTATTAAAATCACTTTTTATTAAGTAGATTAACACAAGTGATTACGAATACGTGAGGAGACATTATTTAAAAAAAAATTATAAAAAAAGAAAATATAAAAAAAATTAGAAGTTAAATTATTTTTTTTAAATCGATTAGTATACATCTATTATATATCTTCTTTTAAAAGATCAAAATTTTTATGAATTAATTATTTAAAAAGATAATTTTTATTTCTAAAAAAATTAATTTTTATTTTTTATCTTCGTATTTATGTTTCTTAGTGGCTCCTGACTTTTTGAAACTAGTTATTAAAGCAAAGTTATTCTTGTAATGTTTTGAAATTGGTTGATTTTAGTACAATATTTTTTTTTTCATTTGCCTTTAAATTAAAAATTAATATTTTTAATTAAAAATTAATATTTTTATTTTTGTTTAGTAAGATATTATTTAGTAGATAATAAATATTAAGTATGTTTTTGACATGTTTTATTCTTAATAAATATTTTTTTTTATCATCTTCAAAATAACTACATTTGTTATTTGAAGTATAAATATATTTTCCGTTACAAGAAAAAAAGAAGAAGGAAAAAACATATTTATTAACTTGGATATAAAAAGACTAGCCTATACAATTGACATATTCTTCTTTAGTTATGTTTATTATAGTGATTTTTGTTTAGAAAATTATTTATCTAATTACTATATAAAAAATATTTTTTTCTTAAAAACAAAATAGATAACAAAATATAAGTGTAGATTTAATTTTATTATAGATGATTTACTAATAACCAAAAAATATAGATAATTTTCATTATACATATGTTTTTATTGTATGAACTTAAAATTTTTTATCCTACATTGGAATCATTCGTTCCGTTTCTATTTTTAGAGTAATATGTCTAAATCAACCTTAAATATTTAGATGAACTTTCATTTATTTTCCTATAAGTATGGATTCGGATTTGATGATCAAATCCCCTACAGTGTAAAATACATGGTAGGATGTAATGTTACAATTTTAAGCACAATTTTATTAATAGTATTTCAAATTAATTATAGAAACATTTGTAGAAAAATAAGAATGCAACCACCACATAAGGTGATCCAAATCCACCGTGATTTGAATCATCCGAATACCATTTTTCTCACTTGGTGGACAACCATTTATTGAAAGATCTTCCGGTGCTTATTAAGTGAGTCTTCCTATATAAGTTATAAAGTGAGCTAGGTGATAAAAAAAAACAAATAAAAAAAGAAAAGGAAGGAATATGTTACGAGTTTAAATCCTTAATATTTGTCGATAAAAAAAGTTAACAAATTAACATTTGTCAATAAAAAAAAATATTTTCGTTCTATCATAATTCAGAAATAAAAAAGAAGATATTTTCGCTTAATTTATTATACGTTTCATTTTCAGATGGGATCATGAGTGACCATGACCTTATGTTGGATGATGTTTGAGAAATTTGGGTCCACCATACCATTAGCTTTACCCTATTCAGTTAACTCACTAGTGGGGTATGCTGCAAGATATATATACACCAAATGATTATCACTTGGTTCCTTCCTCCTCCTTTCATCTAATAGACAAGAATATCAATTGTTATATTTGTCGGTGTATATGGATATTAAAAGAGAACCAACACTTTAACAAAATTTTACAATATAATTATATTTATTCTCATATTAAAACCCAAAACCTTTGTTTTTTATTTTCAAAGTGATAATAAAATCTAGCTAGAACAACGTTTTCATCCCAGCTCATCAAATTAACAGGACCATTAATTGCTTTAATTTCTTAATGTTTTTGAGACTCGTTAACCAACATATTTTGCTTTTTCAATTATCGTGTACGTCAACATTTGAACAATCACGAAAGCCCCTTAATTAGCATGAGTTGTAATTTGCATTGAAGTATGCAAGTTCATGCAAGAGGATAGAGGATCCGAGAACACAGTATTGCTTATTTAATTAGCAAGAAGTTAATTACTCTCTCCATGTAGGCATTTGCATTCCAAGAAGGAAAACAAGTAGGGTTTTATTAGATATGTGTGTATATATATCTTATATTAACTAAGTGTCCCAACCCTCCAATTTTGATATTTTATAAAGAAAATATTGAATAAAGATTAAATTAATACATTAATACATCAAAAAGCTAAAGCATGCAATTTGTTCTATAGGTTCAGTGTAGTTGAATTTATACGTTTTATTTAATTGAAAAATAATGAGAATTTTTTAAATGTTAAATTGTTAAGAATATATAGGGCTGGTTTATTTAATTTAGGAAATAAATATTTATTTTAATAAAATAAACAGTTTTATATTTATTTAAAGAAGTAAGTTTTATGAAATAATCATTTATTTAATAATTACTTATTTTATAAATACTAATATTAATTTTAAACAAATTGACTTATGAGCTTATTTTAAGTTTTAAATTCATCTTACCTTTTTATCATTTTATTATTACCCTCTTTTATAAGACAATTTTGAATGAATCGTTGAATTTTTACAAAATGTTTTAAAATTTCTATGAAATATTTTTTTTATTAAATGTTCTTAGTAGATACTTTAAGCATTTTTTTTTTTATTGACAGTGTTGCATAATACTCTTAGATTTCAATATTCCTACTTGTTGAACATTCTATTTAAACCGGGTTTACTCACAAAATTTAAAAAATTAAGATATGTTTTTTTAGGAATTATAATTATTTTAAGTTCTACCTAAATTATTTATAATAGAACCTGATATTTCAATATCTCATTTTATTATACATTTATTAAACACCTTTTTTTTTTTTCTATCTTTCTTCTCTTATCTAATTATATCATTTATTATACGTATATTTTTTCTTTTATTTTCTTTTCCCTTTTCAAAGTGTATACTAACGTAATATATAATGTATCTTTATTCTTATAATAGTACATGTTCTCACACCTTACTTGAGGCCTTAAAACATGGCTTGGACATAGCTTATCACCACTCCCCAAATACCAACACCATTTTTGATAACTTGTAGACCAAACAAGTCCTTGAAATTAATGACGCTCAAATCCTGCCTAATAACAAAGGAAACAAGTTGAGACATCGTAGTACTCGCATTGATGCTGGAACAGTTTTTTGAGGTTTGAATAAATACCTTGACATTAATGGCCGTTAAAATAGGATTTGGAAAATCACGTGGTCACATTATATAACCAAAAAGGTCAATAGCGGCAATGGCAAACCAAAGCCCCATGTTTCTGGTTACTTAAACCTTACTCATAGTGCGTGATCATACAACTGATCCAACCAAAACTTCGAACATAACATAGGTTGGAGTTGGAATCCTTTCGGATAGATTTTCTCATTAAATAAATTATTTTTTCACATGTAAGCATAACATAACTTTATACCACCTTGTCAAATCGTGAGAGGTTATGAAATTAGTTATTGAGTGTGATATAGTTAAAATTAAAAGGAGGGAATATGTAATGGAAGGTTTGGAATGATAAAAAGGGTTTTTAGCTTAAGGCATATGCATCCAATATCAAAATAGGAACGCAAATCCAACCAAACAAATGATTCAATTTTTAAAACAAACTTAAGTTAAGGAAATTCAATAAAATCCAAGGACTAACATGATTGGAGGAAACGTAACTACAAGAAAGGAAAGTGTACGAAAGTGCCAAATTGCCTACCATCACCGTCACACCTTTGATATAGATATTCAATTATGTTTAAATCAGAAGCACTAAAACATTAAAGCGTGCCCCTGTCCTCTCCCCCACTTACCAATATTTGTGGTCCTTGCAAAAACCCATATACGAATGCTTTTCTCTGAAAAAAAGAAATAAATTCTTTTAATTTGTTTGCAATTGTGGATAACACAATGAAGAGAATTTTAAGTATAAGGTTGGATGGTTGGGAGAAGAGCGAGGGAAGAATTGGGGAGAGAAGATAGCGGTTAGAATATATTTTTGTGATATTTTTAACAAAATTAATATTTATCGATAAAAATAAAAGTAATACCTTAAAATAATTATGTTTTTTTTTACCTTGTCATTAATACAAAGTATTCATTCATTTTTGTTGTTGATGATTAATATTCTTCCAAGAATTGGATTAATTATCTTTAGTAAAATTTATTTTCCAATCACATTTTTTCATATATAAGATTTGAATCTCAAATCCTACTTAAATGCTACTAAGCTCAACGACTTATTGGTAAGCAGATATATGGCTTTGGGTGTATAGTTTTTTTTTTTATTATTAAAAAGAATAATAAAAATCATTACATGGAGGCTAATCATGCTATATAACTTAAAATAAGGTAGTTTAAAACCAATTACATCAAACTAGAGTGCGAGTATAATAATGAAATGGGGGTAGCCTAAAATATGTACATTGGTAGTAGGAGGACCACCAAAGGCCTTTGAGAGGGAAATTACTATAAGTTAGCATCTATTAATTTGAAATTCAATCAGGTTCAAGAATTGGAACCGTATCTGCAGAGCACCAAACAAAATCTTGATTCTCTAGAATTAAATTAATTTTGATGGTACTCGTTGAAGTTTGAAATGGATGGTTGGTGCCTCCGTTTTGGCCTACCAATGATACGAGTCCAACGTAGTGTATTTGGTTGTGAGATGCTATTTTCATTTTAAGAGCATTGGAGATAGAAGAAGACATGGTGAATTAATGTGACTAATTTAAAAGGCATTGGTTTGGGTTGGTTGGATGTCACATTTATGTTGGAAGATATATACGGTTACCACCACAAGTTGGGTACCACTCCCACTCCTTGCATGTGAGGTGCTTTGGATATTTAGGTTTTTTTATTTATCAATTTAATAATGATAATTTATTGAACAATATAAAATAGTTTTATAGTGTTGAGATTTTTTAGAAATATTTATAAAAATGAAATGATTTATTATTAATGAAAATTTATGATTGATTAACATGTTAAATTATCTTTTAACTCACAATGCATCACGATTAATTTTTTTTTATCAATGTCATGTATAATGTTGGATCAAAAGCGTTTTAGTGAGTGACAATGAGAGCCACTTAATGTTTCTATTGTGCTTCTTCTGAGGATTGGATCTTACTATAATAGATCCTCGCGTTGAGTTGAGGGCCAAGGGAAAGGGAGAGAGGGGCTGGCTTTATTTAGACCAAATTATTATATCAATTTTTATTGCCCAAAATATCTAAACCATGAGAAAGAAATCTACAAGAATTGCTCAACTTAAGTTAGAAAAGAGGATTGGTTGGTGGTAATAATTACTCAATGTTTATCATATTATTTTTGTTCTCATTTTCCCATTTTTATTACGAAGAAGAAAGAAAATTGGCAAGTTAAGTTGGTGTACGTACTACGTAGTCTTATTCTATAATAATGTCAATTTATTGATTGATTCAAAATTTTCTTTGTGGTTGTGAAAAAGTTTTTCATGAGAATAAAACAATGCAATTTGTAAAATTGCTTTTTCTTCCCTTCGAATTTTGTTATTAGTTCTCTCACCTATGAGTCACCGATGAAAAAAAGATTTAGGACAAGCAGGGTGGACCACCAAAGAAAATCAATATTTTCATTGCAAACTATCAATCTGATCCAAGGCCCAAAAGTTTACCAAAAAAAATTAAAATATATATATATATATATATTATGCATTACTTAGTAATACAAAAAATCATTGATAATGTCAACTCTCAAGGATACGTGTTATATACTTCTATTAAAACATCATTGAGAGCTTATAAAGTATAGAACATTGAAGTTATTGTTTTTCGGCGGTGTGTTGCACCCTGTTTACCCTAAAAACACAAGTTCTTTTGTTATCTTCCTGACTTTGGCCCAAATCGCAAAATTTGCAATGAAGCTTAGAGTTCCCCTTGAGTGAGTTTGGGCATTGCTTCATGCACCTCCACCTTTTAAAATATTCTTAAATTATCATTTCCATATAATAATTATCATTTGGATGGGCCGGGACGGATCCAGAAAGCTATTAAATGGAGGGTTAGATCTTTTTTTTTCTTTTATAATTTTTTTAAATATTTAACTTCTAAAAATTCAGTACTTTTTGTGAAAAATATTTATTAATTTTATAGATAAAATTGATACTATTTTTTTTTATTTTAAATGATAATAATCTTAATTTTTATTACAATATAATAAACATAGTTAGTTTTATATTAATTATAATTTTAATCAATTTAAAAATATTAACAAATTTACCTAGTTGTACATAATTTAATAGTATAATTTAACCTTAACTAATTTTATAATTTTTTACTTAATTTAAAAATATACATCTAAATATATAAAATCGAGGAGGGGGGCTTGAGTCCTTACCCCCTCTATTGCCTTTGTTATTGTGAATAGGTGTTTTAGAAAACTTATTTTGTATGTGTTTTAAAAAATTTGTTTTGGATAGAAAAAAAAAATTTCAGAAAAATCTATTACAAATAAGATAAGTATTTCAAAAACTTATTCTGTAGTAACTATTCTGGATACATAGAGTTTATATTTGGAATAACTATTCCCAAATAAGATAACACACCATTCCCAATTTCAAATCTTCTTTTACATCTCACTTTGTAGTCTCTACCTTCTTGTGCATTCACTTCGTTTGCATACATCCCAAAGGAAGGGAAGGGAAGGGGGCAATGGTGATGGCGAGTGGAAGGGGAAAAGGCTGAGGGCGAGCACAAGGATGGTGGTGGTGAGGGCAAGGAGGTGCATAGGTGAGGGGAAGTGGGTAGAAGAGTGGAGACATGGGAAAAGAAATGATATTTAGGGTTAAAGGTAATTTTGTCCATATATACAAAATTAGGAGGTGCAAGAAATAAAGTGGAAGGTAAAAGAAGCAATGCCAAGTAAGTTTACTTCTAAGTTCTAACATTGTTAATGCTATTGTTGTTTAAGCGTATTTTGATGCTTAGTTAATTTACAGTTTATTGTTTACATTTTTATTTTAGATTTTGATTTTATATTAATTTTGCATCGTAGTTAATTTTGTAAGTTGTAACTAAATTAGAAAAGAATTTATTAATTACCCAAACCTTAAAAATAAACCTCTATAAAATTGAGTTCTACTTTGTCCAGCCGTAAAACAAACTGCAAATGCAAGTAGTTGCTTAAAGCTTTTTGAAAAAATTCACTACAATCTACACTTGTGCATAAACAAAACTATTGCAAGTTGCAACTATCTTGACTTGAACTCATCTTCAGAAAAAAATCCTCCTTTTCATATCAAATCAGACAAAAAGAATTTAATATACATGTATGCATGTTCATTAACTGGGTAAGAATGAATAATATGTTATTATAAGAAATGAGAGTATCCAAAGAAAAAAAAGAAGAGAATAATAATTAATAAATATAAATAACTAAATCTATTTTAATTGATTAAAATTAAATAATAGATATGTATAATATTTTTTAAAGGTTTAATTGCTATACACTGATTTGTGTGACTTTTAATAATCAATTTTCATTATCATCGTCAATAATCAATATTCAATTATATAATTCATTAATTTTGAAAGTGATCTTATGTGATTTTAAAAAACTTTCAATATTAACGAATTATATGCAATTATGCGAGATCAATTTATTCTTATTAGTTATTAGCACAACTAAATAGCGTAAGATATATATATTTTTTTCAGTTTGATGAACCCTTTTTTCTCCCTAGATTCTCGAAGTTACTTATTAAATCAGATACTGTTTGTGAACTACGTGTCCAAAACCGAACAACACGTACGCGTAGACCTTGGTTTTCAACAATCCAATAATAACACTAATAATAGTGTAAAAAAGCAGCACAAGTTAATGGAAGCTTCGCACTTTGCATATTTTTTACTCTTTCACTCACTTTGTTTTGCAGTTTAGTTTTTAAGCCTTTTCAGCTTTTTATTGCTTGTTGTCTCCTGCAAAATTCTCCAAAAGCCCAACTCAACGCTAACTTGTTCTCTCTGGGTATGTCACTCTCTCCAAACATCATCATTTTGTGTCTGCTTATTATGCTTATATTGTCTCTTAATTTTGTTAGATTAGATAGTCCCATGTTGTATATCTATTGTTAATAATGTTTATGTATTTGATTTGATCATCTTCTTGATGATGGTTTGGACTATGGATGATTGGTTTAGGAGTTTTTTCATTATTGGTTATTTACTTATTTATGACTGTTTATTGT
This sequence comes from Amphicarpaea edgeworthii, assembly GCA_014843725.1. NCBI lineage: Eukaryota > Viridiplantae > Streptophyta > Magnoliopsida > Fabales > Fabaceae > Amphicarpaea > Amphicarpaea edgeworthii. Next base: position 19,338,546 of record CM026321.1, read on the forward strand.
TTTCTTTGTGAATTTGAGCTTTGTGAACTTAATCTTCCAAAATAGCTTTTCCCTCGATTCTCAAACCCCCATTAATGAAAAGGGTGCATGTGTGCTGAATATTTGATTTGATTAGTGCTTGCATTGGAAGTACTTATCAAATCAGTTAGTTATCAAATTTCATGGTGATGAATCATTAAATTCTGTCTGGTTTGCATATAATCTAAATCTGAATTGGCCTTCCCCTTTACTCTCTATGGCTATGATGAGCTTAGATAATGAAAAATTACATTACGAGCGTGTTCGGATAAGACTAGAAGGATTTTTGACAACTTCTCTACTGAAAAAGGCTTTATGTTCTATATTCACAGTAAATAAGCTCTCAAAAAGCACTTCTAGACTTGTATTTAAACAGGCTCTAGTAGTAGTAGGGACCCCATCTGGTTCTGTGGTATCCAATCGAGATTGCATTTAGTTGCGACGTGTGGCTTTAGTTTTTTGTGCTATGCATCAATTTTGATTCATTACATGAACCCCCTATAACATGTTAGTACTAATTTGAGTGACCAAGGGACAACACTGAATAGTTTAGTAATAACTTATATTGTTCTTTAAGACAATTTTGGTTGGTATCATTGTGTTCATGTGTTGCAGCTTTGAATGTTTTCTGTATGATTTTTGGTGTCAATGCTTAACTATTAGCACACAGAAACATCGCAAAAGCTGATAAGAAAATGCAGCTATATCATCATCCGTTGGATTTGGAAAGCCAGAGGGTGAGACTTGCATTGGAGGAGGAGGGTGTGGATTATACATCTCACCATGTCAATCCTATAACTGGCAAGAACTTGGATTCCTCTTTCTTCAAGATGAATCGCCATGGCAGAGTCCCAGTTTTCCAGAACGGCTCTCACATCATTTACAATACTATTGATATAATCCAGTATGTCCTGTTCTTCACACCCTTTTTGTGTAGTTCTGTTTAATTCTACTTTTACATGAATAGATGTATGCATAAAAGGAAGTTTTTTGGAACTGTTATGTGGCACTTGTAATTGAAATTAGCAAAGAAAAAACAGTTGAAAAATTGATTGCTGAGCAAGCTGTGCTCTCTTCATCTCATTACTTCAAAACCAATTCCCTTAAAGCAGAATATTGTGTTTGTCTATGCACTTTAGATCATGGCAAGGTTTTAAATTGCGGTTGTGGACATGGTTTCGTTGCAATCTTTGATGTTTTGGAAAATTGTAGATAAGAAGAATGCTAATGACACTCTCTTTCAGATACTCTCTTTATAATTAGTTGAAATTTATTAGAAATCATTAATTTTGTTTGAATTTTGTTAAATTAAAAAATATGATTGTTCAATGATACTTAAGATCCACCAAAATGGGTAATTTTCAATAAATTTTAACTAATTATAAAAAGAGTTTTTGAAATAGAATATCCCAGAGTGTCTCTAGCACTCCTCTTATAGATAAATGTGCGTAATTGCGGCCACGGAGAGTCCAAAAACATTGACATTGCAGTTGAAATTGTAGTTGCAGACCCTTTTCTGAAAACCTTATAATTGAGTGGTTTTTATTGTTTCCTGATAAAGCTCAATTAATTATTGAGCCTTCTGCACACTAAGAATGAAAAGTGTGTACAATTCGAAATTTCTTTCAAATCTTTATGTTACATGCTGAGAAGATTCAGGTTCATGCATATTTTTTTTCACTTAGACAGTGCTGAGACTTAAGTTTATCGATTTTTTCCTCACTTGTATAGTAACTTTCTCATTCCTATCCAACTTAGGATTTTCTTCACACGTACTCAACATTACAAACAAAAGTTTCACAGTTGCATTGAATGTTCAGGTACATAGAAAGAATTGCTGTGGTTTCCTCGGGGGCTGAGAGTATCAGTGCCAATAGCAGAGAAGTTCTTGAATGGATGCACAAGACACAAGATTGGGATCCCAAGTTCTTCACACTCTCACACATACCCGAGAAATACCGCCTCTACGTCTCCAAGTTCATAAGGCAAGTTGCGATTGCTCGCATGGCCGAGTCACCCGAACTAGCAAGTGATTACCACAGGAAGTTGAAAGAAGCCTACGAGACCGAGGAGAAGCTGAAAGAAGCAGAGGTTGTGAGAAGGAGCAAGGAGCATTTGGTTACACTGCTTGATGATGTGGAGAGGCAGCTGAGTGAAACACCTTATTTGGCAGGTCAGGATTTCACCATGGCTGATGTGATGCTCATTCCTGTGCTGGCTCGTTTGGAACTGTTGGATTTGGAGAATGAGTACATAGCTGGAAGGAAAAACATTGCTGAGTACTGGATTTTGGTTCAGCAGAGGCCTAGTTATAAAAAAGTGATTGGCAAGTACTTCAATGGTTGGAGAAAGCACAGAACACTGCTAAAAACATGGTTCTTGGTTCGAATTAGAAGTTTGCTGAAAAGGTACTAGTAAAGTACTTGTGTATATATCTCTCATGATTTCCAAAAGGAGGTTGAATAAGGGTTTGTTTGGATAAATTTATCTAGAAGGACTTCTGATAGAAAAAAAAACATAAAGAAAAAAAAAAAGAAATTAATTTATCTGTGAACTAAAATTCGTTTCTTAAATAGTTAATTTGTAGAAGTTCTTTCAGTTCTCTCTCCTACAGTTTTTTTGAAAGATGTGAGAATTCTATAAAGAAGCTTATTTTATTTTTTCTTTATATTTTTTTCTTCTAAAAGTGATTCTAGAAAAGCTTATCCAAACAAGTCTTTAAGTGAATATGGGAAACAACTATCACATTATGGTAAACTTGGAGAACTTATATTTGACATTGTTCTTTGTTTTTGTTGGGAGGAATGGTGATGCTTGTCTGCAAAAGATCTTGTGGCTTAGTATTGAAACAATTCATGCATTGCAATCTTCATCCATCAAAAGAATTAAGCAAAGGGAAATCTGTTCATACTGACACTGGTACAGGGTTAATTGATGCTGCTTATATGTACATTATTTCTGATAATTGTAAATGCAATAAAAGAAACATAGTCTAGTGACATACATTTTCATGCTTTGTTCTACGAACAGCTTGATGAATTACAAATTTCAGTTTGAACAGTGACTAGAGACTATATATCATTCACTCTCAGACTGATCTGTCTCTATGTAACATTAAACTGTAAAGTGAAGTTATTATAGTCATTGACTAAGTCAACATATAATTTCTTCTTCTAAGAAAATACCATCAAAACTGTAAAATAAGCCATAAAGAAGATAACATAAACATTGACATTTTTCATTGATTGGGTGTAAACATTACAATATATAATAATTTTAATGAATGATGACCATCTAAGTATCAACGTCTAATATTTTAATATTTTATGACATTAAAATAAAACTAATAATATTAAAAGGATAATATATTTTAAAAACTATTTATTTGAGCTTCTCTAGGCCCTTTTATCATCGAGTCTTTGATTTACTTTGTTTTTTTTTTTCACAAAAATACTTTTCATTTATTGAAGACTAAATATCAATTTTGATTTTTATGTTTTATTTTTTATTCAATTTAGTCCTTTTAAGTTTTAAAAATGAGTTAAAATGGTCATTCTGAAAAAATAAATATGATTTTCAATTTTATGACACGATATTGAATATTTTTTGATTAATTCAAGATGTAAAATTATTTTATTAAATTAGTTATATGAAAACTATGAAATCCAATTAATGTTTGAATAAAAATAGGCGATAAACATAATGAAAATTAAATGAAAAATTATATCCAACAAACAATCAAATCAATGAAAAATATAATATTAAGTTTATTTTTCAATTGTTTGAGACTTATTTTTTCACACAATTTTTATTATATTTAGTCCTCTTTTGATTCGTATATCAGTTGGCTTTTACAGTTTTTATGTAAGTAAATCTAATAAAATAATTTTTACATTTTCAAATTCGTCAAAAATATTATTCAAAATCATATTACAAAATCAAAAATAAACTTTGTTTTATAGAGACCATTTTGACTCATTTTAAAAGTGTCTAAAACATCAAGTATCAAATTGAATAAAAATTATTTTAACCTTTATACAATAACGTAATATCAAAGCATTAGGTTATTCGATAAAAACAATTTATCTTCCTCTAAAAAAAAATATTAATTGTGGAGTAACTATTTCATTAGAAGCTGAACAGAAAAAGTAGTCCAAATATAGAATGAATACATCATATTAGATTTATAAAATGGTGATTCATGTACACACACTACCAAAGAAAGGTGGATTTACACTTATAGTAGTAAACCCACTAAAGAAAAGAGGCCAAGAGACCCAAGAAACAAAAGAAAGAAAGCTAAGGAGAAAGAAAAGAAAATATAAACATAAAACTACCGAGTAATCTTCTATTAGTAACATTAATCATTAATGTTGGTTAGATTTGTTTAGAGGGATAATTTTGAAAAAGAATACTAATTGAAGACAAATTTAATGCTTTCAATTAGATTAACCAAATTTCTTAATTTGTGTGAATCAAGTTATTCATAGCTCAAAGCTCAAGCTCAATTCATTTATTTAAGGAGTTAATCTTTTAACTAATGTTTTCCTTATTTAGTTCATGAATTAAGTTCAACAGTCAATTGTTAGAGTCTCGAACCATATATGTATGAATTGGTTTGGTTCATTAGCTTTATTCTTTTTTCCCTCCATTTTCTTGCTTCCCATTTTAGTCAAAGTTTATATTTATTTATACTATTTTTTCATCATGTAAATGATACAAAATATCATCTCATTTCGTTGGCGATTAGTTTCTGTAAAAAAAAACTATCTGGTCATTATTTTTTACATAGTTTGATAGATGGAGAATGGAAAGTGAGAAGTGTGTAAAAAAAATATTATTATATTTCTATATTCAGATTTTTCATACACTTTATCAATATTTATTGTTTCTTTTCTTTCTATCTTTCTTGATATTCTATTATTTTACTTATCATATTTATTTCTCTCGTTAACGGTTGTCATGTCAACTAATATTTGAATATAAAAATATATTTATTCACGAGAAAAAATGATTTTCTATCATTTGGTGTGCAGGGAAAGTAAGGTAGAAAGAAACTAAATGTGGAACTTACTAAAAAAAACAAAATCTTTCTCTCGTCAGGTGAAAAGAGATGGATACGAAATTACGAAATTACAAAATTAGTTTCGTTACTTCTCTCATTGCTACTGACCAAAATATTTGCTTGCACCAAAATTATTTAAGACAAAAGAAAACCGATACACTCTTTGGTTTAAGTCAAGGATACTACAGTAATTTTACTTTTAATTTATTAAAAATAAAAAATAAAAAAATATGTTTCACCCTCCAATTCTCCCGCACATTCTTCCCCGTAGTGCGCAAATTGCCACAGCGGCACCATTATAGGTCAAAAGGAAAATGTTTTTTTAGATATTCTATAATTTTATATCGAGTGTGGGAGTGAAAAAGGAAAAAAAATTATAAATATAATAGATGATATGATATAATAGAAAGAAAAAGATAAAGGATAATGAAAGATATTGATACGATGTTTAAAAATAAGAGATATTGAAATAACATTATTCATAGTCATGTAACTAAACTAAAATAATCTATGTATACATAGTAGCTAGCAATTAGGCATACCAAAATATATATATAGTCTTGATAAAACATATGACATCTGTTAAAGTCAGATCACTTGTTAATAGAACTTATTGATAGAGGAATTAAAAACCAAACAAAAAAATACTTTAATAATCAATACTAATTAAGTTAAACTATAAACAAAAATACTAAATACTTCATTACCAAAAATATATTTTACCCGATAATAAAATAAAATGTGTAAGCACAAGCATAATACTCAGACAATCACACTAAGATCTATCACCAAACAACGTACGTAGGAGGTAGGATTTAGGATATGTTGTAACTTCACAAAGTGAATTTAAGTTCCATGCAGTTGCTTAATTTATTACTTACAAGTTACAACCTGCAGATACTAACAACATGCATGCTTAACTAAAGAGTTGTGACACATGCGTAGGATTCTGAAAACACCAAGATGGAGTTTTTGGATTCATGCAGCAAGAGTTATATTAAATATTAGTTAGATCCTTTCTTGAAGATTTGGCTGCATAGGCTGAACACGAAAGGCAAATGGTATGTGGGAATTATTGTAATCCCTTACGCTCTGATCAAACCCGTTGTCCACTTCTCTTGCACCTTCCACTGCCAAACGTTGTTGCTGTTGAAATACACAACACAATGTAAAAAAAAAAAAAAAAAAAAGTAAAGAAAATGAAGTTAAGGGATATTTGAACATACTACTCTATAAAGATTCGTAGGAGATAAAAATATGAAGAAAAAAGATAAAATTAGCCTTTCTACAAATTAAAGAGAGCTTCTACTAATTAATTATGGGAGAAAATAATTTTAATTTAGAGAAACTATTTTTTTTTTAATATTTTCTTCTCCTATAAATCATTTTAAAGTAGTGTGTCCAAACATACCTTAGAATTTAATCATTAAATAACACATTTTTTAATATTTTCTTGGGCTATTTCTTTCTTTTTGTATTTATTTATTTTATTTTATTTGATCTATAAGTAATTAAAGTATTGAGAAGGTGATGCATATGCATATACAATGATGAAAACTAGACGGACTATAATTTTTATTTTGGTGTGTGAAACTAGGGTTCCTAGTTGAACTATTTTCTTGTGTTAATCTCTTCCCTTAGATATTTTTTATATACGTAATATGTTCAAAATGGTCTATATAATAAATGCTTTTATACTAAAAAAAACTTATTAGACTATTTTTTTAAGAGATTAGAATCAACCTTGAGGGCAATTAAATTCTTTCTTGAGAACTTCAGAGTTAAAATCAATTTTTGACAAACTAGTCACCTCATCTTTTGGTTCTAACATTTTTTTTTTTTGAGAAAGCCCACATTGTAGCCTTAAAAAAATTACATGTATTAATACTATGTTAATTTTAAAACATTTTTATAACTAAATTAGTTCTTCATATATTTAAATTGTCACCATATGATCTTTTAAAGATTTTGCTACCAGACTAGTACTTTAAAACCTTTAAAGTGCCACCATATAGATCTTCATAAAGACTAAAGTGGTGATAAAAGGAATCTATGAGAGGCTAATTAATTTAGTGATAATTTTTTTAGAAAATTAAAAGTTGGTGGCAAACTTTTATTTTAAGATTAATGTAATAACAATTTTTTAAAGGAGTACTCTAATACACAACTTTGAAGAAAACCACATTGAAGGTATTATCTTCTTTATATTTTATTTATCTACTGTTTTTGAGAAAGTGAGATTTTGCACAAAATCACAATAGAAACAAAATTCTAGTTGAGTTTTGTCATTTAAGTTAAGTAGCATATATCTTAGGGATCATGACCACAGATGAACATTGGAATGTGTATGTATGTTTTATGTTTTATTAGCTATGAACAAAATACTCCCTCTAAAACTATTATCTTTCGAGGTTGCTATATATAGATTAAGAAATCATTAATTAACATATTCCTTGCCTAAAATTCACTTAAATCCTCTCATTTTATATAGTTAGTTGAGATTTTTTGAGTTAATTATCCATACAATATTGTTAAAAATGAGGGTATGGCTTTTAAAATGTTGACCAGCCCTTGAATTCTTAAAATGCTAATGATGTTTTTTGAATTTAATAGTGATGTACATATATTATGTAAAATAATTTTATTAGGTTGTTTAATCATAACTCACAATTGATATGATTTTAAAATAATTTTATAAAAGTTAACATTTATCATAAATAAAAAGTTGTAATAGAATGATCATTATTTTGAAACAAAGAAAACTCTAAGTATATATAGTTTTGGAATGGCAAAAGAGCATGAAAGTGGGAACTTTTCATGGTGTGGGCATGTTTTGGAAAAGAAACCATGTATTAAGCAGTGAGTGTGCAATGTATTACGTACCCAGAGAAAATTAAGTTCCCTGTTCTCCTCCTCCAAGATCTTGTCCTGATCAGCAATATTGTGCATAAAACAAAAGAAAAATCAAGTTAGTGGTTCACTTTGCAAATCATTAGAATCTTGTAAATTAGATAGCAATTAAACATACGTTTCTCCTGAACATCCTGTATACATCCATCTGCAAAGAGAAACACAAAACTTTATATATCAGATAATGTATATTGTTTGATTTTGGCTACCGTTGAAGTTTACATTGCACAAAATAAACAGACTTAGATACCATACACAGTAAAAACACTCCTTATTAATAGAAGTTATATATATATATATTAGTTACATATTTTTTTAAGAAAAAAATGTAATACACTAATCATAGGAAATAAATTTTCATAATCATTTAATTATAATATTTAATTAATTATAAATTTATTAATTTTTATAAAACTATTTTAAAAATCACGTGGATATTATAATATACATATTATAATATGAAGATGGTATAAAATTATTTTATATGATTAATGAATTATTATTAAATTTATTTATTTTTTCAATGCATGACGTAGCTCAAACCAGAAAGAAAAAAAATAGCATATTCTTGAAGATTAATATTTGCCTGTTTCTCTCGGACACTGACTAGACCAGTTTCTAAGGCATCCTCTAAGGCCATCAGCTCCTTGTAGTTAAGAGAGTTGATATCCTCTCCCTTCAAGTGCCTGAAATATTGTATCAATTTGTGAAAGATGGAGTGAGAGAGAGAGAGAAAAAAAAGAGTATGAAAATATTGAAAAGGCTTAAAAAGGTGCAATGTTAATCATAATTATAAGTAAATTATAATATACCTGAGCTCAATTTGCATGCTGTCATTCTCTTTCTTGAGTCTCTCAATTTCTCCGTTTAGGTTCTGAGTTCAACAACATTAATTGTCACAAACCCTAACACACTTAGTTCTCTCTTTTTTAAGGAAAAAAGAAAAAAATAAAAACATAGAGAATAGTAATAGGAAGGGTAAGATGTTTAAAAGCCAGAAATCCTAAAAAGAAAGACCTACTTGGAGTAGATCTGACTCTCTATGTTGGATTTAATGTCAGTCAATAGAGAGAGATCCATCCATCAAGCATGAAAGACGTTTTTATATATATATATATATATATATATATAAAATAAAATAAAATTTCAATTTTCACTCCTACTTATGTACAGTTGTTGTTTCATTTTTTTGCAAGGAAAAGGAAGCAAGTGAATAACGTTTTTATTGCCAGATCCGTTCATAGATGTTACATCTCTTGCAGTTCTCATGCTTCTCCTTTTCAATAACAAAAAAAAAAAAAACAATATAATACTCACGCATATATATACATAGGGAGAAGGTACAACCCAAATATAGATCTACTCATAGAATTCATAGTTCATGTTTCTTAGCATATTTTTAGCAAAAGAAGAAGAAGAAGTAGAAGTAGAAGTAGGTCATTTTCCTTTGGACAAATCGAGAACAAACAGAAAATAGATTTAACCAACCTCATGCTTTGCGTCCCAAAGCCTCTTCCCTGAAGTCTTGTGGTACCTCTCCAATATGTCAATCAACCTTCATCACCAACAAAAAAAATCAAAATCAAAATCCCAGAAACAAGAATAAAAATAAAAATAAGAGTTTTAATTTGTAGATCAATCAAATAGTACAATTTTTTCTTGCACTTTTGGTCATACCCTCTTGATAAAAATACCCACTATGAATTAATCAAGAATATATATATATATATATATATATATATATATATATATATATATATAATGTCTATCAACCTTAACCAACAAAATGATCAAAATCCCAGAAACAAAAATAAGAGCTTTAATTTGTAGATCAATCAAATAGTACTATTTTTCTTGGACTTGTCCCTACCCTCTTGATCCTAGAAACAAAAACACAAAAAGAATAAGTTTTAATTTGTAGATCAATCAAATAGTACTATTTTCTTGCCCTTGGTCATACCCTCTTGATCATAAAATTGCCCTTTATGAAATTAAAAAAAAAAAAAAAAAAAAACTTGAGAGGAGAGACACAAAAAAAGAAGAAGAAATTAAAACACAAAATATTATACAAGATCCTTACGTTGTAGTAGGGCTGATGTAGTCATGCATCTTTCCAGAAGCAGCAAAGATGATAAGAGAAACTTGAGCATCACATAGAACTGTGATTTCCTTAGCCTTCTTTAGGATCCCATTCTTTCTCTTTGAGTATGTAACTTGCCTGTTGCTTGAGTTCTCAATCCTCTTAATCTCAATCTTGCCCCTCCCCATTTTTTTTTCTTCTATGTTCTCTGGTCTTGAATTCTTTCTTGTGAAATGGAGAAGAAGTTAGAGGAGAGAAGGGTTGCAACAAAGATAATAATAAAAGTAAGAGAATTAAGATATTTTAGCAACTTTCCATAAGGGGTTTGAGGTTAAGGAACTTTCTTAGGGGCACAGTGGACAGTGACAAAGCCAACAAACTAACCGAAGTAATATATAGTAACTATTTTTTAACTTATGTTTTGATTTGGCTTTGTTTAGCTGTTGCACACTTTCTTAACCATTGGTCTCCTAGCTTGTACGCTCTCATATATGGTCATTTAATTGTAATGGTTTGTTTTTGTTGCAATTTTTCTTTTTTCTTTTTTTGGCTCTTTTGTTTAGTTATTTAAGATGTTTAATTGATTATAGGGTTAAGGATCATGGGGTAGGAAAGGGTAGGGTGCTTTTGTGACACGTAATTAATTTGTATTGAAGTTTGTGATGTGAGGTGAGTATGCCACTTTCCTAGCATGTAGTATTTGATAATATAGCTATATATAATTCGTTTGCATGATAAAATAGGGGTTTTGAAAGAAAAAAGATGACGTCGAAAGAATTCTTTTTTAAAAACTTGAAGTTAAAAGTTATTTATAACTAAAAAATATGTTTTCAAAATAAGTTTTAAAAAGTTAGTTTATCTGAATGATGAAATAGAATATGTATAAATATAACAAATTTTTTAAAATAGTTGTGTGATTATTAAACGCGTTTAATCATGCACATAAAAATCTTTTTTTCTTTTTTTTTTAAATTTACATCTCTCACCTTATGCTACAAATACATTTTGTGAATTTCATATTTAGATCAAATTTAAGTATATAATCAGTTTAATTAAACATTTGTTTTTACATAAATTCTTATAATTAAATAAAATATTTTTCATAAATTTAATTGAGAAACTCAAATTTAATTAACAAAATTAATTTTGATAATTTTCTTCTACAAGAAATTTATTAAAAGAAACTATAAAATACTTAAACGAAATCTAATTTCTTTTTATAAATTAGTATTCTAAATACTTAAATGTCCCTCATTGAATAATTGCAATGAAATTTAATATATAAACGCTTTTACAGTTTACTTCTTTCAAAATCAACACTATTCACCTGACAATCAAACTTTCTTCTTTCGTGATGAATTATCTAGGCCTCCAACATACTATTTGAAAAGCAACCCACATATTAGCATCTTTGTAGGGAAAACAAACAAAAGTATAATAATCAGGGATAAACCATCAAATCAAAAGGAGATTAATTACTTAATCACGGATTCCCACAATAAAAAAATTAAGCATTTGAACTTTGAAGGGCAAAGAGAAGTGTTCCAAACATAAAGGAAAGTGCACAATTTCGTGAAAGTCAAGGTCATGGGTGGAAGAGGAAGAGCAAGATTTTGGGTCCTTAATTTGTCATGGTTCGACCAAAAAGAGTCTCTGATTTGAAAAGGTTTGTGAATTTGTGTTCATCGTTCACTGCCAACAGCCGGAGATTTTCGTGAAATGACAGCATTCAATTCAGACAAGGAAATTAGCCAAGAGTCTTCCCACACATAAAAGAGTACCACAGTGTGTTTAGTTTAATTCGATATATCCATTGAGTTATTGTGTGTTTCCGTGATTAATTGTTTGCCAAAGTTGGTAATCTTAATTTTGTAAAGTTAAATTAAAAATTAAAATAAAATTATTATGTTTGAAAAACAAATTTTAAATTTGTAATAGAACTTAGGATTATTTAGAGTTCGTTCTATTGGGTGGAAGAAAAAAAGAAAAGAAAAACTAAATAAAATAAAATTTTGAATCGAAGTAGAGTGTAAAATTAGAATACATCGGCTTTGAAGTAAATAGTACTACATAAGAAGATGGGCCTGGTATTATAATTGCAAATCATTAAGAACTGTGGTATTATCAAGTTCATATTCCTATGCTTCCAGTCACAGTCACAGGTAGGGTTTTAAAAATCGAACCGGTGATCGAATCGGTCAAAGTACTGGATCATTAGTTCAATGGTCGAATTAGTGAGTTATTGGTTGAACCACCAGCATGTATTAAACTAAATACAATTTTTATATTTGTTTTAATTTTTATATAATTCCATAAAATCTCATAATATAGACTTCAAATGAATTCAAACTCAAACATCAAAGTCATATAATAAAACTTACAAATCATAAATAAACTAATTACAAACATAAGTTTTTAACAAACATAAGTTCCTAACAAGTTCATTTTTTTCTATGGCCAAGGAGTATAAACTATTTCATGAATTCTTTCATTTAAGAACTCAGAATCTTCCATAGCAACATCCTCGACATTGCTTTCATTTAAATTCCTATTCTCCATGGTATTGTCTGGTGCATCATCAATCTCATCATCATCTAAATTTAAAGGACCTATGACATAGAAATAGATGTTAAGTTATAATTAGCACGTGGTGATAACAAATATGAAATAATTTAATTTATGATGTAATTAAAATATATCAATATCACTTGAAATTGGTTGGATAGTTATATTTGAAAGGTCTTTACGTAATGCATCCACCTCCTCATTGGTTAAGAATGGTGGTGAATCCACCATTACCCAATCAACATGGTCAACAATTTCCAAATTAATAGGATCATAGTTGACTTCTCTCTTTTTCCTAAGCACATGTACAAATATTTAAGAACAAGTATTTAAATTTAAAAAGATAAACAACAAAAATAGAATAGAATTAATAATACCTATTTTGTAACTTCAAGTTGTAACGAACAAAGACTAAATCATTAAGTTTCTGATGCTCCAATCTATTCCTTGTTTTTGAATGAATGTGCTCAAATACACTTTAATTTCGTTCACAACCCAAAGCACTACAAGTTTGGCTTAAAACACGAATAACCAATTTTTGTAAGTTGGGTACACCACATCCATAAGATGCCCACTACTGATCTAAAATATTGCATGTGATGAAATAAATTAATAACAAAAAAAGTCACAAATAAATATTAAGGAATAAAGATTACAAGTTATAAAAGTTACCTGGCATGACTGTATTTCGTTCATGCAAAGCAGCTTGCCTTCCAAAATCTAACTCAACATTGTTGTAAATTCTCTTTTCACTAGTTAGTTTGCTTCGCAATTCATTATCATTATGAGCAAATTTTTCAATGACATCCAAAAGACCAGTTGTTGTACACATATGTTTCTCAATTTCTTCATCATTAAATCGACAAGCCGGATTTAACCAATAACCAGTAGCATGGAGATTTTTATGAAGTTGAGAATCCCAACGACGGTCTAAGATTTTCAAGAAAGGCTCCACTTTTGATTTATTTCTCTGAAACCTTCTCACCATCTCTTCTCTGCATTTATACATTGCTTGGTAAAGAAAACCCATAGCAGGTTTATCTTCACTATCAACCATACGCAACACACGAACAAGTGACTCGGTCAATTTCACTATATCAGCACATCTACTCCAGAAGGTAGAATCTAAGACTTCTTTCACAAATTGTTTTTCCTTGAAAGCTTTGGCATAAGCTGAGTTTGTCCATTCTCTAGATGTTACCATGCTTCTTAATGCATCTTTTTGAGCCAATATACTTTGCAATGCAATGAAATTAGTGGCAAAGCGAGTTGGAGCAGGACGGAGTATTTCTCTCCCACTTGTATGCTTCCTCATCAAATACAAAGCATAACAATGATTATAAATATATTTAGTAATGTTTGAGGCATGTGACATGACCACACTTACTTCATCCAATTTCCCCATGTCTTGCAACATTAAATTTATGCAATGTGTCGCACAAGGAAACCAAAACAATTTAGGAAACTCATTTTCTAATTTCCTACCAGTAGCAACATAATTTGAAGCATTATCTGTGACTATGTGAACTATATTTTCAGGACCAACATACAACACAACTTTCTTGAAAAGCTCAAATAATAACTCAGAATTTTTACAAGCATCAGATGCATCAACAGATTTTAGAAAAATAGTTCCTTTAGGACAATAAACCAAAAAATTAATAAGAGTTATTTTTTTCCTATCAGTCCATCCATCCGCCATAAGAGTATAACCAGTTTTCTTCCAAATATAACGATATTCCTCCACCAGTTTCTTCACATCATCAACCTAACTATTTAACAAAGGACCACGAAGACTGTGCATACTTGGAGCCTTGTATCTTGGACTCATGCTACAAAGAGCATCAATTATAGGCTGAAAATATGCTGAATTAGCAGCATTAAATGGAACAGATGCATCAAGAAACCATTTAGCAACAACAAGGTCACACTTCCTTATCACTTCTTTACTTTGCAACACACTCTTCAAAGTAGGTTGAGCTTCAGGAGTGGTTCTAGATTGAAAATAATTCCTAATGCGACCACTTGTTTTCACTTTTTGAGTTGATATGGTTTGCTGACTTTGTTCCACTTCTATTAGCACTAGATGGAAAACTATCATCATATTCTTCTTCAATTCTTCTTTTCTTGTTCTTAGTTTCATCAATATTTTGTTTCATTAAATGGTAAACATCTGCAGGCACCTTCTTACACATTTCAATTTGACCTCTTTCACCAGCTAAGTGACCTTTAAATCTATAAATTCCTCCTCCCCTAACAATTTTATCACAGTAAATATACATTATAACACTTTTCTTACCCTCTTCAATCAGCTTACAATGTCCCCAGGCTATATCAGTTTTTACTTTAACATTAGGCCTTGAATTTTGAGTTGAGGCTTCTTGAGATGATGGTGCTTCATTAGATGTCATTTTTAATTCTCTATAACAATCACAAACAAGATAACAATAACCACTTATAATCTTGTATTAAACAGAGAACACTAGACTTCTAGAATAATAGAATAATAGACTCACAAATCAGCCAGACTCATGAATTAGCCAGACTCACAAAGAACGACAAATAACATACTTAATCACTTAGATAAAATAGATAACAACAACTCAATAACTAAGATCAAGATAAGAGAATAATAGAATACATTAAACACACTAAACATCAATCAGAGTTGAGGGAGAGCGTGATAGAGATACATTACCTGAGACGTGGTAGAGGCAAAAGGGTTGTGGAGTCGTGGAGGGAGCGTGGCGGGGCATGAAGGACAAGTGATGGCGGACGAGAACATCAAGCTACGTCACAAGGGCGAGCGTGAGGACGAGCACGAGGTGACGGCGAGGGGTTGCAGGCGAGCAGCGTCGTAAGGGCGTGGACGGCGTCAAGAGAGAGGGTCGCGGGCGAACGGCGTCGTGAGGGCGTGGATGGTGTCGAGAGCGAAGGTCGTGGACGAGTGGCGTCGAGGCGAGCGAGCACGAGGGCAATGGCGTCAAGCGGTCGAGGGCAAGTGGCGAGCACAAGCGTCGGGGCGAGTTCACGATTTGGATTTGGATCTGGTTCTGGTATCTGTATGCAAGAGTCTCCTTTAGGAATTCAAAAACGGTGACGTTCTCAAGCGTGAATTTTTTTTTTTTTTTACTTTGACTCGGTCGGTTCAACGGATTAATGGTTGAATCGGAAAACCAGCCAGTTCAAACCGGCTTGAAACGATCCAACTCTTGAATCGAATCGGCTTGACCCCTGGTTCCTGGTCCAACCAGCTAATCTATCCGATTTTTCATACCCTGGCTAGAGGCTGATTGATCAAGCTAAATGTCTCTAGAAGGAAAGAAAAAATAGACTGTCAATGAAAATAAATATAATTGGGATAGTTGTTGCTAGGTTGCTATTGGGTAACAACTCTAAGTGAAGATCGAAGATTTCCTTCATAATTTGTTTGGCTGTTAAGGAAATATTAAAAACTCATACAAGGTATTATAGAAGCATTATTTCCATTTCATTTAGGATGTGCATACTTAGTTTCCTTTCCAGTTTTGAATGATTTAAGTTCAAAATATAATCTATTATTTTTTTATGATAATTCCTAGTGACACCCTTTCTTCTATATTCTTCAAGAGGTTTATAAAGGTAATGCATGTTTGCAAATTATCTATTTTGATTTGCTTATTATCTGCTCTGGTTTCTAATTTTATGGGACTCTTGCTTATCATAAATCATTTTTTCTTTGCTAGTGTTCATAATGATTTTAGAACAGTTTTGATCTAATTCCATGCCGTCTGGCACACAATCTGCTTTTATTACTTTAATCATTTATGTTATTGATGACTCTATCTAATGTTACAACAAGCGACTTTCTTTACTTCATTCGTGTGTGAATATATATATACCCAATAAAGTTAATTACTAAATTTTTACTTTGAGTTTTCTAGTTTCATTCATTCATTAACATATTCCATATGTAATTTTTATTTACTTATTATTTGACTTTATTTGGCACTAGAAATTTCATCTAGATGAAATCTTATAATGTGCTATACAAAAAGACTCACCTACCCTTGTGTCCTCTATCAATAAGAATAAAATATATTTTCTTTTACTATTGTAGCAAGTAAAAATTCCAAATGAAATGTGTATGGGTTAAGTGTATTAAGCAAAATGTTTAGCAAATCTATTCAATCTACTATGATTGAACCTCAAGTGGTAGACAAAATAAATGAGATGCATGAGACAAATAAAAAGTTGAATGTTGAGCTCATGACAAAGGGAGATAAAGAAAAAACACTTAGAAGAACAAATGATATAAATTGATGCAAAATTATAAACAACAAAGAGAGCAAATTCGTCAACAAAATGACCAAATGCAACTTCTCATTCAAGACTTCAACCTAAAGTCTCTCATTCTAGGTTTTAGCACATCCACTACCAATGCAGATGATGTTGAACATGATACTGACAATGCTAGAGCTGATTGAGTTTACACTGATTTCATTACATGTTTATTTTGATATTATCAATTTCATAGTTGCACTTTGATCATACATTGTATTTTGGAAATTCATGGGTTATGATTATGCACTTTTACATTAAGTTTTTATAAGTATTAAAATTACACTTTATTATTATATTTTGCTGATGGAAATTCAATTTTGAATGAGTTTAGTTATGATTATATTTTTTTATTTATCATTCATAATTATTAAGCGGGTTCAAAATGTATTTAAACAAAAAAAAAATCTAGAAACTAAATTTCATTTAGAGACCAATTATTTTAAGCTATAAATAAACGATGGTGATACATTTAGCGACCGATAAATATGCATCTCAATATAGTTACTCAATCAGTGCCCATATTTGTTTTTATAAAAAATAATTATTTAATTTAACCATCAAAATACGGATTGATTTTGTTAGACGGCATTTCAAGTGAGAATGCATGTTTATTATTTTCAAGTAATAGTCATTAATTAATTATTAATGGTCTAAATATAATTTTGGATTAAAATTAAATGTGATCTTCTTGATATATAATTATATTTCTCCTTATTATTTTTCCGTCATCATCATGATTGTCATTTCTGTTATTGTCGCTACCACCACCGTTACAATGGTGGTGACGGCAACAATAAGGACGACAACTAAGATGGTGGTGGCGGTGGTAACGATGGTCATAGTGATGGTAGTGACGCACGATGGTAATGGCAGCAACAATGGGGAAGATGACCATGATGGTGACGACAATTATGATGATAGTGACCCTGTTGGTGGTAGAGGCGGTGGTCATGGTGTCGCTACCATCACCACGACCACTACCAAACAGAGCCACCATCATGGTTGTCATCTCATTGTTGTCACTACCACCACTGTGGCGGTGGTGATAACGGCAACAATGGGAACAACGACCATGATAGTGGCCCTATTGGTGGTGGCAGCAAAAACGACAATGGTGATCATGTTAGTAATGACGACAGTAGTCATAGTGATAAGAGAGATACGATTATATATGATGAAGATCATATTTAATTTTAATTCAAAATTACATCTCGATCATAATATTTAATCAAACTTCTCATCTCTCATATTAAACATGCGCTTTCACTTTGAAACGCCTTTTATATATATATATATATAGATGTCCTACCTTAGGAGATTTTAGATGGTATACAGATAATTTTATGGCAATGGTTCTTACCAGAGAAGATTGTAAGGAACCATTTTGGAAAGAAAAATTTATTGCAGGACTTCCTCAAGTCTTTGCAACTAAAGTAAAAGAAAGATTAGAGTTAGAATATCCTAATTTATCTATCCATGAATTAACATATGGAAGAATAGCATCTGTGGTTAAAAACACAGGCCTAGAACTTTGTAATAACTTGAAACTAGAAAATAGAATAAAAAGAAATGAAGCTAATGGGGTTAAAGAACTAGGTAATTTCTGCACCCATTTATTTTTAAGATGCTTTTTCCCTTGGGTGGTTTTATGAATTCGAACATTAGTTTATTTGTTTTAATTCCTTCCTTGGATACTTCAAAGGGGTAGATTTGTGTAAGGAATGGAGTTCCTAAAATCATTTCCTCTGATATATCTTTTGATAGAATAAACGTATTTTTGAAACATCTTCCCTTATTACAAATACTCGCAATTGGTAATTTAAACTGGACTTGTAAATTAGAGTTATTAGCCGTGAATAGTTTTTGCTGAGTTTTTTCATAATACTTAGTAGGAATTAATCCTTCTCTAATGCAATTTAGGTCAGCACCAGAATCTACTAACGCTGTAAAATCTTTTCCCGACCTTTTGACCCTCCTACATTTAATTATTTTGATTACCAAGAAGCATGGCTCAAGATCCTTCTTGAACCTAACCTTCGCCATTCTTGGTACATTACCTTTAAATATGCCCTTCCAGCCAAAATACCGACCTGGTTTCAAGACTGGTTTCTACTTGTAGGGCCTGCAAAAGCCATTCTACCTACCAGGGTAGTCTCAATATATGAAAATTATAAAAAGTTAACTCCCAAATTACCAGTACATGAAAAATTAATTAGCTTTTGCTCAATAATGGGAGTGAGCTGGTTAATGCAGCATCTCTATGAATTCCACCAGCATAATTCGGCTCCTTATCCGAAGGCTTTATGCCATGAGGTAAAAGTTTTTTGGTGGAAAAAATTTGAAGTTAAATTTCTGGAAGATAAGTTTTCTCATTGGAAGACTGGAAAATCATTCCTTCCCCCTAATCATGAAAAGAAGGCACTCCAGCATCCTGCAATGTCTTTACAATCGGGCGGAAAATCTAAAGAAGAGAAAAGGCAACACTGTTGGCAGCCTTGTCTTCTCTAGAGCTCGAGATGAAGAACAGGGAGGTCTTAGAAGGAGAAACCCAATGCAGTAATTCGTATTTAAATAATGAGGATGACTGCTTTGGAATTCAAGAAATTGCAAACTTGGATCAACCGTGACTAGGATCCAAGACAAAATTAAAGGTAATTGATGAAGAAGCTCCTGGCAAAATAATAGGGGCAGTGGACATAGTAACTACAACAGTTGATCATCTTGGCAATACTATCGTATATACCAAGAAAATACCAATTCGGCTACCCAACCAGAGGCAGCTGGCAGACCTTTTCAACAAAGGACTTCTTTAAAAGAAATAATAGGGCCCACAGTGTCACTTCTGTCTTCACAAAACGACAAAGGCGGCGCTTAAATAAATGCTTTTGAATTTTAGTTTGAAATCCGTCTAAGAAATCCGTGTCCGGATTGGATTTCAATAAATTGTAATTTATGATTTTGACATCCGCCTGTGGTTGTCATGCTATAAATAGGTGAGTTGAAGAGTTGAGAGACACAGCTCTCTTGAGCCTTAAACTCTCTTCTCTCTCTACCCTCTTGTAATCTTTAAAAGCTCTTTTCCTTGTAAGTCTGTCTCTTTCAATAAATGCTTTGTCAATACCATGAACTGCTTAAATAACTGTTCCTTTCTATTTGTTACCTTTACCCTTACCTTCCGCCATATCTGGTATCAGAGCCAGAAATAAAAAAAAAAAAAAAAAAGAGTTTTTATTATATTATATTAAGTATGCTCTGTGGATGCAGCTTAGGCTGATCGTTCACATCAGAAATCTTGTGTATGATTCTATTTTCATATTGTATTTTGTGTTTATCTTTAACTTGTTAAAAACAAATTTATACTTTAATTTTCCATTAAGAGTTTCAGTTTAATTAATCCTACACCTTAAGTAAAGTAAGGCGTTGCCCTGAGCGTTGGTCAGCCGGTAAGGGTGGTCCCGGTAGTAAGTCCTAGAGTGAGGCAGTGAAACCGTTGGTTTAGCCTGGTGGTCCCGGTCAAGGTCAATCCTAAGCTTTATTTAATGTCAAGGTTAATTAGAATGTTATCTCTAAAGGGAAAAGAAAAGGTAGAAGATTTGGAATTACAACAAGAAGAAGCTAAATCCCACATAATACACCATGAATTAAGAATCCCATAAATAGAAGATCAAATCCAGAAATGGAGCATACCCAAATTTGAAATATCATCATTATATAAAACCTCGTTAAAAGACATGTTCACAGGAGAATATGTCATTAAGACAGTGGAAAAAGAAATTGATCTTAAAAATAGTCATCAGACTATACCACTAATATCAAAACAATTAATTGCCAACCACATTAAAAACTATAGGTACCTTCATATAGGGTCTATACAGATAGCAATCAAACCATTGTTTAGACTAGGTCTAGACACACCCATGTTTGCATCCTTAAGAGATAATAGACCCATAAAACTTGAAGATCAAATACTAGCATTATTCGAAACCAACTTGCATAATGGCCCAGTTTATATTAATAACTACCCCAATTACTCAATAGCATTATCAAGTTTCCATAATACTCCTTACAATCTAATGTTAGATGTAAAGATGTTAGAAAAAACCTGGAATCCTAATGCAATACCCATAACTATAATTTATAGAATATACTATAAGGTAATGAAAACCCAATTAGCCCCCAGGGCATTGCAATTATCCCTCATCGATGAGACGACCCTCTTACTAGTAAACCCGAAAAAGGTAAGTGCATCAGTCCCAAAACCTTAAAACATAAGGAAATAACCAGTGGGTTAAAATGGAGATTGGAAGATCTCCTAGACCCGAAAGACCACAGTACCTACCATGCTAGACAGCATAGTAGAATATAACTCAGGGGCAGTAGAGGTTAGTTTCACACCTTTAATAAGAACTAATTCCTTAAGATTACCAGAATCACCTTTTCCTAGTATGGCTAGAAGATCGGTGGATCGATCTAACTTTTCCATACCAAAAAGCTTAAATTTCAGAGGAATAAGGACAGATCCAACCATACCTGTCCCGGAGTATGAAGAAGAACAACCTTCCCCTTCAGTACAATTTGAGTCAGCTAGAACTCACAATTCCCCAACTCCGTCAGAATTTAGTCAATTAAACATGATAAGAATTTTCCAAATAAACAAAGAATTATTAAGGAAAGAATTCCTTAGTAAAGAAAACAAGAAAAGGAGAGACTGGTTCTTTGCAACCTTTTCGCAACAAGAATTAGCAAATTATAGAGAAGATTACTATAGAAGCCTAGAAGAGCTTCAGACTCAAATACCGTTCTTCGAATGGTTTAAACAGAATTGCCTAGATAAACTCTCTATAAAAATGATTAAGAGTGCTAAAAGAAGTTGGAAAACTATTAAAGGAACCGTCGATGGAGAAATTCCTCCTTTAGAAGAGATTAGCTTTGCTAACATTGAAAATAATGAGGTAACTGCTTCTCCCTTTAAAATGATTAGTACAGATAGAATCAAAAACGAGAATCCAACTTTAAAAGATATTAAAAATTTGCACCAACAACTAAATTATACAAATCAAATATTACATCAAGTAGCCTCAGAAGTAATAATTGGATCAAGAAAACCTGATAAAAGCTCTTCTAATAGTATAACATCCACTTCAAAACTAGAACACTCATTAACCAAACCATTCAAATTTTCAGAAGCTGAGCTTAAAGAATTAAAAATAGGAAAAGAAACCGACTTAGCTTTAGAAGAAATAAACAAAAAATTAGATCTGCTAAAATTATCTAAAATCAACACTTTAACTAAAAAGCCTGAGAAAAACACAAAAGAAAATAAAACGGTGATATCTCTACAAGATAAGATTCTAACTATAGTAAAGGAAGATGAACATGAATTAATACCCCCTTCAGATAAAATTTTAAAGTTAAAGGGAAAAAACCAGGTAAAGCGCTTCACCCCAGCACCAACAACTAGAAATTTCTATCAAAGGTCAACTCTCCCGGACATTCAATTTGAAGAATGGGAATTGGATACTCCTTCAGCCTTTGATGGATCGGGTATCACAGAGTGGAATATTGATGGTATGACCGACTATCAAATTCTACGAAAAACCAATGAAATGACAATGGCCGCCTCAGCCTATAGGGTAAAAAATACGAGGAACAAACTATAAAATTAATAATAGCTGGTTTTACAGGAATTCTCAAGGGTTGGTGGGACAACTACCTAACCCCTGAACAGAAAATATATATCTCTACGGCTGTTAAGCGGGAAGGAGATAGGGCCATACCTGTAATGGTAGAAACTCTAATTGTAGCGATAATTCAAAATTTTATTGGAGACACTAAACTTTTCAATGAAAGGACTTCAACACTTTTACATAATTTGAGATGTCCTACCTTAGGAGATTTTAGATGGTATACAGATAATTTTATGGCAATGGTTCTTACCAGAGAAGATTGTAAGGAACCATTTTGGAAAGAAAAATTTATTGCAGGACTTCCTCAAGTCTTTGCAACTAAAGTAAAAGAAAGATTAGAGTTAGAATATCCTAATTTATCTATCCATGAATTAACATATGGAAGAATAGCATCTGTGGTTAAAAACACAGGCCTAGAACTTTGTAATAACTTGAAACTAGAAAATAGAATAAAAAGAAATGAAGCTAATGGGGTTAAAGAACTAGGTAATTTCTGCACCCAATACGGGTATGAAAAACCTTCTCCTCCCTCCTCTACTAAAAGAAAACAATTTAAGAAACAACACTATTATAAGTCAGACAGAACAACCCCTTTTAGAAAAAGCAAGTTCTCAAGAAAACCTAAATATTCACCAGAAAAATCTAAGGAACCATATAAATCAAAAATAATCTGCTACAAATGTGGAAGAGTAGGACACATGAAAAAGGATTGTAGAGTTAAACAAAAAATTAATGAATTAAATATGAGTGAGGAATTAAGAGAACAAATTGCTAAGATTCTACTAGAAGATTCAGATAGTGAGTCAGAAGAAGAAGTTCAAAATCTCAGTGATATCGAAAATACAAGTACTAGTTCCGAAGGGGATGAAAGTTGTGAACATTGTGATTTTGAAACTTGTCAGTGTCAAAATCAAAAATTACAATTTATTGAAATCCAATCCGGACACGGATTTCTTAGACGGATTTCAAACTAAAATTCAAAGTGATACCAGATATGGCGGAAGGTAAGGGTAAAGGTAACAAATAGAAAGGAACAGTTATTTAAGCAGTTCATGGTATTGACAAAGCATTTATTGAAAGAGACAGACTTACAAGGAAAAGAGCTTTTAAAGATTACAAGAGGGTAGAGAGAGAAGAGAGTTTAAGGCTCAAGAGAGCTGTGTCTCTCAACTCTTCAACTCACCTATTTATAGCATGACAACCACAGGCGGATGCCAAAATCATAAATTACAATTTATTGAAATCCAATCCGGACACGGATTTCTTAGACGGATTTCAAACTAAAATTCAAAAGCATTTATTTAAGCGCCGCCTTTGTCGTTTTGTGAAGACAGAAATGACACTGTGGGCCCTATTATTTCTTTTAAAGAAGTCCTTTGTTGAAAAGGTCTGCCAGCTGCCTCTGGTTGGGTAGCCGAATTGGTATTTTCTTGGTATATACGATAGTATTGCCAAGATGATCAACTGTTGTAGTTACTATGTCCACTGCCCCTATTATTTTGCTAGGAGCTTCTTCATCAATTACCTTTAATTTTGTCTTGGATCCTAGTCACGGTTGATCCAAGTTTGCAATTTCTTGAATTCCAAAGCAGTCATCCTCATTATTTAAATACGAATTACTGCATTGGGTTTCTCCTTCTAAGACCTCCTGTTCTTCATCTGAGTCTAGAGAAGACAAGGCTGCCAACAGGTGTTGCCTTTTCTCTTCTTTAGATTTTCCTGCCAGTTGTAAAGACATTGCAGGATGCTAGAGTGCCTTCTTTTCATGATTAGGGGGAAGGAATGATTTTTCAGTCTTCCAATGAGAAAACTTATCTTCCAGAAATTTAACTTCAAATTTTTTCCACCAAAAAACTTTTACCCTGCGGCATAAAGCCTTCGGATAAGGAGCCGAATTATGCTGGTGGAATTCATAGAGATGCTGCATTAACCAGCTCACTCCCATTATTGAGCAAAAGCTAATTAATTTTTCATGTACTGGTAATTTGGGAGTTAACTTTTTATAATTTTCATATATTGAGACTACCCTGGTAGGTAGAATGGCTTTTACAGGCCCTACAAGTAGAAACCAGTCTTGAAACCAGGTCGGTATTTTTAATTTGGAAGGGGCATATTTAAAGGTAATGTACCAAGAATGGCGAGGGTTAGGTTCAAGAAGGATCTTGAGCCATGCTTCTTGGTAATCAAAATAATTAAATGTAGGAGGGTCCAAAGGTCAGGAAAACCTCTTTTCAATAATTGGATTTTGGTTCCAATCCGTCAAGGTGAGAACCTTTAGGATTTTTAATTTTGAATAATTAATGACCGAAGGATCCCTTTTGTCTTTTTCTGGAATTATTTCAGCAAATCCGGTGTCTAATAAGATGAGCTGATAAAACCTTTTATTCTTCTTTAGATCTTGGTCTTTCGGCATCCATCCCCGTCCTTCAGGAGAGAATTCAGCCAGAATATCTGTTGGTGTCATTTGATCAAATTCAGGTTCTAAGGAAATTATTCTTTGACACGACCCTTTTATGTGTTGATCTAAGGGTTTATGAATTTCGGGGTTTTGAGAACTATCAATAATTTGGCTTTTCTGAGGAGGAATTAATGGGGAAAACCTATTGGAAGAGGAAGGAGTATTTAGGGATTTAGGAAGGATTCTTAGGTTATTTAGGGATTTATTGGCTGCCACCTTGGAGAAGGAAGGGGCCAAATCATCAAGGGACAGGGCGGATGAAGGGGCCGAAGGCCTCATGTTTGGGGGTCTGACCCTGTAAAAATTCTCGAGTTAGAAAATCAGGGATATAATTATGTTTTCCTTTTATAAATTCAACTTTGAAATCAAAACACGATAAAAGACTTTGCCATCTAGCAAATATCTGTTTTGAAACGATGTTTTGAACGTCTTTTTCCAAGATTTCTTTTGCAGACTTACAGTCTACCCTTAATAAAAATTCTTTATTGACTAAATCACTTTGAAATTTTGTGATACATAGCACTATAGATAAAATTTCCTTTTTTACAGTGCTATATTTAATCTGGGTTTCACTCCACGCCCACGAATGAAAACGAATTATTTGTTCTTTGGATTGGGGATATTTTTGTTTAAGGATTCCTCCGAATCCGACCTCTGAGGCATCGGTTTCGACTATCATAAAGGCATCTGGTTGGGGTATTCCTAGACAAGGAAGGGTTTTTACCAGAGATTTTACCTTGATAAGCTGTCTTAGTTAATTAGGGGTCCGGGGTTTGGGGTTTTTCTTAAGCTTATTAAATAAAGGTTTACAAATAATTCGAATATGGGGAATGAAATCAGCTACATAGTTTAGGCATCCTAAGAACCTTTGTAACTGAGTTTTATCTCTTATTTCATTTGGAAATTTACTAGCAAACTCAATGCTCCTAGCTATTGGAGTTATTGTGCCTCGATTTATTTCATGCCCTAGAAATCTTATCTTAGTTTGAGCTATTTTCATTTTCTTTTCCGATAAGACTATTCCATTTGCTTTAATTATACTTTTAAAAGTATTTAAGTTTTTTACGTGCTGTTCTACTGAAGAGGAGTAGATTAACACATCATCTAAATAGACTAAAGCAAAGTCTAAATAGGGATTTATGATTGAGTTCATAATGTTTTGAAATTCTGATGGGGCATTTTTAAGTCCCATAGGCATCACATTCCATTCGTAATGACCAAATGGAACTATAAATGCAGTCTTATATTTATCTTCTTCTTTAACCTTGATTTGATAGTACCCGGATTTCATATCAAACTTAGAGAAGATAGTGGCTTGATGAAGTCTTCCAATCAAATCTCTTTTATTGGGTAAGGGGTACATCGAACGAAATAGTAAATAGGGATCAATTGGTTGTAAAAAAATAAAAAAATATTAAATAAAATATAGTCATTGAAATAAAACGATAAACAAAGACCCACACTTTTTTGGGATTTTTTTTTGGAAATAAATAGCGATAAAATTAGGGACTGAAAGAAGAGTTGTTGAATTAATCAATATGACCAATTTGTCTACGATCGAAAAATTATATCAACCAACAAATTTTTCAATTGTTGTTCGACAACTGAAATATATTTCGATCGCTGGAGGTTTAATGACTTGAGATTTTATGATCAACTATAATTAGTCGCAGTTTGATTGCAGATTATAACAACGATCGATTTGACTAACTTAGCCACAAAATTTTTCAATCGCTAAGCTGTATTTTTCTTGTAGTGATTTCACTTCTTTTTTGCTCTCTTTTGATGTAAAATAAAGAGAGACTTAGTTTATATTTGTTTGTCATTTTGAAATTTCCAAGGATTTATAACTCTTCAATCTTAATTTTGGAAGAAGTTATAGTTCTACTATGAAAATTTTTGCCTTTGAAAGACTTTGGTGAGCCTTTCTATATAAGCTGAACAAATATACTTATTTGTAAATATTTTTTTAAACCCTGAAATTAATTCATAATCAGGGTTGTTAACTAAGCAATTAAGATGTGTGCTACAATAAAACAATTGTCTCATTTATGTATGCAACACATGGTTTGAACTTTGAAGAATTACTCTTCAACAACTCAAGCATATCCCTATTTTCATGATCTTTCATGTAAAGAAAGTAGTAATATTTATTTATAAAAAAATAATAGATGCGCTTAGAGTTTTGATTACATTTAATAAAAAATGATTTGAATACAGTTTTTTTCATAAATTATGTGTAATACTATTGTTCATCATTAATTTTGATTTGTATATGATTTAACTAGTGACTTGATCATATGTTGTTGAATCCCAAAGACTTCAATGAAGTCCCACCATCCTTGGCCAAGTTATAATTGGTCACGTGTTACGTACAAGGACACCTTTCAAAGTTTTCATCCTAAAAGGTGGGTTTTTAGGTCCAATTTGACCTTATAAAAATATTATGTGTTTGACTTGGTTTTTCAGTATTGCTTTTATGAAAGTAGAACCAATCTTCACTCTATATATAGCCAAATATCCCCTTCTCTATTGACATTGTGAAAAATGAAAAACTCTTGCTAAAATACAAGATTTTCAATTACAACAATTACTTCAAAGATTGTTTTAGAAATTAAAAAATAGTTAGTCTCAGAATTGATTTTTAATGCCATTAAATTGGTTAGTACTAAAATAATTTCTAAAAAAATGTGACTTGAATTAATTTTTAAAACATTATCTAAATCAATCTAATAATTTCTAAAAAAATGTGACTTGAATTAATTTTTAAAACATTATCTAAATCAATCTTAAAATTAACTATCATCTTTTTAGCTACTTACTAAACTAAATTCTAAATCAGTTTCTAATTGATTTAAAGATTAATATGGTGATGTTAGAGACAAATAAATTGGTTTCTAAAATCATTATTTTTTTATTGTGATGTGTGTTAAATGCATACTACATTTGCTTGCACAATATTTTATATGAATTTGACATGTTGTCTTATGTAACACTACTATATATGAAAAATAGATAAGACTCAATTTGTATTACATTAAATTATAAGTATCATGATGCATATTCAAGAAGAATGAGTTCAAAACATGATTTTTAAATTTGGTAACTCATTTTTTGAATTTTGAAATATAAAAAAATAGGAAATAAGATAGGAAACAAAAATATTATTGATAAACAAGTGTTCACGACGAAACAAGGTAAATGCAAATAAATAGTTATTGTACATTGTCAAAATATATTATCTACCAAAGTATTAATGGCTATATTGATCTTCTGACGACATTGTTTCATGTGGATATAAAGAAGGTTTTGGAGGTATTTCTAAGTTCTCAATGTCTTCTTCAAGCATCTTTACTACTTTATTCATTGAAGGACGATCATTCGGTTTTAGTTGTATACACCAGAGGGCAACAATGATCATTTTCTTTGCTATTTGTTTTTCTTCCTCGTTGACATCTTCCATTTCTATGTCTTTCTCCTTTTCAAGTTGATCATAAATCCAAAAGGGAAAGTAAATTTGGTTTGAATTCTCTGCATGGGGATTAAGATTTCTCCTCCTGCCTGCCATCTCCATCAAAAGCATTCCAAAGCTATAAACATCAGCCTTGTGGGATATTCCACCAATATTTTTATAAAATAATTCTGGAGCCATATATCCAATTGTCCCTCTTGCTGCTGTCATGGTGACAATGCTATTATCTAATGGATATAACTTTGCCAATCCGAAGTCGGAGACCTTTGGGGTGAATTTTTCATCCAGCAGAATGTTGTGGGGCTTGATGTCAAAATGCAAAATTTGCATCTCACACCCATGGTGGAGATAAGCAATCCCACGAGCCACTCCAATTGATATATCATATATCTTGTGATAACTTAAATCTATACTCCCATCCTTGGAAAAAATAAATTTATCAAGAGATCCATTTGGCATGAATTCGTATAGAAGAGCACGTTTGGATCCTTCAACACAAAATCCAATTAATTCCACCACATTATGATGATGTATTCTTCCAATTGTTGCAACTTCACTAATAAAATCATGTCCATTTCCTTTTGATTTACCTAACATTTTTATTGCCACTGAAGGTCCACTACATAACTTTCCCTTGAATACACAACCATATCCTCCCTCACCCAACTTATCCTTAAAACCTCTGGCCATCTTCTTAATTTCCTTGTATGAATATCTAATGGGCATCAAGTTGTTTTGCTCAATAAAATTTTCAATGTTTTCGTACATTGACAAATGCCTTTTTTTCCATTTGTATATCATAAGTGCAATAAACAACGTTAATCCAAAAAAATATTTGCCTGCCCAAAAGGATGGTAGAATGTAGTGTCCTATGGTTAATCCTAATTTATATTCGGTGAAACCTTCAAATCTTTCGTTTCGTCCTTTAATTAGTTCAAGGAGTCCTGCGAGTTTATATCACCAACATAATCATGTTGCAATAGCAAACTAGAAATAAAATGAAATACATGTGCAACAACTTATAGGAACAATTTGTTAATGTTGAAAGGTTGTTAATTATTGGATTAGGCAAAGAGGCAAAGAGTAGAGACCATCATATAATCAAAATTCAATCATAATACATGTACCCTCTTGATCGGATTGGATCAATTTAACCCTCTACTTTCTAAGCCTCTTTGTCTTTCAAGCTAGAGGCTTGAGAGTTGTGTACCTTCCTTTGACCATGCTTTCTAAACCTTTTCACCTTTCAAACTAGAGGCTCAAAAACTATGTACCCTTCTAGGTTGGATCAAATCGATCCAACTCCTTATGTAAGATCGGTTTGGATTGCTAATTGGACCACGTAAGGCCCAATAAGAAGGAAGTTATTGTAGCAATATAACTTAAGGTTTGTGATATACATACCTTCATCCCTTTAAGAAAATATACCTCATTTTTTAATTTTTTAATGTATTTCCTTAAATGCCCTTATTAATATTTTTCTTTTTAAAATATTTTTTTTGGCTTACCCCCTCTTCCTCTTAAGTAGCCCTTACCACTTCTTCCTCCTCTATCGATCTAACCCCCACCTCCCCCCCTTCATTTGTCATCTCTCTCCCTCCTCCTACTCATTCACATTGAGAAACTAGTTTATGTATACTGTTATGTGGGATGAACAAAAAAACTTTAAAGTTTATGTAGAGCTTCTATTGAAATAAAACAAATTAACAATTGAAATTGAAGTTCACTTAAATTACAAGCAAAGGATAAAAATTTGCATGTTTCAAAGTGACATGGTATGTTCCTTATTCTGGTGTGCATCAAATTTGATGGAAAAAATTAGAAAGAACAAACTAACGTACGGTAAATAGTTTAAAAGATATCAATATAAAATGTAAAAACAAGATTAAAGAATGGTAAATGGATGGGTAAAGGAAGAGAGGGAAAGGTAGGAGGTAATAAAGTATACAAAAATAGGTTAAAATATGAGACTAATATTGGTTAAAGAATAAATGAAGGGTGGGGGTAAAAACAAGGTTTAGATGATTTTCAATAATGATATTTTAATAATAAAAAATATAAAAATAAAAAGTGAGGTATATTACTTAATTAATAAAGGGAAATAAATATATCATCAATCTAACTTAATGAAGCAGAAGGTGAGCGACATCCTAATGGGCAGGGAGGATCCAAGATTGTAGAGATCAGTTCACAGGCCCATTGAGTAAAGGATAAAAACCCCTTTAAATGAAGGGATCAAATCAAATTTACACCCAATGCTCTAAATATGATGACCTCACACTATACCGAGAAAACCTTATCCGAAAAATATTCTAGTAAAAAAAGTTCAGAATGTTAATATTGTTAGTAGCGTATGAAACTATTGAAGTAGAGGAACTCTCACCTATCCAGATAGCATGAATAGTATCTGCAAAGAAAAATTTACTTGAGTGAATAAATAACGTGATAAAGAATAGTTTTTTTTATTTATTATTATTACAATGTTAACGTGAGATGCAATAATTAAATTAAGTATTTGTTCCAAAAAAAAAAAAAAAGTATCGATCAAGTGCTTAAAATTGATATATCCATCAATTTAGTTTGTAACATTATAAAAAAAATTATTTCTAACTTTGACAAATATCAAATTATCAATCAATTTGGTTGTAAAGGTTGTGATAAGTGGTTATCAAAATTAGAAACTAAATAATTTATTTTTTGTTATATAAAGA
Organism: Amphicarpaea edgeworthii; assembly: GCA_014843725.1. Classification (NCBI taxonomy): domain Eukaryota; kingdom Viridiplantae; phylum Streptophyta; class Magnoliopsida; order Fabales; family Fabaceae; genus Amphicarpaea; species Amphicarpaea edgeworthii. The sequence continues at coordinate 19,369,835 of CM026321.1, forward strand.
TCAAAATAAATTTTATGTCATTTTTAAGTAACATGCAATTTGAATTTTTTTTTTTTTATTGGTCATGTTGCTGGTTATTTTTTGCTAATAAATAAATTCGAACTAACAATCTCTTCTCCCTCATTCATCACCACCTACTTTACCAAATCATTGTTTAAAATTGTTACACATGCAGACCAATATGGTTTAATCTTTCCTGTCCATATTAAATAATTTACGCTTATTCTATCTAAGGTTGATCAACTTGATATTAATACAAAATGAATAAAGTAGATATAATAAAAGGAATAAAACAAAATAACAAGGATAAAAACACAAATTTTGTTTTATTAAAAACTCAACATAAAACAAAATTATTAAAATTTACAACAAAATTCGCAAATTTATTATACTAAAAAGATATGCAAATCTATATTTCTATATAAATTTAATAGACGTATATCATTGAATTGAATATGATAATAATATTTTTTGTTTTTTTTACAGAAAAAAATATTTTTGTCATTATATACTAATCAAAGCATGGATAATTAAGGTGATAGAAACCTTACATTTTGCATATTGTAGCAGCTGGGGCCATATCCCTATATCAACCATAAAAGAAAAAGAAAAACACCAATGTCAGAATTCTTGTGGTCACAACAAGACAAAGATGAGACTATGCATATTGTTATAGAGTAGGAGATTGAATTCGAATTTAATATATTATTTGGTTGGTTGTTCATATGAGTGAAATAAATCACGTATGACAAATTATTAAAGCAAGGAATACACTAATAATAATAATTGGCGTGTTAAAGGGCTTTAACAAAACAAATTGTCCCACGCATCTTTATTGTAAAATATTTTGTACATAATCACTCAAGTCAATAAAAATAGTTAACGTAATTGAGTTTTAAAAAAATCTTACTAAAGTTTTATTTTACCCTTATTAATTTTACACTTTAACTTAATCACGATTCATGATTCATAGATAAATGTTTGTAAATAGCTGAAAAGTGTATAATTATCATTTTTATCTAATTGTGATGGGTAGTGTAAAAATATTAAAGTCTAAAAATAACTATTGACAGACTTTAATAAGTACAACCAATAAAGAAAAATATTATATAAAAATTGTAAGAATCAATTCCAGCAATAATGTGTTTTATTATAATAAGTATCAAAAGAAAGTATTTTAAATTTGGTAAATGTTTAAATATATTTTTAATCATTCAAAAATATACATGTTTCTTGATTTAGTCATTTAAATTATTTTTTTAATATTTAAATATAATAAAGATTTTTTTAATTATTTTATTCAAAATTACTAAATAAAGTATATATATTTTATAATTTATGATATTTTTATTGTTATACTGTAATGATAAAAAAAACTATCACACTGTTAAAAATAATATTTTTTATATTTGAATGATTAAAAATTTAAATGACTAAAAACACCATGTAAGTAATTAAGAAAATTAGACTTAATATCCATTTATATCATGTTATTTGTTTTACATATTTGGTTCTAAAATTAATTTTTCTAATCAACTAGGTTTTTTGTTATTTGCTTTATATAATCAATTAGTTCATAATATTGATTAAAAATACTCAAATGAATTCTATTCATTGTTAAATCTATAAGATATTATATAGGTTGTGCACAAAAATTTAACAACAAATAACATTTAATTAAATATTTTTAATAAATATTAGAATTTCACTGATTGTATAAAACAAATAAGAACTAATTAATTAGATAAATAATATTAGTACTCTCACTAACATGATCTAAATATAATCTAAATGATAATTAAAAGAATAAATTACTTAGAAAAGAAATACTTCTGTACCACATATAGTTTCGTATCCCAGAAAACTTTGGCAGTAGGGCTGCGAGCAATGAATCTTAAGGGTGGAAGACTTGAAAGAACAGTAGCTTCTTGGAAGCCCACAGAGATCCTCACAGGGGAGACTCAGCCACGAAATCTCAAATCCATACACTAACGCCTTGTGCATCAGACTGTAGGAAGAATTTCCATTTCTGTCCAAACCCGACCAAGATTGGAGACCAACCAGCTTCACATGACAACCGTCCCGCAACTTCTCTGCTGCTAAGTCACCGCCGACGGCGTAGATATGGTCTTTGGACTTCTCGTTGACGATGCAGGGAGCGGTGTCAACGTAATCTGGATCGTCCGTGATCGGATGGGTACAATTCAAGAATATTATTTGCTTGAAAAGAAGATCATCACCGTTATAATATGGATTTCGACCCGCTTGGTATGGATCCGTGGATGGTCCAATATAAGTATCCGTGAAATTTGATTGAGTCAAGAAATAGCGAGGAAGGGATGAGCAATTTGATTGTTGAAGTCCCGGATCCACCACTCGGATTGTGAAATTGTTGTAGTTGATTGCCTGCACTTTATATTTTCCAGAGTACAAATATAACACCGTAACATTATTTTCACAGGCAAGCTCATACCTGGTGTCGCCACAACTTTTTGGGTCGCTTTTTAATCGAAATGGATAAGTTATGTTGCTGATTTTGCCACAGGAAGAAGAAGAAACAGGACAAGCATGCTCTTGTTGCTTGGTGTTGGTAGCACAAATTTTCTGCACTTGAAAAACTACCAGGATTACTACTACTGATAGTAACGCTCTCTCTCTCCACATGGTGATGAAGAAAGAAAGACCAAGCTGTTTATCATACACCAAGGCCAGAGACTTGCCCGTATATGTGTATATATATTATTTTTTTTAGGTACTTCAGTTAATTTGTTTTTAGTTAAATATTAATTTTTTAATTATATGTGGTAAAGGTGATGTCTTATTAAACTCTTATTGGAAATGATTATTAAAATGTGTTACAACAGAATTAAAGTTTTGATTTTTAATTTAATTTAAAATAATTTTATATTATTTTCAAAAGTTATAAAAAAAAAAAAAAGACGGAAGCAAATTACAATTAAGCCCGGTAAAGAGAAACATTTGACTTTGAATGTAGATAGCGCGTTTTCCCCTTTCTACGAGGTTTCCTTGATTGATTGTAATAAAAAAAAATTGTAAACGTAAATTAAAAGAGCTAGCACCGAGTTTGATTCGTTAACATCACGTTCTTCCCCCAAAAGAAAACAAAACCCTTCATTCTTGGGATGACAGAGTCCAGTAGTGTTCTGCCTCTCAAAGGTGTTGTGTCCATATTTATAATTCTCCTTCTTATCATCAAAAGTGAAAGCAGAGGCAATAACAACGAATGCGTGAAATCTTTGTCGTGTGGGCATTACGAACCGCTTATTAGATTTCCCTTCAAACTCGTAAAGGGAATGAATGGTGAATGTTCTAATCCCCCGTTTTGTCTATATTGTACTGAAAAACATGAGACCATGCTTCTGCTCTCTTCAGTAAAATTCCGTGTCGATTACATAGACTACACATTTCCACGAATTATGTTGATTGACCCCGAAGAGTGTCTTCCGGAGAAGATTCTAAAACTCAATAATTTTCTTATTCAACATTACGCATCTGCACCATTGTTTGCAGATGATGAACCGAAAACGAACAACTTGATCATGTTCAACTGTTCTTCAGTTGGGCATCGGCATCTGAGAAACAGCCAAGGAGAATATCAAGATATGACCTCCTGTCCGATTTATGCTGTTGATCCAAGCGAAAGAATCCTCGAATGGGACCTAACATCTTGTACCAAGATGTTCAACATCATTATGCCTGCACAAAACACCGCATCCCACCTTCAGCAGAATTTGTTGTATTTGAGATGGTCCAAACCAAATTGTACTGAGTGCGAAGCAAAGGGAAAGGGATGTAGATGGCAGAATAACAGCACAACTGAGATTGAATGTTTTGATTTTGACTGCAAACGGAAAAGAATTCACATTCCCAGATCTTTTATTTTCTCTGCAACAGGTGAGATCAATTAGCCTTTTTGCCACTTTTATTTATTTTGTTTTTATTTTAATCAAGTCTCTCCTACTGCTACTATTATTGTAGGTTCAATTCTCTTGGGTTTGGTGGTGATTGTCTTCTCTATGATAGTCCACTATTTTAGAAAGAAAGAAGAAGATCAAGCACGACTGGAGAAGTTCTTAGAGGATTACAGAGCAGAAAAACCTACCAGATTTACTTATGCTGATCTTAAAAGAATCACCGCCGGCTTTAAAGAAAAGTTAGGGGAAGGGACTCATGGAACTGTATTCAGAGGAAAACTTTCAAATGAGATTCTGGTGGCCGTGAAGATCCTCAACAACACAGAGGGAGATGGGAAGGAGTTCATCAATGAAGTGGGAATTATGGGGAAAATCCATCACATCAACGTGGTTCGTTTGCTTGGCTTCTGTGCAGAAGGATTCCATCGTGCTCTAGTCTATAATTTCTTTCCAAATGGTTCCCTACAAAGCTTCATATTTCCACCAGACAACAGGGACCATTTCCTTGGCTGGGAGAAGTTACAACACATTGCCCTTGGTATAGCTAAAGGGATTGAGTATCTTCATCAAGGTTGCAATCGTCCTATTATTCACTTTGACATCAATCCTCATAATGTGTTACTTGATGACAACTTCACTCCAAAAATTTCAGATTTTGGCTTAGCCAAATTGTGTTCCAAGAATCCTAGTTTGGTGTCTATGACGGCTGCTAGGGGGACCTTGGGATACATTGCACCAGAAGTTTTCTCCAGAAACTTTGGAAATGTGTCTTATAAATCTGATATTTATAGCTATGGAATGTTATTATTAGAAATGATTGGAGGAAGAAAGAATGTAGACATGTCTTCTGCAAAAGATTTCCATGTTTTGTATCCGGATTGGATCCATAACCTAGTCGATGGAGATGTACATATCCATGTTGAGGATGAAGGTGATGTTAAAATTGCAAAGAAATTAGCAATTGTTGGACTTTGGTGCATTCAGTGGCAACCAATGAATCGTCCATCTATAAAACATGTTATACAAATGCTAGAAACCGTGGAGGTAAACCTGCTAAGTGTGCCTCCTAATCCATTTCACTCATCCACTTCAACTTCTACCAGTGGACTCACTTCGACAAAAGTTGTAAGACCACCTTTGGAGTTGGAAGCTATTCAAGAATGATTTATAGCAGGGGAAAATTAACAATATAATTTGTATAAAAAGTAACATATGTATGTGTTTTATGTAGTATGATTAAATCCAACCCCCTCTTTAAATGTATGTTGTTTTCTGATTAGAAGGAAATTTGGTGTGCTTGAATTAACTATATAAAAATAAATTTGCGATCTTCATAAAAGTTATTTTTTGTGAAAACTAAATTTATTATTATTTTTATTTGAATTTTGTTATGTAGTTTTATTTGTTTATACTTTATACAAACTTCTATGTTCAGAAAAACAATATTGTTAAAATTAATTTTAATTTACAATTTTATTAAACTAAACACATTCAATTAGCTTTCATTATTATTTTTTTATTAATAAATAAGTTCTATAATATAAACATTTGAATAATAAATTAATATAATTTTCTATAAAATTAAAAAAAAAAAAAAACTACATATATATGTAAAAGAGCATGTGCAAGAAATGAAGACGAAATTACAAAAATGAAAGAGTTTTGCGCAGAGGTATTTTTATCTATTTCCCTCCATATATATATATATATATATATATATGTAAAAACCAAAATAATATTTCAGAATTTTAAATTATCTTTTATTGTAAATACTACTCCAAATAATTATCAATTTTAATTGTTACAGGAGTTACACTCCATCCACATTATTCATTTTTAAGATTTAATAATTTTAATAAATCATTAATTTTAATTATTAGATTTTAAGAAAATAAATGATAATAATAAATTATAATTGTGTTAGAATTATTTTTTATGTAACTTAATGATACATTTAACTAGAATTAGGTGTCATTTGTTAAATTTCATTTAGCTTTGTAGTGCGTACAGGCATATGAAGTTCCAACCATTGACTACCCTACACAAGAATTAAATTCTTTGAGATCTAAACCGGCAGTAGGCTTCACGGCACCGACTTTAATAACTTTTTCTAGGCCACAAATCCAAAGGTGTGCTGGAGTTTTGGGTATAGTGTGTGGAATTTCTTCTATCTACTCTGTGTGACAACTGACAACTACTTGTGAAACTCATTAGAAATTGTAGTTGCATAAAGCTTATCAAGAGTCAAGACGGATAGTGATGGAGTCTTCTCTTTACCATTAGTCTATACGCGTAGTGGACTTTTGGGTTGTATTGACCAACCTAAATCTAATAATATCAATTGTCTTCTACATTTGCAAAATAAATAAAAAATGGTTAAAATAAAAAAAATAGTAGATAAACGTAGACTCGGAGACTAACAAATATACTTGTCATAAAATATCTTACAAATGACTAATAACACAATGGTGATGGTAATAGTAAAGACGATTATGATTATTAATTAAAATATTTTAAAATTAGATAATATACTATAGATTTATATTTGATTTATATTTGTTAATTTTGTAGACATTTCATGATTATATTATATTTTTATTTTTAATATTTTAATCTTTATAATAAGTTCTCCGTGTGAATGATGATTTTATTTAGGCGAGAATGAAAAAATATAAATCTAAATCGTTATATTAAATTGGAAGGATCAGATTAGAATATTTTTAAATTTAAATTAAAACTTTATTTATCATTAAAATCTCTAAATAATTCATAAAATAAAAAAAATTAAATATTTATCTTATCACATTTTTAAAATATCTCAAACTTATTATTATTATTATCATCATCATGATTACAATAATCATTATGAAAGTTACACATCACATCATCCTTATCATGATTATAATTATTACTACATGAAAACACTAAAAAAAAAAAAAAAAACTTTTTAACTAATTGAGATAATTTGAGAAACATATGCTTACTCTTAGATTCTATCTTTATCTACTATATTTCTGGTAAACGTAGAAGATAATTTAGATTATTACAAGTTGGTTAATACAATCCAAAAGTCCATCACGCGTCTAGACTAATGACAAAGAGAAGATTTTTATATAGTAGTGATGAAAATCAAAATATTTAAGACAGAAAAATAATTTTTATTTAAAATAGTTCATCTTAAGAATATTATAATAATAATAATTTAATACTTAATTTTTTTAAAAAAAATTATTTTCTCTTTTATGATAATTATTTTGGAAGAGGATAATGAATTATGATAGAAAGAGAAATAAATTATTTTTAATTAAATATTAAAATATATTACTAATAATTGAACCAAAAAATAAATTGTCTAAATATTTTAGTATTAGTTATTAAATGTATTTTAACTAGATTGAACATTACATAAGAGAAAAAAGTTACTACAACACTAACTCCAAAAGAAATATCCTTCAGCTTTACCGTTATTTTTAAAATTTAATGATTAAAATTAGTTATTCATTTTCATTACTAAATTTAAATAACAAGTGATCAAAATATAAGTTAAAATTATTTTTGGAATAGTTCTATACTTTAATAATACATTAGCATTAGATAAAGGTACCCATAAAAAAAAAAAAGCATTACATAAAGGTAGACTAGGAGACTAAGAAGTAGACTTGTGATAATCTATTACCAATATATATTAAATATATTAATTATTCTAGCTAACAAATAAAATATTAATCTATTACCAATATATATTAAATATATTAATCATTAATTCTACAATTATTTAATTATATCCAATATCCATTCAACTAGTGCTCTAGAGCATTAGGTGTCCGGAATTAAAATATAACAAATGACTTGTTAATTACTATGATAATCTCAGGTCAAAGGAAATGTTATATTTCTTCTTGAGAGTTTTTCTATTGACAAATTAAGGTAATATTAACTATTAGAAAAATCTCAATATCGAGTCAGTTCAATGATCACATCCCTATGTGCATCATCTATATGTGTAAATTAATAAATGAGATCTATTAATATTCATCCAATGAATACTATTACACATATATTAATCTATCCGGATTATTAATATCCTATTCAAAATAATCCTATGATCAAGAACACTTTAGATTAAAATTTCAAGAGACTTGTTTCTCATTTATCATAATCTCTATTATGATAACAATCTTCAATTTTAACCAAGGACTTCATCAATTTATCAAATTAGTATAAAATGATAAAAAAATAAAATAATACTTTATTATTTGAAAATAGAATTTGACTACATGATAAATTGGAACTTGGGCATACAAAATTATTCCCAACAAGAGAAGCTTTATTTGAATAGCAACACTGGAAGCTGTACTGAACAACTACATTAAAAGCTATAGCTATAGACAGTTACACAAACAGCTATACCTACTTAATTAAGGTGAACGCTCAACCACAAATCCACCCAATTCCTCCTTTGAAAATCTAATTGCAAAAAAATCAGAGTGTGGCATAACCATACATGACCCATTGCATTGAGCAAAAGCTAACCAAAAATATGCATAAGAGATGATTTTGCGTACATAGTACACTGAAGGGAACTGAAAAGTGAATTTCAACAAATAAAGTCAAATTGTAAATTTTGCATGCATACTACAAAATAAATTACATAATTATAAAATAAATAACTGTTATCTCAATTCACAGAAGAAATTACTGATAAACAATACCAATGAAAAAGAAAAAATAACTAAATTAAACTAAATTAAACTGATATTGAACTGAACTGGAAGAAAACAAAAATAATAATCAATTTGAAAATAAATATTTTCACATAGAAAAGCACTGTTTATATCTTTCTTGGAAACTTTTTTTTATCTACAAGACTACACCTATCTCAACTGCTGCTCCTAAACAATTTATCTTTGCTGCTTCTAATTGATTCTCATTTCAACTTGTGATGTTGTGTATATCCTAACCTTTATACAAGTTTAAACTCTAATTGGCGAGGAACACTTTGATGAATTTGAGGATCGAATCCTTAGAAGTGGGTTGCATGACATTTAAAAACTATCAATTTGGGATAAAATAATTAAGCTTAATAGAAACATGAGAAAAAAATAAAAAATAAAATATATGTTAGAATAGAGACCTGGGAGAACAGTAGAAGAAAAAAAAATGAAGAAGGAAAAAAAGAAGAAGAAGAATGTTGTGAGGAGAAGAAAGAAAAGGTAAAAGGTAATAAATTGGACAATGGACTGATAGCATACAGTTATGCCAATAGATAGTCCTACTGTGCAATGTATCGGCAAATGTGCAAAATAAACAAAAAATTACTTTTTAAAAATACTGTTGCATGAACCGTGTTAATGAGTCTTGAGAATAGATTCCTTTGTTAAAGTGAAGATGTCGTAGCTCCTAATTACAACTATTGTTATTGTGAGTTTTCATAATTTGAAAAAATTATAATTAATCATCTATATGATTAATTATAATTTTTTCAATTCAATCAAGAAAATATGATTTAACAATTAGATATTAACAAAGCAAAAGAAAATTAATTATATGTATAATAATTAAAATTTAATGAAATATATTATTTAGATATGTTTAAAAAAAGATAAAATAAATATTTAATTTATAGTTTGAAAAAATTAGGAGATAAAATATGATTATTTAATAATTTTAATAAAATATAATAATGATATAAGATTTTTTTTAGAAGAAATTATTATTACTATTGATTTCATATATTTTTTTAAGTTAAGAGATAAATAATAATTATGTAATAGTTGAATTTAATAAAATATAATATTTAGTTTCAAATTATATTTTTTTTATTAATAAAAATTAATATTGTTTTTAAATTAAAAAAATATTAATATAGTATTTTTAAAATTTTTAAAAAAATGAGGGGGACCATGACCCCTAACCTAGGCCTGCCCCTGCTTAGACATATATACATAGACGACAACTTTATTAAATTCTTTGAAATTTAGACCACAACATTAAGCTTCACGTAGGGCACACGGTCTAGTGACTTTTGTGTGGAATATTAATTGCGTTTTACTTACGTTTTCCTTTAACGTTTAGGCACCTACAGAAATGGCCAACAAAGGACGACTAATGAATAATAGTAACTAGACAATAAATAAAGCTTGTTTCAAAGAAATATCTTCGTGACTCATATAACATTTTTTTTTTCATAAAAATCAAATCCGATATAAAAAAATTTATAATAATCAAGCATTTGACTCATTCGATGGAAATAGACCTTCTTAATGACTTACATAAATTTAAACATGAAATAAATTAAGGAACATAATAAAATGAATTACGATAAGCTGCATAATAGCTAAATATCCAAGGTTCACAAATTAATTTAGAATAATTTCATGTCAATTAATCCATGCGTTTAGCAATAAATTATATACATAATGTATAACTAAAAGAATTAATAAATACAAAAAAAAAAAAACTCATCGATAAGTTGGTAACGCAAGTCATAATAATTAGTTCAGGATTTCATACTCGTTTTTTTTAAGCTGAATGTATATAAGAAAAATATGAGATTCCATAAATAAATCTTTTCTTAACAAAAAAATATGAAAATACCTTCCAAACTACAAATAAATTTTCACTGTTCATGCAATCAAACAATATTAACCTATAAGCCTGGAATAATTTTAATTCCAACTTATAACTACTAATTAATTACAATAAATTCATCAACACGGATTATTAATGGAAGTCTTCTGATCTTTGCCATAAGTCTAGACATGTGGTGGACTTTTGGGTACATTCATGTATGGACCTACTTGTAACAATAATCCAAAAGGTAAACTCGAGGTCTTACAAATGGATCCATTTAAAAATTTTGACTCAGTCTTATAGTACAATCATACTTCAATCAATACACCATTACTTCAAAGAATATTGAAATTTTCTTTGGTGAAAAAAACGTAATCCTAACAAACCCTGTTGGTTTCACACAAATTTTTGAAACGAGGTAGAAAGGGTCAAAAGAACTCAGTTTCTCAATCAAAGTCTATGTTTTATATAAAGGTAAAATTGAGGTCTTAGAATGACCTAATTAAAAACAATTGATCCAGTCTATTGTAGTATAATCAATACACCATTACTTCAAAGAAGTTTCCTTTCTGAAAATAATGTCATCCTAACAAACCATATTCAATGTCGGTTTCACACAAATTTTTGAAATCAAAGTAGAAAAGGACAAAAGAACTCGGTTCGTTCAGAGTAGTTTACTGTTTTTAGTTTTGTAATTTTTAAAAATCAAAACTATTTTTTTTTAATTTCAGTTTATTCTTATTTTTAAATTTTAAAAATTTATTATAAATTGAAGACGAATGAAATGTGCTTAATAGTTTTATCTTATCTTGTTTTATTATAAAATAATAATGATGACAACAAGTATTTTTTTTTATGAATAAAAAAATTAAAAATGACAACAAGTATTTAATAACCGTGGTGACGAAAGCCACTAAAGGTAACAAAATGAATCAAACTTATTGTTAGCCCATCCAACTCTAGGAACACTCACGAGATGAAATTGGACTAAAAAAAAAATATTGATCCAAATAAATATGAGTAAATTTGGAGTGGCCTACTGGTCAAGTTGGGCTAAAAAAACATATGTTTAAATTCAATGGAATCTATTTTAATCCATTTTAAAAATTTTAATTTATATAAATATGGATTAAAAAAAGCAAAATGGACCAATATGTATCAACCAATATGGTGCTAGTAACAACAATAATAGTGGAATGGTACTAGCGATGGTGATGAAAATTAAATGATGTTGGTGACGACAACAACAACAATGGTGACATTGACGATGGTAGAATAGTTGTGACAAAGACAACGGCAATGGTAATGATAGTGACAACAACAATGTGATGGACAGTAACGTTATTGAATGATGGTGACAAAAATAACAAAGATGACAGTGGTAACAACATTGGTGATATGGTGGTCATGGTGGTTTCAATGTTGTGGGTGATAGTAATGACAATAATAACGAAAATGACATTAACATTAATGGTGATAAAATGATGATTGTCATTGTAACATTTATTGAATGTGATTATAAAGACAACGATGATGGAGATGGATAAGTTATCAGTTACAACTTACAACATTGCCAAGTCACTTGGTGAATAGCAATGTATGTTATGTGTAGCAGTGCAATTTAAGCATCTACAATCTTCAATGATCCCCAGTAAGTAGGTTTGGTCTTTTGTTCTAGGAATAAAAAAGTTGTTTGCTATCGATCTCATAACAGCCTTTGGTTAAAAAGAGAGGGATTAGACACTAATTAGTCCCCACCTGAAACAAACGGCTTTTGTTGAGACCTCTAATCACATGAGACCTTCCTGAGCACTTGTCAGCCTCTGTTCCACCTGAGACCTCTAATGTAAGCAACACTTCCAATTCCACCAAGCCAATCCTAAAATACCTAAAAAACAATGAAACAGAAAGAGACTTAAGGAAAAATCAGATAGAGAAAGAAAGAAAGAGATTATAGAAACACAAAAAAGAATTAATATTAGATAATGGTGTAAGTGAGATATTTGTAACCTTTGATATCCTATTATAAATCTTTTTATCATCACTTTTACTGAAAACAAAGATATAGTGGGGAAAGTAATGGTCATAAAATGAAATATGTTTTTTAAAAATTAAAATCAAATTCACCAAATTTTATTTTATTGTTTTAAAAATAATATAAAATTATTTTAAAATTAAATTAAAAATCAATTCAACTCAATTTTTATTTTTTATCAAACTTGTTCAGTTTCTCAATGTCTACTTTTTATATAACTTCACACAAAATGTGAAGCAAAGGTCTTAAAAAGGACCTACATAAAAAAAATGACTCGATCTCTTATGTCACATTCAATATACTATTATTTTTTCAAACAAGTTCAATATTTCTCAATCAAAATCTACTTTTTATATAATTTCACACAAAATGTAAAGTCGAGGTCTTAAAAATGTACTTAAAAACTTGACTCAAACTCTTATATGACAATCAATACACTATTTTTTATCTATTGTATTCAATTTCTCAATCAAGGTCTAATTTTACACAAAAAAAAGAAGTTGAAGTCTTAAAAATGGACCAACTTTAAAAATTTGACTCAGTCACTTATATCACAATCAATACATCATTTTGTTACCCAACACGTTCAATTTCTCAATCAAAATGTAGATTTTATGTAATTTCATACAAAATGTAAAGTAGAGGTCTTGAAAATGGACCTAATTAAAAAATTTGACTTGGTCTCTTGTATCACAATCAATAAACCATTGCTTGGAACCATGCCATAAGAGCTTTACATGACAACTTGTAATATCAGAGTAACGTGACTTTTACTTATGTTTGTTTTCACATATTATTCTAAAATAACTTTTAGAAAGAAAAGATACCAGAAAAAAAAAACAAAACTTTTCTATAAAAAGGTAGATGCGAAACTTTTTACTAATTATCTATTAAAAAAAATAATTTTAACTTTTAAATAATTTAATTTCATTTATTCTTTATATTTTTTTTCTCTTAAAAATCTATTTAAATTAATGTATCTAAACATATCTTTAATCATTTTTATTTTTCTTATCTCTTATCCTTTGACAGAATTAAGTAGCCTTACATTTTCCTTTAAATATCAACTCTGATTTTAGAAGTTGAATGAGAAACACTCAGGGAATCATGAGGAGAGAGAGAGCATTATTATTACTAGTCCTGCACGTGTTTCTAGTGCAGCAAACTTGCGCTACTAACAACAAGCAAGATCATGCTTGCCCTCCTTCTTCCTGTGGCGAAATCAGCAACATAAGTTATCCCTTTCGATTAAAAGGCGACCCGGTTCGTTGCGGCAACAACAGGTACGAGCTAGCTTGTGAAAACAATGTCACGGTTTTATATTTGTTCTCTGGAAAATATAATGTGCAGGCTATCAACTATGACAACTTCACAATCCGAGTGGTGGATCCGGGACTAGTTAATCAACAGCAAAATTGCTCCTCCCTTCCTCGCTATTTCTTGTCTCAATCGAATTTCAGCGACACTTATCTCTACTCTGCCTCCATGGATCCATACCAAGGCAATCAAAAACGGTTGACTGGACCAGAAATTGATGTGCTTGTTTTCCAGCATATAGTTTTCTTGAATTGTAGCCATCCAATGACTGACAATGCTAAGTATGTGGATACTACTCCGTGCGTGAATTGGCACTCCAAAGGCTACGCATACGCTATTGCCGGCGACTTGAAAGCAGAGGACTTTGAAGTTGGTTGTTATGTGAAGCTGGTTGCTCCCACATCATTCTGGGGTTTGGATTTCAACACAAATAATTCATACTCCTACGCTCTCATGCACAGGGCGCTGGTTTATGGATTTGAGGTTTCATGGATGGATATCGCTTGTAAGGATCGTTGTGGAGAGAATTCAAGACAATATTATGCCTCCTGCTCTACCATCCCTTCCAACGAGACGCTCGTGGTTCAATGCTCTAGCTTCTGCCCCGGTTTTCTAGGAATGGATTATTACGCCTCTAGATGTGGTAAAATACTAAAAATTATCAAGTCATTTCTGAGATTAATAAGTACCTGATACAAGTAATATAGGAGAAATAATCAATACTAAAGAAATTAATAATTATATCCAATTATTCCATAAATTTAAGTTTTATTCCAAAATAACTCTTCAATTTAAATTAACAATAAAATAAAATAAGGATATAAAAAGTATTTTACTCAAAAAATAGATTTTGTTACTTATAATTAGAGGAAAAAAAAAAAAGTGGAAGTGTTGCTTATATATAGAAGCAGGATAGAGTATTATAAATCTAAAAAATAGGTTTTGCATAGAATATACCGTGTACATTTTGCATCGTCATTTAATACAGTAAATTATTATTAAACTCTTATAATTTTTTGTTATAAAAAAAATTCTGAAATTGATATTTTCTTTCTTTTTCGGATGAACAGGGATATGGCAACAGCTGCAATATTATGCATCAAGTAAGGATTTTATCATTTTGATTTACCTATGCTTTAATTAGTAGTCAGTAATACATAATAACCAAAAATTAATTTTTTTTATATAAAAACAAAAAAAATTATGCTTTATTACTATAATACTATCTCATTCAATGATTCTTTATCACACTATATTCACTTTTTTTTTTTTTTTTTTTTGCAGCAACTCTTGTTTCTGTCCTAAGAGGTGAGTTTCTTTATTTCTACATGCTACAAATAAAATTGGCCGTGCATAACTTTTTACTAGAATATATGTTTCATAATAATTTAGCATCATTATTGATTGTTGTGTATATGATGGTCAGTATCATTTGAGGCTATGTTGGTAAAATTAGTTTATAAGCTATAAGCTAAGAGCTGAAAACTGAGAGATATCTGAAAACCTATAAGTTAGCTGATTTAATTAAAAATATTTAGTAAGACTAATTGATAAATTGATAAGCTGATAAATATCAAATATCAAATGATGTAAAAAGTCATATTTAATATTTTAAATATTTAAATTTATTTATAAAAACTTATCACCTTACAAATTTGGATAATAATTAAAAAAAAATATGAACTTAGATGTATATAAATCTCACTTACTTAATTACAAAACATAATACGAATCAGATCCTCTAATTATGATTTTTTATTTTGTTTTGGATTATAATTTCTAATAAAAAAAAATATAACTACATTAGCAAAAGTCTTAAAATTTAATCTATTTTGTGGGAGTTTCGAGCTGCTATACAATTAAGTATATATAATTTTAATTTTTTATCTTTCGTTTTGTAATAAAAAATTATGCAAGGAATTGGATTAGATCACATAATTAAAAAATACATAAAAATAATTTAGTAAATAATTGTAAAGTTAGTATGATTCAATTAATTTTTAACGTTAAAAGAATAGTGTAACGATGACAACAAATGGTTTGAATGTCATATGTAAAAATGTTAAATTAAATGAGAGATTTCTTAAGTTGAATAAAACATGATTTTAAATAAAATAGTGAGAATAAAATTTGAAATAAAAAAAAAAGTTAGCTTATTTTCCATAAGCTACTTCAAATAGCTTATCAAAATAAGTTACCAAAATTAGTGCATATACCAAATAAACTTATTTTGATCAAAAGAACTTATAAATTAGTCAAATAAGCTTATAAACTAGCTAAAGCGACTTATAAGCTCCTCCACAACCTTACCAAATACATTATGAATCTCTCATCTCTTCCAATATAAAAAAAAATCCTCCTTATAAGTAATATGATAGTATTTTTTTTTCATTCGTTATTACAACATGATGACATTTGCAATATTAATTCACAGGATTGTTTCGAATAACACAAGGATTGTTTCGAATAACACAAGGACCAAACCAAAACTTTGAAGGATATTTTGTGTATGAATCAATATTTATAGTCCTGGGAAACTATTTTCTACCATACTTGGCTGGCAGATTTTTATTTGGGATGACATTGCTTATTGTTCTTTTCATCTTCAAATGGAGAAAAAGGCATTTGTCAATATATGAAAATATTGAAAATTATCTAGAGCAAAATAACTTGATGCCTATTGGATACTCATACAAAGAAATTAAGAATATGACCAGTGGTTTCAAAGACAAACTGGGTCAAGGGGGCTATGGTTGTGTATTCAAGGGAAAGTTGCGTAGTGGACCTTTTGTGGCAATTAAAATATTAAGTGAATCAAAAGGTAATGGACAAGATTTTATTAATGAAGTTGCAACAATTGGAAGAATACATCATCAAAATGTAGTACAATTAATTGGATATTGTGTGGAAGGTCCAAAACGTGCCATTGTTTATGAATTCATGTCCAATGGGTCTCTTGACAAATTTCTTTTTACCAAAGATGAAAATATACATTTAACCTATGATAGAATATATAATATAGCAATTGGAGTAGCTCATGGGATTGCCTATATCCACTGTGGGTGTGATATGCAAATTTTGCATTTTGATATCAAACCGCACAACATCCTTCTTGATGAAACATTCACCCCGAAGGTCTCTGACTTTGGATTGGCAAAACTATATCCAATTGATAATAGCATTGTGACGATGACAGCGGCGAGAGGAACAATTGGGTATATGGCTCCAGAATTATTTTATAAAAATATTGGAGGAATATCGAATAAGGCTGATGTTTATAGTTTTGGAATGCTTTTGATGGAGATGGTAGGTAAGAGGAAGAACCTAAATCCCCATGCAGATCATTCAAGCCAATTTTACTTTCCCTTTTGGATTTATAATCAACTTGAGAAAGAAGCATATATAGAAGTGGAAGATGTCACAAAGGAGGAAAATAAAATAGCAAAAAAGATGATCATTGTTGCACTTTGGTGTATACAATTGAAACCAAGTGATCGCCCCTCAATGAATAAAGTAGTCGAAATGCTTGAAGGAGAAGTTGAAATCCTTGAAATACCTCCAAAGCCTTCTCTATATCCAAATGAGACAGTTGAAGATGATCAAAGCATCCACTCTTGCCAAACAATGTCGACAGACTTCAATAGTTCTTCTAGTTATTCCATGGAAATTACAACTAATCATCTGGTAGAGGATGCTATTTAACAATCCACAATATTTCTTTATTTGTATTCATCTTATTGTCTTAAACACCAATTCATCTATAATATATATTTTGTTTAAAAGATGTTCTATTATTTTATCTTTCAGAGTTTAAAAATTAGGTTACCAAATTTTAAATTTTGGTCAAAGTTCTATAATATGTAATTATGTTATAAACTCGCACTACTTGAATGTGTACTTGTGAATTTTATCGGGAAATTCTACCAAAACTAGGATTGTGTAACATAGGAAAAACATGAATAGAATAGCTATGCATTTGCAGTGAAATATCAAAAGTATATTTGCGAGAGATTTGCAAGAAATCATCAACAAATGAGATGAATGCAATAGCAATGAATTTGCGATTAAAATTTGCAAGGGAATAGCAAGAGCAAGACGAGGAGAAACTTGAATTTAATAACAATGAATTTGTTATAGAATTTTTTGCAAGAGAATTGCAACCACTTTGCGAGGATACATTTGTGATCGAATCGTAACAAATCAGCTAGAAATATTTTCTCGTAAATTAACAACGGAATAATACATTTAAAGTAATCATTTTTGCAATGGATTTTGTCAAAGGAATAGTGAGGGTTCATAAATTATTAGTGTAGAAATAACTAGAGAAATGTTTCGTAAAAAATTAGCAGCTTGAATATAGCAACAGACATATCCCTTGCCAAGTTGTTGGAAATCCATCATAAATACTCTTTAGCGAGGGATTTTCAAGGAATTTGCGACAAAAATATCCATAACAAATCCCCAAAATTCTTGTAGTGTGTCAGACAACAGACTGCTTGAATAGAAATTATTGGCAAGTGCACCAAGTCGTATCAAGTAGTAAAATGGACAAGTCCAAGTATTATTTTCCATAGGGACTAGAGCAATATAAATAACCAAGAGTTTCTACTATTTTAAACTATAAATAAAAGAATAGAAAGTAGTAAAAACATGAACCAATTGTGTATAATAGGGGCTGATTGTATCATTTTTATTTGTGTTATAACCGGTTAAAGACTTAAATTTGGAAAAAAATTAATTTGGATATTAAATAAATTAGGTAGAACATATAAGCTTTTGACACATGTAGGTGATATGGATATGAGATATCTTGGTTATCACATATTTATGGAAATTGGATTTTTTTTGTATACAAACTTTTGATGTTCTTAGGGTATCAATGGTACCCAATTTCATACAAGCATTTTTTGCCTAAGCAAATAAAAATATTAAGAGGAGAATATTAACATTGTATGCGTTCAAAGTCCTAAACAAAAATTAATATATTTTTTTTTATAGTAATTATTTCATATCAATATTAAAAAAATTATCAGCATTCGATATGCATATTTGAGGAACTTCTTTAATTCATCTACGTAATTACTTTTGAATTCATATAATTTAACATTTTTTATTAAGATGTTTTCTGATTTTAATGAGATATTTAAAAATCTATTTTAATTTTGTTCTCCAATCAATATAATTGTCTTGAAAGACTTAATAATATATTTAATCTCTTTACAATACTGTTATATACACAAGTGCATTAGTATCTTGCCTCGGTGATTCAGTTTATGAGAAAGTCCTTCTTCCTGATCATGATGTGGAGAGATCAAAGAGCGTTATTGGTAGTAGTAGTCCTCTTCCTGGTGGTTCCAGTGCTGCAAATTTGTGCTACCGCCACCACAGAGAAAGAGCACGCTTGCCCTGTTTCTCCTTCCTGCGGCAAAATCACCAACATAAGATATCCATTCCGGTTGAATGGCGACCCTCAAGAGTGCGGCCACGCCAGTTACGAACTCTCCTGCGAAAACAACAACACTGTTACAGTCTTAACTCTGCCCTCCGGATCAAAATTCCACGTGCAGGCCATCAACTACAACAACTTCACGATCCGAGTGGCGGACCCGGGGCTCCGGCAGTCAGACTGCTCCTCCCTCCCTCGCTATCTACTGTCCCAGAACAATTTCAGCGACATAGATCAGTCTTCGTACCAAGCTGATGGAAATTCACTCCCGATAAGTTTCATGAACTGTACCAGTTCGTCAATCCATGACAAAATTACGTACGTGGACACTGCTCCCTGCGCGAACTGGCACTCGAAAGAGTATAACATATACGCCTACTTTGGTGACATAATGATATGGAGCGTTGATGATGGTTGTGTTCCTGTGAAGGTGGCTACTCTCCAATCGTTGATACCCGATAATGATTGGTGGGGTCCGTACGGCAATGAAACGGTTTCCTACACTCGGATTCACGCTGCGATGGTCTATGGATTTGAGGTTTCGTGAATGCGTTTTGCCTGTGAGGACCACTGTGGACCTCCCAGTAGCTACCAATGCTCTCTCCGCAATGACTCTTCCACCGCCCAGAACCACCTTCGATGCGATCAGATCTGCAAAAGTTTTCTCGGATATTATTCACTTCGATGCGGTAAGGGAAGTTAAAATTATACTTTGAATATGTTTTCATATCAGAGATATCTGAATTTTGTTCTAATTCTCTTGATAAAAAAAATATAAAATATGTTTTTAATTTTTAAAATATTAGAAATTTTTGTTTATACTCTCTAATTTTCATTTTATCGATCTTGATGTAAAGTATTTTTTTATTTTTCTTTTGATCCTCATCTGATTCTTAAAGAGATATCAGTGTAATTACAAAAAAAATCAAACAGAAAAAATAATTAATGACCAATAGTAGTCAAACATAAAACATTATAAATTATAAATGAAAATTCCCTACTTTAAATATTTTAAAGAAAAAACATATTTTTACCTTAAAAAAATAGTTTTGTGAAAAAAATTATTTAACCTTATTATATTCATTGTTTTAATGGTTGTCGATCATATGTGATTCTATTCAGCTCTGTTTAGTGGAAAAGAGGGAAACATGATAGTAGATATGAGTGAAATGAGAAATTTTAAACTTGTTAATGTTTATAATAACCTTTTATGGCTTTATGCAAATAGCCATCTTTGTTTAGTTGTGATCATAAGAATTCTGAAATTGTTGTTTCCTTTTTATTTTCGTTGATATAGGGATATGGTCCCAGCTGCGATCGTATGCAAAAGGTAAGGGTTCTATCATCCTAATTATCTATGTTTTCAATAAGAAAAATGAAAACAAAAATTAATTTTATTTTCATATTGAATTCAACTATATACCTTTACTTAATTTATTAAGTCTAAAAATATATTTAATTTAATATTCATTAATCATGTAAAAGTAAAACAGTATTATTAAAGAATTGATCAAATCGACAGGTTTAATCAGGAACCATTATCTTATACGATTTAGAATAATTTCTAAATCGATTCTTAATTGAATTGGTGTTGAACTGATTTAAAATTGGTCAAAACCAATGGTTTGATTGATTTTTACAATTCGTAATTTTTTTTTATTTTTTAATAAAAATGTAGAAAATATATAATTTTTTTTATTATTGAAATTAAATATATTAGATTTAGTTTTATTTAAAACTTATTACACTTTTTTTTTAGTTGAATTTAATTTTTAATATTATAAATATATATGGTATGGTCATGTTATTTTTTATTTAATATTATTTAGTATATTATAATAAAAAATTAAAAATATTATTTTATTAAAGTTGGTGTCTACCACTTTGTCTAATCCAACCATAACCTTCCAATATTAATAAGGGTATGTTTTTGGTCCTTAATTTTATTTTTTTTGAAATTTATGGTTTTGTTCATTGAACTTTTCAACTATCGATCACGGATTTCAATTTTTTTTTTCGTAGTGTTTTGGTATTTTGGTCCTTTCCATTAATGTGAATGTTAAGTAGTTAAAACAATAAAGAGATTATTTCCTCCACCTTTTTTTTGGTATTTCATGCACTTCCTTACTGCTTCTTGCACCATTTTTTGCTTCTTGCACCTCATAAAACCTAAACATAAAATGAGTCAGTTTCAAAATATAGAAATGCATGAAACAAAAAGGGAGGTAGGAAGCAACAAGGGAGTGCAAAAAGTAGTTCTCCTTAGTATCTTAGATACTTGACATTCACATTAAACGGAAAAGACCAAAACACTTGGACAAAAAAAAAGTTTGAAAATCTTGATCGGTCATCAAAAATTTTAAATATAAAAATCATAAATTTAAAAAAAATTTAAGAACCAAAAATATAATTTACCATATTAAAAAAATTTTCATATAGGTTGCTGCACATGTATTTCTTCTAAGGTTGGATATGTTTTTTATTCTAAATATTTTGCTAATTTCATTTTTTATTTTTAAACAATTTTTTAGCATTTTTGTCCTTATACATTTTTTTTCTTTTGTTAACAATCTTAGTTTCTACTATTACATAACATTTTTTTATGACATAACAACCGAACTAGCAACCCATTCACTTGTCACATCATCAAATGAGTTCGATGGTGCTAGATATGTGTATTTTTTCTTTTTACAAACTATTTTCTTAATTTCTCATTGTTAACTAACTACAATAGTAAGAAATGAGAAACACTAGCAAAAAGATGTGCAGAGTGAACAATTGAATGAACACATAGATCAAAAATAGAAATGAGCAAGAGAATAGATTGAAAACAGATTATGAATCACTCACCAACCCAAAATCACCAACCCAAAATCAATTAGATTTATGTTATAACAACTTAACAAAAAATACCTAACTACCTAACAGATAACTTTCTCACTAAGTTAATCCTGAACTCATAATTCTCCACCTAACTTGGTGCATCAAGTTATACAAAATCACTTAATGATTCAACTATGTTGTCTATCCTCACAAATCACTAAGATTTTGTTAAGGTAGAAAGTGAATTTCTTTCTTGGCAACACCTTAGTGAGCATATATGAAGGATTGTCTTCAGTGGCAATCTTCTCTATCTTAACCAAGCCTTTGCTTATCACATCCTTGATGAAGTGTAGCCTCACATCGATATGCTTAGACTTGTTATGGAAAACCTGATTCTTAGTTAGATGAATGGTGCTTTGATTGTCATAGTGAACTAAGATAGTTCTCTGAGTGAATCCTAGCTCATTTGCCAAACCTTTAGCCATAAAGACTCCTTCACTGCCTCGATAGTTGAGAGGGCCACCATGGATTAAGGCTAGACCTCCAACTTACAACTCCTCCAAACAATGTGAACACAAAGGCACTAAGAGACTTCCTTGTATTAATATTTCCTGCATAGTCAGCATCCACATACCCTATCACTGGTTCCTCAACCGATCCATTTCCCTTAAACTTCAATCCTATACCAATTGTCCTCTGATGTATCTTAAGATCCACTTGAGAGCAAGCCAATGTTCTTTCCCTAGGTTGGCCATAAATCGGCCCATTACACTGATAGCATGAGCTAAGTTAGGCCTAGTGTAGATCATTGCATACATTATGCTTCCCATGACATTTGCATAAGGGACAATGCTCATATAGTCACTCTTTTCTTTAGTTGTAGGTGATTGGATGGAGAATAGTTTGAAGTGTGATGCAAGGGGAGTAGCAAAAGGCTTTGCATCAAACATAATACACTTTAGTAAAACTTTCTTCAAGTATTGCCCTTGTGATAGCAATAGTTCAATTAGTTGTCTATCCTTGTGATATCCACCCCTAGGATCCTCTTAGCTTTCCCTAGATCCTTCATTTCAAATTCCTTGCTGAGTTGGGCCTTAACCTTGTTGATTTCTTCCATATCCTGGCAGGCTATCAACATATCATCTACATATAGAAGTAGGTAGAGTTATAAGCCTCCAGTTAGAATTCTGAAATACACAATTATCATGGCTGCTGTTGAGATATTTTGGTAAGTGTACTAAATATCGCACAAGTAGTATAAAAAGAAAGATCTTAGTATCAAATCCATAGGGATTTGTTTGTATTGGCTACTAGTAAGGTTATCAATTCCTTAACACTAGTTTAGTTTTAAAAGTGGTTTGTGTTGCAGAACATAAGTAACAACGAAAATTAAGCTACACACTACAAAGATAACAAGTGAGGTAAATAACAAAACAAGAAATTTGATTCAGAACAATGATCAAGCAATTGGAGTGCGTGAATGTGAAATGATGATGATGGATATGTTAAGGATTTGGTTCAACCGGTTTGCTTTCCATGTAAACATACAAAATATATTCTCCATTCAAAACAATATTTTAGATTACCTTCGATCTAGAAATGCTCAAAATGTGATGTCTCATCAAATCAAACTTAAATTGCTCAACCTCACTTCTAATGTCTCGATAAGCTCAATTGAGTGGTTTAGTGAAGCTCGGAGATCTTTACAAAGCTAATGGAGTCTATCCTATGTCTAGAAATACACTTCATTAGAGTTCAAACTCAGTTCCAAGTTCAAAAGCATTTGTCAACGACATTCAAACTCTAAAACATGCATATATAATTGATCAAATCATATAACAAGAGTAAAGATAGAGAATTGGACTTTAAATTGAATATTCAATGAATAGATATGAAGGAAAGCGTTTATATGTTAGCACCTAGTTCCATGCTCTCAATATAAATGGACTAACCTCTCATTGACATGAGAAGCATACAAAATGGGTTACAATGGAGAGAGAAGAGAAAATGGAAGAAGCAGCTGTATGAAACAGAGACCTAAAGCTAAAAAACATTTTGAATGAATTTAAATTACAAAGTGAAGCTTATATATTATAAGTGAAGTCTTGCTTAGTGCACATGCCTACTAAGTGCAATATTGCGATTTTACAGATCTTCATCTCAGATACAGGGCTCTTACTTAGTGCAACTAAGTGCTTAGCAAATTCTTCAAGTCCGAGATAACAATTCGCTTAGCAAAATCTTACACTCAGCACTACATAAACCACTTGTCTCGCTCAGCACGAGGTGCGCTTAGCACGATGTGACACTCAGCACGAGTTGGTCACACTTCTTCTATCTTCCCTTGTTGTTGAACATAGGCCTACAAACATAAATTTAAGTATATTTCTTACAAATAACTTCTTATAGTTATAATTAGCAAAACTATAAGAATCTAGATTAAATAAATCCAAACTAAGCTAAAAATCCTGAGAACATTGGATAATCGCTACAAAATATGATGCAATATTTACGTATATAAAGTGATTATTAGTTGCTCTTGGTGAAATTACTCTTCATCATGAAGTCATCAAATCTCTTATTCAACTGCCTTGGAGATTGCTTAAGACCATATAAAGACTTCTTAAGCATACAAACTCTCCCTTCATCTCCTTTCTGAATAAATCCTTATGGCTATTGCATCAGGATTTTTTCTTCAAGGTCTCCATGGAGGAAGGCTGTCCTCACATCCATTTGTTCTAACACAAGGTCAAGTTAAGTAACAATGGACACAATTACTCTGATCGAAGTATGTTTAACCACTAGAGAGATGACTTCATTATAATCAATCCTTTCCTTTTTGAGTGAACCCCCTTGCAACCAATCTATCTTTGAACCACGCTGATTCAACTCCTAGGACCCCATCCTTTCTTTTGTAGAGCCATTTTGATCCAACCACCTTGTTGTTTTTGGGTTTGTTTACCAATTCCCAAGTGTGATTGCTCTTTAGAGATTTCACCTTATCCTCCATGGCCTACATCCATTCTCTCCTCTAGCTGCTTCTCATAGCCTTATTGAAAGTCAGAGGTTCCTACTGCTTAATATCCTCTACAATATTGAGTGCAAAAGCTATAAGTTCAGCAAAACCATACCTTTGAGTAGGTTTGCTTTGCCTACATTCTCTATCCCTAACCAGGCTATAGTTAGCAAGTAAGTCCCTTTCAATGTCAGCACATTGATCCTCTTTAGTTTCAACATCAGCTCTATTGGTAGTAATTTCTGATTGCACAAGTTCCACTTCAAGCTGGTAGTGGCCTCGAGTTTGATCCTCAGATGCACCATTTCGAGCTTCCTTTACAAATCTTGTCATTTCCCCTTCTTTGAACATAACATCACGGCTGATGAGGCACCTTTGATTACCTGGTTTACAACACCATAGTTTGTACCCTATAACCCCCTCAGGATACCCTATGAAGACACATTTTATAACCTTTGGTTCAAGTTTACTTTGTCTCAAGTAGGCATATGCAACATAGCCAAATGCTAGGAGGTTCTTATGGCTAAGAGCATGACCTGACGAAACCTCTTATGGGGTCTTAAATCCCAGGGCAGTGGAGGGGAAATGGTTGATCAAGTATGTTGCAATGGCAACTGCTTCTCCCAAAAAATTGTATGGCAGTCCAACTTCTGAGAGCATAACTTTGACTCTCTCCAAGATGGTCTTGTTGAACGTCTCAACTAGCCCATTTTGTTGAGGGGTTCCAACAATAGTTTTTTGTCATGTAGTTCCTTCCTCCTCACAGAATTTGATGAACTCAATTGAAAGATACTCCCGACCATTATTAATTTTGAGTTTCTTTACCTTCCTATCGGTTTGAGTCTCCACCAATTTCTTCTACATCCTAAATTTTCCAAATTCTTCATCCTTGGATTTTAGCAAGTAAACCAAAGCTTCCTGGAGTTATCATCTACTATAGACATGAAATACCTTGCTCCACCTTTTGATTTAACCTTTGTTGGTCTTTAGAGGTCAAGAATGGACATAGTCCAATCTGACTTTGGTAGAGTGAATGCCAACAGAGAATTCAGTCTTATGAGCTTTCTCAAAGATGTAGTGGTTGTAGAATTCAGGCTTTTCCAACTTATCTTTCCCCAGTAGTCCTTGTTTACTCAGCTCCAATAGGCTGTTTTCAATCACAAGGCCTAGTCTCATATGCCATAGCATAATCTTGGACAAATTCTTGTTTTCAGCTACTGATGTGGACCCTGTCACGGTGCATCCATTCAAGGAGTAAAGATGTTTTTCTTGACCCCTTTCATCACCACTGTGGTCCCTTTTTATGATTTTGTGTTTCCCTTTCTCTCAATTGAAAGAATAACCACTCTTATCAAAGACACCTAGAGATATAAGGTTTCTTTTCAGTTCTAGAACATACTTGACCTCATCCAATATTCTTTTAGTTCCATCATGAAGCCTCGCCTTGATGGTGCCAATGCCAATCACTTTACATGACTAGTTGTTTCCCAGAAGCACTAAACCTCCCTTATGATCATCATAGCTTTCAAACCACTCCTTCCTTGGTGTCATATGAAAGGAGCACCTTGAGTCAAGAATCCATTCTTCTCCAGCTTCCTTGGTAGACACATTCAAGACCTCAACACTCTCATACCCATCTGCCATAGCTGCATTCCCTCATCTTGAGATTTCTCTTTGTCCTTTTTCTCAAGACAATTTCCCTTGAAATGACCCTTTTTGTTGCACAGATAGCATAGTTTGTTGTTGGTTTGTTTGGGCTGTGGTTTTGCTTTCCCTTTGTCTTCTGAAAACTCTTCTTTTCAAACTTCCCTTTCATTATTATACCTTCAGCAATTCCTTCTTTCCCATCAACCTTCTTAGTGAGTTCCTTGGAAGCTAAGGCAGTTTTTACCTCCTCCATGGTTAAAGAATCCCTCCCAAACATCATAGTGTCTACAAAATGTTTGCATGATTTTGGGAGAGAGCTAAGAAGGATGATGGCTTGATCCTTTTCATCAATTTGCACTTCGACATTCTCCAAATCAAGAATTAGCTTATTGAAGTCGTCAAGATGATCCGCAATTGCTTTCCCCACTATCATCTTAAAGTTGTGCAACCTCTTCTTAAAGATCAATTTGTTGGCTAGTGACTTTGTGATGTAGAGACTCTCCAGCTTGCTCCATACTACTGCAATTGATTTTTCTTTGGATATACCTCCCTCAAGACTCAATCCCCTAGGTTCAAGATCAATGTGTTGTGAGCCTTGTCGAGGATTGTCTTCTTTTCTCCATCATACATTTTTTATGGAAGAAGCTTTTCTCCTCCCAATGCTTGATCCAGACCCTGAGTCACCAGCAGGGCCCTTATCTTCAGTCTCCAGATTCCAAAGTCATTTTTTCCAATAAACTTCTCCAAATTGAATTTGACAGTGGACATGCTTCCTTGTTGAACCTTGCTCTCGATACCACTAGTTAGGATTTAACCTTTATGATCTCAACAAACTGACTAACTACAATAGCAAGAAATGAGAAATACCAGCAAAAAGATATGCAGAGTGAACAATTGAATGAACACACAGATCAAAAGTTGAAACGAATAAGAGAATAGATTGAAAACACATTATCAATCACTCATCAACCCAAATCTGATTGTGAGACTACTGCTTTTACTCAACTGAGGCATAACAGAAAAAAATGAAGTTACAGATCAGTTAGATTTATGTTATAACAACTTAATAGAAAATACCTAACTACGTGAGATAACTTTCTCACCAAGTTAATATCCCGAACTCACACTTATATATTCATATTAGATTATGACGTCAAACTAATGAATTAAAAAAATAGTTTATCAAAAGAAAATTATATGTGGTTGGCCCATCAAAGTCCTTAATGATTTCACAAGCACGTACTGATGGATTGCTAACGTAATTGTTATGTCTTTTATAGAGACCAAAAACACTCAATTTTATTGTTTAGGAACAATAAGTAAAATTTTGTAAAATATTTAAGGATTGAAATTATAATTAGCTCTTCTTATTTCTTATTGCAACATGATTATTTTTGTGATACTAACTTGCAAGATTGCTTCAAATAATAAAAGGACGAAACAAAACATTTGAACATCGCGAAGACTATGAATTAGGACTAACCATCGGACATTACGTTCTACCATCCTTCTGGACAGGCAAATTTTTGTTTGGGTTGACCTTATTTAGTATGCTTTTGATATACAAATGGCAAAAACGACTTTCATCAAAATATGAAAATATTGAAAATTTTATAGAAAAAAGTAACTTGATGCCCATTAGGTATTCGTACAGGGAAATTAAAAAGATGGCAGGAGGTTTCAAAGATAAGTTGGGTGAAGGAGGATATGGTTCTGTATTTAAGGGAAAGTTGCGTAGTGGACCTTATGTGGCAATAAAAATGTTAGACAAATCAAGAGGAAATGGACAAGATTTTATTAGTAAAGTAGCAACACTTGGAAGAATACATCATCAAAATGTGGCGGAATTAACTGAATTTTGTTTTGAGGGATCAAAATGTGCTCTCATTTATGAATTAATGCTAAATAGATCTCTTGATAAATTTATTTTTTCAAAAGATGGAAGTATGCATTTAAGCTATGACAAAATATATGATATTTCAATTGGAGTGGCTCATGGGATTGCATATCTCCACCATGGGTGTGAGATGCAAGTTCTAAATTTTGATATCAAACCATACAATATTCTATTAGATGAAAAATTCATCCCAAAGGTTTTTGACTTCGGATTGGCAAGCATTGTGTCTATGACAGGACCAAGAGGAACAATTGGATACATGGCTCCAGAATTATTTTATAAAAATATTGGAGGAACATCCAACAAAGCTGATGTTTATACCTTTGGAATGCTTTTGATGGAAATGGCAAGCATGAGGAAAAATCTCAATCCTCATCCCGACCATTCAAGCTTAAACCAAATTTACTTTCCCCTTTGGATTTATGATCAACTTAGAAAGGAGAAAGACATAGAAATGGAAGATGTCATTGAGGAGGAAAAGCAAATAGCCAAGAAGATGATCATAATTGCACTTTAGTGTATACAACTAAACCCTAATGATCGTCCCTCAATGAACAAAGTAGTAAAGATGCTTGAAGGAGACATTGAGAGCCTAGAAATACCTCCAAAACCTTCTCTATATCCAGATGAAATGATGGCGGAGGATAAAGAAATAAGCTCTAACCAAACAATATCGAGTAGTTATTCCAAACAGAATAACACCTCAAAATCATGGTAGAGCATACAATTTGACAATGTACAATAACTATTTATTTGCACCTACCTTATCTTAGACACTTGCTTATGAGAATAATATTTTAATTTTCTCTCACATTTTTCCTATTGTTTTGAATTTCAAACGTTAAAAAATCGTTACCAAAATTTAAAATTTTGTTTGAAGTCGTTAAACATGTAATCATGTTTTGAACTTGTTCTACTTTGATATTCATTACAATATTTACAATTTATTACCATACAAATTGTGTCTTGCCTATTCTTCACTTATGATCAATTTTATGCATGCACACGCAGAATCTTACATAAGTAAGTCGACTTAATTAACATAAAATACATAAAATATTATGCATGCACTAAGAAAAATATGATGTATAATTACTAATAAAAATCGTCACTATAAATTTAAAATTCGTTAATAAATGTCGAAAGATTTTGTTATACATATATTTTTTTGGCGTAAACTTTGAGGGTCATTATAATGAAAAATATGACAATCATAGGTTTTACTTTCTAATCTATTTTTACCTAAGTTACAATTAACTATCATTATAGATATGTATGTAAAAGATATTAACTACTATCCATAACAAAGTATTTGACATACTTAATTCATCAAGTTCAATAAAAACTGATAAAGTTTATTAATTTCAATTATTAATATTATAAATTCTAATATTATATCAAAACTATTCGTAACATTTAATGGTGTATGCTGTGGTTATATTTCAAAAGATATTTTTTTCCAACCAATAAATATACCTTATTTTGTTAACCATTATATACATAGAAAGTTACACATATAACTTTATCAAATTCTTTGAAATTTAGACCACAGCATTAAGCTTCACGTAGGGCACACACTTTAGTGACTTGTGTGGAATATTAATTGCCTTTTACTTAAAATGACTGACAAAGGAGGACTAATGAATAATAGAGAGATATATTATATATATGCCTGGTCTAAAAGGTATGAAAGATGTTCATGGATTCATAAATCTCAATCGACTGAGTTAGAGCTTTGATTTACGTAGGTTTAAAAATGAAATAAGTTAAGCTGCATAATAAAATGAAATATGATAAGATGCATAATAGCTAAATATCCAAGGTTCATAAATTAATTTAGAATAATTTCCACCCAATTAATCCATGTGTTTAGCAATAAATTATATACATCATTTATAATAAAAAAAAATACAAAAAAAAACTCATTAGTAAGGTAAGTTGGTAACGCAAGTCACAATAATTAGCTGAGGATCTCATACTCACTTCATACAACTCAAGTGTTTAAGACTTGTGACTAATTAATGTTAACATGCGATTCCATAAAGAAATATTTTCTTAACAGAAAAATATGAAAATATCTTCCAAACTACAAATAAATTTTCACAGTACATGCAATCAAACAATATTAAACTGTAAGCCTGGAATAATTTTAATTCCAAATTATAACTACTAATTAATTACAAATAAATTTATCAACACGAATTATTAATGGAAGTCTTCTGATCTTTGCCATAAGTCTAGACATGTGGTGGACTTTTGAGTACATTCATGTATGGATGAACCTACTTGTAACAATAATCCAAAAGGTAAACTCGAGGTCTTACAAATGGACCCATTTAAAAAATTTGACTCAGTCTTATAGTACAATCATACTTCAATCAATACACCATTAATTCAAAGACTATTGAAATTTTCTTTGGTGAAAAAACGTAATCCTAACAAACCTTCGGTGTTGGTTTCACACAATTTTTTGAAACTAGGTAAAAAGGCGCAAAAGAACTCAGTTTCTCAATCAAAGTCTACGTTTTATGTAAAGGTAAAATTGAGGTCTTAGAATGACCAAATTAAAAACAATTGATCCAGTCTATTGTAGTACAATCAATACACCATTACTTCAAAGAAGTTTCCTTTGTGAAAATAATGTCATTCTAACAAACCATATTCAATGTCGGTTTTCACACAAATTTTTGAAACCAAAGTAGAAAGGAACAAAAGAACTCGGTTCTGTTAGGGTGGTTTACTATTTTTAATTTTGAAATTTTTAAAAATTGAAACTAGTTTTTGTTTTAAATTTCAATTTATTTTTATTTTTAATTTTTAAAATTTGTTACAAATTGAAGACAAATTAAATGATGTTGGTGATGACGAAAACAATGGTAACACTGACAATAGTAGAATGATAGTGACAAAGACAACGACAATGGTAGTGGTGGTGACGACAACAGTGTGATGACGTTAGTAGTGGTATAATGATTGTTATGATGACAATGGTGATTGAATGATGGAACACTCCCCTACTGATTCATTTTTGCATCCCACAGCTTTGGCAAATCGCTTAGCCCTGCTCATCTTTGGTGCAAGAGCGCTCGATCAGTGAGCTATTACGCACTCTTTCAAGGGTGGCTGCTTCTAGGCAAACCTCCTGGTTGTCTCTGCACCCCTACCTCCTTTATCATTAAGCGGTCATTTAAAGGCCTTAGCTGGTGATCTGGGCTGTTTCTCATATATATATATATATATATACACATACGATATTTCAAGTGAGAACGTATGTTTATTATGAAATTTTGAATTAAAATTAAATGTGATCTTCATCATATACAATCATATCTCTCCTAATTATTACACATTTACACACAGTTGTTCTCATTACCATAACCACTACCACCACCATAACCATTGCCACTACTACCAACATGATTACCACCACCATTTTTGCCACCACCATCACCATCACGGTGGTGGTAGTGGCAACAACGAGGACGACAACCATGGTAGTGACCGTGACGGTGACTCTGTTGGTGGTGGTGGTGGCGACGATGGTGGTCGTGGTAATGGGTAAAAGTTTTTTTGAAGTTTTACCTATATCATGTCATTTTTGTGTAGGTAAAAGTGTTTATAGATGTAATTTTTTTTTAGTGAGTGTATTAAAACCAGAACTCCACATCCAAAAGGTGTGTGAACTTTTGGTTATAGTTCTACATGCATGTGTGTGGAATATTAATTGCTTTTACAATTTACTTACGTTTCCCTTTACCTTTTAGACACGTACTCGTATAAAGAAATGGTCGACCAAATCAAAGACTAATGAATAATAGTAACTATGCCAAGAACTAAAGTTTATTCCAAGAAATATCGTCATGACTCTTCTTTTTTTTACCAATAGTATGCTTATATGTACAAGACAACTTTATAATAGTATGCTTATAATGTCCAAGAAATAGTATGCTTATATGTACAAGACAACTTTATCATGTTTCTTTAAATTTAGCTAGACTAGCATTAAATGTCAGGTGCTGCAGAGATTTTAGTGACTTTTTCTAGGCCACAAGTCTAAAGTTGTGGTGATCTTTTGATTATAGTACTTCATGTGTGTGGAATATTAATTATTTTTAGATTTCAGGATAATTTATAAACCGTATAAAATAGTTTTATAATATTATTTAATCATAAATTTTTTATTTATAATAAATCTGTTATTTTTTAAAAATTTATCTTAAAAATTATATAAATAATGAATTGTAATTAAATAATTACATAATATTATTTTACACAGTTAATACAACACCTTCAAACTCTTATTTTTATTTTTCTTTAACTTTTAGACACAGTGAAATGCCAATGACATGGCCAACTAAAGACTAACTAAAAGCATTTTTAGTGATAGATTTGTTAAAGGTTTTACTTTCATTTTCCTTTACCTTTTAGACACAGAAATGAGCAATGGCATGGCCAACAAAAGGCTTAAAGCATTTTTAGTGATAGATTTGTTAAAGGTTCCTATTAAGCACAACTCATCTTTTTGGCTCTTTGATCAAAATGAGTTATGAATGAGTGATTTTTGGATTTGATAACCAGTTAACGACCCTTTGAGTTACATTATTATTATGTTTTGGTCCTGCGGGGTGATTTTCCTTTAGAACTTTAACCCTTTACATCGGTTATATTAAAACCGATGTAAAATAATATAGTTTTTACATGGGCCACTACTATACCCGATGTGTTTAAAAAAGTAACTTAACTATACAACCATATACTAACCGGATCCTTAATTCCTTATAAAATATCACAACCATTCATTTTGGTTAAAATGAATCCAAAGGCTCTCAAAATTCATGCAATGCAGCCATGCACCGTGCAGGCTTTTTAGAAACTATCCTGTAGGGGTCTTCAATTCAATCAATACAGGATTACTCAAAAATTCAAAGAATATTGTAAATTTCTTTTGGGAAAAGAACGTAATGCTAAGAAACAAAATTCAGTGTCGGTTTCACACAGCTTCCTGAAACTAGATAGACAAAAGAATGCAGTTTCTGAATTAAAGTATTTTCACATACGCACAACTTTTTGAAAAGAAAAAAATATGGTCCTAGTCATAACTCATAACTATGCATTTATGGTGTCTTAAATATCAACAATTATGAGTATGCATTTATTTTTTTTCATCTCGATCCCTTTTACTCACTTTGATTTTCTAAGTTGAATTCGAGAAAACACTTAGGACTTAGGACATCACCATGTGGAGAGAGCTGAGAGCATTATTAGTAGTATGAGTGTTTATAGTGCGACAAATTTGCGGTACCAGCAAGAACGAGCAAGAGCATGCTTGTCCTCCTTCTTCGTGTAGCAAAATCAGCAACATAAGTTATCCGTTCCGATTAAATGGCAACCCAATTCGTTGTGGCGACAACAGGTACGAGCTAGCTTGTGAAAATAATGTCACGCTCTTATACTTGTACTGTGGAAAATATCACGTGCAGGCAATCAACTATGACAACTTCACAATCCGAGTGGTGGATCCGGGACTAGTTAATCAACAGAAAAATTGCTCCTCCCTTCCTCGCTATTTCCTGTCCCGAAACAATTTCAGCGACACTTATGATTTCTCCTCTAGGGATCCATACCAAGGCTATCAAGCACGATCGTTTGGACCAGATATTAATAGTTCTACTTGGGGACTTGTTTTCCAGCATATAGTCTTCTTGAATTGCAGAAATCCAGTGACTGACAATGCTAAATACGTGGACACCGCTCCGTGCGTGAATTGGCACTCCAAAGGCTATACATACGCTATTGCCGGCGGCGACTTGAAAGCAGAGGACTTTGAAGTTGGTTGTCATGTGAAGCTGGTTGCTCCCACATCATTCTGGGGTTTGGATTTCAACACAAATAATTCATACTCCTACGCTCTCATGCACAGGGCGCTGGTTTATGGATTTGAGGTTTCATGGTTGGATATCGCTTGTAAGGATCGTTGTGAAGATGATTCAAGACAATATGAGCTCTGCACTTTCATCCCTTCCCACCATACGCTCAGGGTTCAATGCTATGGCTCCTGCCCCGGTTTTCTGGAATGGGTTATTACGCCTCTAGATGTGGTAAAGTACTAAAAGTTATCAAGTAATTTATGAGATTAATTAGTACTAGTTCTCAACATAAGTAACATACCACAAATCATTAATACTAAGAGATAAATGATTAGATCCAATTATTCCATAAATTTAAATTTTATCTCTAAAGAACTCTTTAATTTGATTAGAATTAGTGAAAAGTAGATAAAATTAACAATAAAATAATTATATAAAAGACATTTTATTTTACTCATAAAATAGACTTTGTTGCATTTAAATAGAATCAAATAAAAAGTGAAAGTATTAGCTTATATATAGTAAGTAGTATTATAAATCTAGAGAAAATAGGTTTTACAGTGCATAACATTTTACACCGTTATTTAATAATCATGTATGATTATTTGATACAGTAAATTATTATTAAATTCTTATAAATTTTTTGTTATAAAAAGAATCTGAAATTGATATTTTCTTTCTTTTTCGGGTGAACAGGGATATGGCAACAGCTGCAATATTGTGCACAAAGTAAGGATTTTATCATTTTGATTTACGTATTGTTTAATTAGTAGTTATAATACATACTAATCAAAATTAATTGTCTGTTTATATAAATAAAATAAAATAAAAACATTATGCTTTATGACTATCTCGTTCGATGATTCTTTTTCACTGTATTCACTATTTTTTTTCCAGCAACTCTTTCTTCTGTCCTAACAGGTGAGTTTCTTTATTTCTACATGCTACAAATAATATTGGCACTGCATAACTTTTTACTAGAATATATGTTTCATAATAATTTAGCATTATTATTGATTGTTGTGTATATGAGTCATAATGGCTTTTTGGTAAAACTAATTTATAAGGTAGCTTATTTAATTGAAAACGTTTGGTAAAACTGATTGATAAGTTACCTGATAAATATCAAATATAATTATAAAGTTAATATAATTCAATTAATTTGTAACCTTAAAAGAATAGTGTAACGATGACAACCAATGTTATGAATGTCATATGTGTGTAAAACTATTAAATTAGATGAGAGGTTTTGTTATGAATGTCATATGTGTGTAAAACTATTAAATTAGATGAGAGGTTTTTTAAGTTGAATAAAACATGATTTTAAATAAAATAGTAGGATAAAATTGAAAAAAAAAAGTAATTTATTTTTCATTAACTATTTCAAGTAGCTTATCAAAATAAATTACTAAAAACTAATGCATGTACCAAACAAACTTATTTTGGTCCAAAAATCTTATAA
This sequence comes from Amphicarpaea edgeworthii, assembly GCA_014843725.1. Lineage (NCBI taxonomy): Eukaryota > Viridiplantae > Streptophyta > Magnoliopsida > Fabales > Fabaceae > Amphicarpaea > Amphicarpaea edgeworthii. Next base: position 19,405,853 of record CM026321.1, read on the forward strand.
ATTAGTCAAATAATGAGCTTATAAGCTCCTTCTTATCAAATACACTATTATAAGTCTCTCAACTCTTCCCATAAAAAAAAGCTCCTTATAGGTGTTGAGGGAATATCAGATAATAGAAAAGTGAACTGAATTAACAATAAATGGAATGAATCGTTCAATTGAATAGAAAAGATAAAGGTATTTATACAAAGCAGCTTAGGAGCATAACAAACTAACTAACTCCTAAGTGACATTACAGCCAATGTAACTAATGGGGACAATTCCTAACATTCTCCACATTGTTCCTGACAATTACATCAACTAACAGATGATACATTTAAAAGCTTTAAACAAAGTACAAATTTGGCAGATACAAAAGCCTTGGTCAACATATCTACAGCATTATCCCCTATTCCAATCTTCTGAATATCAACTGATCCACTTCTAATTACATCTCTTATGAAATGAAACTTTACATCAACATGTTTGGTGCGATCATGGTGCACTTGATTCTTAGACAAGCAAACAATACTCTGGCTGTCACAAGAAACCACAATAGCTCCCAAATTTTCATTAAAAATAAGTTTAGAAACTATTCCCCTCAACCAAAGTGCCTCTTTTACTACTTCACAGGCTGCCAAATACTCAACTTTAGTAGTTGAGAGTGCCACTACTAATTGCAGATTGGCTTTCCAACTTACAAGGTTTCCAAAGACCTTAAAATCATATCCATTAGTTGACTTCCTAGAGTTAATATTTTTAGCAAAATCAGAGTCAACATAACTACTGATAACAACACTTTCACATTGCCTAGTATACTTTAATCATACATTAGTAGTCCCTACAATATACCTCAGAACCCATTTTGCAGCTTCCCAGTGCCTCTTTCTTGGATTTTCCATAAATCGACTTATCACACTCATTGCATAGGATATGTCAGGTTTGCAGTAGACCATAGAATACATGAGGCTACCTACTGCACTGGTGTAAGGCACATTTCTCATATATGCAGCTTCTTCTTCTGACTTTGGTTCTTGCTCCTTACACAATTTGAAGTGTTGTGCTAAAGCAGTAGAAACACTTTTAGTCTCAGTCATCATGAACCTTTCAAGGACCCTCTTGAGATAGGTACACCTCCTCATCCTTTTTTTTCTGCTGATCTCAATGCCAAGCATTTTCTTAGCCTGTCCCAAGTCTTTCATTTTGAACTCAAGACTTAACAGCTTCTTTAACTTTCTGATTTAAGTCATGCTTTGACTAGCAAGTAACATATCATAAACATATAATAGCAGATATATAGGTTTCACAGTGCCCTTAATTTTTATGTAAACATAGTAATCATAAACACTTCTTGTGAATCCTATTTTAGTCATGTAGTCATCAAAGCGTTTGTACCACATTCTAGGTGATTGCCTAAGACCATAAAGAGATTTCTTAAGCAAACATACCTTCTGCTCTTCACATTTGTTAATGAAACTGACTGGTTGGCTCATGTAGATGGTTTCATCCAGCCTGCCATCTAAGAATGTTGTCTTAGCATCCATTTGCTCCAAATCCATGTTGAAATGAGCAACCATAGCCAATAAGACTCAAATGGAGTTGTGTTTTACCACTAGAGAGAAAATCTTAGTGAAATCAACACCCGATTTCTGAGTAAACCCGCGAGCTATCAGCCTTGCCTTGTACCTAACACTCTCACCAATTGCACTTCCCTCTTTCTTCTTAAACAACCATTTGTAGCCTACTATAGCTTGCCTTGCAGGTTTGCAGACTAGGGACCAAGTCTAATTCTTTAGTAGTGAGGCCATTTCATCCCTCATTGCCTCCATTCACAACTTATTTTCAAGAACTTCCATTGCTTCTTTAAAAGACTAAAGGTCACTTTAGTCTTCAAGATTCTTACCAACATTGAAAGCAAATGAAATCAAGTGTGCATGACCATACCTTTCAGGGGATTTTATTTCCCTCTTCTCTCTAACTTTCATGAGGTAGTAATCTTGATGGGCTTCATTTGTGGTCTAAGGGTCAACAAATGATTCTTTCATATGGGAGTTCTCAAGTTCAATTGGACTTTCAACAAAGTCAGAATCATCTCTGCCAAGCTCCACCATAGACTGAATGTCCTCAATTACTACAACAAGCCTAAGAGCTTTAATCAAATGAGTTGGCTTCGTAAGGTTTGCCATTTCCAATTCATTAAAGACCACATCCCTACTGATAATACATCTTTTGTATCCTAGCTCTAAATACCAAAGCTTGTAACCCTTGACTCCTTTAGGGTAGCCAATAAAGACGCATTTGAGTGCTCTTGGCTCTAACTTATCCTGCCTGAAATGGGCTAAGCCGTGCAACCAAAAGTCCTTAACATCGAGTAATCAACCTTCCTATTAGTCCAAGCTTCTTGAGGGGTTTTAAAATCCAATGCAAATGAAAGGCACCTGTTTATGCAGTATACAATTGTACTTACTACATCTGCCCAGAAACTTTTGGGTAAGCCAACATGGTTTAGAAGGTTCCTTACTCTCTTTAGTATGGTTTGGTTAAATCTTTCTATAAGACCATTCTGCTATGGAGTTCACCTAACAATCATATGCCTAGCAATTCCATGAATCTTGCATAGTTTGTTAAACTTGTCATCACAAAATTCTAAGCCATTGTCTGTTATAAGTTTCTTAATTTTTCTTATGGTTTGGGTTTCAACAAGGATCCTCCACTCCTCAAACACCTTAAATGCATCACTTTTGTGTTTAATGAAGTGAACCCAAACCTTCCTAGAGAAATGAAATACCTAGATCCACTATGAGATTCAATCCTTGATGACACCCATAAATCTGCATGAACATAGTCCAAAATCCCACTATTGTAATGTGTACTTGTAAGAAACTTTAGACGCTTTGCCTTACCCATTACGCAATGTTCACAAAACTTCAAGGGCTCCACCTTCTTCTAACCAAGAACACCCTTGTTTTGCCAATTCTTCAAATCCTTATTGACTAACATGTGCAAGCCTGTGATGCTAAAGCCTGATTGTGTCTTCAGCAAAAATTACATTGGCTGACCCTCCAATCATAGTTTGACCTAGCAGTGTGTACAAGCCATGCTTTCTCGATCCTTTCATAACCAACACCCCTCCTTTGTACACTTCAAGGCTCCCTTGGTTGCACTTGTAGCTGCAGCCTTCCTTGTCAAGTGTTCCTAGGGAAATCAAGTTCCTTTTCAACTCAGGAACAAATCTAACATTTTTCAGAATTAATTTAGCACCATTGAACATTCTTAGCCTTAGGGATCCAAGACCAATCGCCTTGCAAGACTTGTTGTTTCCTAACAACACAATACCTCCATCAAATTTCCCGTAGTCTTCAAACCAGTCACGGTTGGGACACATGTGGAAGGAGCATCTTGAATCTAGAACCCATTCTTTGTGAGGTTATTGATTAGAAATGTCCAGTGCTTCAGCACTGTCGTAACCCTCTTCTGTAACAACTACTTCTCCTGATTGTTTATTCCACTCATTTGATTTCGGCTTGATAAAGCAATCTTTCTTGAAATGACCCTCCTTATCATAGATGAAACGCTTCTTCTTCTTGAACTTGTCCTTTCCCTTTGCTAATTTCTTGTTCTTGAATTCTTTCTTTTCATGTTTGTTGTTGTTGTAGAGTCCTTTTGCAACATCTTCTTTTCTTGAATCATTGTCTCTTTGGGTTTCCTTTGAGTTCAATGTAGCTTTGACTTCCTCCATAGATAGAGTGACCTTACCATAGAGCATTGTATCAACAAAATGCCCAATCCTTCTTGGTAAGGAGCTCAAGAGGATGATAGCTTAATTTTCATCTTCTATCATCACATCAATGGTATTCAAATCCAGAATAATCCTATTGAAATCGTCCAGGTGCTTCTTCAATGGTTTATCCTCCTTGATCAATAATGCATATAAACATTTCTTAAGGTAAAAGTGATTGGTTAGAGATTTCTTGAGGTATAAAGTCTCAAGCTTCTCCCACATCGTCTTTGCTGACTTTTCCTCTACAACTTCTTGAATGACCTCATCCCCAAGGTTAATTAAGATCGTACTATAAACCTTCTTACTTACATCTGTGTGTTTCTTCTCTTCCGCCTTCACGATATCTTTTTCTGATAATGCTGCATTGAGGCCTTGATGAACCAAGAGAGCATTCATCTTGACCCTCCATAGGCTGAAGTCATCCATGCCTCCAACGAACTTTTCGATCTCCATTCTTGCCATTGACATCATTCTTGTGGCTGTGTATTTAAATGAGTAATTTTTTCATAAATAGATAGAATTTACTTCTTAAAAAAAAGTAAAAATAAAACTATTTATATATTTGACAAATTATCAAAATATAAATTATTTTAAAATTTCCTTTTATTTACGACTCTTGTTTTTCAAATTTTCGCTATAATTCTTTTTAAATTTTTTTTATTAAAATTTCCATTATATTTATAATATAGAAATATATATCAAGTATTTTTTTTTACAATAAGCTATTATTTTAAATAATTCATATGAAATAGATTATTTTAAAATCACTTTTCAACCAACATCCAAATATAAAACTTATTTATACAATCAACTAAAATAATATTTGCTTAATAATATAATTTGTTTTCATATAGTTAAACTCAAACACACTAAATTTTTCCTTCTAAGCAGATAATAAATTACATTTAAACACTAGGGACTGGATTTAATCCTATTACATAAAATACATATACTTGGTACTTTTTCTAAAATTTGAAATACTAATTTTCTCCCACTGTAAATCATTCTTGAATCACTTCCAATTCCAAAGGTCGTCTTGCAGAAGTGAGTTCACTAGTAGTAGTTGAAGTCGATGAATGAACACTAGGACTCCTAGAACATAACTTGGCTAAGCCAAAATCAGAAATTTTTGGAGTGAAGTTGTCATCAAATAATACATTGTGAGGATTTATGTCAAAGTGAATAATGGGATGATTACAACCTTGGTGAAGATACTCAATCCCTTTAGCTATACCAAAAGCAATGTGTTGTAACTTCTCCCAACAAAGGAAATGGTCGTTGTCATCCGGTGGGAATATGAAGCTTTGTAGGCAAGGACGGATCCAATAATTTAGGTAAGGGGGGACTAGAATTTTTTTTACAAAAATTAAAGATAAATTTTTTTTAAAAAAAGTATTTAATGTAAAATTTATATAAAAACAAAAAACAAAAAAAATGGGTATAAAATTTGTCAATTTTTAAAAAAAATTGAGAGTAAAATCTGCAATAATGTGATGTAAGAGTAAAATGATAAAGTAAAATTTGTAAGATTTTTAAAATTGTGGATAAAAAGTGTCAAATTAATTTGTTAAGAATAAAATTTACAAAAAAAATTAAATAAAAATATAATGAAATCAAATATTTATTAGGTATAAAACTAATATGTGATTTACTAATAAAAAAAATACTAATTTAAAAACCTATTTTTTTAATAATTATTTTATTAACATTTTTTAATATTTTTTGTATATATATTGTTTGAAAGTTTTCCTCTAAATACAGCCCCATGAGCTCCTTCTCCTAGCCTTCTTTAAATCCACGGATGATTCTTTTCAGATCAGCAAAAATCATGCATATTTTATAAGATTCCATAGGAATCTAATGAGTTTTAAGATTATTTTTAAAAGATATTCATTATTAAGATTTTTTAGATTGAATTTTAATGGATTTATAACATTAAATTCATAAAATTTAAAAGAACTTCATAGATTTATAAGATTTTAAAGGATTATAATTTTTTCCAATGTTTTACGAGAAAAAAATGTGATGCTCTGATAATGTAAATGTTGGTTAGTCAATCATAATCCTCCATAACTTTTATAAAATCATTTCAAAAATGATTGAATCAGTAAATTGTGATTGAGTAACAATGTAAAATTATTTTATACTTATATAGTATAATATATGAACTTTAAACTCATATTTTATTTTAGAACTATTAGATAATGGTATTTAAGTATAAATTATTTAATTTTTGTGATAATATATTTCACTTTTACTGTAAAAATAATGATATTTTTGTATTTTTTTAGATAAATATCTTATTTTCTTTATAGTCTTTTATAAAAGTAATTATACTTCTTTTTTCTTTAATTGATAAAATATTTGAATATCATTTAATAAAGGTTTATCACTTACTATTCATATTTTTTTTAGGGACTTGTTATTCATATGTTAAGCCTACAAATAATTATATTTATATTATTTTATTAGTTTTCCATTTATATTAATTTAATAATAAATAATTTAAGAATTAAAAGTTATCTTATCAAGTGACAAAGTTTAAAGTGTTTATAACAATTTAGCGATTATTTATTTATAGTGGTTATTAAGTTTAAAGTATTATATATTGTGTGATGTTAGTTTAATGATGTACGATATTCCATTTTCTAATGAATGAGAGTCTTAGTGCAGTTTCTTCATTTCTTTATTTTATAACTTTGATATGAAATTGTTTAAAAAACTGGATTAACACTCATTGATTAGAGAATGTCACGTTGTACATCATGAGACTATAAAGACACAAATAAAATAACCACTTTAAACTTTGTATGGTTTACATATCTATTAAATGAATAAAAAAAAGTTATTTCTTAACATTTGTCAACCAAATAAATTTATTTTTTTTAGAGATGGAATAAGTTTAATAATGAACCCTAAATACAAGATTGAGATTTGTGACACGTTATAAAATTTGTTAATGTAAGTATCAATTTTTCATTGTAAATTTATGACTTTTTTTTTATATGTGAAAATGATAATTGATATTTATAATTATAATTTTGAGTTTTTTAAGAAAAGAATCTTAGTTTATTTTTTACTTAAATATCTTTTTCATTAACATTTTTATAAAATTCAATGTGTACAAGCATTTTAGTTTTTGGCCTCCCCTAGTATACATGGGTGGCTCCATCCATCCCTAAGGATCCAGCATGCTGCAATGGCTTAAGAAACCAAACCTATGTGTCTCTTCTTTTAGTTTAGGTTTACAGTTTTATTTTATATTTTTGTATTTTCTTTTATCAATAGTCGGAAACCAGAGAGAAAGGAGAAAAAACGCGGCTTAACAGTGTAAAAGTTTACGTTAGTTCAAGTCTTAAATATCGATAGCTACCGTATATAAGTATACATTTATTTTCCCATCCCCTATTGTATGTATGTAAAAATTATCAAAGTAAAGGTTTTGGATTTTAAACTTTTTACTGCAATCCTACAATCTTAATGAATAAACTCGGATTTATAAGGTTTCAGGAGTAATAATTATCAATTACAGTTTTATAATCACAAGAATTAGCTATATATGTCTCAACTCTACCAATCTCAAGGTACACGATAGAGTCCCCAGCATTAATCTACCTCAAACAATAATGATCGAGACAGAGAGTGACACTTAGAGATATATACAAGACAACCTTATCAAATTCTTTGAAATTTAAATCTGCATTGACCTTCACAGCACTGTCTTTATAGCAATTTTTTCTAGGCCACAAGTTCAAAGGTGTGGTGGCTATACTGTGTGGAATACAGACGTAGAAATTTAATTATATATAGTCTGCCAAAGACTAATCAATAATAGTATATGTGACAATAACTAAAGCGTGTTCCAAGACATGTCTACAAAGACTTATTTTAGACATAGGAATTAATAACAGTAATAGAGATTACAGGTGCCACTAATTCCTAATCTCCTTTGTGGTATGTAATTATTGTTGATGAGAATTTTACATCTGGTAAAAATCAAAACGGAATTTTGCATACATTTTTTCAGTCAAAGTCTATGTTTTACATATTTTCATACCATATTTGGAAAGGAAAAATACGGTCCTTAGTTATAAGTAAGCATTCATTGTCTAACATATCAACATGTTATTTTATTTTTGTGTAAACTATGGTTTTATTACTTCAACTTTTTTAAATTTTTTGTTTTTCTCTTAACTTTTCGTTAATTAATGTCAGTTCTTTAACATATTTTTCATTTATTTTTTTGTTTTTGTCATTAAATTTTTTCATTAACAATGATGTGACAATTATATTTGTAACAATTTTAAACCGTTAAAAAATCTTCATTAAATAATTATTGACACTTTTTAAATCGCCAAAAATGGTATGAAACATTTTTTTGATGTTTTTAGCAATTTTACCAATTTTTAAAATTGATAGAAATGATTTATTACCCATTTAACCATCAACATAGATAGAAGGACAAAAACCTAATAAAAAAAAAATTTGAGGAATAAGAATAATGAATGAAAAGTTTAGAGACAAAAATAAAAAAAATTTCAAGACTAAAAACATGATTTATCCTTTATTTTTTTGGCTTAATCTTATTTTAGTTCATTAAGTTTTACATTTTTTACATTTTGGTACATAATTTTTAAAAGTTCATTTTGACACTTAAATTATGTTTTAGTCATATTTTAATATATAATATTTTAAAAGTTTCATTTTAATAATTTAAATTATATTTTAATTACATTTTACTATTTTAAATTATATTTTAGTCACAATTTAGTATATTTTAAAGTTGTTGATTTACTTTTTGTTTATGTTTGTGATTAAAACATTATATCAAAATATAATTAAAATATAATTTAAAGTATCAAAATGAAACTTTTAAAATATCATGTATAAAAAAAAGATGTAAAACTTAAATGACTAAAAGTAAAAGTAAAGTTAACTCATATTTTTTTTTAAAATATCATGTATTAAAATATCACTAAAATATAATTAAAAGTATCAAAATAAAACTTTGAAAATATCATGTATAAAAAAAAGATGTAAAACTTAAATGACTAAAAGTAAAAGTAAAGTTAACTCATATTTTTTTTTTTACCAACATATTATAAGAATGCATTTATTTGTCTTCCATCTAACATTTACTCTATCTTTTTCTTATGATCTCTTCTACTGGGACGGAAGTAGCCTAATAATTTTCCTTCTTTAAATATCAACTTCGATTTTGCAAATTGAATGAGAAAACATTTTGGACATCATGTGGAGAGAGCTGAGAGCATTATTAGTAGTGGGAGTCCTGGTAGTGTTTCAAGTCCAGCAAATTTGTGCTACCACCACCACCATAGAGAAAGAGCATGCTTGCCCTGTTTCTTCTTCTTCGTGTGGCAAAATCCGCAACATAAGTTATCCGTTTCGATTAAAAGAAGACCCACAAGGCTGCGGCGACAACAGGTACGAGCTAGCTTGTGAAAACAATGTCACGGTTTTATATTTGTACTCTGGAAAATATAATATGCAGGCAATCAACTATGACAACTTCACAATCCGAGTGGTGGATCCGGGACTAGTTAATCAACAGCAAAATTGCTCCTCCCTTCCTCGCTACTTCCTGTCTCAATCCAATTTCAGCGACACGTAAGGTTTCTCCAGGGATCCATACCAAGGCAGCCAAAGTCGATGGTTTGAACCATATAATAATTCTTGGGGACTTGTTTTCCAGCATATAGTCTTCTTGAATTGCAGCAATCCAGTGATTGACAATGCTAAATATGTGGATACCACTCCGTGCGTGAATTGGCACTCCAAAGGCTATACATACGCTATTGCTGGCGACTTGAAAGCAGAGGACTTTGAAGTTGGTTGTCATGTGAAGCTGGTTGCTCCCACATCATTCTGGGGTTTGGATTTCAACACGAATAATTCATACTCTTACGCTCTCATGCACAGAGCACTAGTTTATGGATTTGAGGTTTCATGGATGGATATCGCTTGAAAGGATCGTTGTGGAGATAGATTCAAGACAATATGAGTACTGCTCTTCCAATCCTTCTAATCATACGCTCATGGTTCAATGCTATGGCTTCTGCCCCGGTTTTCTAGGAATGAGTTATTACGCCTCTGGATGTGGTAAAATACTAAAAATTATCAAGTCATTTCTGAGATTAATCCGTTCTAGTCTTGATACAAGTAACATAGTGAAATCATCCATACTAATACTAAGGAAATGAATAATTACATCAGGTATTCCATAAATTTAAGTTTTATTCTAAAATAACCCTTTAATTTAAATTAACAATAAAATAAAGATATAAAAAATATTTTATTCAAAAAGTAGATTTTGTTACTTATAATTAGAGAAAAAAAAAAGTGAAACTGGTGGTTATATATAGTATCATATATAGAGTATTATAAATCTAAAAAATAGGTTTTGCATAGCATATATAGTGTACAACAATTTTGCATTAGTTAATACATCGTTATTTAATATAGTAAATTATCATTAAACTCTTATAATTTTTTGTTATAAAAAAATTTCTGAAATTGATATTTTCTTTGTTTTTCGGATGAACAGGGATATGGCAACAGCTGCAATATTATGCACAAAGTAAGGATTTTATCATTTTGATTTACCTATGCTTTAATTAGTAGTCAGTAATACATAATAACCAAAAATTAATTTTTTTTTATATAAAAACAAAAAAAAATTATGCTTTATTACTATAATACTATCTCATTCAATGATTCTTTATCACACTATATTCACTCTTTTTTTTTTTCAGCAACTGTTTATTCTGAGGTGAGTTTCTTTATTTCTATATGCTACAAATAATTTTGGCAGTGCATAACTTTTTACTAGAATATATGTTTCATAATAATTTAGCATTATTATTGATTGTTGTGTATATGATGGTCAGTATCAATTATCATTTGAGGCTATGGTAAAACTAGTTTATAAGCTATAAGTTAAGAGGTAAAAAAGTTGGAAGTAACTAAAAGCTTATAAGCTAACTGATTTAATAAAATTAATTGATAAGCTGATAAATATCAAATGATCCGTAAAATGACATATTTAATATTTTAAATATTTAAATTTATTTCTAAAAACTTTTCATCTTACAAATTTGGATAATAATTAAAAAAAAATATATATGAACTTAGATGTATGCAAATCTCACTTACATAATTACAAAACATAATACAGATCAGAACCTCTAATTATGATTTTTATTTTGTTTTGGAATAAAAAAAATATAGCTACATTAGCAAAAGTCTTAAAATTTAATTTGTTTTGGTTGGAGTTTCAAGCTGCTATACAATTAAGTATATATAACTTTCTTTCTTTTTTATCTTTGGTTTAGTAATAAAAAATTATGCAAAGAATTAAATTAGATCACATAATTAAAAAAAAACATAAAAATAATTCAGTAAATAATTGTAAAATTAGTATAATTCAATTAATTTTTAACCTTAAAAGAATAGTGTAACGATGAAAACAAATGGTTTGAATGTCATATATATATATATATATATATATATATATATATATATATGTGTGTGTGTGTGTGTGTAAAATTGTTAAATTAAATAAGAGGTTTCTTAAGTTGAATAAAACATTATTTTAAATAAAATAGTGAAAATAAAATTTGAAAAAAAAAAAAAAGTTAGCTTATTTTCCATAAGCTACTTCAAGTAGCTTATCAAATAAACTACAAAAATTAGTACATATATCAACAAACTTATTTTGATCCAAGAAAGTTATAAATTAGTCATAAGCTTATAAGCTAGTTTAAGTAGTTTATCAAAATAAACTACAAAAATTAGTGCATATATCAACAAACTTATTTTGATCAGAGAAAGTTTTATAGTCAAATAAGCTTATAAGCTAGTTAAAGAGACTTATAAGTTCTTCCCTAACCTTACCAAATTCACTATGAGTCTCTCATCTCTTCCTATAAAAAAAGAAAAAAAAAACTCCTTATAAGTAATATGATAGTAATTTTTTTTTCATTCGTTATTACAACATGATGACATTTGTGATATTAATTCATAGGATTGTTTCGAATATTATGTGTATGAATCAATATTTATAGTTCTGGGAAACTATTTTCTACCATACTTGGCTGGTAGATTTTTATTTGGAATGACATTGCTTATTGTTCTTTCCATCTACAAATGGAGAAAAAGACACTTGTCAATATATGAAAATATTGAAAATTATCTAGAACAAAATAATTTGATGCCTATTGGATACTCATACAAAGAAATTAAGAATATGACTAGTGGTTTAAGAGACAAACTAGGTCAAGGGGGCTATGGCTATGGCTATGGCTATGGCTATGTATTCAAGGGAAAGCTACGTAGTAGACCTTTTGTGACAATTAAAATGTTAAGTGAATCAAAAGGTAATGAACAAGATTTTATTAATGAAGTTGCAACAATTGGAAGAATAGATCATCAAAATGTAGTACAATTAATTGGATATTGTGTGGAGGGCTTAAAACGTGCCATTGTTTATGAATTCATGTCCAATGGATCTCTTGACAAATTTATTTTTACCAAAGATGAAAATATACATTTAACCAATGATAGAATATATAATATAGCAATTGGAGTAGCTCGTGGGATTGCCTATCTCCACTGTGGGTGTGATATATAAATTTTGTATTTTGATATCAAATCACACAACATTCTTCTTGATGAAACATTCACTTCGAAGGTCTCTGACATTGGATTGGCAAAACTCTATCCAATTGATAATAGCATTGTGACTATGAAAACGGCAAGAGGAACAATTGGGTATATGGCTCCATAATTATTTTATAAAAATATTGGAGGAATATCCGATAAGGCTGATGTTTATAGTTTTAGAATGTTTTTAGGGAGATGATAAGAGAAAGAACCTAAATCCCATGCAGATCATTCAAGCCAATTTTACTTTCCTTTTTGGATTTATAATCAGTTTGTGAAAGAGACAAATATAGAAATGGAAAATGTCACAAAGGAGAAAAATAAAATAGCAAAAAAGATGATCATTATTGCACTTTGGTGTATACAATTGAAATTAAGTGATTGCCCTTCCATAAGCAAAGTAGTCAAAATGCTTGAAAGAGAAGTTGAAATCCTTGAAATACCTCCAAAGCCTTCTCTATATCCAAATGAGACAATTGAAGATGTTCAAAGCATCTACTCCAGCCAAACAATATCGACGGACTTCAATACTTCTTCTAGTTATTCCATGGAAATTGCAACTAATAATCTGATAGAGGATGTTATTTAACCATCCATAATAGTTATTTATTTGTATTCACCTTATTATCTTGAATACCAATTCATCTATAATATATATTTTGTCTAAAAGATGTTCTATTATTTTGTCTTTCAAAGTTTAAAAATTAGGTTACCAAATTTTAAATTTTGTTCAAAGTTCTGTAATATTAATTATGTTATAAACTCACATTGCTTGAATATGTACGCCTAAATTTTATGTAAATTTTATTGGGAAATTCTATCAAAACCAGGATTGTGTGGCATCTGCAATGTAGTATTTTTTATACTACAATTTAAGCACCTTATTTTTATTCATTTATCTCATATTAATTGGTCCCACAATGACACTAGGACCGGCCATGAGCATAGTTTTAAGGTGAGATGACACAGGCCACTGGGAGGGTCCCAAAAAAAACTCACCCATTGATATTTACATTCAATTTATTGATGTGGGCAAATTGGAAGGGCCTCTATACAATATACAATATCCAATTAACAATTAATTATAAATTTTATTTTTTCAACTTATATGTGCATTCAATTCCACCCAAGGTCTCAACACTGTTCTCTAAGTTTATAGGATAATTGTACATATTCAACTTTAACAGTAAAGTCACACCTTTTTAGTTTCATAATTGTTATCGATTAGAACATTGATTCATGAGTTATTTTGATATTTGAAAATGATAGAGAATTGGGTTTGAATATTAAATTTATCAAAATTCATCTAGATGAACCAAAATGCTTAATTTTAAAAAATAGAAAGACAAAAATGCATTTTAGGCTACAATTTTTAATGAAAATGCATGCTTATTTTTAACAAAATATGTTTATATTTTAAAATATTATGGGCCCATATATATTGTTTCGCCCTAGGTGTATAAATTATCAAGATTAGTTATGTGTCACATCGTAATTAAACAACTAATACATATTTTGTTCTAATGATATAATTTTAAGTAATTCTTCAATTACTCTCATTAAATGTAAATGATAAGAAAATATTTTTTTTACTCATCAACAACATTTGCTTGTAAAAGCAACTTAAAAGACACTTAGATTACCTCCAATGGTAAAAAAAGAATTAGCAACTCGTTTAGCAGCTAATGTTGGAGATGCTTTAAACTAACAATGTAGGATAAGACAAAATATGTTTTTGGTGTTTAAAGTATTGAACATTTTTATTTATAATCCTTACTGTTTCATTTGATTAGTTTTAGTCCCTAAAATATTTTTTCATTTGTCTTTTTGTCCTTTCGTTAATGAATTAAGTTTGACTTATTATATTGTGTCATGTTGCTAACGTGTATTTTTTATTTTTTATTTCATTTTTTATATTTTATTTTAGAAATCAAGACTTATGATATTTTAAGAATCAAGACTAATCAAATAAAACATTAGAGACTATAAACAAAAATATTGAATACTTTAAATACCAAAAACATATTTTGTCCCATGAATCTAAGTGTATCAAGGCATGGCCCCCTCATTTTTAAATTATATATATATATATATATATATATATATAATATAATATAATATAATATTTAATCCTTTTATTTAAAGATTTTGATTATAAAAATAATAGTATTCTCCCGAGGATTCTCTATCTCCCTTTGCGCTAACTCACAGTTCTTGAATGATGGATCAACTAAGACCATCTTTAATGATTTTTTTTTTTTTAAGATGCTTCCCTTAAGTACAGATATTTCTTAAAAATTATCCATTAAAAGTATTCGTATTAATTGTTTCATGAAGCAACAATTGCTTCCTTAAGAATTGGTATTCAATTTTTTTAAGATTTATCGCGATTAGCTTTATTTAACTCTAAATAATCTTGACTTTACTCGGAAACCTTTCCCTTTTCTAACGGATTCTTAGTATGCTTTCACTTCCTTTCCTTATCTGTGTGAGAAACTTCAATTTGATGCACTCTATCCCTTTAATGCATGACCTTTATCATTTTAAAATTAAAATAAAAATGGTGTTTATTAAATAAGTAATTTTTACATAAACAGTAAAATTTGCTTCTTAAAAAAAATTATTTATAAATTATTTATATATTTGACAAATTATCAAAATATAAATTATTTTAAAATTTCCTTTTATTTATTACTCTTTTTTTTTAATTTTCACAATAATTACTTTTAAAAAAATTGTATTAAAACTTCATTTATATTTATGATATAGTAATATATATCAAATATTTTTTTTACAATAAGCTATTATTTTAAATAATTCAAATGAAATAGATTATTTTAAAATCACCTTTCATATAGTTACACACTACCTTTTCTAAAATTTGAAATATTAATTTTCTCCCAGTGTAAATCATTCTTGAATCACTTCCAATTCCAAAGGTCGTCTTGTAGTGAGTCCACTAGTAGTAGTTGAAGTGGATGAATGAAATGGATTAGGAGGCACACTTAACTGGTTTTCCTCTCCAGTTTCTAGCATTTGTATTACAGACTTTATGGATGGACGATTTATTGGCTGCCACTGAATACACCAAAGACCAACAATTGCTAGTTTCTTTGCAATTTTAACATCACCTTCATCGTCAACATGGACATGTACATCTCCATCAACAAGGTTATGGATCCAATCCGGGTACAAAACATGAAAATCTTGTGCAGAAGACATGTCAACATTTTTCCTTCCTCCCACCATTTCTAACAATAGCATTCCATAACTATAAATATCAGACTTATAAGACACATTCAAGAATCTTAGTAACTAATTTTAGGTTTAATTTAAAAAAAAAATACATAAATAAATCAAATAAAAAATTGAAAGAATTTGCTGTCAATTCAAATGAAGAAAAAAAAAACTGTTTCCAAAGATATCAGTTACTAAGATTAGATGAAAAAACTATTACTTTTTATGAATACAGTAAGAAATAAAGAAATAGGAAAAAAAGGTGTTTTCTTAGTAAAATTATGTACTGGTTTATTTAAATTTATTTGATAAAATAATAATTTATTTTAATAAAATAAATAATTATTTATATTTTTAATATGTTTATTTAAATGACTGTTTATTTAAAAGAATAAATTTTATATATTTATAAAATAATTAATTATTTAATCATCATTTGTTTTATAAACACCTATTATAATTTTAAACAATTAATAATATGTTATATATATTTTCACACTATATTTGGATGGAAAAATGTGAACCTTAACCTTAGTCATAAGTAAGCATTGGTTGTCTTCTGTCAAAAAAAAAAAAAGAGTAAGCATTTGTTGTGTCTTAAATATCAACAGGTTAGATATAAGAATGCATTTATTGTCTTTCATCTAACTTTTCCTCTATCTTTCGGCTGGGACGGAAGTAGCTAGCCTTATAATTTTTCTTCTTTAAATTTCAACTTTGATTTTGTGTGCACTTCAAGTTGAATGAGAAACAACAGCTTGTTCCCCATCATCATCATGTGGAGAGAGCTGATAGCATTATTGGTAGTGTTTCAAGTCCATCAAATTTGTGTTACCAAAACCAAGCAACAAGAGCATGCTTGCCCTGTTTCTTCTTGCTGTGGCAAAATCAGCAACATAAGTTATCCGTTTCGGTTAAAAGGAGACCCACAAGGCTGTGGCGACAACAGGTACGAGCTAGCTTGTGAAAACAATGTCACGGTTTTATATTTGTACTCTGGAAAATATAATGTGCGGGCAATCAACTGTGACAACTTCACAATCCGAGTGGTGGATTCGGGACTAGTTAATCAACAGCAAAATTGCTCCTCCCTTCCTCGCTATTTCTTGTCTCAATCTAATTTCAGCGACACTTATCTCTACTCTGCCTCCATGGATCCATAGCAAGGCAATCAAAAACGGTCGACTGGAACAGAAATTGATGATTGGGATTTTGTGCTTGTTTTCCAGCATATAGTTTTCTTGAATTGTAGCCATCCAATGACTGACAATGCTAAGTATGTAGATACTACTCCGTGCGTGAATTGGCACTCCAAAGGCTACGCATACGCTATTGCCGGCGACTTGAAAGCAGAGGACTTTGAAGTTGGTTGTTATGTGAAGCTGGTTGCTCCCACATCATTCTGGGGTTTGGATTTCAACACAAATAATTCATACTCCTACGCTCTCATGCACAGAGCACTGGTTTATGGATTTGAGGTTTCATGGATGGATATCGCTTATAAGGATCGTTGTGGAGAGAATTCAAGACAATATGCCTCCTGCTCTACCATCCCTTCCAATCATACGCTTGTGGTTCAATGCTCTAGCTTCTGCCCCGGTTTTCTAGGAATGGATTATTACGCCTCTAGATGTGGTAAAATACTAAAAATTATCAAGTCATTTCTGAGATTAATAAGTACCTGATACAAGTAATATAGGAGAAATAATCAATACTAAAGAAATTAATAATTATATCCAATTATTCCATAAATTTAAGTTTTATTCGAAAAGAACTCTTCCATTTAAATTAACAATAAAATAAAATAAGGATATAAAAAGTATTTTACTCAAAAAATAGATTTTGTTACTTATAATTAGAGGAAAAAAAAAAAAAAGTGGAAGTGTTGCTTATATATAAAACCAGAGATAGAGTATTATAAATCTAAAAAATAGGTTTTGCATAGCATATACCGTGTACATTTTGCATCGTCATTTAATACAGTAAATTATTATTAAACTCTTATAATTTTTTGTTATAAAAAAAAATTCTGAAATTGATATTTTCTTTCTTTTTCGGATGAACAGGGATATGGCAACAGCTGCAATATTATGCATCAAGTAAGGATTTTATCATTTTGATTTACCTATGCTTTAATTAGTAGTCAGTAATACATAATAACCAAAAATTAATTTTTTTTATATAAAAACAAAAAAAATTATGCTTTATTACTATAATACTATCTCATTCAATGATTCTTTATCACACTATATTCACTTTTTTTTTTTTTTGCAGCAACTCTTTTTTCTGTCCTAAGAGGTGAGTTTCTTTATTTCTACATGCTACAAATAAAATTGGCCGTGCATAACTTTTTACTAGAATATATGTTTCATAATAATTTAGCATCATTATTGATTGTTGTGTATATGATGGTCAGTATCATTTGAGGCTATGTTTGGTCAAATTAGTTTATAAGCTATAAGCTAAGAGCTGAAAAGTGAGAGATATCTGAAAACCTATAAGCTAGTTGATTTAATTTAAAATATTTAGTAAGACTAATTGATAAATTGATAAGCTGATAAATACCAAATGATGTAAAAAGTCATATTTAATATTTTAAATATTTAAATTTATTTATAAAAACTTATCACCTTACAAATTTGGATAATAATTAAAAAAAAATGAACTTAGATGTATATAAATCTCACTTACTTAATTACAAAACATAATACAAATAAGATCCTCTAATTATGATTTTTATTTTGTTTTGGATTATAATTTCTAATAAAAATAAATATAACTACATTAGCAAAAGTCTTAAAATTTAATCTATTTTGTGGAAGTTTCGAGCTGCTATACAATTAAGTATATATAATTTTAATTTTTTATCTTTGGTTTTGTAATAAAAAATTATGCAAGGAATTGGATTAGATCACATAATTAAAAAACACATAAAAATAATTTAGTAAATAATTGTAAAGTTAGTATGATTCAATTAATTTTTAACCTTAAAAGAATAATGTAACGATGACAACAAATGGTTTGAATGTCATATGCATGTAAAAGTGTTAAATTAAATGAGAGGTTTCTTAAGTTGAATAAAACATGATTTTAAATAAAATAATGAGAATAAAATTTGAAATAAAAAAAAAAGTTAATTTATTTTCCATAAGCTACTTCAAATACCTTATCAAAATAAGTTACCAAATACATTATGAATCTCTCATCTCTTCCAATATAAAAAAAAAAAAAAAAAAAACTTCTTATAAGTAATATGATAGTATTTTTTTTTCATTCGTTATTACAACATGATGACATTTGCAATATTAATTCACAGGATTGTTTCAAATAACACAAGGACCAAACCAAAACTTTGAAGGATATTCTGTGTATAAATCAATATTTATAGTCCTGGGAAACTATTTTCTACCATGCTTGGCTGACAGATTTTTATTTGGGATGACATTGCTTATTGTTCTTTTCATCTTCAAATGGAGAAAAAGGCATTTGTCAATATATGAAAATGTTGAAAATTATCTAGAGCAAAATAACTTGATGCCTATTGGATACTCATACAAAGAAATTAAGAATATGACCAGTGGTTTCAAAGACAAACTGGGTCAAGGGGGCTATGGTTGTGTATTCAAGGGGAAGTTGCATAGTGGACCAGGTAATGGACAAGATTTTATTAATAAAGTTGCAACAATTGGAAGAATACATCATCAAAATGTAGTACAATTAATTGGATATTGTGTGGAGGGTCCAAAACGTGCCATTATTTATGAATTCATGTCCAGTGGGTCTCTTGACAAATTTCTTTTTACCAAAGATGAAAATATACATTTAACCTATGATAGAATATATAATATAGAAATTGGAGTAGCTCATGGGATTGTCTATCTCCACTGTGGGTGTGATATGCAAATTTTGCATTTTGATATCAAACCGCACAACATCCTTCTTGATGAAACATTCACCTCGAAGGTCTCAGACTTTGGATTGGCAAAACTATATCCAATTGATAATAGCATTGTGACCATGACAGCGGCAAGAGGAACAATTGGGTATATGGCTCCAAAATTATTTTATAAAAATATTGGAGGAATATCGCATAAGGCTGATGTTTATAGTTTTGGAATGCTTTTGATGGAGATGGCAGGTAAGAGGAAGAACCTAAATCCCCATGCAGATCATTCAAGCCAATTTTACTTTCCCTTTTGGATTTATAATCAACTTGAGAAAGAAGTGGAAGATGTCACAAAGGAGGAAAATAAAATAGCAAAAAAGATGATCATTGTTACACTTTGGTGTATACAATTGAAACCAAGTGATTGCCCCTCAATGAATAAAGTAGTCGAAATGCTTGAAGGAGAAGTTGAAATCCTTGAAATACCTCCAAAGCCTCCTCTATATCCAAATGAGACAGTTGAAGATGATCAAAGCATCCACTCCTGCCAAACAATGTCGACAGACTTCAATAGTTCTTCTAGTTATTCCATGGAAATTGCAACTAATCATCTGGTAGAGGATGCTATTTAACAATCCACAATATTTCTTTAATTGTATTCATCTTATTGTCTTAAACACCAATTCATCTATAATATATATTTTGTTTAAAAGATGTTCTATTATTTTGATTTTCAAAGTTTAAAAATTAGGTTACCAAATTTTAAATTTTGGTCAAAGTTCTATAATATGTAATTATGTTATAAACTCGCACTACTTGAATGTGTACTTGTGAATTTTATCGGGAAATTCTACCAAAACTAGGATTGTGTAGCATATGTAATGTAACATCTTCTATGCTAAAATGTAAACACCTTATTTTTATTTATTTATCTCATGTTAATTAGTTTCCACAATGTCACATCAAAACCGATCATGAGCATAGTGTTAAGGTGGGATGACACAGGGCCCTGATTGGGAGGGTCCAAAAAAAAAACTCACTCTTTGATATTTGCATTCAATTCATTGATGTGGAAAAATTGGAAGGACCTTTATTCAATATCCAATTAACAATTAATTGTAAATTCTATTTTTTTCAACTGATAACTGCATTCAATTCCACCCAAGGTATCAACACTGTTTTCTAAGTTTAGTAAGATAACTGTCCATATTGAACTTTAACTGTTTTAACTGATAGATGAGAGCAAAATAATCACCTAAAAGTGGATGAGTAAGTGTTGATAATTTGGTTCTCAAGAGTGAAACATTAATAATTGTATCTTAAATTTTAATCCATTCGTTGTTGCAAAATTTATCTATAATTCCTCGACTATTGGAAATATACAAATTAGAGAGAATAATGGGTCCACCACTAAAATTTAATTTTTGCTCCCTGTCGTTTTAAATTTATAATTTTAGTTACCCTATCTTTTAATTGGAACATTTTGTCTTTCACTTTTAAAAATTTGTGATTATTTTTCTATTTTTAGTTGAGACATTTTATCCTTTATTTTAAAAAAAAAAATTGTGATTTTAATCCTTCATGGTGTCAAAATTCATAATTTTCTTAAGAATGTAAGATGAAATTTGTTAATTAAAAAATAGAACAACTAAAATTACACTGTATTTTAAATGGAAAATGAAACATCCCAATCACTACAATAAAATTGCATATTAGTGACAAAATTACCTCTTGCTAATCCATCAATAATGCCTCACAAAAGAGGTTTGCGAGGGAATAATGATGGAATAATGAGAGATAATTTTGTTGCTAAAAATCAAGTCACTAATTAATGAGAAAAAATTCTCAAATCTCTTGAAAATATCTTGCAAATCCCATACAGATCCCTCTCAAATCCTTCCCAAGGTTTCCCTCGCTAATCCCTTGTCATTCCCTCACTAGCATTCATAACAAATCCTTTGTCAATCCCTCACAAATCCTTTACTATTGCATTGTGGTCATCCTTCACTATAATCACTCACAAATCCCTTGCCATTCCTTCGCTATAATCACTTGCAAATCCCTAGCTATTCCCTCGTGAATCCTGTGCTACCCTAACCAACATTCTTTTTGTCTTGCCTTATAAGACGAACATAATTAAATTAGTAATAAAGTTATACATAAATGATATTTACCTTTCTAAATTATTGCAGTCAATTTTGAAAAAAATACACAACTTAATAGAGAAAACAAAAAGCAATGTTTGGGATGATATAAAAGAAATCCCAAATCTATTCATATGTTACTAAAAGAACTTTAATTTTGGATATTCTTCAAGCTAGGCAGATGATTAATATTTTGATCATCATGTCTTTTTTGTTAAATTATTTGGTTTATATTTTGATGACATTATTGATTTTATGGGTTAAATAAAACATTTTATATTTTTTGACTAATGGTTTGTTATTATTTTTCGTTATCACTTTATAAAAATTTGATATTAGAAGTAAATTATTATCGTAACCATTGTAAAAAAGATATCTCAAAATGTATTAACAACTTATAACTTTGATTTGGAATTCATGTAGGTTGTTAGTTTTGAATGTGTTTTTTTCTAGAAATCGATAGAGTCCTTTCAAATCTTATAAATCTTTAAAGTCCTTGCACATCCTATGTTCTAAATTCATTGAAATCCAAATTACAAAATCCTAATCACAAAAGTCTTTTAAAAAAAATCTTAAAAGTGTTTATATTCCTATAAAATCTTAGAAATCCACAAGACTTTTTTATGCCAAAATAGTCTTTTAAAATCTTGAAACTAAGTTGTATTCATTCTTTCACATTAATGAAACCCTAGCTCCCCTTTTCTTCTTCTCCATTTTTGGATGTCTTTTGTATGTGTTAACATGGTCTCAAGAGCTGGTTCGATTCATGCCATTTGATTGGGTTGATTTTTCATTTTTGTGTTTTCTCAATTTCAGCTCGTTCATTCTTTGTTTTGGGGCTTTCGCAATCTTAGCTCTGTTTGTGTTCATTCTTCATTTTGGAGCTTTTGCAACTTCAGCTAGTTCATTCTATGTTTTGAGGCTTTTGCAACTCAACTCGTTCATTCTTCATTTTGGGGCTTTTGCAACCTCAGCTTTATTTTGTAATCTACTTTTGTTCCGCTACATTTTTCTTTTATGGTGCTTCTATTGTGCTTTGTTAGTTTGGTTACTATCCTTTGTGTTTGGTTATGTTATTGTGCAATTGAGTGGGCAAAATTATCCTTATTGGAGTTACGTTATGAAAAATTTTCTTAAAGGCAAGAGAATATGGGGTTATGTTAATGGAAATTTATCCCAGCCTCAAGAGGACAAAAACGAAAAATATGCATAGAAGTTGAAAACATGGGAAGTAAACAACTTAAAAATCATTATTTGGATCAATAACTTTGTTTCTCAATTAATAGGGATGCAACTTGCAAAATATGATTTGGATAAGGGGGTTTGGGATCACTTGAAGAAGTTGTATATAGAGAATAATTTTGCAAAATAGTATGAGCATTCAAGAATTTTATTTTGCTATGTATAATTTATGGGACCAACTTGCTGTCAATGAACTTGTGGATTTTCAAGCGCTCTAACTGTATATTGACTTTCAAGAACAACATTTGGTTTAGTTTTTTATGACTCTTCGGGATGATTTTAAGGGGCTTCATGGGATGATGTTACATCATGACCCTCTTTTAAGTGTTGATGTTCTTGTTAATGAGTTGATGGCAAAAGAAATACGACTTATGTCCAACTTTGACATTGAAAAAGGAATTCTCTCTACCCCTCCATTCATGTTTGTTGCTCCCTTTAACAAAAGTAAGTCCCAAGGGAAGGTTGGTCATGATGAATGCAGTTATTGCAAGGAAAAGGGTCATTGGAAATCTTATGTTATGCATGTTGTTAGTCAATTTGTTGTTTCTCCAACTACAGTACATTGGGGAGCTGCTCTTTGCATTCTCATATATCATCGTGGCACTTAATTCCAGAGTCTTCTATTTCCTTCATCATCTTCCTTGGAACTGTGTGCTTACTCTAATGCTGATTGGGCTAGTAATCCCACTCACCGTAAGTCTACCACATGTTTCTGCATCTTCTTAGGAGACTCACTTATCTCTTGAAAAAGCAACAAACAAGACATTGTCTCCTGCTCTTCTACAAAAGCTGAGTGTCATGCTATGACTTCTACCATTGTAGAGATAGTTTGGTTACACTAACTACTTTCTGATGTGGGTGTTTCTCTTTTTGGACCCACTTCTATGTTCTGCGACAAGAGTGTTATTCAAACCGCACACAACTTGGTCTTTCATGAGCACACAAAGCATATTGAGATTGATTGTCATCCCAATCGTTATCATCTTCTACATGACACCATTACCTTTCCTTTTGTTTCCTCTACTATGCAGATTGGTTACTTGTTTACAAAATCGCATTCTATTAAATGTTTTCATTTTCTATCTGACAAACTCTCTATGCATCTTAATAATGTATCGTGAGTTTGAAGAGGGATGTTAGATAATATTTAGTTTTATATTAGTTAGAGGTAGTTTGGTACTTTGCCTATATATATAAATAGGTCTCTCTTATCTTGTACTAAGTTGTATTCATTCATTCACATTAATGAAACCCTAACTCCCATTTTCTTCTTCTCCATTTTTGGATGTCTTCTATATGTGTTAATAGTTTCAACTAAAGCCTATACTTTGTTGACCTTCACTGATTCCATTGCTTCCTGCTATTTTGTAGTCTAAGCTTCTCATGGGCCCTTCATCGTATTTGGGGTCATCATCATTATGATGAACCAAATCCAACTTTTCATCTTGCACCATTACATTTAACTTATTAAGTGCATGATGCATTCAAGTGAATCTTCTAGGATTGGATTTTGAGCTTGTTCAAATATTGGTTCACTAACTAACATGTCATTGAACAACAACTGGTTCTTGAACCACAATTGTTGGAGGTGGTAACCTTGTGTTATTTTCAAAACATCAAAGGAAGGTCTCCATCTCCATCTCAAGTTCCTTATTTGTTGTTTCAATGAAAACTTGATTCTCAATCAATTAGAAAATTAAACACCTCACGTTTGAGAACAATTCTCAAGTTACAATACTAATCGTCATAATTGGATTCAACCAATTTGTCAAATTATACCACAGAGTGATAAAGAATATATGTTACAAATCAAACATGCAATAAAATATTGTTGTATTATAACACATTTTGCACTTAAAAGAAATGTGTGTATAAAACAATAAGAAAAATTGTTTCAATATTTCTATAAGTAGGAAGTTGCTTAAAATTGTGAATGAGTCACTTGGTTGTTAAGTCATTTCTCAACATATTTTAAGGGAAAATATATCACATATATTCTTTAAAGCTAGATATATCAGATACATTTTTGAAAAAATAACATACCACATAAGTACTGGGTTGTAAGGTCAATCCTATTGGTATTTATAAACTAATTTGATATTTCCCTAGGTTGACCAGGTGTTTCCAATATGCATCACATGCTTTAACTAATTATAAGTCTCCTTTATAAGGTAGTTCTTTATTTTTAATAAAACATCTTGCATCATATGCTTTTATTTTATTTTAAACTAAAAGTCTCATTGTAATCAAGTTGCTCCTTATAATAATAAAATAAAATAAAACGGCTTGCATCATATGCTTCAATTTTAATTCCAAATTATAAGTCTCCTAGTACTCAGGTCATTCCTTGTAATAAATTAAAATAGTTTTACATCATATGCTCCAATTTATTTTTGAAATCACAAGACTCCTCATAATTAGGTCATTCCTTGTAATTAAACAATTTAATATATAAAATAAATTGAATTATATATTATCATATAATAAAAACACATATATCAACATATAATGTGTATTGTCATAAAAGTAGTTCATGTCAATCACCATAAGAATTCCTTTTTTCTTCTAAAAAACAATTTGATTCTCATAATCAATCAGCAAGCTATGCATCTTATGAAAATCACGGTGCATCTTATTCATGTTGAAATTTACAATAAATTACAAAAATAAATCAGATTATATACACCCTATTTGACCCCCCCTTAAATTTTTATCTTGTTTTTTTAAGATGTCCTCCCCCTTTTATTATTATCTCATATGGATACAATCAATCTAAATAAATTCGTTAGATTTAATTATTGTTTCATAGAAATATTGGAATTTGGGTGATCTAAATATTCTTTTTTGAATTCTCTTTTGGTCAATCGTTGAATGTGAATGAAACGATAATCTCCTTTAGTTCTATATAGTATCTTTTTGTCACACGTCGTAAATGTAAATATCATACAAAATTTGAATTATGGCTCTTGACTTTTTTTTTTTTTTTTCGAATATCCAATATATACCAATATATGCTAATCATATACTAATATATGCTAATCGAATATCTTTCTGTATAGATATAGATAGCTATAGGTAGATAGATATAGATGTTTACTAAGTAGATTATATTGAGCCACAATATATGTATGGCAAACTAAACAAAAAATATTATTTTTTATAAAACAGGTCTATCAACACCCAATTTTGTCCGTCTAATTATCTTTCATAATTATTATTATTATTGTTGTTATTATTATTGGTATTATTATTAGTATTATCCCATAATTATTATTATTATTATTATTATTGTTGTTATTGTTATTATTATCCCACAAGTTTATCTTGCTACATAAAAAAAAATGAATGAAAGAATGAAAGGGAAAAGAAAAAAAGGAAGAAGAACACACAATAATATAATAAGCAAGAAACATCTCATTTTCCTCCAAGTTACACTGCTGCACTGCTGCAATGCTAGTTTCTTTAAAAAAATTGAAGTATAGCTTACAGTAAGTGCCCCGATCAAGCACACGAAAAAAAAAAAGGAAGAAGAAACAGGAAAAAGAAGAGAAGAAGGTTGGAGATTTTCATCAGCAGCTTCATCAATCCACTAGCAAATCCCTAAGCAGCTTCATCATCAGGTCAGCCGCTTCTTCATCATCAAGGACAGCACTCAACCGCTTCATCAGGATGGGGGCAGAGCACTAAGGGAGAAGGGATTTGGTCAAAGATTGCAGCTGCAAGAAAGAAAAAGAGGATAAAGAAAAAAGGGTTCAGAAAAATTTCACTATATATAGCAAAAAAAAGGAAGCATAAAGGAGGACGGGGGGGATCAAGAAAAAAAAAAAAGAAAAAAAACAGAGGAAAAGGGGGGATCAAAAAGGAAAACACGTTCAGATCAGAAACAAAAGGGAATACAGAAAAGCACTGAGAGATCAACAGAAGAGAAAGCACTGAGAGATCAACCGAGAACAAGAAGGCAGAAAAGCAGAGAAAAAGCATAAAAGAAGATCAGACAAAGAAAGAAAAACAGGCAACAGACAGCAAGCAAAAACCAGAACAGCAAGAACAAACAGCAAGAATAGAAACCAGAACCAGAAACAGAAACAACAATATAGCAAACAGGTTTCTCTTTTTTTCAATCATCATGTGACTTTCATGAATATTAGCTTTTTCTATGTTTACTTATAATCAGTGTAATATTATGCTCAAATCCATTTGCTCAAAATGATGTAAAGATATGAGTTAAAAGAAAATGCTATGTTTAATTAATCAACCCACCAAAGATAGATCAAAGGACGTAAGCAGGGACAAATTCAAAACACCAAACACAGATTCAAAACACCAGAATCATTGAGCTCAATCCCTAACATAGACCCAACACAAACAGAGCAAAGCATGAACAAATTAGATGAACCAACCAAACAGAGAAATTAATCCATACCCAGAACAAAACACCATTTTTACAGTGATCCCAAACCCAAAATCATAGCCCTATACCAAATCCAAACTACAAAGCCAAATCATCAGAAAATCAAATCTGAGACAAGAAAAATCCAAAGAAAGCATAAAAAGAGAATGAAAGAGAAAACAGGGAAAGAAAAACCTTGGCACTCCGGCCACCGCCGCCATCATCACCTTCGTCCTCAGCCTTCCCTCCCTCGCGACCTCCGTACGACGCGCCTCCACCACCCACGCCACGACCACCACCGTGCCTCCTCGCCTCAACCACCCAACCCGACCACGGCGCCGCCACCTCCGCGCGCCGCGATCGCTCGCGCCCAGCACCACCACCTCCACGAGCCACCCGCGACCCCCTCGCGCCGTGACCTCCTCCGTGCCAAAAACCTAAATCGCGATCTCCACGCCCCTTTCCCCCTTTCTCTTCTCTCGCGAGCTCTCTTAGGGTTCCTTTTGAGAAGCAGCTGAATGAATGAGGGAAAGAGGAACCCCTAAATTTAATTTTGCGTTTTAGGCCATTTTACTATTTGCACCCTCTAGAATTACTAAATTACAACCTTCACGTCTTGGGCCAGTTTGCTATTTACACCTCCCTATATTACTAAACTGCAACACATTTGTCTTGGGCCAGATTTCTATTTACACCTATGTTTTACTAAATTACAGCTTCTCGTTTTGGGACCATGTTTCTGTCTACACCCCCCGTTTTACTAAGTTGCACTTTCTTTCTTTAATTATCAATAGTTGTTTTAATCATTTAAAAAAAAAATAATAATAATAAAGATGAATTGACTTGGGTGTACACCTCTGTCAATTTTTTAAATGTCTTTTTAGGATAAATGAGTTGCGACAACTCAAGAGTCCTAAATAATAAAAAATAGTATATCTCCTTCTTTCCTTTAGTAAAATTAATTATTTTGTTCTAGTAATGTTTTGGTGAGATAAATGTCTAAAAATTATAAAATATTTTTGCTTAATTAATTAGAGGTAACCGTCTTTGTGACGGACGTTGTAGGGTGCTAATACCTTCCCTACACGTAATGGACTCCCGAACTCAAAATCTGGTTTCAAAGACCATTTTTTCTAAAAAAAGGTTTTTTCTGATGTTTTCCTTAATAAACATTGGTGGCGACTCCTTTGATCCACACATTTCGATTTTAATCGCCATCCCGCCGCGATTCCGGTTGCGACAAGGTCAATGATGGCCTTCCATGGATTCACCTATATAAGCCGTAGCTAAAGTAGCAAAAATGAGAGCTTGAATACCACTTGTGAATAATCCAAGGAACGTGATAGGTATAGGAACTACTAAAGGTACTAAAGAAACAAGAACAACAACTACTAATTCATCAGCTAATATATTTCCAAAATGTCGAAAACTAAGAAATAAGGGTTTTGTAAAATCTTCTAAGATGTTAATCGGTAAAAGGATTGGGGTTGGTTGGATGTATTTACTGAAATAAGCTAATCCTTTTTTTGAAAGACTTGCATAGAAATATGCAATTGATGTAAGTAAGGCTAATGCAACGGTAGTATTTATATCATTTGTTGGTGCAGCTAACTCCCCATGAGGTAATTGTATAATTTTCCAAGGTAAAAGAGCCCCCGACCAATTAAAAATAAAAATAAATAGAAACAAAGTTCCAATAAAAGGAACCCACGGACCATATTCTTCTCCAATCTGAGTTTTGCTCACGTCTCGAATGAATTCAAGAACATATTCAAAGAAATTCTGAACGAAAGGGGGAATGGTTTGTAGATTTCGAATAATTAGAATGGCTGAAACTAATAAGATAGCACTTACAACCCAAGAGGTAATAAATACTTTGGCATGTACTTGGAAACTCCCTTTTTGCCAATAGAAATGTTGACCTACTTCCACAGTAGATATATCATATAATCTTTTTAATGTGTTGATAGAGCATAATAAAACATTCATATTGTCCTGTCCTAAAAAAAAAAAAGAACTTGAAGGGGAATTATTTTTATTCAAACATCTCCTTTCCTTTTTGATTTGTCTATTTTCATTTTTGATTTTGAGTATTGTCACTAATCACATAAATTTTTTGTTTGTTCTCTTTATATTATTTTGATTTTGATTTTTTATACAATTTATTACTAGTCTAGTCATAGTAATCGATTCCTTAAATCTATGAACCCCTTCAACCAAATCCAATAATTTTTTTATCTTATTATTAATCAAGAATTTCGTATATAGCTAGAACGACCCTCACAAATTACAAATAATAATTTGTTAAGAATTAATCAAATTGAGGCTATAGCATCATCATTAGCTGGAATTGAAATATCGGCGAGGTCTGGGTCACAATTTGTATCGATTAAACAAATTGTTGGAATTTCCAAAGTTATAAATTCTCAAAGAGCCATATATTCTTCTTGTTGATTGACGATTATTACAATATCAAGTAACCCCGTCATATATTTAATGCCGCCAAGCTATGTTTCCAAATGAGCTAAATGTCTCTTCAATATAGTAGCATCTCTTTTTGGAAAACTTTTGAGTCCCTCCGTCTTTCGTTGCATTCTCAAGTCCTTGAACTTTTGAAGTCGTGTTTTTGTAGTATACCAATTCGTTAACATACCGCCAAGCCACTTTTTATTAACATAATGACACCTAACTCTTATTGCAACCCCGTGCTACTGAATCAGCTACTCTTTTTTTTTGTACCAACAATTAAGAATTGTTTTCCCCCACTTGCTGCATCAAAAACTAAATCACAAGCTTCTAATAAAAATCAAATAGTTCTAATAAGATTTGTAATATGAATACCCTTACGCTCTACAGATATATAAGGTGACATTTTAGGACTCCATTTTCTAGTATCGTGGCCGAAATGAACTCCAGCTTCCATCATCTCTTCCAAGATTATGTTCCAATATCTTTTTGTCATTTATCTTTATCCCCACACTTTTCGTTCATTTCAAAATCAAAATTATATAAATTTTTGAAATGAAAGAAAGAGACTTGGTATACTGAAATAGAAATAAATAAGTGTTCCAAAGGAACTTTCTCTTCTAGCGAAGATTGGCCATTAATAAATGATCGGGCCATTTTTTCTATTTAATAGTTAATATGATTATTCTCTTTATTATCTTTCTTTTATTATACAAAATAAAATGATCGAAGATGAATCCGCCCTTAAGAGTCATTATTTTAGGAATTATTACCAGATTGTTGCGATGTATCGCATAAATTCTTTGAAACAAAAAAAAAGAATTAACAAAATATCTCTCATTTCACCCTCAAATAATTTATTTTTTGTTGTTTTCGAGGTCATCTTGTTATATTGCCTTTGCTTTGAACGATGCATTATTCTTTTGAATCCAGTACCAACTGGTATCATTCCCCCTAAAACAACGTTCTCTTTTAGACCTTTCAACCAATCTATGTGCCCCTGGAGAGCGGCTTTTGATAAAACTCTAATAGTTTCTTGAAAACTTGCTTCAGATATGAAATTTTGAGCATTCAGAGATGTTTTTGTTATCCCCAATAATAGAACTCGATAGCAAATCGCCTCTTCTAAGGAACGCCCAACTCGTTCAGCTCACAACAATCCAATTAGTTCACCGGGCAAAAAAACATTAGACATTCCATCTTCTAAAACCAATACTTTTGATGTTATTTGACACATAATAATTTCTATATGTCTATTATGAATGTGAACTCCCTAGGATCGATAAACTTTTTAAATTTTATTAACCAAATCAAATCTTGAGAAAACTTTTTTCTAGTTGCATTCTGATTTCTCTAGTTACAATCATCTTTAGAAAATGTAGTCTAACTTGAACATTTGCAATCATTGAAGACCTAAACAAAGTCTTAGATAACTGGCATATAGCTGTCACTCCAATCAATGTACATTTTCTTAAGATGTATGATGATGTCCTTTGGATCCATATCCTCATGTTACCATTGGAGTTTTGAACTCATTGATGTCAACATAATGCATTTGGCACTTAGGTACTATTTCAAATACTTCTGATAAGCATTGGTTCCCTTAACATCTTCGAGAGCAGGTACTTTAGAACATATTCAAAGAGAAAAAAATTGTATCATATACACTTTGATAAAAAAAGAAAATATATATATATATATATATATATATATATATATATATCATCATACCACATAGGTTATTGATTGTCTGATCATTCCTATTGGTATCCAAACAAGAATTTTAATACTTCCCTAGGTAATCTATGCATTTAGTATCAAATTAATTTTAAAATAAACTTATAACTAATTATTAATCATTAATTATAAAGTGGCATCAGATGCTCCAATTTATTTTAATTCATAAGTCTCCTAGTTATTAGGTCCTTGAAAAATAAAATAAATTGAATAATAAATAAAATCATATA
The DNA here is from genome assembly GCA_014843725.1 of Amphicarpaea edgeworthii. Classification (NCBI taxonomy): domain Eukaryota; kingdom Viridiplantae; phylum Streptophyta; class Magnoliopsida; order Fabales; family Fabaceae; genus Amphicarpaea; species Amphicarpaea edgeworthii. The sequence continues at coordinate 19,437,627 of CM026321.1, forward strand.
TTATTATATATAATGTGTCATAAAATATTTAAAGGAAAATAATTTTTTAATATAAAATCATAGTGACTTAGCACTTCATGTTTGAAGAAAATCTAATTTTATCTTTCTACAATAAAACCTTATTTTAAATATATAAGGCACATGACCAACAAGTATATGACCGTACATTAGAAACAAAATCAACTTTGCTTATAAGTACAAAGCTATATAAATGACACTTTACATGATCCTTCACATTCAATTTTGCTAAACATAAAGTCATTTATAGCTTAACATCAAAGGAACGTAACAAACTGAGAATGTTGAATTTATTTTCATCAAAATAATTGAAATATTCCACGTAAACCAAGATGCATTTATATCAATGTATATAACATTTAAAACACAGTGATATCACACATCAAATTGCATCATCAATTTATTTATCATACCCTTTGATCATGTTCTAAACAACGAATTGAAGTGGTGTTATTTATCGATTAAAATAATTAAAATAATCCTCGTAAACCAAAACACATTTATATAAGTGTATATAACATTTAAAACACACATAAATAGTGATGTTGCATATCAAATTGCATCATCAATTTATTTTTCATACCCTTTGATTGTGTTCTAAACAATGAATTGAAGTGGTGTTATTCATCGAGATTCATGTCTCTCTTTTTCCCAAAAAGGAGCAAAGGTTAAATCTCTCATAATAATATATTTTTAACCACAAAAGTTCTATTGGCTCTAATAACAATTGGCATTTCATCTAGTGTTCAAAACACACTTAACGAAATATAAATATCTATTTGGGTTTAAAAATAATATCATCGCACTAGAGATATAGTAAATATGTACCTTTTGCAAAAATTAATAGTATAATTTTAAAGATCCATGCTTTGATACCAATTTTTGATTATAGAGTAACGTTCATAACAATTATAACATCTTGAAGGAGTGTTCATAACACTTGCAGCCGAATAATAAGATTTATTTTGCATTCAAAATATAATACAACAATAAAAATAAGGGAGTTAAAAACTGTGTACCAGATGTGCATTCTTGAAGCATTAAAATCAATCTCTGCCATCATCAACATTTTGATGAGTGGAACAATAAAACAAAGAATAGTGAAAAAGTTCATTTATAGAATGACCTGATGTTCCTTTAATTAAGAATCATTAAATTATATTCACAGAATCAATATGATTTAATCATATCTTTGATATTATTTCTAAACATATTTGAAACAAACTTGATTAAGTTCAACGTTTCTACTAAATTCAAATTGTTTTGTTTTATTTATATGAGAAAAAGGCTTATGAACCACTAGTGCAAAACTATTTTACACCGTTAGTCAATCACAACCCTTCATTTATAATAAGACAGTTGACTTTAATAAAATTATTTCAAAAGTCGTTCAATGGTGAATTATGATTAATCAACGATATAAAATGATTTTACATTCACGGTGTATAAGCATTTTACTATATTTATATTTATATTATTTATATTTTCGGTGCTAGCAAAAAATATAATAATATTCTACCAAAATATTTATTTGATTAAATTCTCTAATTTAATTATCAAATAAAATATTTTCTTTTGTAGAGATTGGAACACTTAGTTTGTGTGTAACCCCGTAGGTTCATTAATAAGTCGATAGTAAATTAATCATAATTAATTTCCTAATCAAGGTAGGCGTTTAGCAAGTTCAAATAGTATGAAGTAATATTTTTTACCCTTAAGAACCAATAAAAGAATAATATATACTTCCTTCCATCATTTACAGTTCAAGATTAACTATAGAGTATATTATTATTGTCAAACTCTAATTAGTTAACACATTATAATTAATCAATGAATGACTTAAGAAGCTCTTTTCTTCTTTCATTCAATTGCCTTGGCCAAAGGTCTTAATTATATCATAGAGCTCAAACTCATTACCAAGAGTTGATGGATTCCTTCTTAATTAGTCATTAATTATACAAGTATTTAATCATATTCAATGTCCATTCAACTAGTACCGCATTAGGTGTCTAAGATTAAGATATAACAAATAACTTGTTGATTACTATGATAATCTCAAGGTCAAATAAAACTATTATATTTTTTTTTTAGAACTTCCTATTGACAATTTAAAGGTAATATTAACCATTATGGATTCTCAATTGAGTTAGTTCAGTACTCACATCCACATGTGCATTATTTACATATGTAATTTAATAAATGAGAACTATTAATTTTTATCCAATAAGGACCATTATACACATGTTGATCTATCCATATTATTGATATCCTATTTACAATAATCCTATAACCAAGGGCAGTTTATATTAAAATTATAAAATATTTATTTCTCATTATCATCATCTTTATGATGGTAACAAAACTATTCTTGTTTACAACCTAAACAAAAACCTATGCAAGAGTGTGAAACCCTATCACCACTCAAGCACCTACTCTAGGAAATCCTATCCTAGAAAAACAAGTACCTAGGAAACCCTATCCTTGAATACCAAGCACTTAGGAAACCCTATCCTAAAGTGCCAATAACATAACCAAGTAACAAAGAGTTTAAAGAACAAAAAATCTTAATGTGCAAATATAGTTGTAGAGAAGCTTAGAACAAAAGCACCTTGGATGTGCAAATATAGTTGAAAAATGCTTTGAACACAAGCACCTTAATGTCTGGATATAGCTATAAAAAACTTTCTTCTTCAAAAAGGATTTAAATAATGAAGCTCATAAGAAGAAGAAGAACACAATAGAAAGACAATAGAAAGTGAAATGTTTTGTGTTGCTAAAACCAATCACAAAGGATTCTCTTTTAAAGTGTTTAGAAGAATCAAAATTTTATATTCCAATTGAATATAAGATTGGGTAAAATATATGAGATAAGATTAAAATAGAACAAATCAATCAATCAAATATATGATTAAGGATAAAAAAAAAAAAAAAGATTTGAAGAGGACCACGCAATCAATCAAATATATGATTTGAGATTGAAAGATATAATTGGATCATAAAAAGATATGGAAAGATTTAGAAAAGATCAAATATGATATCTTTAAAAGTGACTGTTATAGAGTAGTAATTGATTATCTCGTACTTCAGAAGATGATTTTAAGTTGTTGTCATCAATCGTAATTGATTGCAAAAATCTGGTAATCGATTGTAATAGAGATAGAGGCAATTATGAGATATAAAAAAAGACATTGTAATTGATTACTAAATTGTGTAATCAATTATCCAAAGGCAAAGAGTAATTTGATTCATTTATACTCACTTGTAATTGATTGCATGATATGATAATCAATAATGTTCAGAATGTATACTTTGAAAATATAAATCATCTTAAGATATTAAGATAAAAGTTTTGCAAAGATCCTAATAAGCACAACTAAGCATATAGTTTCTTAGTCTAAAACATACAATACAAAATTAGCATTTATTCATGTTTTGGCTTAAAAGAAAATAGACTATTTTAGAAAAGAGGAAAAGACTAAGTATGAAAATAACCAAAAATCTATATAAAATCTTTCATCTTAGTTTTCTCCCTGTGTAAATCATTCTTGAATCACTTCCAACTCCAAAGGTCGTCTTGCAGTGAATCCACTGGTAGTAGTTGAAGTGGATGAATGAAATGGATTAGGAGGCACACTTAACTCGTTTTCCTCTCCAGTTTCTAGCATTTGTATTACAGATTTTATGGATGGACGATTTATTGGCTGCCACTGAATGCACCAAAGTCCAACAATTGCTAGTTTCTTTGCAATTTTAACATCACCTTCATCCTCAACATGGACATGTACATCTCCATCAACAAGGTTATGGATCCAATCCGGGTACAAAACATGAAAATCTTTTGCAGAAGACATGTCAACATTTTTCCTTCCTCCCACCATTTCTAACAATAACATTCCATAACTATAAATATCAGACTTATAAGACACATTCCCAAAGTTTCTGGAAAAAACTTCAGGTGCAATGTATCCCAAGGTTCCTCTAGCAGCTGTCATGGACACCAAACTAGGATTCCTGGAACATAACTTGGCTAAGCCAAAATCAGAAATTTTTGGAGTGAAGTTGTCATCAAGTAACACATTGTGAGGATTTATGTCAAAGTGAATAATGGGATGATTACAACCTTGGTGAAGATACTCAATCCCTTTAGCTATACCAAGAGCAATGTGTTGTAGCTTCTCCCAGCCAAGGAAATGGTCCTTGTCATCCGGTGGGAATATGAAGCTTTGTAGGGAACCCTTTGGAAAGAAATTATAGACAAGGGCACGATGGAGTCCATCTGCACAAAATCCGAGTAAACGGACCACGTTGATGTGGTGGATTTTTCCCATAATTCCTACTTCATTGATGAATTCATTCCCATCCCCCTCCGTAATATTGAGAATCTTCACAGCCACTAGAATCTCGTTTGAAAGTTTTCCTCTAAATACAGCCCCATGAGCTCCTTCTCCTAACCTTTCTTTAAAGCCACTAGTGATTCTTTTCAGATCAGCATACGTAAATCTTGCAGGCTTTTCTGCCCTGTAATCCTCTAAAAACTTGTCCACTCTTGCTTGATCTTCTTCCTTCTTTCTAAAGTAGAAGATGATCTTAAAGACAAGAATGACCACTAGTCCCAAAAGAATGGAGCCTATAATAACAATAGGAGACTTAAGTAAAAAGAGCATGAGAGATTTCACATTCATTAGCTATAGGTTCAAATAGCATATATGAATTCAAATGCTAAAGTAGTCTCATAATTTAAGGGAGTTGTATGGAATTAGCATTTTAGAAAACTATTTTGACGTTAAAAAATCATGCATATTTTAAAAGATTAATTAGGAATCTAATTAGATTTAAGGTTATTTCTAAAAGGCATGTATGATTAGGATTTTGTAAATTAAATTTTAATGGATTCATAATATTTGAATTCATAAAATTCAATTCCTAAATTTATAAGATTTCAAATAATTATAATTTTTTTCAATGTTTTACAAGAAAAAATGTGATATTAGAGACTAGCGGAATCCTTCTCTTATCGGATTTCGAGACCAGACATGTTTCTTTTTAAAGATGATGAGTTAATATTCATTTATTTATGATAAATCAATAGGTTTATTGAGGTTAAAATTTGTCAAAATTAAAAAAAAACCAACCAATCCTTTTTTCTTTTTAACCCTAACCATTAATTCTGGTTCCCTCTCTGGTTTTGTTATTGTCCACACAGTACAGTATTATAGATATCCAAAAGTTCACACCTTTGAACTTGTGGCCTAGAAAAAGTTGCTAAGTCAGTGCCGTGAAGCTTATATATATGTCTGTGTCACTCTCAGTTTCACTATCATAATTGTTTGGGGGAGATTAATGCTGGGGACTCATATGCGTGGACCTTGATAGAGTTGAGTACTTAAATGAAATTGAACAAGTCATATAGCTAATTCCAGTGATTATAAAACTGAAATTGATAATCATTACTCCTGAAAATTTATAATTCCAAGCTTATTCATTGAAGTAAAAGTTTAAAATTAAAAAATTTTATGAAAATAATGACAGTGGAAAGACAGTGTAACAAACTTTCTAAGATATATTTATATAAACTTTTTCATAAGCACCATGTAACACTCACTCCTACTTGTTAACATCCCATCTTCTTGTTCTTAGGTTTGAATAATATATTCAAAATTATTATTTTTTAATCAATAATTTTTAAGATGAGAAAATTTATTTATTAATTCAACTAATTCCAAAAAAAAAAGTTTGTTTTAACAAACTTCAATGAAAGGAGAATGGATCACCTGGAATATAAAAAGAAAAGTTTGGCAACCAACAGCATAAAAAAAAATCTAGCAAAATTCTAAGATTTTGTTGGGTGAGATTGTTTAATGATGGTCATATTTTTGTAGTTTATACTAAAAAGTCTAATAAAATTTATTATTTTTTTTTAAAATCCATCAAATCTGAATACTTTTGACAAGGAAAAAACTTTACTTTTTTTTTTATCATATATCAAATATTTTAATTAAATACCAACAGAATTCATTCACTTCTTAAAAAGTTTAGGATTTTTTTTCTTATCTTTCGAAATCTTGAATATCACGAGATTATTTTATGGAGAAAAAAAAAATCAAAGTAATTTGAAATCTTAATTCAATACAATTACCTAAAACATTCAAACGACCAAGGATCATGAAAGAGTATGCTCTAACCTGTAATAGAGAAAATAACAAATTTGGGAACGTGGATTCTTCTCGGTTTGCAGTGAAAACATTCGATGTCTCCTTCTGTGTTGTTGTTATTGTTGTTCTTCCATCTACATCTCTTGCCTTGTGCTTCGCACTCTGTACAATTTGGTTTGGACCATCTCAGATTCAAATATTTCCAGCTGTGAGCAGAGACTGGCGCAACGATGTCATACATCTTTGTACAGGATGTTAGATCCATCTTGAGGACACTGTCGGTAGAATAAGAAACATAAATCGGACACGAGATCATATCCTGTGAATCTGAGTAGTACTCGTAGTGGTTTCTGAGTTGTCGAAGCCCAGATGAAGAACAGTCGAAGAAGCTCAAGCTTCTTGTTATTCCCGGTTCATGGTAACTCTGGATAACAAAATCGTTGATCTGTCGAAACTTGCTCTGAAGGCAGTTCTCCGGGTCAGTGAAGCTAACTGTGTGCAGTTCGTAGTCTATGAGACTGACACGAAGTTTAATTGAAGGGAGCACGAGCATGGTTTCACGTTTTTCTGTGCAGCGTAGACAAATGCGGGGATAGCTACATCCATCGACATCGTTGATCCCCTTCGCGAGATGGAACGGAAACCTTATCCGCGGTTCGCCAGGCCCGCAAGACGGTTCGTGATCACACTCGTCGCTCTGATCACCACTGCTGCTGCAACTTTTGAAAAAGAGAAGAAGCATTAGCAATAGCGTGATCAATTTGGAATCACAACCTCGGAGGAGCATGTTGCAGTGGCTTAACAAACTAAACTCGGTGTCTCTTTTTTATGCTTACGGTTTTATTTTATATTTTTGTATTTTCTTTTTATCAACTAGTCAGAAACCAGTGAGAAATGGGAAAAAACGCGGGTTCCATCTCAGTCAAAGTTGATGTTAGTTCAAGTCTTAAATATCGATAGCTATAGAATATGAATACTGTCTCACAGTAATATTTCTAACAAAATTAAAATTGTTAATTAATGTTTATTGATAAAAAATAAAATCACAACCAAAGACTAATCAATAATAACCTCTGTGACAATAAATAAAGTGCATTCCAAGACATATCTATGAAGATTTATTTTAGACATAACTAAATTGTTTTAAAACTGATTTAAAAATCAATTAAATTTCAATTTTGTTGAACGCTTTTTTATTTAAAAATTACATTTTAAAACCTTAAACTGAAAATTGGCATCACCCCAAATGAAATCTTAGTTTATCAAAGTCTCTGCATTTTATATAATTTCACACAAAATGTGAAGTAAAAGGTTTTAAAAATGGACCTACTTAAAAAAAAATTGACTCAGTCTCTTGTATCACAATCAATACACCATCTTCAAAGAAATTTCTTTTGTGAAAATAACAAAATTCTAACAAACCAAATTCAGTGTTTCTCAGTCAAAGTTTGAAACCAAGCACAAATGGACAAAAGAACTCAGTTTCTCAGTCAAAGTTTACTTTTTACATGTTTTTACACAGAGATCAAACGGTCCAAAATTGATATTTAACCAATATTTTTAATCCATGTTGCAATACCTTAAAAGATAAAACGAAATAGAGAGGAAATTGCTTTATAATTTCGACCCATGCCATCACAGCTTTACATGACAACTTGTAAGTTGTAATATCACTTCTCGGAATTAAGTAGCCTTAGAATTTTGCTTTAAATATCAACTTTGATTTTCTAAGTTGAATGAGAAAGTTGCTTTGGACATCATGTGGAGAGAGATGAGAGCATTATTAGTAGTAGGAGTCCTGGTAGTGTTTCAAGTGCAGCAAAATTGTGCTACCAAAACCAAGCAAGAGCACGCTTGCCCTGTTTCTTCTTCTTCCTGTGGCAAAATCAGCAACATACGTTATCCGTTTCGATTAAAAGGAGACCCACAAGGCTGCGGCGACAACAGGTACGAGCTAGCCTGTGAAAATAATGTCACGGTATTATATTTGTACTCTGGAAAATATAATGTGCAGGCTATCAATTACAACAATTTCACAATCAGAGTGGCGGATCCGAGACTTCAACAACAGCAAAATTGCTCTTCCCTTCCTCGCTACTTCTTGTCTCGATCCAATTTCACTGATACTTATCGTTACCACATGGATCCATACGAAGGCGAGCAAGATCGATATGAATATTCTCAGGAACTTCTTGTCTTCCAGCATATAGTTTTCTTGAATTGTAACCATTCAGTGACTTACAACCGTAAGTACATTGATACTGCTCCGTGCGTTACATGGAACTCCAAATCCAAAGGCTACGCATACGCTGTTGCTGGCGACTTGAAAGCAGAGGACTTTGAAGTTGGTTGTCATGTAAAGCTGGTTGCTCCCACATCATTCTGGGGTTTGGATTTCAACACAAATAATTCATACTCCTACGCTCTCATGCACAGGGCGCTGGTTTATGGATTTGAGGTTTCATGGATGGATATCGCTTGTAAGGATCGTTGTGGAGATAATTCAAGAGAATATGACTCCTGCACTTTCATCCCTTCCAACGAGACGCTCGTGGTTCAATGCTTTGGCATCTGCACCGGTTTACTGGGAATGAAATATTATGCCTCTAGATGTGGTAAATACCAAGACTTGATTGTTTATCTTAAAAGTATGAGTTTAAATTATGATCGCTTGACAAGATAAATTTAGTTTACACGCACTATTTAAGCTCCAAAAGTATTACGTATGATCATTAAACTAAAAAACTATTTAAGTATTTTCTGAAATTAATTAGTATTATGAATTTCTTGGGTTAAAAATAATTCTGAAATTGATTTTTTTTTTCTTTTTCGAGTGAACAGGGATACGGTACCAGCTGCAATTTTATGCATGGTGTAAGGATTTTATCACTTTAGTTACCTTGCTTTAATTAGTAGTTAGTAGTATATAATAACCATTTTTATTTTTTTTTGCAGTGAATCATTTTTATGTCCGAAGAGGTGAGTTCCTCTATTTCTACATGTTACAAATCGACTCTTTCGAGAAGAAACTTCTTAAATTAACAAATTATGCATCTAGTTAATATGATAGTCATTTTTTTTTTCATTACAGCATGATTACATTTGTGATATTAGAGATATTAATAAAAATACGGAGGTGGATTTGTGGCTGTTTCTTTACTTAATTTTGACATATTTCGGAGGTTTAAAACTGTTGGAAATTATTTTTATAGAACTTAAATTAAAAAAATAACTTTTGTTGGTGAAAAATTGTCTCAAATTACAACACTGTGAACACAATCAATAGAGAGAACTAAAAGTAGCTTTACAAAAACAATTGTTTAAGGACTTATAAAAATGATTTCTCAATTTAAAAGATTAAAAACATATTGAAGAATTTTTTTTCTTAGTTGCAAAATGTAAAAAAAGGATAAATTAGAAACATTAAAGAAAAATAATAAAAATTGAAGCTTCTCTAAAATATATATTCTATCAAAGGGGTCTAACTTTGGTTAGGCAAAAAAATGTGAGTATTGTAAATAGCATGGTACTTCTCACATATGAAAAATAAAATACATGATAATTCATATGATCTTGATGATAAAAATTTATTTGAAAAATTAAAAATTATTAAAGAAATATTAACATTAATTGAATCACAATCAAGTTTTATGATATTGAATTCTTTTAAATAATTAATTGTTTTCCCTATGTACAACTTATAAAATAATATATTAATTATTCATGTTATTGTAGCATCTACTCAGAAGTTTATCCAAATTGAAAATGTAGAAATCCTACTTGTGATCTATTGTGTTACAAGTTAGAGTAAATAGTTTTACTTTTTTCAAAAGTTATTTTTTAAAGAATCTTGATTATGAACAAATTATTAGTGAGTTTTGCAATAAAAATTGCATGTTGGATAATATTAAAATGATTACAACATGATTATATTTGTGATATTATTTCACAGGAATGCTGAGCATAACAGAAGGACCAATCCTAGAATTTAATGGTAACTATGTGTATGAATCGGGATTGATATTCTTGGGACACTATGTTCTACCATACTTGGCTGGCAAGTTTTTGATTGGGATGACATTGTTTATTGCTCTCTTGATATACAAATGGAGAAAAAGACATTTGTCAATGTATGAAAATATTGAAAATTATTTGGAGCAAAATAACTTGATGCCTATTAGATACTCCCACAAGGATATTAAGAATATGGCAAGAGGTTTTAAAGACAAATTGGGTGAAGGGGGATATGGTTCTGTATTCAAGGGAAAGTTGCGTAGTGGACCTTGTGTGGCAATAAAAATGTTAGACAAAACAAAAGGTAACGGGCAAGACTTTATTAGTGAAGTTGCAACAATTGGAAGAATACATCATCAAAATGTAGTACAATTAATTGGATATTGTGTTGAGGGCTCAAAACGTGCCCTTGTTTATGAATTCATGGCCAATGGATCTTTGGACAAATTTATTTTTTCCAAAGATAGAAGTATACAATTAACTTATAACAAATTATATAATATAGCAATTGGAGTAGCTCGTGGGATAGCTTATCTCCATTGTGGGTGTGAGATGCAAATTTTGCATTTTGATATCAAACCTCACAACATCCTTCTTGATGAAACATTCACCCCAAAAGTCTCTGACTTTGGATTGGCAAAACTATATCCAATTGATAATAGCATTGTGACCATAACAGCGGCAAGAGGAACAATTGGGTATATGGCTCCAGAATTATTTTATAAAAATATTGGAAAAATATCCCATAAGGCTGATGTTTATAGTTTTGGAATGCTTTTGATGGAGATGGTAGGTAAGAGGAAGAACCTAAATCCTTATGCAGATCATTCAAGCCAATTTTACTTTCCCTTTTGGATTTATAATCAACTTGAAAAAGAGACAGATATAGAAATGGAAAATATAACAGAGGAGGAGGAAAATAAAATAGCAAAAAAGATGATCATTGTTTCACTTTGGTGTATATAATTAAAACCAAATGATCGTCCATCAATGAATAAAGTAGTCGAAATGCTTGAAGGTGATGTTGAAAGCTTGAAAATACCTCCAAAGCCTTCTCTATATCCACATGAGACAATACTAGATGATCAAAGCATCTACTCTAACTAAACAATAACGACACACTTCATTAGTTCTTCTATTTGTTCCATGGAAGTTGCAACTAATCCTCTTGTAGAAGATGCTATTTGACAATGCACTGTAGTTATTATTTGTATCTACCTTATTGTCTCGAACACCTATCCATTTATATATATATATTTTGTCTAAAAGATTTCGTATTGTTTTCTCATTCAAAGTTTAAAAAAATGGGTTATCAAACTTAAAATTTTGTTCAAAGTTCCCTAATATGTAATCATGTATAAATGCATTTTGCTCGAATAGAATGTGTATGTGTGACTTTTATGCATGTTTTAGCATAAAACTATACCAAAACTAGGATTGTGTTATAACTTATCAGCTAACAATATATAACTATGATAAACCATATTTTGGGTCCCTTTTTTCTACAACTTATTTTTAGCTTATAATTTACTTTTAAGTAAAAGTTAGGTCAAATCAATTAGTAAAAATTCCTACTTATTTTAATGAAGACAAATTAGAAATAAAGAGCTTTATAATAAGCTACCCAGAACTATTTTGTACAGAGTTTATTTGCATATTCTCTCTTTGAATACCAGTAAAATTAAATTATAGCGTGTATATAACAAATTTTGAAATATTTTTTCTCAATGTAAATTATTCCGGTTATTCAAAAAAATTATCTTTTATACTCTTATTCAACTTATTTCATTATAAAGAAAAATATTATTAATTTTAATAAAATTATTAATCAACTATTTAAAACATTATTGATCATCACGATACTATTAAAAGTCTTATTTATATAAAAAAATATATTATCCTTAAAATATTTTTATATAAATAATTTTTCTATAGTATTTTATTTTATTTTATAAATATACTTTTTCATTATACAAAATAATGAGTGTTTTTTTTATTGAAAAATATTAGTGATTAATTTGTTAGTTTTTGTTAACAGGGGAAGTCAAACCCAAAACTTTTTCATCTAATTATATTTTAATTTTAAGGAGTTTTTAAATTAAAAAATAAATAAATATTAACAAACAACTTTTTACTTATTTTTTTAAGTTCTTATTTTTAACTTTATCTTAAAAGTAGCTTATAAGTTAAAAATAAATTGAGCTAAACGGAATCTTTGTACGTATTGAATAGTTATTTTTTCTTTTATTTTGTTTCATTTATACATATTTTATTGACAAAATTCACATTTTTATGATAAATGTGTAACAAAAATGTCTTGAAGAGAATAAAGAGAAAAATAATCTAATCCTCTGTGTTTCATGGAAGTTGCGACTAATCCTCTTGTAGAGGAAGTTATTTGACAATACAGTATAGTTATTAGACCAAATGATTTATTTGGTCATTTATCTTATTTATTTAGTTCAGTTTTATTTTTTATCTTTTAAAAAATTTATTTTTGTCATTTATGTTTTAAAAAATGTTTAAAATAAACCTATTATTGATGTCAACTTGAGTTATTAATATAGTTTTTTTTGGACTTTACTAGTGAAATTACAACCATTAAAAGATTACATAATCAAAATATAGTACAATTAACATTAAATATTAACGGTCCATTATTGTAATTTAACGATTGAACCAAAATTATAAAGTTTTAAAAATAGATGATCAAAATTACAAATTAAAAACTAAGAAAATCAAAATTGTGGATTTATGAAAATAGGAAACAAAAAGTGCAATTAAGCCTAAAAAATATGATTCACTGGTAGATCATAAATTTTTTAACGTACAACTTAAATAAATAAAAATATTTTTTTTTAAATATTTATATGGTACATTTATTTTGTGTTGGCAGAATGATGAATATAAAGACATTGAATTCTCAATAAACAATATTTTTTGGAGTTGAAAAAGGTTTATTTAAGTTGTTTACGTATAATGTAAGAAATCAATAGATATAAAATAAATATTATGTATATATTTAATAATTAAATATATATATTAATTTGTAATTTTATAATAATTAATATAAAATAAATATTTACGTATATATTTAAAATAATTAAATATAAATTAATTTTTAACTAAAAAACTAATTTCTTACATATAATTTTACGTAAATATTTTTTAGGCAATTAAGTATAAATTATTAACCGCTTCTATTTTGGTAGCCACTAAAATGTCATTGATAGATGTTACTATAAAATAAAAAAAAATGTTTAAATATTTAAATCTTTTATATTTTTATTTTACTATTCATTATAAGTAGGGGATATAAATGTAATTCTACACTTATAAATAATTTCTATTTACCAAAAGAAAATAAAACTTACCCGGTAACACCCGTATTTTATAGTTATCATGGTAGTCATGACGATCAAACTTGTATATGTGGATGTCATCTTGTTGTGGTCTCGATAATGACGGGTATTCTTGTTTTGATCGAGTACGAGTATGGATAATACCTGACTATAAAAATTGGGTATGAGAATAGAAATGTGCATATCTGTCCCGTGCCTTATTCGATACATATATTTAATAAATTATTTTATTTTATAGTATATATTTTACTTAATAATTTTTAAGCATTTACATTTATTTTGTGATTTACAATTTATACTTATTAAATTATTGTTTTAGGTTGTTTCAATTTGTTTTTATATAGTTTAGACAAAAAATATATAATTTTATTAGATAATAGATAATTATATGGTTGTTATTAACATATTATTAACTTGTTATGAAGTTTTTGTTTTTTGTGAGACTTTTAGTTATTATTAGCTTGTTATAACTTTAAGTAATTATAAAAATTGAATTTTTTTAAAGTTTATTATGACTTAAAATTATTTTTTAATATTTTTTTTAAATTAAAAATAAGTACAAGTATGGGACGAGTATTCTCAATATCCAACAGGAACAAGATGAGGATAAAAATTCATACTTAATAAGGATGAGGATAAAGATGAGAATGCGTTTTGATAAGCGGGAACGGGAAACTACAAATCCATCTCTGCCTCGTCCCGTTGCCATGTCTAATCATGGGTGAATCACACATTATAGTGGACAATTGGACATCACGCTCACTCTGGCCTTGCCCTAAAATTGATTGATACTTCCCAAAGTTAAAAATAAAATTTTATTTTCTCAGGATAGTGAAAACTAAATGGATGGATATAATATCAACTTAAAAACTAAACATGAGTCTCCTCATACTGATTGCCAAATGCTTGACCCTTGTAGGAGCCAAAAGTGTGTCCTTCTGAGGACTTTTATTAACAATTGTACTTGTTGCATTGGGATTTTCCTCCTCATTGCCCATCATATTCTCTATTCTCTAGGGCAAGATCCTTCTTTTGGTAAGTATTCAACAAATTAAATTTAGATCTTGAAGAAGCATTGAGAACACCTATTTTAATGTTGTATTTGTACGAAACATTTTAAAAATTCTAAGTTAATTAAAATTATAGATATTTGAATTATTAGAAATTGAATTTCTTCCATTTTATAAATGATTTGTTTAGATAAAGCATTTGAATTACTAGAAATTAAATTTCCTTTAAAAAATAATATTGCATAATTTATAAACTTACACATAATTTTTAAACTTAAAAAATAATGTCCAAAAATATTTTTAAAAATATTATATAATTTATAAATTTTCAAAAATAATATATGAGAGAGAAGGGAGAGAGAGGAGAGAGAAGAGAGAGTAGACAAGAGGGGGAGAGGGAGAATTTCAAATTCTAATTTTTTTTAAGGAATTTCAAATTTATTATTTTTAACTAAATAAAATACTCTTTCAAAATAAACACATTTTAATAATCAAACTAAAATATTCTTTCAATTTTTATCTATACTTTTAAAAAGAATAATGTAAGTTTTAGGATTTGTCAAGTTTTTCAATATTATCATTTCTCCCACAAAATTATCCTCCTTTTCTTCCCTCTGTCCAATTTCCTAGGTTTCTTCACTACAATCCAAGGACCCTTAGCCAAACCACTTGATTGATCCTATGCATTCTCCTTATTATCCTTTTCAACACCTTGGTTACCCAGCCAAGTATTGAGTTTATTCTTGTCAAGGCAACCCTCCACATAATGCTCAAACCTTCCTCAAGCAAGACAAAGAAAATGAAGCCCCTCATATATTCTATTTTACAGAAACGTTGATTTAGTTCCAAAACAGTCAAGAGAAGTGTTGTCAAATCCACTTAACACATAACCTAACACACTTCCCCCTTTCTTGATTCATTGTGTTTTTATTAGCTCTCATAATTTTTCTTATATGATCCCTTATCAATCAAATTTATGTGAAAAATTTATATTTATATATATATATATATACATATAAATAAATAAATAAATGTTTCCATAAGTATTATCAATCAAATCATTGATTTAATGATTATTTTGGTCTTTAAAAATCAAAGAAGACTAATTTGAACCTTAACTTTATGAAAATTCACATAACTTTTTAAATATAACCTAGAGGTAACTTAGAAATAAAAGAGGATAATTATGTCATTTAAAAAAATTAACTAATTAATTTTATTTAAATAATTATTAATTACAATAAAAAAAATCAATGTTAAAATAACGAATAACATTAAAAAGTAAAGGAATCGAATTTACGAATTAAAAATATGAGAAATCAAAATTCTAAATTTGTAAAAGTATGATCAAAACTTAAACCTTTATCTATTCTATTTCTACGTAGAAAAAGACACCTCTAAGCTAGCCATATGTCACTCTCTCATAATTTTTCTTCACTCTCAAACTAACTTTTCTTACATTTCTTTTTGTATTTTTTTTAATTACTTTTTACTTTTTATTATTTATCTATTCCATTTCTCTTTAGTAAAAGAAATTCCTAGTCACATGTCACTCTTTTGTTAATTTATTAGAGTATTTTTAACGGAAAAGGTCTTGAAGAAATCTTAAAGTATTTTTTGTTGGTCCTCGTAGTGCGACGTAAACATCAAGATCTCTCACATTTTTTAACTTTAGTGGTAGATCTTATATGGAAATCTTATAATATTTTTGTAAATCTCGTTATGAATCCACTAATGCTCTAAAATTTTATTTTAAACTAAAATTAATTATATAAAAATTAATCTAACCAATTTATATAAAAATTCATTTAACAAAATTTTTGGTTTTGGTTGCCCAAGTCTTCCTCCCTTATTATTTTTTTTTGTTGTTGTTTTATGTTTGTTGAATCTGTTGTATTTGTTCTTGAATTTGTTGTTATAGATCACTTCTCGTAAAATAAAATAGTTATTTATTTTTTATTTGATATTATTATTAAAAAAATTTGGTTAGTTATTTTATATTTTATATTATTAAAAAAATTAGTTAGTTAGTTTTATGACAGAATAAGTTTGAATGACTTTACCAATAATATCATTAAATAAATTAGTTTAATTTTTTCTATTATAAAAACCACAAATATTATTAACAAGAAATATTTTTGCTCAACACCATTATTTACAATAAAGCCAGGAGTATTTAACACTAAATTTATCTGTCATAAAAAAAAATAACAACAATACATCACAGATTAAAAAATTTAGGTTTAATAATCCATTAAGTTTTCCACTTTTTATGTTTTGGTACTTTAAAGTTTCATATTTGATTACATTTTGATATACATTTTGATACATTTAATCATTTTCTGTTTAGAAAGTTTAACATTATTACTATTCATCTTCTTCCTCACCGTCACAAACACATGCCACCCACGCACCCCATGAACCCAAATTTACAAATAACATCCACCGTTGCACTCCACCATGACTACCGTGTCCCACCAATTGATGTTGGAGGCTCACGTCGTAGTCACACAACGCCAAATGCTCTTGTCACAGTCGCATGACACCTAGAGACTACAAGTATTATTCATGAGATACATATCATTATGGACGACAAAGTTTTCCCAGTATTTAACTCATTTATCTATCAAAGACTCAACGATTTTATATTTTAGTTTGAAATCTTACAAAACTATTGTTTTCAGTAAGAAATCGTATACAATACTTTTAAATAATTAATAAATACATATATTTTCATGTAAGTTTCTGTATATTCATTTGAAGTCCATGTAAAATCGAGTTTTTTCAATTCTAATCCCTGATGAGAAAATTAGGAGGTATATTGGATTACAATTTTAAAAGACTATTTTATCATAAATTTTTTTTTGTAGATTTTAAAGATTTTATGAGAATATAAAAAATTTTAAGATTTTTTTTTAAAAGACTTTTGTGATTAAGATTTTATAGTTTTGATTTCAATGGATTTAGAACATAGAGTTTGAATGGACTTCACATATTTATAAAATTTGAAAAAACACTATTGAATACAAACAAAAAATAATGTGCTGCCTGAAAATATCATTGAACACATAATAGTTACAGTCAACATGAGCTGAACTTTCCCACCTACTAAGAACGTACATGAATTTCAAATCAAAATTATAAGCTGCTAATATATTTTGAGATATCTTTTTCATGAAAATCTTGATAATCTTGAATATCATCAAGATTATTTTTTATTATTTAACAATTCTGATTGAATACCCAAGACGTTTTAAAAAAAAAAGTCTTTAAAATCTCAAACAATCCTAGTCTAATACATCCCTTTGTATTATAAAATTAATAATTTTTTTATTTACAAATATAGGTTATTAGTTACTTTAATATTCCTTTTCACTCTTTTTTTTTTTTATCATTTTAGGCAATTTAATTAGTTAATTATGTTTATTTCAATAAAAAAATTTAATTTTATAAAAATAGATATATTTTGATCATACTTGAAAACACAAATAACGGTGCATTTGCAAGGGTATCTTGTTAGTTTTAGAAAAAAAAGGAAGAGAAGTATAGCAATAACCTTACAAAACTACTACCAAATCCCTTAACAGTATGAAAAAAAAAATCACATCAAACACAGGATCCGGCCCATAGAATAATACCCTTACCCGCCCCAAAACGCCTTTTCCCTCCCTCACTTTCTCGAAAAGAAAGGACTGGGAAATTTTTACGACCGAGTCGAAATTGCAGTTAATTAAAACTTAAAACCCCTTCACAATCCTTTTTTCATTTTCCTTTAATTTTTTTTCATTCACAGTATTTTCTTTTAATTTTTTTCTCTCTCTCATTTTTGAATCCCGCGCAATCCCAATTCTCTTCTTCACTTCTTCCTCTTCTCGTTCTCTCTGTTCTTCCTTCTCGGTTTTTTAGGGCTTATTATCATCATTGTTTCGCTTTCTGCCATGTTTCTCGCGCCCCGATAAAATTCTCCCGGAAATCTCGCACCGACTCCCGATAAACTAGCCAATCGGCACCGCTCCGATGGCGGAGGAGGCGGCTCTTTTCGGCGGCGGCGATTCCTCGTCGGCGGCAAAGGCTCCGTCGTCGTTCGTGAAGAAAGGTGACCGGCAATTGTTCACGGTGGAGCTCCGGCCGGGAGAGACCACCATAGTGTCGTGGAAGAAGCTCTTGAAGGACGCCAACAAGGTCAACAACAATGGATCCGCTTCCGCACCGGAGCACCGCGCTGCTCCCATTGCGAACCCTGCGCTCGAGTCCAGAATCGCTCCGGTGAGCTCTTTTTAGGTTCCGAATTGTTTCGAGTTATGATAATGCGTTTCTGAAATTTTCTTTTAGGTTTATGTGTTTTTGAAATTTGTGTATACTTACATTGTGGTTCGGTGACGAGGTAGCAATGTGAGAGAATTACTTGCTGTGGTGTATGGTTGATATTTTGAATTTGTAAGAGTAGTTTTTGACTGAGCTGTGACTGTTTTTTTTGTGGCACTGAAATAGGGGTTAGGAATTAGGATGATGCTAATTTTTAGGAATACGTTCTGCTAAACTGTTAATGATTGACCTGGCATGATTTCTGTTAACAATTGAATAAATGTTTGGTAACTGGGAAATGCCAGGATGTTTCTTGTTGGTTTTTGACAGGTTTGTGCCAGGTGGCATTGCTCTAATGGGAAATTATTAGAAAGGATTTTGTTGGGGGCAAAGTTGAATTGCTGCTGGAATACTTGTATTTGACTTTGAATTTATTAGGTTGAATGCATTATACCTATTGACTTGATGTATGTTTGGATTCGTGCTATGCCACGATGTTTCTTGTTGGTTTTCAACCATAGTTTGTGCCGCGTGGTGCTGCTCTTATGGAAAATTATTTAAAAGGGTTTTTTGTTGTGGTGAAGTTGAATCGCTCATGGAAGTACTTGTATTTTACTTCAAATTTATTTGGTTGAATGTGTTATGCCTATTGACTTGATATATGTTTGGATTCGCGTTATGCCACGTTGTTTCTTGTTGGTTTTTGACCATGGTTTGTGCCATGTGGTGTGCTGCTCTATGGGAAATAATTTAAAAGGGTTTTTGCTGTGGAAAAGTTGAGTTGCTCGTGTAAGTACTCGTATTTGACTTCAAATTTATTAGGTTGAATGCGTTATGCCTATTGACTTAATGTCTGTCTGTTTGTATTTGTTTTTTGGCCAGTGTTATCAATGGCAGATGGTGGAAGGTCGAAATTCTGCCATATAAACATGCCATTTTGCCTTATGGCACCACCATGGCGGGCCTCCCTTCACAAATTGCTTATGGTGGTTGGCAAAAAATCCACCATGCCATTCCGCCATGGCGGTGCCATGACTGCTATTTAACAACACTGGTTTTGGCATGGTATAATTGCGTCAATGCTAAAGCAAGGAAAGTTGCTTCTACGCAATTAGCTGACTTGACATGAAAATATGCATCCCAGATGCAAATCCAAACATGTGGTCCTCTTTTAGATTTGGTGAACTGATGGAACATCATGTCATTTGCTTTTGTTTAAAGTGATATAGGAGTAATTGGAGTTGATGTTATGTTAACTAGTTTCACAACTGAAGCCTTAGATTTTTCTCATTAGCTTAGGGTAGTTATAAAAAAAGGTGATCCAGTGTGTGAGGCTCTCACCTCTTGGGGTCTGGGGAGGGTAGATGTACAAAACCTTAACCCATGACTTCCTGGTCACAAAGCAGCAACATTACTGTTTATTCAAGGCTCACCCCCTTGTTAAAGGCCATTGTATTTTGGCATAAAAATCAATAAATCAATCAGTATTATTTGCATGATTTTTTAATTGTTCCATACCTTTGTCTTCTACCTTCAATACATATATATCTTATATGTAGATATTTTTATTAGTTGAATTTTCTTGAGATTAATAGATAGATCTGAATAATTATTTGAGAAACAAATAAGTTTAGCAAACATCTGAAAGTAAATAGGCTACAGCTCACCATTATCTGCTCCTACTTTTTTGTTGAGAGTTTTAAGGTAGTGTACTGACAGTGTAAACTAATTTTATACTGGTAGACAATCACAACTCTCAATTTATAATAAGTTAGTTGACTTTTATAAAATTTATTTTTAAAGTCATATAAATGGAGGGTTGTGATTGCCTGACAATGTAAAATTCGTTTACACGGTCAACACTACCTTTAAGCTCTTTCTTTAATAGGACAAGTGCTGTTGTTTTGAATTTTGTTATAATTCAAAACTATACAATTACATGTAGTATAATCTATTTATTTGGAGCATGAAAGTATATGGAGTCAAGGTAACCAAGCCTTGAATTTACTCTATCTTGTTTTATGCTACAGTATAGTTATTTGTCATCTGGGTACTTGTATACCAGCAGGAATCAGCATATTGTCTTTTGAAACTATGTGATTGTGGTTTTGTGCTTCACTATTTTAAATAACACTTGTCACTTTTAGGGACAACCTAAGGAGATTGAAGAACAGGGTGCACCTCAGCCACACCGTTTCAGTGCTGTAATAGAGAAGATTGAACGCCTTTACATGGTATGGGTGTGTTGTTTCCCAAGATTGTTACTCAATGCTCTGTACAAAAATGATTTGGTTTCTACTATTAATTCATATCATAGATGCATATTTAAGTATTTTATTAAAATTTTCAATCTATTTTCCATTTTGGGAATAATGGACTTGAATTTTTTTTAGGGTAAGGACAGCAGTGATGAGGAGGATCTACTTGATGTTCCTGATGATCAGTATGATACAGAAGACTCTTTCATTGATGATGCTGAATTGGTTGGTATCTTTTTATACTACTTTGATTTGTCATTACATTTTGACTGCTTGACCTTTGATTGATGATGATAGGAATTGTATTGTCCTATATTGTGGCCATTTCACCTTGCATAATGTAGTTCAACTGTTCTTTCTGCAGGATGAGTATTTTGAGGTTGATAATTCTGCAATCAAACATGATGGATTCTTTGTAAATAGGGGGAAATTAGAACGCATGTAAGTATTTTTGTTTGAATATTTTCTTTGAGTATGTCAATTTATTTCCTTTATGAGGGCTAGCCTTGGTGCAACACTAAGGTTGCTGTCTTGTGGTCTGGAGGTCACTAGTTTTTATCCTGGAAATGGCCTCTTCACTTGCAGGGTCAAGTCTGTGTACATCTTCCCTCCTCAAATCCCATTAGGTGGGAGCCTCATGCACTGGGTTGCCTTCTTTATGTCTATCTCTTTTCTTTGTAAACCACTTAATTTTGGAAGCCTTTGCACTTTTCTCTTTTTTAGTTGATGGGCATAATACTAAAGTCAGTGGAATGATATTGTCACCATGAGTTATATATATGGTTGTGTGTTATATGAACATGAAATGAGATCATGTATCATTCAAAGTTATAGTTTGAATGAGTAGTGACAAGATGACAACTAATATTAGGGTTTCTGTAACTTGTTAATTTTATGCTTGAAATGTTTGTCTGGTTTCATTACTGATTATTGGTCTATTACTCTATTTTTCTAAACTTTGAATTTACTTTTATGTACTTTAAACTAATCTATCACTTTGTTTGGTTTAAACTATTCATGAGTTATAACTTAATGCCTTTATTAGTATCTGATAAAAAAAAATTCTGGCTTATGGTTGAATATTCTTTCCTGTGACACTTGTGTACATATGCTGTGTCAACATTTTGAATCTATTAAATTGTAGTTTGGAGTAGATAAATTATTCATATAAATTCCTGATTTTATTGATTTTCTGTTTATTTTTATATTACAAGAAATGAGCCTCCAGTAGTACCTATCCACCAAGCAAAGAAAAGGCGCCGGAAAGATATACTGAAGAATCCTGGAGAAAATATTGATAGTCATTTATCAAATAAACATGTAAAAGTGGCCAAGACTGCTGCTGGAAAGACTGCATCATTACCTGTGAAAAATACAATTAGTTCCTCACATAATTTGGGTGTACCTGGTGAACATTATGAAGACATGAAATTTCGGAATCAATTGGATGTCTCTGGAATTAGTTTGAAAAAGAAAACTGCTGACACTAGACCAATGTCAAATCCTCCTGTTTGTTCAAAAGTATCAACTGTTGATGCTCCTGCTGCTGCAGAAGATGCTGATAAACAGAAGACTGGAGTACTTCAATCGAAGAACACAAGTGATAAATATAAAGATGCAAGTGGGTTGCTTGATGTTTCTCATCAGAAATACCAGGAAAAAAGTGCATCTGCACATTCCAAATCCAAGCCTGGAAAAACCTCAAGTAGTGTTGACAATCTAGAAAACACTGGTCGGTCAAAAGTTAAAAATGGCATCCGTGAACTGCCAGATCTTAACTTGTCTGTGGGAAAATCTGCCATACAAGCACCAGTAAGTTTACATAGCTAATTTTTTGTTTTCTTTATTTTATTTCCATTCCAATATGATAAATATAATTTGATGAAACATTTAATACCAATAAAAAGGTTTAGTGCTGCACTTATATCAATTCATTTTTTATATTCAGCTTTAAATTAAAGGCTTCTACATTGTAAGCATAGTTACCATATGATTATTTGTTATCTCATTCATATATATTAAAATCGACGAAATATAAACTTTTCAGAATATACTAAAATATGGATTATTTAATTACCTTCGTATTGTTGTTCAATATTTACAAAATTTGATGTAGACAATCTTGGTAATATGTAGATAATGGTTGGATCAATAAAAATTACATTTTGTACCAAGTTAATTATGTTGTAATAGTTGTTTAAGTTACACTGGTATAATTTGATTCCTCCTCTTTTTCTCTATTTCTCTACATATGTATATTCAAAATTGAAGTCATCCTTCTAATGTTTTTGGGGGTGACCCTGCGACCCTATCCACTATTGACTCATTGTGGGATTTAAATCTTAACAGTGTAGCATTATTGCTTCAGTTTACTCCATTGGCTTGTTACCTTGGCTGTTGGGGGTCATCCTTTTTCATTCAAAATAAATTCTATTTTAGGGATATTAGTATACATGGGTTCGTTTATCTCTTATAGAGAGATTTAAATGAAAACTTATCCTTGTGGCATGCACTTGGTGGGATAATGTGTTCTTGTTACTATGACTTCTGACAACAAAAGTTGTGAAAGTGGGTGTCAATGTGTGTTACATATACTGTGTTAATCAAGAACTTGGTTGAACCATATGCAGAAATCTGAAAATGTGCTCAAGAAAGATGGTTCTAGTGCCAGGCCGAAAACTACAACACTTGAGAAAGCTATTCAAGAGTTGGAGAAGATAGTTGCAGAATGTAAGTATGGAAAATGTTTTGAAGCTTACATTTCTCATAGATAGGCAATGTGGGATGTTTGTTGCTAATTCTTTTAAATGTTATTACAGCAAGGCCACCAACTATGGAAAACCAGGAGGCTGATACCACACCGCAGGGTGTGAAACGGAGATTGCCTAGAGAAATAAAGCTGAAACTTGCTAAAGTTGCTAGATTAGCGGTATTGGGAAATTTTGTTTTCCTGATGTTATGCATAACGCTTCTTGAAATATGCAATTTTGTATTTTATTTTCCTCAAAGGCTTCTCAGTTTGAACATTATATTACAATAGAGAGAGAATGAATGTGAATGTTCTGAAATGATTTCCATTTCACTGAATTGGATAGTTAGAGTATAGAATAATTATCATATTGTAATATTGACTATATGTTTTTGTTGCAACAGGCTAGCCACGGGAAAGTATCATCAAAGGAGTTACTTAACCGTCTTATGAGTATTCTTGGGCATCTGATTCAACTCAGAACACTAAAGGTATTTCAGCTAGATAAACATAACAACATTCCTTCACTATATATTGTTTCAGTTTCCGGATATAATCCCCCAATGCATAGCAGGAGCTCTATATTCCTATCACTACAAAATTAATTATATGCAAGTGGGGTCTAATTTTCAAGTGATTTCCTAATTCCTATAATTATATTTCAAAATTTATTCTTCAGTATAAAAATCAAACGAACTCTACTATGAACTTCATACTTTTGCAATCCAATTTATAAAAAAAAGTAAATTCCCACCTATTATTTATTGTTTATGTTGTCATAAAAAAATTTTAAACCATTTTTCTCTTTGTTTATAGTTTATATTTGTATTCATTGTTAGATAGGTAATATTAGTTACCATTAATGTTTGAATTGAAACTTATCTTCTCATTCAATGTCTTCCTGCTACAGAGAAACTTAAAAATTATGATCAGTATGGGTTACACTGCGAAGCAGGAGAAAGATGTTAGGTTTCAGCAGATAAAGAAGGAAGTTATTGAGATGATTAAGATGCAGGCCCCAACCATGGAATCCAAGGTTTATTATAGTTACACTTGCTATTTCATTCCATATCAAATAATCATAATCAAATATTGGTAAACTGGCTTCAATGTGTTATATTCTCAATTTTTCACTAATTCAGTACTCCTTGCTTGTTTTAGCTGGTTCATGTAGCTATTTTTGGTTCCCCAATTATAGTAATAATTCAATACTATACTTATTTTCACTCTTTCTTATGGATGCTTCTTTATAAGATTCAATCCAATTGTGAGTTTTATATGCAAGTCTTTGTTTTGGCATGTTTACTTATGGATCATTTTTACCTGGAATTTCGTTAGTAATTATGACACAACCTACTTTTGTTGCTATATTTCCTGTTGTTTGCATTGTATCTTGCTTGCATTTTTTCAGGAAATAACTGTACTTTTGATTGATTAATGAATATTTTGGTTATTTAATATGGGATGCTTTTTCATTTTTTGCATTTCAGCTACAGCAGCAAGCTGGAGCATCTGGGGAACAAGAATTAGGTCCTGATGGAAAACCAATAACTAAAAGGAATTTTAGTATGGACACGGCATTGGAAGACAAGATTTGTGATCTCTATGACCTTTTTGTTGATGTACAGAAGTTTGAGCCTTTAAATATTTATTTTGTAGTTCCTGTTCGTTTTGAAAAAGTTTGTTCTTAATGAGTCTTATTTGCAATTGTTCCAGGGGTTAGATGAAAATGCTGGTCCACAAATCAGAAAGTTGTATGCTGAGGTGCTTCAAATTTTCTGTCTTCCTCTCAATATTGTTCTAGCGGAGTTAATGGATTGCTAGTCTTTATCAGGAGTTGAATGATGAATTTATGCTACAGAGAATCACAAACTTAATTTGTTTTTTCATTTCAGTACCTGCTTCCTCTGGGTTTGATTTGGTTTATTTTATTTTCTATATTTCCCTGTTTAAGTTAGAACATAGAAGTACTAAATTAGTACTATTTAAAACCTCTTCTATCCCTTCTTTTCAAGACCATAGTTATTAATAGTGCACAATCATGGTGCAATTGTGGAGGTGCAGAGCAGAATGCCATTCAGATGTGACAAAACTGCAGTAGGTGGGGTGTTTTTGCTTCACAGGCACAGCTGTTGTAGTAGCCTCTTTTGCAGCCAAAAGGAAGATAATGGCACCGCTGCAGAGAAGCCAGTGAAAATCCCTTTTTGATTTTAAAGTGGAACATTTTTTATGGTTCTTTAAGTGTAAAATTGAATTCCCTCCATTTTCAGATAATGTATATAACCCTAACCCTCAATTTTCCTACGTTTCCTCTTCTCCTTTTCTGTAGTTGATAACCCCTTTCTCTCTCACTTGTCTTTGTTCTTCTGTGCAACCAAACCTGCAGACATCCAATCTCTGGCACTTTTTCTAGCAACACCCATCTCTGTTCTTATCTCTATTCTACAACTTAATATAATTTTGCTTCCTTCATTTTTGTTTTTATTTCCTTGTATGTTTTTCTTAAGACCTAAGATTTATTTATTTATTTATAGTTGGGAAATATGCCAAGAAATATGAATTATAATTATTTGTTTAGCATATGTAATTATGTACATAAGGATGGATCATATATCTGTATAGTAAATTTTAAAATAGGAATCATCTTGCCATGCACTATCCCACTATAAATTTTGAGGTTTGGCTGCTAAGGATTGCTATCTAGGTTTGATGGGTATGTTGAAGACATTCAAAAGAAAAGGATTCTCAATCGTATTTTCACTCAGGAAAATTTTCTTGATTGCCATTTTTTCCCATCTTGAGTCCTCATAAATGATTCTCTTATTTCAGAAGCCTGTATTACTTAATGTGTGTTACTGTGTGTATTGCATATACATTGCAGTTTCTGGTGTTCAAATTAATGTTTGCTTTTCATAAACATATGTTTTCTCACTTTCAAGTATGTTGTTCTCTTCAGCTTGCGGAATTATGGCCAAATGGTTACATGGACAACCATGGGATCAAGCGGGCAATTTGCAGGTCAAAAGAGAGGCGCAGAGCACTGTACAGCAGACATAAGGTATGCCTTTGCAATGAATAATAGCCCTATTTAAATGAAGAAGCCTTTACAGTTAACATGTTCTTAGTTTTAAAAATTTAAGAGGAGTTTCACGATCATAATTTGCGGTCTAGCCTGCAAATATGTTGGAAACTAAACACGAGTCTTTTAATTTTTCTCTTCATCCTTACCTTAGTTATGGCTTTTAAATAGATAACTATGAGTTATGAACCACTGAAAATACTGTTAAAAGATTAATATCAATAGCTTTTGGAGAAGTTAAATGAAAAGAGCTTGTGTAAAAGTTACATGCACTAGTTGATTTTAGCTCATGCTTGAAGCTTCATTCATTTTTCCTTTTTATTTTCTTCTCATATATGTACTTATGCATTTAAACTCTTGGTATTTAACTTGTCATTTCGCTTGTCAAAGGTTTATCTTGGTATCTTTACTAGAAATTTATTCATTAATAAACCATATCTGTATGACCATAAAATTGTGGGGGTGGGGTAGGAATTTATTTACATGGGGCATTTTTGCCATTGACATCAGAAGAATGGGAGAACTTCCTTTCTGTTTTGTGTGTGTATAGATGACAATCAGGATTTGATATTTGTGAGAATGATGTTTTTGGTTTATTTCTGTCTCACTGGTTACTCATTGTTAGGAACAGGAGAAAATCAAGAGGAAAAAGTTATTGGCATCCCGACCAGAGGAGAGTGTTCAATTTGATGCTGATCCAATTACTTCACAACAGCCCATGCGAGAGAGATTTACTACAGACTCCAGCAGTCAAACTCAGCCTTCAGTAACAAACAAGGCAGTTTCTAATACAGTTACCACTGCTGCACGGGTTCACAACAATCCTCCTTCTGTGAATGGTCCAAAACAAGAAAAAGCAAAGGGAAGTTCAAGCAGTTGTCTGGATGATGCCAAGGGTGGTGGTGCATATGGTGTTCTAATGAAGAAGAAGCTAAAGAGAAAGCCGGAGCAGGGTTTGGAAGGAACTCATTTTCGCCCCGAGAAGATGGCGGCTTCTTCTCTGCAAGAAGAAGAAAAGCCAAGATCCCTAAAGCAGTCTGCAGGTGCTCCCCCAAAATCAAGCCTTCAGCCAACTTCTCTACATGGCCTTGAGCAGTCAAGCTAACATGATATCAACTACTAGGATTGTTTACTCAATAGAATCTCTGTATTTCACAGTTTCTCACCCCCTAGTTTTGTTTTTTTTGTTTTGGCTCAATTACCCTCCCGAAATCAATTCATATTCTACTTACTGTTACCATTTTTGTAATTAATGTCCCTTAAAGGTTCCTCGAAATATATAGGTAGATTTGTTGGCAACTTGAGACTGGCATCACCATGGTTCTGCAGTGAGCTTGCAATTTTGATAAAAACAAACACAAGTCACCATGGTCATGGTCCTTATAGGGGATTAAAGAAAAGAAAAGAAATGCAGTTTTTTTTTTTTGTTTTTATATATATATTATTACTATTCAAAGAAATCTAAACAGTAATTTAGTAACAGATTATATCTTGACAAAAAATAAACTAAGATATTTGTCTTTATGGATGAGTAAAGTGGTGATAATATAATTTTAAAGGGACTAATTTAATAACGAATTAAATATGTAGAGATAAATTTAATGACAATTTTTGGGTAGCTAAATTAGTAGACAGATCTTTTTAAAATATAACTCAGCTAAGATTTTTAGAAAAATTAATGTTGAGATTTTTTTTTATCGGTATGGATTCAATATAGTACTAGATAGTTTACCATGCATACCTGTTCAACTAATAATAAATAGGAGTGGCTCCTTTGATTGCTTTGTTTGTAAAAAAGGGGGGGAGGGGAAAGAAAGTTAAAATTAAAGCAGATAGCTCTTACAAAATTATAATATCAGTGTTGAAATCTGGAAGAGAAAAAACTTAAATTGACCTAAACAAAGGAAAGTGTATTTAGAATTTTGTTGGGAATTTTTTGAAAAGAAAAAAAAAAAAAAGAGTGAAGGGAATGTACTAAACTAATAATCAAGGTAGGTGGAATTAGCAACAGCCTTAATATAAGAAGCGCGGCACATCACAAGCGCACACTCTACTCCATCGGATTCGGAGCACATCACCAATTGACACATTCACACACTCAATTCACTTTCCCGCGTTTTTGTCACTCCACGCTCTTCGCTCTTTCCCCTTATTATTCTTCTTCTTCTTCCTTCTCTCCTACTCAATTTCAGTTTTCCCATTGGTAGCCACCACAACAAAACAAAATCCGAAGCTTAATTAAATAGAGAGAAACCGAAAATCAAAATCAAGATCGAAGAAGAAGACGAAGATGTTGAAGACGAAGGCGTTCCACGGCGCGAACGTGTTCATGTCGCGAAACCTGGTGCCGCCGGAAGTCTTCGACAAGCTACACGACGCCGTTAAAGATAATGGCGCCCAAATCCACCTCTGCTGCGACCCTTCCCGTAACGGTCCCAACGATTACCACATCATCTCTTCAAGCAAACACGTAATTCACAATTCCTCACTCACTCACTCACTTTCACTCTCGTTCTCGTTTTTCCTTTCTTTGTCTGATTCCTTTTCTCGTTTCGCAGGAGAAGTTCAACGATCTCAAATCCAAGGGCTGCAAATTGCTCGGTAATTTTATTACCGTTTTCCACTTCGCGATATCAATGCGCGTTTTAATTTGCTTTCTATTGTTGATTGAAACAGCCCCTTTTCTAATGTCTGTGTAATTACAATGTCTAGTTCTAGGTTTCAGTGATGGTTTATGAGAAATTCCACTGTGGTCCCTGTTCATCTTCACATCACATGTAATTAAGTGTTATTAGTTCTTTCTTGTAAAGTCTTAAATTTAAACGTGTCCTATAAACATTGACGAGGACCATGGATTGGTGATAGTTTAGGATCACCTTGTAATTTCTTAGATGAATGGTGATGCACTAACAACTCAACGGTTGAATGACAACTTTTAAGATACTTTTATAAAATTCAATTGACTTACCATAAATAAAGATTGTAATTGACTGACAGTATAAAACTATTTTACAGTGTTAGTGCATCACAACTAAATTCATAATTTCTAGATGGTATTCACACACTCTCTAAGAGTGCCTTTGTGTTGGTCTGAGTAAACAGTCACTTTGGTCCCTAAATTTGTAGGGTACTGTCATATTAGTCCATGAATTGAAAGAAATTAAAAAAATGTCTTTGAAAATATAAATTGACAATCTCATTAGTTCATAATTAGAAAATCAAAACGTGACTAAAGTGATAATACTAAAATATATTTAGATTTAGGCACTAAAAATATGGCACTAAGAAGCCTGAGGACCTTTTTGGCATCTCAAGGATTTATTTAACATTTTCTTAGTTTCTGGGATTATTGTACAGGTCCTATATGTGTTCTTTCGTGTGCCAATGGAAGCAGGCCTCTGCCTAAACAAGGCTTCACTTGTTGCCTTGCCATGGACGGTGTCAAAGTACTTGCATCTGGCTTTGACATGGATGAGAAGGTATTTTCATTGTTGTCCATGTTTGCATGTCTCTGTATTTTTTTCATTACAAGTAAATTTCCACTTTGTTCCCCATGACTGTAAACACTATTTACTTATCCTGACTTTACAAAATTCTCAATTAAGTTCCTGAACTTGTAAAATGTTTCAAAATTTATTTCTCTTGTCCTTTTTCACTAGCTTCACGGATTGAAATGAATGAAATTTTACAGCATTTTATGGAGTCGGGGTCTAACAACCAAAGTGAGAAGTTTACTCAATTGAATATAAGCAGCAGGTTGTGATCTTATATTCATTTTTAACAAAAAAACCTTTTTGGCTCACTTTCTTTGTCAGCATTGCCATCTCTCTTTGGATTACATACTTTCTTTCCTTGAACCTTCTCCAACAGAATGATGAAAAAAAAATCAGAATTATAAAAGTTTTTCTTAAATATAAGCAACTTTTTATATATTGTTACTAATTGTGATTTAGTTATTAGTTATTGTCCGTCTTATCCTTTTTTTCCCTTTTCATTTAATTTTTTTTAACTTGTCAAATTTTGAGGGTTTTATTCTCTTTGTTGCTTTTGGCTTTCTTAGTCTTCATTAAATTGTTGATATCATTGTGCTTAAGGTGCTTTTGTTTTAAATTATTTTGATGCTGGATGTTCGTTTTAAGAGTCAAATACCGTCAAGTTTCTAATCCAAGAATGTAGTCGTCACAGCTCAAGGTAGATAAACATTTGACTGTTGAAGGAAGGTAATTACAAATTATAATGTTGTGCTAATCTCATTTGAGATAAGATCTCTAAGAGAATTAGGAAGGTTGTTAAAGTAGTATTGTGAATCAGAAGATTTTGGACCAAGAGGAGGAATGAAATTATGAAAGTGTTCAAGGCAATGTAAGGAACAAAAGAGAGTGCTTTAAGGCCTTAAAATGAAGCGATAACGTTGAGAATTGGGCAAGGTATTGGAATGTTAGAAATGAGACAAGGAAAGCTATGAGTGAGACAAGATCCAAAGCTTTTGAAGAGTTATTCCAAGATATTGGAACAAAGATGGAGAGTGTAAGATATATAAGCTTGCCAAAAATAAATAAAGAAAAACACGAGATTTGGATCAACTAAGATGTCTTATGGATGAAGAAGAGATGGTTTTGGTTACATATTAGGGTATTGTTAGAATATATATTATCTTGGTAGCTATTATTTCTCTTTATCTCTTTAGGGCATATGTAATCAATTACAGAATCTCTTATTTAGGTATTCTTCAATATAAATAGAGATGAGGTGTGATTTTTTCCCACACACATTCAGTAAATACATAATTCTAATATGGTATTAGAGTTAGGTTAAAAAAAATTTTCCTTCAAAGTGTCGTGAACGGTGTGTGAACAGTATTGTGCATCTGTGAAGCTGTTGTTCACCATCGCCGACCAATCTTTTTCCCGACATGACCACTCCCTCGGAGTCGCCACCTGTCGACAACTGCTCATTTGTGCTCCCCTCGCTCCAGTGCACCTTCCTAGCCCCCTACTTGGCATTTTTGGTGAAGTTCTTTCATGGCCGCACCTCTCACCGTCACCCCTTTTACTTCCGATATTATTATCTCTACTGTGGAATATAATGAGTTTCTCCAGCTTCAAGCAACCAACAAACCTGCATCACTTGTTACTGTGTTGTGGCTCAATTTAGTAATCCTTTGGTTTTTCTTTCTCAATCCCCTTCTTTTGGACATTGGATACTTGATTCCAGTGCCTCTGATCATATGACTGGTAACCAATCCCTTTTCTCTTCCTTAACCTTTTCAAATTCATTGCCTTTTGTTACTCTCACAAATGGCTCTCGGATTAAAGTTCGGGGCATCGGACAAACCCATCCTTTTCTTCAACTTTTTTTACATTCTGTCTTATTTGTCCTTGGTTGTCTTTTTAATTTAATTTCTATTAGCAAACTCACCCACACTCTTGCCTCAAGTCTCACCTCCACACTTAGTTTTAAAGTAAAGATTTGGGTTAGGCATTGAAGATGCCCAATCCTTATCTGGTCTTGCCTTATGTTTTCTGTTAGTGTGTTGGGTCAATTCTTGAAAGAACCTTGTGAGGGTCATTGGAATGCCGTCACATGTATCCTTCGATATATCAAGAATGCACCAGGTCATGGACCGTTGTATGAAGATAAAGGCAATACTAACATCATTTCTTACTCTGATGTTGATTGGGTAGGATCACCATCGGATAGGAAATCCATCTTTGGATATTGTGTTCTTATTGGAGGGAATATGATTTTATGGAAAAGCAAGAAGTAAAAGATAGTTTCCAAATCAAGTGCCAAATTTGAATAACGTGTGATGGCAATAGTCACTTGCAAGATTACATGGGTTAGGGAACTTCTCCAAGGTTAAACTTTGGAGACACTACAGCCACTAAACTAATCTGTGATAATGAAACTGCACTTCACATAGCATCGAATTTGGTGTACCATGAACGAACCAAACACAGAGATAAGACTGTCACTTTATGAGAGAGAAGGTACTCTCAGGAGCAATTACTATTGATTTTGTCAATTCAAAAGATCAACTTGCAAACATGTTCACTAAGTCTCTCACAAGTCCCAGGATTAGCTACATTGGTAACAAGCTTGGCTCATATGACATATATGCTCCAACTTAAGGGGGGGTATTAGAATATATATTATCTTGATAGTTATTATTTCTCTTTATCTCCTAATAACCAGTAATTGATTGATTATGTAATCAATTATTGATTTTCTTATTTAGGTATTCTTCATTATAAATAGAGATGAAGTGTGGTTTTCTCCCACACATTTTCAATAAATACATCATTCTAATAGGCATCAAAGAGCAATGGGATGCTTATTTTTATAAGCTTTTCAATGATGGACAAGGATCAACTTATAATATGGAATAACTAGTAATCCAAGAGAACGAACAAAGTTTGGCTTACTACTATAGAATTTAGGTTGAAGTAAAATGAAAACCCTTAAAAAATGGAAAATGGTAAAATTGTTGGTCTTGATAGTATTCCTATTGAAATTTGGAAGTTTGTAGAAGAACAAGGTATCGTTTGGCTCACTAAGCTATTTAATGAGATTTAAGAAAATGTTAAATGAGTGAAGCAGGAACGCTTTGTTTGGTATATTTAAGAACGACAGATATTCAAAATTGTAAAAATTATAGAGGAATAACTTATGAGTCATACTATATAATTATGAGGAAAATGCTATTGAACATAAGTTAAGAGAAGAGATTGCATAGAGAATCAATTTGGATTTTTTGTGTCAAGAAGGCCTACAAAAGTTATTTATCTTTTATGTGGCTTGAAGGAAAGGCATTAAAGCAAAGAAAGAGACTTACATATGTTTTTTATTGACTTGAAAAAACACATGATTTAAGTGTAAAAGAAGTGTTGTGGAAGACTTTGGAAAAGGTATTCACATGACTTATAATCGAGGGCTATAAAGACATGTATGATGGGGTAACTACTAGTGTGAAAACTCCAAGAGGTGAGACTAAAGACTTTCCTATAAGGATAGAATTACATTAGGGCTTAGCCGTGAGGCTTTACTTGTCTAATGTAGTCTTGAATGTGCTTAATAAGGACATACATAAGATTTTCCTTAACTGCACACATGTTGCAGATGATATAGTTTCTATTGAGGAATCAAGGGAAGAAGAGGTTAACTTTAAATTTGAGCTTTGGATATAGACTTTGGAACCAAATAGTTTTTGCTTAAGTGGGAGTTAGACAAAGTGTATCATTGTAGTTTTAGCAAGAAACAAGAAGAAAATGATTTGGAAATAAATATGGAAGATGTCATACCATAGCTTTCTAAGTGTAAATAAATATCTAGGATCAAAATTATGAAAATGATGGGGAAATTAATGATGATGGAACACATAGGATAAGTTGGATGGTTAAAATGAAGAGACGTCAAGGATTATGTGATTGTAAAGTACCTACCAAACTCAATGGTAAGTTTTATTGTACTACTATATGCGTAACTATATTCTATGATGATAAATGTTGTGTTTTAAAGGGACAACAAAAGAAAAAGGTGGAAGTAGTGGAAATGAGAATATGAAGATGGATGTTTGACCACACAATAAAGGATATGATATAAATGGGAAGATTTTGATATGGCACCATTGAGGAAAAGATGACCGTTAAAAATAGGAGAAATAGAGGGATAATTGGGTGTAAACTGTGTGTTAGAGTACACAACGAGGTGCATGTTTATATAGGTTAATTACATTAATGGTGCATAAATAGAGGATATTTTGTTTTCTCTAAATCAGAGATTATGTTCCTATAAACTACAATTATGAATAGAATCAGAATATTAATTTTGATTTTCAACAATGACTAAATTGGTTAAAGTGGTTTGGGCATGTGCAAATAAGGTTACTAGAAGCTCTAATGAGAAGGGGAGATGCCATAAGGCTTGTTTGGACACACTACTCTAGAAATACTTCTAGGAGAAAGAAATATGAAGAGAAAAATGAAATTAACTTCTCTAAAAGTTAAAATTGTCTTCTCTAATAACTAGTTTGTAAAAATCCCACATCTTTTAGAAAATGATATATGGGCGAACTTCTACTAATTGGCTATTGGAGAAGACAATTTTAACTTTTAGATAAGCTAACTTCATTATTTTCTTCTTCTAGAAGTACTTCTAGAATAGTGTATCCATACAAGTTCATAGTTTTTAGCCTTATGAAAATGGGGAGAGGGAAACCAAATACATTGAAGAGAATTGTAAAGCGGGATCTCATGGTGAATAATATTCCTGAAAATGATTTCTTTAGTCAAGCTAAATGGCATCATGCAATCCATGTAGTTGACCTCACTTAGTGAGATACAACTTTTTGTTTGTTGTCTTCTGCTATACTCTTTCCTCAGCTTTTATCTCAATTGTAAGTGTTTAATGTATGTGATCCTACAGGTTAAGATAGAAGAATTAGTGGCTGAAATGGGGGGAGTTCTACACACTAAAGCATCATTGGATTTAAACTTCGTCGTTGTGAAAAATGTTTTAGCTGCGAAGTACAAGGTCTGGTACATCAAGTTTCTTAATTATCTCACACATAAACATTGATTATGTTATGTAAATATTGTTGCAAGCAAGAAGCTCTTTCTTTTATGCTCATTACATGTATTTTATTCATATTGCAGATTAGCTTATGTGTTATATTCTATCTTGCATCTTGTTATCCCCTCCCTCAATGCATCATAGTACCACACCCACAGAACTAAAGAAATTGTATGTAGTTGTGCATGCTAAAGTTAATTGAAAGAGCTATCTCATTGCTTGACATTTGTTGAAGGGAGTAGTAACAAAGTATCTTAGAATGTTAATTTTGGGCCTAATTCAACCCTAAAAAGGTAGCTCGTAGGGTCAGGGTTGCCCCCCACTTATATACTCTATCTTGGTCTTATCTCTAGCTGATGTTAGACTTGGATTTTTCCAATACACCCCCTCATGTTTAGCACTTTTTAGGCTTTGTGTGTGAATAACATGGTGGGTGACCTTTTTAATGGATCTAGGATAGACTCTGATATCATCTTAGAATGTGGTTTGACCATAACTCAACCCCAAAAGTTAGTCCATAAGGTGTGGGTTGTCCCCCACTTATATATTTTATCTTGGCCTTATCTCTAGCCAATGTGGGACTTGGGTTTTTCCCAATATAGTATTTGGTCCAAATAGAGGAAGCTTCTGTACTTGGACATATTTGGTGTTAATTGACTTTGTTAATGGCTAACAATTTCGAAAGTAGTATTTATTTATTCTATTCAGGTTCATTGTCATGTATGTATTTACGATAATTTGGTATGATATCGCAGTAGTTATATTCAAAATCAGTTAATGTTCAAGTCTTTTAAGTAAGAATATTCTCATCATGACATAGTTTTTCCCAAGTTGCCATTGCTATAGCTTGGCATTTTTCTTTTTCCTTAAAGTTTAATTATTACTGTTAAATAACTAGAACAGACAACATTATAGAGAAATGGGCAATAAACCGTGTGTCTGAATACACCACGGAGCATAGTTTATATAGGCTTATTTGCATTTATTACACAATATATTGTTTCCTCTAAATAAGATATTGTTGCCTATAACTATAATTATGAATAGAATCAGAATATTAATTCTGATTTTCAACATTCCCCCTTAAGCTGGAGCATATAAATCATATGCACCAAGCTTGTTACATATACTGATTAACCGTGGACCCCTCAAAGCTTTGGTGAACACATCTCTAGCCGATCACTAGAGTTAACAAATCTAGTGATGATATCTCCTGATTCAATCTTCTCTCTAACAAAATGACAGTTCACTTCAATGTATTTGGTCCTTTCATGAAACACTGGGTTAGATGCAATATGTAAAGCTGCCTGATTATCACAAATCAGAGTCATTTTGGCATCCTCTTCAAACTTGAGCTCTTTAATAAGTTGCTTTAACTGCACAAGTTCACAAGTTGCTACAACCCATAGCTCTATATTCTCGCTTCAAAGACTAGACCTTGCCACTACACTTTGCTTCTTGCTCTTCCAGGATATAAGGTTTCCACCAATCATTATACAATATCCTAAAGTAGATCGTCTGTCATCAC
Source organism: Amphicarpaea edgeworthii (assembly GCA_014843725.1). NCBI lineage: Eukaryota > Viridiplantae > Streptophyta > Magnoliopsida > Fabales > Fabaceae > Amphicarpaea > Amphicarpaea edgeworthii. The sequence goes on from CM026321.1 coordinate 19,474,673, forward strand.
TAGGAGAACTAGCCCAATCTGCATTTGAATATCCAACAATTTGGACATGTCCTTTGTCATTATAGACAAGTCCTTTTCCGGAGCACCTTTGATGTATTTGAAAATCCGCATAACCGCCTCCCAATGATCTTGACACGGAGAATTCAAGAACTCGACTCACCACACTAACAAAGAAAAAGCAATGTCGGGACGAGTGACAAAGAAGGTAATTTAGTTTCCCAACTAACCTTCGATATCTTCCTGGGTCTGCAAAAGGAACCCCTTGGTTAGGTAGCAGTTTGACACTGGAGTCCATAGGAGTGTCCATTGGCTTAGCATTCATTAGGCCAATTTCCTCAAGGATGCCAAGTGCATACTTCTTTTGAGAGATCACCACACCATCCTTGGATTGGGCCACTTCAATACCTAAGAAATATCAAAGTTTTCCAAGGTCCTTAGTTTGGAATTGGCGAGAGAGGTATTGCTTTAGTTGGACTATGCCATGCTCATCACCTCCAGTGATAACAATATCATCCACATACACAACGAGGTAGATACATCCCTGTGGTGAATGGCGATAAAAGACCGAATGGTCAGCTTCACTGTGAATCAAGCCAAACTGTTGTACAACAATACGAAATCTGCCAAACCATGCTCTCGAAGACTGTTTGAGTCCATAGAGGGATCTCCGAAGTTGACAAACCATGGTAGATGATTCCCCCTGAGCAACAAAGTAAGGTGGTTGCTCCATGTAGACTTCTTCCTCAAGATCTCCATGTAGAAAAGCATTTTTTATATCAAGTTGGAAAAGGGGTCAGTGGCGAATGGCTACAGTAGAAAGTAATAGCTGGACAGATGTCATTTTTGCCATAGAGGAGAATGTGTCAGTATAATCCTGGCCAAACACCTGAGTGTAGCCCTTTGTCACTAATCGGGCTTTGAATCGATCAATCTTGCCAGTGGGTCCAACTTTAAGGGAGTACAGCCACCGACACCCGACGGCGGACTTCCCAAGAGGAAGAGGCACCAGATCCCAAGTACCACTGCTTTGTAGGGCACACATCTCGTCAAGCATTGCTTGTCTCCATTCTGGGTGGGATAAAGCTTCACCTGGAGAGTTAAGAATAGACACAGAAGACAAAGACGAAAGACAAGTATAAAGTAAGGGAGAAAGACGGTGATAACTCAACATAACATAGTGAGGGGATGGGTTACAGGTTGTACGTGTACCTTTTCTAAGAGCAATGGATAGGCCAGGGTCAGACGAAGGACTTGGATCCGGGAAAGAGATTGGAGCTGGAGGTGGGTTGATCATGGTCGCATCCTCAACTGTAGGGATAGGCACTTGAGCGACTGGGGGCCGTGGTCGTCTATGATATGTCTGAATAGGTTGTGGTTGGAGAGAATGTACCGGTGATTGTTCTTCTAAGACAATGGGAAGAGGAGCAAGAGAAGGACTTTCCAGTGGGAGAGAATGATAAGAGTCAAAAGGAGCGGAAGCAGACTCAAAGTAGGTGCAGACTCAAAGAAAGACACATCAAAGAGAGATGAAATAACGTTTAAGGGTAGGGGAAAAACATCTATACCCTTTCCGGATCGATGGTAGCCAAGGAAAACACACTTGATGGACCGAGGTGATAATTTGTCAAGCCCCTAGAAAGGTTATGAACAAAACATGTGGAACCAAAGACACGGGGAGACACGGAATGAAGTGGTGTATGGGGAAACAAAACTGAGTAGGGGGTTTGGCCTTTAAGAACAGAGGATGGCATACGATTGATAAGATAACAAGCTATAAGAACAGCATTGCCCCAAAAGTGAGAAGGGACATTGCCATGAAGGAGAAGGGTCCTAGTGGTTTCAACAAGGTGTCGATTTTTACGTTCGACAACCCCATTTTGCTGAGGCATATGAGTACAAGAAGTTTGGTGAAGGATATCTTTCGATGCCATAAACTGTTGGAACGGGTTGGATAAGTATTCACGGGCATTGTCACTACGAAGGGTTCGAATAGGAACACCGAATTGAGTTTGAATTTCAGTATAGAATTTTTCAAATAGGAAAAATAATTCAGATCTATTTTTCATTAAGAATAACCATGTGCAACGACTAAAATCATCAATGAATGTAACAAAATATTTAAAGCCAGAAGAGGTAAGGACCCAAGACGGACCCCAAACATCAAAATGGATTAAAGCGAAAGGGACGCACTGTTTATTCATACGGTCGGGAAAAAATTGACGCGTGTGTTTTCCTAACTGACACGACTCACAATTTAAAACAGACAATTTGGACAAACTAGGAACCAACTTTTGAAGGATCGGAAGGCTGGGATGACCCAACTGAGCATGGATGGTAAGGGGAGAGGATGAGGCGTAACATCTTTGGTGATGGGGTAGAGAGGTAGTACAGACCATGAGACTCACATCCAGTGCCAATCATCTTTCCCGTTCTCCGATCCTGCAAGATAACAGTATCCTTAGTGAATGTGATCAAACAATCATGTGATTGGGTCAAACGATGAACAGACAGAAGGTTAAAGGAACAATCGGTTACAAATAAAACAGACTTGACAGTTAAAGTGGGTATGGGATGGGTGGTGCCAATTCCTTGTGACTATGTTTGGGAACCATTGGCAGAGGTAATAATAGGTAGAAAACCAGAGGTAGAAATAGAAGAGAAAAGAGAGCGATTACCAGAGATGTGATCGGAGGCACTAGAGTCAAGCACCCAAGGGCCAATAGAAGGAGACTGTGAGAGACAAGCAAAAGAATTACCAAATTGTGCTACCAAAGCAGTGGTACCCGAGTTCTGACGACTTCCAAACCATTGGAGAAAATCCTTATACATCGCAGGGGTGGGTCGGGGCTGATCAGTGGTTGAAGAAGTGGTGGCTGGTGAGGAATTGGTCACATTAGCAGCATGAGGGGGCCTACCAATTATTTGCCAGCAACGATCAACAGTGTGACCATCCTTGTGACAATGAGTGCACGTATACTTATTCTTTGATTTGGAATTTCCATGCCGAGCACGGCTCGATCCACTACTGCGGGAGGCAAAGGCAGAAGAGTCACCCACTGAAGTAGAAGATGAGACATTGGTCTGCTTAGGTGGGACTCGAAGAAGGGCAGAAGAAGCAGTAGTCATAGTGGGCGCTATAGGGGACCCCAAAATCTGATCACGAGTGGCAGAATACTCTGAAGGCAAGCCATAAAGGGCAAAGGACATAAAGAAGGTATTGCGGTTTGCAAGTTCCTTCTTAGCTTCTTCAGGTTTGGTGGCAGCAGGAGGAAAAAGTTCATTGAAATCATGGAGGGCAGCATGAACTCTTCCAAGGTAGGCAGACATTGGGCCATCAAATTTGCGAGGAGCAATGAGGGTCATTAGTTCTTGGCAAACTCCATAAAGGCGCTGAGCATCATTAGTGTAAAGGGCTCGAGCTTTTGACCAAACCGATTCGCACGTAGCATGTGGTCAAAAAATCGGTTTGATAGAAGGATGAAGAGTAGACTTGATGACGCTACACAACTGCGCATCAATTTTCTCCCACTTAGGACGATCAGCAGCCACCACAGAATCAATAGTGGTTGTAAGGTGATCTTTGTATCCCTGACCACTAATCCAAAGGAGAATGTCGAAAGCCCATGTGGAATAGTTTGAACCATCCAACTTCTCCATAGTAGGGGTAAAGTTCAAAAGTAGAGGGGGTTCTGGCCTAGGCATTTCAGTTTCAGCAAACATGATGCAAGGGAGCAAGGGAACAGTGTAAAAACCGAAAGAGAGAGAGGAAAGAAAATCTTGTCAGATGAAGATGGCACAGGGAGGGGTAGGTTCGCACAGGAGAGACGACATCGGCGTTCAAGTCGCCGCCGAGAAGGGATCTCCACGCGTCGGAGACGCACACCAGAAAATGGTGTTTGGCACGTACAGATGACGCGCATGTGGGTGCATCGGAGTGTTGGTGGAGATTCCGTCAACGGCGGAGTACAGCGGGGGCCGGTGCGATTCTGATGGCAGTGAAATTCGTCGAAGGATGTTGTCGGGAAATTTTCCGGCACAGCGGTCAGCGGCGGTCGGCGGTGGTCGACGGTGGTCGGCAAAGGGTTTCAGAAAAAAATGGAGACAGCAGCAGCAAGGTTACAAAGCAACAAGGTTACAAAGCAATATGAAAACTTGTTTCCAACAAAATTGCGTCGGAGGACAGTAGGTCCTCCGAAAAAAAAAACGGTTTTAGGTACTACCCAACCTGACTCTAGATACCATGTTAAATAACTAGAACAGACAACATTATAGAGAAATAGGCAGTAAACCGTGTGTCTGAATACACCACGGAGCATAGTTTATATAGGCTTATTTGCATTTATTACACAATATATTGTTTCCTTTAAATGAGATATTGTTGCCTATAAACTATAATTATGAATAGAATCAGAATATTCTGATTTTCAACAATTACTTTCAACTTTTTCTTTGTTGCTGCAATGATTTCTTGATTTTTTTTCAATGTCATATCAAGTCCTTAAGAATTTATTATTTAATGGATGGTGTATTGCTTAAATCAGGAGCAATGTACATGGATTGCAGAAGTGGGGAAGTTGTACTGAACATTTGTTAGGTTACTCAGCTATTGTAGATGGAGGTTATTGGCAAAACACTATAACCCCATATGTAGCAAAGAAAACAAATCAATAAATTGATAACAATACCATTCAACTTTGTGGGTGTGTGCCATGTGGTTGTGTTTAACTTTAAAAACCTAAAAAGACTTATTTTCGTGTCCTTTAAGCAGTATATTTTATTTGATGGGCTGCAATACATTTGAGGCCCATTATTGGAGGGTTCAAAGTTTGTACACATATTCAAGCTGGTGCTTAGTTTGTTGATCCTTCTTGCTGTAATGATTCAACTGATTTTCTTTTCCTCAGTCATGGCTCAGTATTCAAGAAAATTTTATATATCTTTTTAGATTGGAACAAATTATTGTTTGGCATTCATTTTTTTTTTGTGCTTTGAATAGTATAGCTTCTGAATTGTTGGTGGTTATTAGAGTATAGTAGACTCTACCAGTGCTTTTCCTTTCTTTATGTTAGTTATAGAGCTAGTCTTAACTGTAGATAGTTAACTATTGTAATTACAGTTAGATTGCTGTCAGTGACTCTATATATAGAGATCACTCGCGCTGTAACAGATTGGCTTTCTGATGAATGATAACAGAATTCTCAAATCTCAATATGGTATCAGAGCTAGAAATGATCCTCTAGGGTTCGTAAGAAATTTTTTTCTTTTCTCTTCAATTTCTTCTGCACTTCTTCTTCCACCACCTCCTCACACCTATTAGAGTATAGTAGACTACTATACTCTAATAGTGGCTAACATCCTTAATTGAGCTCATATGTTCTGTTTCATGGTCTATCTCACTGAGTTGAGTTTGGCTACATCTCCACATTGCGTAGTTCTGATTGTATGATAATTCAGCAAACCAGTTACACTGTCTTTTTCAATCTTTGTGGAGGTTTTAATTGTCAATATGTTCATGTTATACTATCTAATATATTTATGTCTGGCAGTGGGCTTTGAATATATTGAAGAAACCAATAGTCACTTATGAATGGTTAAAACAATGCTCAGATGAGCATCGTGTTGTTCCTCAAGAGTCATACAAGGTCCTTCCTTTCTCTGGGTTAAAGATTTGTGTTACTGGAATCCCAGCAGGTTGAAACTTAGCTATCTATTAGTATTGGTCATGATAGAAGGCTTATTTGTTTGATGCTAATGTGCTTGAGATTTTTTTTTTCAGATAACCGTAAGGAGATGGAGAAGCTTATTTTACAAAATGGTGGAAAATACTCTGCGGAATTGACGAAGAAGTGCACACATTTGATTTCTGAGATATCCTTCTGATAATTTTTATCAATGGTTGTGTGTCTATTTGACATGAAAATATTCATTTGTTATTTGAGTATAGAACACATCTTCATTGTTTTTTAGCAAGCCTTTTGCCAAATCTTCAATCAATGTCAACAGCATGTGTTTCCTAATTTTGCTTTAAGGTCATTTTTATTGTTGGATCATCAGCTTCTTCGTTTGGAGTCTCAACTCTGCATTAATAATTTCCTTATTCTGTGCTAATGGCAATATCTACTTTTTGATACTGCAATGCTACACATATTGTTACTTATTGATAATCAGTTCACAAGATTGACCTAGTCTTTTCATTAGTTCCAATGCATCAATCATATTTGACCATGCCTCCCCTTGTGTTGACAAATTTCTAGGGATATTTTGGTTTAATAGATGGAGAACTAAGATTCATTTAGAAAAGAATTCAGGTTAATCAGCATTGATGGCTTGATAGTATCAATATTCTTCTATTATGTTTTTGTTATTTTTAATCTGTTAGAATGTATGATGTTTATTTATTTTTATTTGCTAACAGTCTGCAATGAATCTTCATATTGGTTTTTTCTACACCAGCTGGCTAGGTGGAATTTTGTTTCAACTGTATTAGTGAACCTTTTGACAAGACAAGTTCCTGTATATGAAATTTGTGACATGCTATTCTGTATTTTGCTTGTTTCAGTGTCTTCTATTGCACTACTTTATGGGCTTAGATGCCTACTTTACTTGCAATTTGTGTAAAGGTTTGAAAGGTTGTTCTTTTCTTTTTCTGTCTGAGATCCTCTATGCCTGAATAATACCGTATTTGAATGCAAGGATATGCTATTATGGTTTAAAAATGGTGGATATTTGTGTTCTTGACTGTTCTTACACTCCTGAAGGTGACAAATATAAGGTAGCAAAGCGATGGGGCCACATTCATATTGTGACAGGCAAATGGTTCGATCAATCTATTGCTCGAAGAGGTAACTTCTATGTTTTAATGATGTATGTTGCAACACCTTTCAGGTTTAAAACTAAGTAATAGGGTGTCATGTGTTAGAATATAATGTTGTTGTTGTGTTAGTGGTCTCATAGAATTTGGGTTTGGACTAACTCAACCCCAAAAATCTGGCTTAAGATGTGAAGGTTACCCTCCTTCTCTTATATACACTATTTTGACCATGTAACTAGTCATTGCGGGATTTCCAACACCACTCTCATGCTGAGGATTGTATATCTAAAGTGTGAAGTTTGCAGAACTATACATTTGTGTGTGGTCTGGTACCAAGTGGGCTTATAGGCCCAACAACAACTACCACAATAGACTCTAATACCCTATTAGAATTTGGGTTTGGGCATAACTTAACTCCAAAAAGTAGTTCAAGTGGTGAGGATTACCCTTCACTTTCACACCCAATTTTGGCCATATCACTAGTTAACGCGAAATCTCCAACATGGTTTTCTTACATCTCTCTAGATTCTAGAATTTTTAGGCTGCTCTTGTACTATTTGTAGTACACTTGAACAATATTTCATTTTGGCCCTTCAGTTCAGTAATATATGCGATGTCACAATGGTACTCCATTCATCAATGATATACAATTGGTCTTTTGAAGATGATTAATGCCATCAGTTTTGTGTTTAAATGACCAATTTGATGTCATATTTAAGGGTAAATCTGATGTTGTGCATATATTTGGAGGACCAATTTGAAGTAATTGATCAATGTGATGCCATTAATATCTTAGGAGGACTAAACGAGTTTTTTACACTGTAGGAGTTTAAAGTTAGTGTTTGTAAGAGTATACAATTATTCAGAGCCCTATTAAATATTATTTTGTTTCTCCTTTCCATCTCATCTCTAAAATTTCAATGCTGCTCACAGAATTTGACCTTCAGTTTTCATTTATTTGTATTTCTTTTTCTTGGATAGCATGCCTGAATGAGGAGTTTTTCCCTGTTCAGCATGGATCTGTATCTTCACATAAAGCAACTAGGGACTTAACAATGCAACATAGCCAAGAAAAGGATTTTGGGAAATTGCAATCTGCAGCATTCTCAGGTGCTACAGACTCAAATGTGCAAGTTTTTTCTAGTGCTGAGTTTATGGATAGAGATTTAGAAGCTACACAGTCAGAACACACGTCCTCAGTTTCAAATGCTCCTTTATTTGCTAAGGAGGCAGATGTTGAACCTCCTCCGTTGCAAACCAGCAGTGAATTGAACTTTGATGGTCCTGTTGCTAATGATTCAGAATCTGATGATAATGACCTGTATTTATCAGAGTGCAGAATATTACTAGTTGGTTTTGAAGCTTGTGAAATGCGGAAACTAGTTAATATGGTGCGTAAAGGTGGAGGCTCCCGTTATATGTCTTTTAATGATAAATTGACACACATAATAATTGGGAATCCTACTGAAATGTAAGTCAAGTCTGATATTAAGAAGAATCCTTATGGATGGCAAACCTTCTTCTTTTTTCCCTTTAGTAAACTTGCTTGTGTGTTTTTCAAGGGAAAAGAAGGATGTGAGGAGTCTTGCTGCTTTAGGTGTAATATATGTTGTTAAAACTGCATGGCTTGAAGATTGTGACCGTGAAAAGAAACAAATCCCTGTTCTTAGGAGACACATTGCACATGATCTACTGCATCCAAAAGGTCTGTATTATGATGTTCATGTTCACATTTGTAGTCTGTGTTTATTATCTCTTAATCATGTTCAAGATAAAGAACACTTTTTAGTTAATCTACTAGATTTTTCTTAAATAAATTGTAAACTTGATTTTATGGAATTCATGCTTTATTTGTTCTTTGATTTCTTAAACTCAGCAAGCTTGATAAAAGGAGCAGTAACAGGCAGTATGACTATGGATCACGGTAAAGGCTCCAGCTTTCATCAAAGATCGCATCATGTGGAGTTTGAAATTGTAAAGCCAGAAACTTTGGAGAAAAGAAAAGAAGAGAAAAAAGATATGAGTATAAATGGTCACTCATTCAGTAAAGCAACAGGCAGAACTATGCTGCATAACCCACTTCCTGATAATAAATTGAGCTCACAAAGGATGACCCAACATGACTCCAGTGTTCAATACTTGAAGTCAGCAAATGTTTTCAGAGGGAAACTATTCTGTTTCTCAAACTTATTTCCTGAAGACAGGGTAAGTCATTATGATCTTAATAGGTATAAACAGGTATTTAATATAATTTTTCCATAGAATTAAGTTAGGGATCAATCCCCAAGAAGTTTGAAAGATAGAAGTGGGATAAGAGGAGTCTTGAATGTTCTGATTGATAAAGACTATTTGGTTGGTGAAGTTTGGGATTGATATAGGCATCATCTTCAAATCGGTTATGCTTTAGGAATAACTACTTCACATATTAATGGTTATGGTTAGGTTATTATTCAAATAAACCTAACCTTGAGCAGTCCTAGTGATGACAAATAAGTAGTTCTATTTCTAATAGGTGATTTACAGGTTTTGTAGACAATTTTAAATAAGTTACCAAGATAGTTGATACCATAGTGTAGAATAACCTCTTAGTGTGTGATAGCTGTCAGTCTGTTATTACTGACAGTTGTCAGTTCTAATAGGAAACACTGACTGACAGCTATCACACACTAAGAGGTTTTTCTACACTACTACAGCTATTTCAATCACAACCTTTTGGTGCTTGAACTTCTTTTTGTATTTCTTCAAATGCCTGACATCTGAATCATCTATTTTGATTTGGTATAGCCATTTAGTATTTTGTATGTTTTTTTCCACTTTCTAAAATTAACAGTTGCTATATGTAAACATAAATGTTCTGTTTTACCAAAAATGTGCACATATATGTTCATTGATGTCATTTAATTTTAGTTTTGATTGCTTTTGTCAGAAATATGATATTGTTCAATGGATAAGTCAAGGGGGAGGAGAGATAATAAGTGGGCAAACAAAACAGAGTGCCAACTATACTATTGAGTGTCATGGTGTAACACCCATGCTGTCAGGTGATTCCAAGAGTTTGTATATTTCCAGTCATTGGATACGATCTTGTTTGGAGGTAAGCCTTATTAGTCACAAATGTAGATTTCCTTTTCAGCTTTATTTTTCAATGTTTTTATCTTCTGCAATTGTCAGGTGCTTGCCTGGCTATAAATCTTGATTTATATATTTAATAAGTAGGATGGGTTGATGGGGGGAAAGCCAAACTTGTCTTGACCCAAGTGTTTTCAAGTTATTATCTCAGAAGTGCTATTAACAAGAATAAAATAATGATGGAAAGTGATAGAAGTTGGATCCATTTTTACATGGATGCAAGCACTTAATACTTGGATCATAGGTGAAGCATGTGTTCTATTCCTTATGTATGCCTTCTTAATTTAAAAGCTGAAATTCTTGTTATGCTCTTGTCTAATCTCCAGCAGTGTTGTTAAATTGCTGCTATGGCCCCGCCAAGGCGGAAAGGCATGGCTGATTTTTTGCAAACCACCATAGGCAATTTGTGAAGGGAGGCCCACATCGACTGCCTAAATTCTTAGCTCAATTCTTGGATTGCAGTTTATATATCCGTTGGATAACCTCACTTGTCAATTGGTTTTAAGATGGAATCTAACAATTATTGTCTAATGAAAAAAGTATATTTATAAATAAAAAAATATCTTGTAAAATTAAAAAAATATCATGAAGTATTCTAATATATAATCAACATATACACCCGCTGATGTATGTATCGAACTTCCTTACATAATATATAAAAAATTCTAATATATACACACACCCCAAGTGACATACGTAAAAAACTTTATTACATAATTTATATAAAAGTCCAATATTTAAAATTCTCATATATAATTAATAATGAGAATCAATCAAGTCTGCAATATGAAAAATCAAATGAGAAAATTAGCTCATACACGTACCGGCCAGACAAAGCAAGATGTTGAAAAACAAAATAAGCATAGCCTAGAAAATGAGCCAGATGAGATTTGAACCGGCTCTATCCAAAAAAGTTCTGTTTAAGATGGTTACAAGCTCCTTCAAAAAGATTTTTAATTTTCTTCTTAAAGATAAGTCACTTATATTTTTAAGAGCTTTTAAACAAAGAGTGTTTCACTCAGCTTCTCCTTTTACGAAAAAAAAAAAAAAAACACAGAAAAGCTGGCCATACACTACCTAAATATTCCAAAAGCTTCAGCTTTTAGTCTTTTAGGAGAAAGCTCAGCCATAATTTTTATTAATCTATATATCTATATATAATATATAATATATAACAATAATAAAGGGATACCATCAAAAGTAAGTGTTTTTTGTCACCATTTTTTTGGGTCTATTATACCCTTAAATAATATAAATATAAATAACTGTTTTTTATAACTATCCACTGCTTAATAATAGAGAGATGCACGAAGTGTCACTCTTCCCACACACTAGTGACAGATAATGGTAACAAATTAATATAGTAATGTTTGCATCATTATCATCATCATAATAAATAAATAAATAATTACAGTTTATCCCCTTGCAGTTTCACACTTTGGCCCAATTTGGATTATCTTTTAACTTTATGAGAAGTTTTAAATTAAGTATTTGATTCATAACTTATAGGTCATTGAGTTGAAAGTTGAAAGTTTATAAGTATTTAAGTAGAAGTTATATAGGGGAGCTTCTGAAAAAGTTGAGGTGCATAAGTTGATTTTAACTTGTGTGAGAAGTTGGATTCATTTTACCTCCTTGATTCATTTTATTTTCTTTTCCTATTGGTGTATTAAGAACTTTATTCAACAATCTCTTTATCAACTTACCTCTCTATACTTTATTTTTGTATCACTAAACTCCCTTGTCCCTTATTTTTGCTTGACTGATAGGCTTATTAACCCTGCGGGTTTAACCATGGTTATAACATTTTACTTTTGCCTAACTTTAGAGGGCTATAGGGATTGAAAAAGTATAGGGATTAAAAATTGAGAAAATGTAAAATTACAAAGGGATGAAGTGCAATTTACTTTAACTACAGCAATAACAATAATAATAATAATATAGTGACAATGATTCCCTTTCTATTGAAATCTTGATTCTTTGAGAATATATGTTGGTTTGCATACTTATACTGTGCTTATGGTGTTTTTGTTCAAGGCTGGATCCTTGCTGGATGTTGACAGTCACATTCTTTATTCTCCACTTCCCTGCCGTGTTCCCTTGCCTGGGTTTGAAAGCTTCCGGTTTTGTGTATCACAGTATGAGGAGAAAGATAGAAATCTCCTAAGAAACTTGTGTTTTGTTCTTGGAGTTAAATTTGGGGTGAAGTTGACTAAGAAGGTTACCCATTTGTTGTGTAAATTCGCCAATGGGCCCAAGTATGAGGCTGCTTGTAAATGGGGGATTCAAACAGTTACATCCGAGTGGATATTTGAATGCATCAAACAGGTAATATATTTATGGTGACTGTGTACTGGGTAGTGAGAGCTTCAATGTATGTTTATGCACAAACATTTTGATATGCATGGATTTTCATGTTATGTATTTTTTACTAAGAAAAAGTCCTTATTATCTAGCAACTTTTTCTTTTTTACAGAATGGAGTTGTGGCCATTGACCAGTTTTTACCAAACGAAGTCACTGCTCAAGACCGAGAGGCAGGAATTTGTACTGTGAGTCAATTTCCTACCCAGGCTGTCCAAATGATAAGTGATATGTCCTCCCAGTTGTCAAGTCAATCACAAACTTTGAGAGGCATGACAAATAAAAATGTCAGTTGTGGAGTTGATAATCATGAGACCAATTTTAAGATACCAAGTAATTATAGCAAAAAGGCAAGGCTTGTGGAGGAACCTTGCCCGTCCAATAAGATACCTTCAGCATCAAATTCAGGTATTCATGCTGATGTCAAGAATTTTTCTGAAGACAATATGCTTATAGATGCTGGGGAGGTTTGTCATGCTGTTCCTGATGTTGCTGCTGCAATTGAAGACTTGTTAGAGCAGACTAGTAAGGTAAAAGAGCTGATTTTTTGTTAATGGCACGTTGATATATGTATTTTATTAAATTTGTTTTACCTCATATTGTTCAAAGTATTCCTGCTTAACTTGCTCTTTTTCTTCTTCTGTATAAAGATGCATGATCAGAGGTCCCCAGCGCAGACAGGGTGTGAGAGAAGTGTATCCTTAAGAGTGATTAATTCTATTTGGGTTGTATTTTGTTTTAAATTTTCTTAATTTATTTTTGTGAGTAGTAGTGATCCTTGATGGTAGAATAGATTTACCCATCTGATCACTCAGTCCTTGGTGAAGATAATTCCAATCCTCACACTGTCTTTGGATTATCTAAACACTGGTTAAACAGGTTAGCTCACTATACTATGTTCCCTGTTTAAAATTTAGGATAAAAAATGTTTTTAGTCCCTATAAATATGGCAATGTACACTTTTAGTCTTTTCAAAATTTTTGGTCAATTTTTTATTCTTATAAGTTTAAAATGTGTTTTATTTTTGTTCAAAGCTAGGTTCAGCTATCCGAACCTATATGTTTGATGTATTTTTCTTCTAGCACCTCTTACTTTGTTTCTTGCACTCTCACTTTGCTTACGATCCATTCAAAGCTAACGAAAATCCATCCTTATACCAGTGTAAAAATTATAACAGAATGCATACCTTTTTTCACCTTTCTCTAAATCAGTACTGAGCTTATATTCTTTTAAAAGTGGCAGAAAAGATGACAAAGGGGAGGCTTCTCAAGACAGAAGAGCAGGAATATATGATGGTTTTAGTGAAACACAGACAGAATCTCAGGTTAATCGGACATTGGATACTCCCTTTACTGTTCAATTTTTCCAAGTACTTTTTGTCTTGACTGTGACTTCTGTTTTGTTTAACATTTATTGTTAGATACCCATCTCTTGGCTAATTACTATCTCTGAGTAGACTCACTTGGTGAATGTCATTGTCATTTACGTTTGTCATAATGCAGGTTGTTAGTTATGAAGAAGATTTATCAGGAAGGCAAATGCTTATAGATAGAGTCCGAACTCGAAGTAGCTTGCAGTGAATAAGAACAAGAAACCTATCTTGTCCTGATTTCAAAAACATAAGAAGAAAAAAAAAAAAAAAAGACTCAACCTTGGTCAGCTAATGAAGGGAACATCAGCTGCAGCTTAGTACAGAAGATCAACATCAATTGTATTTGTGGTATGTACACTGTTGAATTAATTGAATTAGATCCATTAGTTTTTAAAAATAATTCTAACACTAATAATAATAGTTATTTTTAGTTTAAATAATTTATTTTATAAATAATCTTTGATCGTATAACTATTTTAAATTTTGAGATTTAGATACTCTTTAAACATACTGAGGAATCACGTAAAAGTCTTGTGGTAAGTGGTAACCAATAAATTAATAACTTATTTAATTAAGTCTTAAAAGTACACTTTAATATTAGGTTTCATGGTAATTTTCATACCCTAATTTAATACTTTTAACCCCTTAGTTTAAAATCAAGCAATTTTGGCTTTAACCATTATCTTAACGTTGATTTAAATAATTTTTTTTATTAATGACATAATTATCCTTGATTCTTTGATTTAAGTAGTTAATTTAAATAAAAAATTATGTAAATTTTGACAAAGTTAACATTTAAACTAGCTCTTTTTAGTTTTTAAATATTAGTATAACCACTAAATCAATGATCTAATCAATAATTATTACAAAAAATTTACATATATAAATATTTCACATAATATTTATTTATTATTTCTCATATTCTCAACAAAAATTTAGTATTTTGAATAAAAGTAAAATAAATTGAATGATTTATAAAATAAAAAGTAAAATATATAAAAAAAAATCACAACTAATAATTCAAAAATGTTAAAATATAAATAAAGAATAAATTAAATAATTTTTAATAATATTAAAAATTAATTAAATAAAATATAAATTTTAATAATGTTAAAATAGAATCAATTATTGATCAATTGATTCACATGACTGAATCTATATTAAAAAAATTAAAAATATTTATTATATACAAATTTTAAATTTATAAAATTTTATTTAATTAATTTTAAAAATTACAATTAAACCTTAAATATTATGTTTTACAAAATTATTTAATTAGTTTGTTTATATTCAATATGTTTTTGAAAATTACGGATACGATACTCACTACTAAGTTTATATATTTTGGTCTCAATACTATTAGTTTGAAGCTTCTAAACGTGGTTTTGAAGGTCAAAGCTTGCTTTACTTACTATGAATTTTCTCCCATGCTAGTGATCATTCCAAGTTCCAACTATCAGGTTATGCTATCTTTCTAGCAACTCTCTCCGGCTTCTCCAGCATCTATTAGTTGTCAATCCAACTATTACTTTTTGATGGAGCTTAGTTTTAATGTTTTTATTTTTTTTGCAAGAAAATTAATTGTTTTTTTTTATTTGTAGAAGTTGAAAGCTTAGATTAATCAATTAACATTAGATGTTATTAGTTACTACTCACTTAATAACTTTTTGTAGAACATAAGATGAATCAGTCCAACTATTGATTCATTTGATATTATCTTTCTAATTATGTGTATAAGATTTTACATAAATTGGACATTTATTAATATATTTTCTACTAATGAACATTGACTTTAGATTAAAAAAATGTTTAAATATGTTTTAGTACTTTAAATATTAGTGATTTTTATTTTGGATTCCTATTAATTTTGTTTGTTATTTTTAGTTCCAAATATGTTAAAAGTGTTCATTTAGGTCGTTTTCTGAGACTCTGTTGTATGATGATGCTTTCGTTAGTGTGAAATGTCAGCACGTAAGTTATACAACTAAGTGTGTTTTAACATTAGACTTAAAACAAAATTGTCTAGCTTTCAATATTTTCTCTTTAACTGTGAATACCAGTAATAAGAATGACTCTATCTTTTTTTCTCAAAGAGTTTGTTTAAATATCTTGTGATAATCACGTTTTGAATCTAATGTTCTATTTGTTAATAGTTTAATGTTATTGGATTTATGTAAATTAAATTGTTATTTTTTAAGTTTGATATATTAAAACTTTTATTATACTCTTTTATGTTTAGATCCTAATATAAACCTAACTATTTCTTACATAATCTTGAATAAAAATGTGATTATGCTGTAAATTTAGACTGGCATACGTACCTAAATTTTAAACCTAATGGATTGCGGAAATCCCTCTCCACTCTCCAGTTGCATGATATTGTGGCTGATGATGTAAGGGCTTGATTCCCCTCCTTAATAAAAACATCATCCTTTTTCCAAAAAAAAAAATCTAGATTTATGGTGATTTGGTTGTTTCTTACAATTGTGCAAAGCTCAGTGTCGGACACATTTTTCCAATTAGGTAATTAAATTTAATTAAGATAATTATGTGATTAGTAAAAAAAAATAGAAATTAAAAAAGTGAAACGTTATATTTAACTATAGGGATGACAATGGGTAAGGTATGGGTAGGGTACTATAGTATCCGTCCCCATACCCGTATTTAAAAAAGTACTCGTTCTCGGCCCCATACCTGTGCGGGTAACAATTTCAATCCTCATTCACATACCCTGGGTACCTATATACTCATACCCGCAACCCGCACTTTCCATATATATAAAATTAAAAATTATAAAAAAAAAAAATTAGGGGATGTATTGAATTAGGATTATTTAAGATTTGAATGAATTTTTATTTGTTTTTGTAAAAATGTCTTGGGGTATTCAATCAAAATTGTTAAATGATAAAAAATAATCTAACAGTATTCAATCAAGATTTTTTTTCAAAGGGCAACGAAATCTTGTAGTATTCGATTGGACTTTTTTTTTTTAATTGGATTTTGGTAGATTTTATGAACTTTCTAATTGATCATATAAATAACAAAACCAACAATGTAGTCCAATGTCTCATTCATTTTAAGTTCATAAATTTTTAATGAAATGAAAATTTTCATAAGAGAAGTAGATTTGAGTCTAGAGGAAGTTTTAACTCGGGGCAAACAATCAAGTTAAAATTTTAAAAGACCTTTTTAAACTATTGCAGTCAATTTTGAAAAAATATACAATTTAACATAAGAAACAAAGAGCAATATTTTGGATGTTATAAAACATAAACAACTTTGGATATTCTTCAAGTTAGGCAGATGATTAATGTTTTGATCATCATGTATTTTTTGTTGAATTATGATTTATATTTTGATGACATTATTAATTTTATGAGTTAAATGAAACATTTTATATTTTTGACTAATATTTTGTTATTATTTTTCACTATTACTTTATGAAAATTTGTGAAAAATATATCTCAAAATGCATTAATGGCTTGTAACTTTAATTTTGAATTCATATACATTATTAGTAGGTGAGATGGTTCAGCTTATGATAATTTGTGATTAATCTGTGTTCAATAATATTTCCAAGCACACTCTTGTTGGCTTGTGTTTAGTAGTTTTGAATGTTTTTTTTTATCTAGAAATCCATACAGTCTTTTCAAATCTTATTTTTTAAATATGTGAAATCCTTTCAAATTCTATATTCTAAATCCATTAAATCCAAATTATAAAATCCTAATTACAAAAGTCTTCTTAAAAATATCAGTTTTTAGTTTCCTACAAAATCTTAAGAATCTTAAGACTTTTTTATGCCAAAAAAAATCTTTTAAAATCCTAATTCAATACATCCTTATATAATATTAAAATCAAACGAATATTAATTTATATAAATAAATAACATTACAAAAATAATCATTCAACGTAAATCTAAACAAAAACTCTAATTAAACGAGAAAAACTAATATATTTTTAAAACTAATTAGTTTATAATTATATATTAAAGATAAAACACGAATAGATATAATATTTTAACTTCATCATCCGAATTAATTTCTCCATATTTTGCAAATGTTTATTTTCATAGTTTCTTGAACTACTAATACAAATAAAAATTAAATCATAATAGAATATCAAAATTAACATATAAAAAAAATAACTAAAATAATAAATAGATAATTAAATATTTTTAATTGAATAATTTAAATAATAAAATTATATTATATTAATTAATATGTATATACATAAGTTGTGGGTGAGTATTATAATACCTGTACCCGCACTCATCCCCGTGAGATTTTGTGGGTAAATACCCGCCCATCTCCATTCTCAAATATGCAAGTTATTATCCTATTCATATATGGATATTTTTGCGGGTCTGGATCTATATTGTCATCCTTATTTAACTGACAATAAATTTAATTTAATAGAACAAATGTTCTACTTAAAAACTAGAATACCAAATTCATAAATTTATACAAGTAGAACCAGAAGGGTAATTAAGCCGATTTTAAATCATGACCTCCTCCTTGTGCATTTTGCTAAACGGCAAAATGTGAAGCAAAATTAACTAGCAGCAAAAAAATGGTGGGGTCATCCAGCTGCTCTAGATTAGTCCCGAATCATATTGACAATTTGACGTATTCTCCCAAATAAATTTAATACTTCATTTATTGAACATTCCTTTAATGTCTTCGTTCTAGAAAATGAATCTTACTTTACAAATTTTGCCACTCAATTTTTTTCCATGTATTTTATTATGACATCTTTAATTTTCATGTATTTTTATCGTTGTTTTTTGGTATATTTTACTGTGACATGTATTTTTTTTTTTTGTGAAATTACGATGTCATGTTAATAATATTCGTGTTTTTTTTTTCTTGAAGGTCAATGATGCTCGTGTTGATAATAAAATTATGCTATTATGCAAGAATTAATGATAAAATATTGAAAAATGAGTAACAAAAATCATAAAATAATTATAATTGAGTGATGAAATGCTTAATTAAGCTTAATTTGTTTTATTAAATTTAAATATGTTTTCCGTCGTCATTGTGAAAGTTTACATTTTTTTTATTTTAGTCTTGTAAATTATTTGATTCATTTTTAGTTCTATAAATTTGCGTTATTTTATTTTTATTTCCTGTAAATTTTTTTGAACATTTTCAATTCCTGTAAATCTGCCATTTTGTAAGTTTGGTCCCTATAAATTTATGACTTTATATTTTGGTTCCTGTAAATTACAGGCTAAATATATATATATAAAGCAAAATTAAAAAAACCACAAACTTACAATAATAAAAAATATATTTAAATCTTTTTTATTATTATAAGAACAACAGCGAGATAAATAAGATGGTGTCGGGTGAGGTGGTCCAATGAAATGTCAACAAGGAAAATGGATAACAAGAAAGAAAAATGGCTAAAAGCCACACATAAGCATCACATCAAATCAAGATTCCACGATTACGAAGAATCGGCAAATGTCCATAGACCGGACATTTTGCCTCCACCACCTATATTATTATTATCCTCCGCCATGCTCCAACCAAAATAACAATATTTTCCATTTTTCATCATAACGATCCAAGAATTAAAAATAAAAAATAACAAGAATCAAAGAACCGTTTCTATTTTTAAACTAGTATCGTTATTTTTATTTTTATTTTTTTGTCGATCGTTGAAGTCCGATGGTAGCATGCGTCGACATGGCATTCTCGGCGGACATGACTGCAGCGTATCAGTGTTTCTTCAGGCCCCCTCCGTCATTGGGCCTGGGCCTGGGCCTGGGCTTGGGCTTGGAGTTTCAGAGGAAAGGAAGAAAGCTCCGTCGACACTTCAACTTGGTCATCAGCGCCCAACTTTCCAACTCCTTTTCCCTGAGCTTCGGACTCGACTCTCAGGTTTCTTTCTGTTTTCTTTTTTATGTAACTTTTTGCTTTCTTTAGTTTATGATGTGTGTGTGTTAATATTTCAAGTTGCAACTTTTTTTTTTCTTTAAAAGTTTCTTTCACTGTATGCACACACTCGATTGAGCAATTCTTACGTGAGCACAGTAATTTGGTAATGGTTATAAAAAAGTAAGAGAAGTGCCAGCGATAGTCTATCTTACGCATTCCTTTAGAGACTCTTGTGTTGAAATTTTGATTGCAATCAGTTAAATTAATCGAATAATGAATCCTTAAATGATATATGAATATATCGGATTGATGATTTTCTATAAAAGAGTGTCACAGAGACACTCCTCCAAACTTAATTATAGAAACCATGAGAACAATGAGGTGGGTTTATGAAATTATTTTAATGCCATTTTGAATTTTTTATTATTAGTTGTGCCTGGGAGGCACAATACTTTATCGGGATAAGTTTATTTTTTGGTTAGATTAAGATGCTCAGTGGGTTAGATTTTATATATAAAAATATTGTGTTTGATGCGAAAGTGTGTGTGAAGGTAGATGATACTTTCTCCTAGTTGGGGAGTTTAAATTGTACTATTTTTATTATTATTATTAATTGTTGTCTGGTGTGATATTAGCTAAGAAATCGTTCTGGTTTGTGTGGACATGTTTTGGAATGTGAGTTTTTGCACAATCAGTGATCATGTGGAGGATAAGATGAGAAGCTTTTATCTGGAGCCCGTTTTTACTTGGACATTATTGGCTCAATTGTAATAGAGAGTCTGTTTGTTTTAAGTTTTAATTGAATTGATTTTGGAATAATTGATATTAGAAGAAATCATTTGGAAAGAATTGGGGTTAAAAAACTGATTTTGTTTTTGGAAACGATATTTTAAAGCTGAGTTTAAAAGAATTGATTTTGTTTGGATAAAGTTTTTCATACATATTTTTAGGAAAAGAAAATAAAGAAAAATGAAATAAGTTTCTTCGAAAACTAAAAGTGTAAGTGAAAAATCAGATTTTGGAGAAGTTAATACAATAGAGATTTTACCAATTAGATTATACATTAGCTAGCTTATCTTATGAAAAAACCTATTTCATTTTTTTTATATTTTCTTTTCTATAAGTATTTATGGAATAGTTTATCCAAAAACATACCCAACATATAAGTGTGTTACGTGGGTTTAATACCTATAGTCAATCCTTTTCAACAAGAAAGTTAATTTTTATTTTTTATTTCTCCGAAAGTCAACTCTACTCACGCAGGGTTGATTTTTGATACTCAGAATCTAAAACAAACACTTCAATTTACTGTTTAGCTCCATTTTATACAAACACGCTATAATCCGTTACTGAAATTTGTTTAGTGCATGTTGAACAATTTGCCTCAAAATGACGGAAAATTTTTCTTGCTCATTTTATCATTGTTATTGCAATGTGGTTTCTTGTTCATCCAATATCGCAGGTGAACTCTTCACTCATAGAGTCATAGTAGTATGAAGTAAGAAATGCACATAAGGAAATCATATTTCCTTCTCTCTGGATCTTGCAAATTCCTAACATGTTTCATCTCTGTGTGATTTGGTTGCTTTTGTCATTCTTTTATTTCCTTTGATTTTGAATGTGCACTTGGCCAATCCTAAAAGAATGAAACCATTTGCTTTATTATCTTAGTTTGCAATATGAACAAATGGGTGTTGCTGAGTACATCTAAAGCCTGGAATATCAAATTTTCAACTTCAGTGAATTTATTTTCTTAATTTTGCATGTGTGGTTAGCATATTATTGTTAGTGTCTTCATGATCTGGTTCTTCGTTTCTCTTTTGTTTAATTTTCAGTTTATATGCATCAATGATTTAACTCCTGTAATTCATGTCATGGTCTGACATCCATCTTAATTTGTTTTTGATACTTTTCTTTTTAGAACTTGAATTCCTTCCAGCCCAATGATCCATCACAGTTGTCTTGGATGGGTCCAGTTCCAGGCGATATTGCTGAGGTTGAGGCATTTTGTAGGATCTTTAGGAATTCAGAAAGGCTTCATTCTGCACTAATGGATGCATTATGTAACCCATTGACTGGTGAATGTAGTGTCTCATATGAGGTTCCATCAGATGAGAAACCTCAACTAGAAGATAAAATAGTTTCTGTCCTTGGATGCATGATATCCCTTGTGAACAAAGGAAGAGTGGATGTTCTTTCTGGAAGATCCTCAATTATGAATTCCTTTCGTGCTGCAGAGGTTAGCACAACAGAAGAGGATAAGCTCCCCCCACTTGCCCTTTTTAGGAGTGAGATGAAAAGGTGTGCTGAGAGCTTGCATGTTGCTCTTGAAAACTATTTGATACCCGATGACGATCGAAGCTTAAATGTATGGAGGAAACTTCAAAGACTGAAGAATGTCTGCTATGATTCTGGTTTTCCCCGCAGGGAGGGCTGTCCTTGTTACACACTATTTGCAAACTGGAGTCCTGTATACTTATCTGCTTCTAAAGATGACTCGGAGTCCAAAGACACAGATCCAGCCTTCTGGATTGGTGGTCAGGTAACAGAAGAAGGCATAAATTGGTTACTGGATAGAGGATATAAAACCATTATAGATCTCAGAGCAGAGACTGTAAAAGATAACTTCTGTCAAGCGGCCCTGCAAGATGCTATTTCATCTGGAAGAATTGAATTGGTAAAAATCCCAGTTGAAGTTAGGACTGCACCTACAATGGAACAGGTTGTGAAGTTTGCATCTTATGTTTCAGATTGCAGCAAAGGGCCTATCTATCTTCACAGCAAGGAAGGAGTTTTGAGAACATCTGCCATGGTCTCCCGGTGGAGGCAGTTCATGACTCGATCTTCATCACAGATTGTTGCTAATCCTCCAGTTAACCCCTATGACATGTTATCTCGTCATACAAATGGATCTGCAAAACTTAGGGACTCTTCAATGACTGCAGAGAGATCTTTTCTGGAAAAGGATATCAATTCATTGCAAGAGAGTTTGGACTCAACACATAGTTCTGTTGTAACATTTGACAAAAGTGCCTCCCAAAAGAAGTATAATGGTAAAGCACAAGGTACTACAGCCTTGAGTGAAGTTTCTACTGATAATAGGGAATTATCAGAAGCCACTGCTGCTAATGAAGAAGGATCTTTTCCAAGCTACTTCAGCAAAATTAACCCTTTAAAAGCTCAAGTTCCTCCTTGTGATATCTTTTGCAAAAGAGAGATGTCAAAATTTCTGGGAAGCCGGAAGATCTCACCACCCTCTTATGTCAATTATCAGAGTAGAAGGTTGGAAAGCACTTTGTCACCAAGGATTAGTGATAATCACATGCCTAAAATCGTAGGTCCAGAAAATTCAAATGGATCAGCCCACGTGGATCATCTATCTAGAGAGTCCCAGATTACAGTTAGTGACAATTGGAAGGTAGTGAATAGGAGTACCTCTAGTTCTGTTAGGACAACAGTAAATCGATTTGGTGAACAGGAAATGCATTACATGACTAATGACAATGCTTCCAACATTGTGAAGGATGATTTTGATAATGTCACAACTAACTCTCAAAGGATTGAAGATCATATGGTTAAGGATAGGTTAGCCTTAAATGATGACGAGTTGGGATCCATTGAAGGAGATATGTGTGCTTCTTCAACAGGAGTTGTAAGAGTGCAATCAAGAAAGAAAGCTGAGATGTTCCTAGTTCGAACAGATGGATTTTCTTGTACCAGAGAAAAAGTGACTGAATCTTCTTTGGCTTTCACTCATCCTAGCACCCAGCAGCAGATGCTTATGTGGAAGTCTATGCCAAAGAATGTGTTATTGTTGAAAAAGCTGGGGGAAGAACTAATGGAAGAAGCAAAAATGGTAATGATTTTCTTAGACTCCAAAAACCATGAAAGTGGTTCAAAGAAATGGTCTTCTTTGGTATTTATTATGGTCTTCTTAGGAACAATATATTTGCACAAAGATTTAGCATTGAACATGACAAACATTGGCTTTGTTTTCTCTTAGAAAGTGGGTAGTTGTATCTTTGATTAGCTTTATATGATCTCTCCCATTAATCTAAAGAACCATAGTTGTTGGATTGTGGTTGAGCTGAGCTTTTAGTAAGAGGCTTGGCCTTGGTTAGTCTCGTGTAGTAAATAAATTGAGCTTGAGATAGGGATGAAACCTATTTAATAGACTATCCTACCTTGAGAATTACTCCTTGGCTTGACTATTTAATATTCATATTATAAAAAATATAAAAATATTTATGGTTATAATTGTTTTATTATTTTATACATAATTTTATATCTATTATATAAATGTTTTTCATATTATTTGCAATTATATAATTATATAACAGATATGTATGGAATTTTTGTATAGGTTCTCAATAAAAGGTTGTATTATATAAGATTTTATTTAAGGCTTAGTCTCGCTTAAGGTTGAGTTCATTTGTATATGTGCTCATTATGATAACCAATTATTTATGATTGATAGATTTTTGTTATTTATTTTAATCACTCAAGCTTCAGATATTTTGAATTTCTTGATAAAAGAATGATTAAAGGTAATTATAAAACCCAAAGCTATAACATTTTGTTTTTCCCTTTATTGGGTTCAATTTCTAAGGATTTTTCAAATACGGAAAATTGGAGAGGTGAAAAATATTGGTTAAGTAAAAGTGTTGCATGCACAACATTTTGATGTAAAATATAGAAAATAGGTTACTGAAAAATTTCTGCTCAGCAAATGTTTTGGGATGGTTGGATCTAGATTTTCAATAATAAGAATGGACCAGAAAGGAGATTAAATCTACTTCTTTGAAAGGTATTCAAGGCTGGAGTAGTTTTGAGCTTTGAATGGTATTTAAGAGCATTGGTCCGTTTTTCATTCGTATGGTAATTGTGAGTATTTATTATGAACTTTTGTAAATAATTTTACTACATCCATTCTCAATACAGTTTCTATATCTAATCTGCAGGTTGCTTCTTTTCTTTATCACCAAGAGAAAATGAATGTTCTTGTGGAACCTGATGTGCATGACATATTTGCTAGAATTCCTGGCTTTGGATTTGTTCACACCTTCTATAGTCAAGATACGAGGTACTGGAGTTTGTAAATTTATATGAATAGCTTCAGAGCAGTTTTTTCTGTTCCTAAAAAAGCCTTGCTTTCATTCAGTGATTGTTTAACATATCAAGTGTCTTTGATTCAGTGATCTACATGAGAAAGTAGATTTTGTGGCGTGCTTGGGAGGAGATGGCGTTATACTGCATGCGTCAAATCTATTCAGTGGTGCTGTTCCTCCCATTGTGTCATTTAACCTTGGCTCCCTTGGTTTTCTGACTTCTCATGATGTAAGCTTTCCAAAATCATAATTTATTTTACTTTACTATAAAACAATATAGATAGCTTTATTTCATGTGTTTGACTCCTGTTCTGGTCTGTCTGCAGTTTGAAGATTACAAGCAAGACTTAAGACAAGTCATCCGTGGAAATAATACACGAGATGGTGTGTATATTACTCTTAGAATGCGTCTCCGATGTGAAATTTTTCGTAGAGGTAAAGCATTGCCAGGGAAAGTATTTGACATCCTCAATGAGGTTGTTGTTGATCGGGGTTCTAATCCATACCTTTCAAAGGTTGAATGCTATGAACATGATCGACTTATAACCAAAGTGAGTTTTAGTGTCTTTATCATGTGCCCTCTTGGTATCTGCAATTTTTATATTCTGAGAACAGTCAATAATTCAATATTTGAAATTTCATATCTCAAAACACCCTTTTGAAGCAGTGGCATACCTTCTGTATAACGAGTGTCATGTCTTTCAGGTACAAGGCGATGGAGTCATTGTTGCCACCCCTACAGGAAGTACTGCCTATTCTACAGCTGCCGGAGGTTCAATGGTAAGCTTGTGTTAGAGTTTGACCTGAAATTCTTGCCTTTGACCTAAGCTTCTCTCATGCTTTCTATGTACAAGAGAGGTAGACGTTGAATATTGTGTTGAGGTGTCTTCCATATTTTAAAGCACTGCACTATAGGTAGAAACTTAAAAGATAACTGGATGAGATTCTTTATAATGTAACAAGGAGGTAGTGATATTGTTTAAGTTGAAATCTTTTCTTCCCTTTTGTGAAATAAGTAGCTATTTCAAGTCTCCTTTTATTCCTTGCTTCCCTGAAAATAAGGTTCCATGTGATGTCATCAGTACTTATATTCACCTTATCCCTTAAAGGAAATATACTTTATTTTATGCTTCCAATTGTAGCTTAGCTTCTAGCATATGTAAACTAAAAATAGTGAATATATGTAGAAAGAGTAAACAATCTTTAGATATCATAAACTAAACACCTGTTCCTCTTCAAGACAGTGGATAAATAACTATTGTCAAAGTTTGAATTAGTATAAAAACACCAAGTCATCTTTTATGATTTTCTGTGGTAGAACTTCTCAAATATAATTTATGTACTTCTTCTAATGGCATGGTGTCTGTGCACTGGTACAATAAATGGAAATGTTTGTTTTTCATAGTTTATACTAGAATTCATAATTGCTTTCCTTGATGTTTTATCTAATGTCTAAAGAATACTGCAGGTCCATCCAAATGTTCCTGGCATATTGTTTACCCCAATCTGTCCACATTCACTCTCATTTAGGCCAGTTATACTTCCAGATTCTGCTCAACTAGAATTAAAGGTAAAGTTAATCATTCTCTGTCTCTTAAAAGAATCATACTGGAGGTTACTATTTCATGTCTTATGATGCATCTCCTATGCCAAATGTTCTCCCTTTCCAAGCTATGTTAAGTTGCATCTCCAGCATGTGCTAGAAAAAAGATACATGATGAGTTACGAGTTACATTCTTACACTGTTTACTAATAACAGATTCCGGAAGATGCAAGAAGTAATGCCTGGGTTTCATTTGATGGGAAGAGAAGGCAGCAACTCTCGAGAGGTGATTCTGTCCGAATATCTATGAGCCAGCATCCCCTTCCAACTGTTAACAAGTTTGACCAAACGGGTGATTGGTTCCACAGCTTGATTCGCTGCCTAAATTGGAATGAGAGGCTTGATCAAAAGGCTCTGTGAAGCATGTGAAAGTGAAGAAAAGATATCCATTACCCAATTGTGAGGACAGGACAGGGCTTGCATAATTACTGTATAGCTTGTACATTGAGATTACACAACTTAGATATATAGCAGATACCTCTTATTGCATTGGCTACCATTGTGAAGATAGGGTTTGCCAATGTTTTTCCAACATGTCATAATGGCAAGATGCTGTTGTATAACATTTATAAAAAAGTAGTAAATTTTTGTATCTTAGAAGCAGCTATTTGTTCCATCTGAAAAATTCATCTCTGTTTGCTAAACTTCTTTGTCTTCTTGTCATGCAACAATGTGGGAAGTAGAAACTGCAATTCTCTCACTTATTTGTCAACTGGCTGAGTTACAAAATCTAGCTAAGTAATTGCCATTTCCTTGCCAGGATTTTAAGATTTATTAGCGTTTGGCTATTTGGTGATTTTCTGTGATATGTATTAGTCTACTTAAAATGCTTGAGAGTATAATTTGGTCCAATCATAAGCCAACAAATGTGACTAATGAGACTTCACCAAAAGAAAAGCAAAGTATGTGAATCTACAAAATTGAAAAAGAAAGAAAAATGCTACAATTTGTTATTTCATCCCTTTATAATAAATATGGGGTTTAATATTCATGTACCAAAAAAGTAAATAATTTTATGTCAGTTTAAATAATTTTTAAAATAATTTTATAAAAGCCAACTGATTTACCATAATATTGTGATTAACTGACTGTAAAATTATTTTACACCACCATCATACATCACCTTTCTTCTTTTAATTATATATATACATACTTTAAATAAAAATTAGAAATGTTTACAAATCTATAACTAAGCATATTTTCTCTACTTTAATATTTTTATTCTTTCAAATTTTTATATTTATCTTCGTATAAAATGGCTATTTATCTAGCTTAACTGAAACACACCGTTTCATTTAACTTACCGAGCCTCAACCTTTTTGTTCCTTCTTTCTCCCCCTTTGCAGACACTAATTTCTGGCAACAAATTGAGACACCAAACAAGCAGGGATGGTAATGGGTACGATACTATAGTACCCGTCTCTATATCCGTATTTAAAAAAAATACCTGTCCCTGGCCCCATACCCGAGTGAGTAACAATTT
Organism: Amphicarpaea edgeworthii; assembly: GCA_014843725.1. Classification (NCBI taxonomy): domain Eukaryota; kingdom Viridiplantae; phylum Streptophyta; class Magnoliopsida; order Fabales; family Fabaceae; genus Amphicarpaea; species Amphicarpaea edgeworthii. The sequence continues at coordinate 19,502,430 of CM026321.1, forward strand.
CAATACTCATTTCTATACCTTCTAAGTATCTATATATCCATATTTGCACACCCACACTTTCCATATATATAAAATTGAAAATCATAAACAAAATTCATATATAATATTAAAATCAAACAAAACATTGATTTATCACAACTTAGGTTATAAATAAATAACATTAAAAAATAATCATTCAACATAAAAATTATAAATGTTCTAATTTAAACAAAACCTCTAATTAGACAAGAAAAACTAATATATTTTTAAAACTAATTAGTTTATAATTATGTATTAAAAATTAAAAATAAAACACAAATAGATATAATAATATGACTTCATTATTCAAATCAATTTCTTCATATTTTACAAATTTATATCTCCATAGTTTTTATATTACTTTGAACCACTAATACAAATAAAAATTAAAACATGATAGAATATCAAAATTATCATATAAAAAGAATAATTAAAATAACAAATAGATAATTAAATAATTTAAATAATAAAATTATAATTATATTAATTAATATGTATATATAAGGTAAGGTGCGAGGCGGATACTATAGTACTCGTACCCATCTTATGAGATTTTGTAAGTAATTACCTACCTCATCCTCATTCTCAATGTGTAAGTTATTACCTTACTCTACTCGCGTATGAATATTTTTGCAGATAATCATACTATCTACTCCATGACTCATTCAAAGGGTGTGCTTTGATGAGAATATATCTCAGCCGCTTATTTTAATCCTACAGTGCATGTTGCTTAAATTAGACAGACACTCTCCAATTCTTTTTCCAAAACTGAGAGGATCCGTGTCCCCATCGCCTCTGCGCAACACACACAGACACCACCAAGCCCTAAAATCGCCACCGCCGCCGCCGTCGTCATGTAAGTGCACACTAACTCGCCACTGTTTCCGAGCTAATGAAAGTTTATCACTGTGCGTATTATATACTAGTTAGTTATTAGTCTCATAGCACAAGCGTTGCGCTGTTCATTACTTTGGTTGCTCTTTTGCTCTGTCTACGTAGGAGATTTTAAAATTCTTTTCAATTGTTTGTATTTTTTTATTTTTCTATTTTTACTATGCTATGTTTCTGCACTTCCTGATTTCTGTATCCAAGTGCCACTCATTCATCTCTCTTTAAATAACAAATGAAAAAATCTCACACTGAATGAGAGAACTAATGTGCACCATTGTCATTGTGCAGGTCGAGGATATGCGTGAAGAGTCTCCCGAAAGACGTCGCCGAGGACGAACTACGCGAATTCTTCTCCCGGAAGGGAGGATTAGTCACCGACGCCAAGCTTATGCGTACAAAGTACTATACTACTCTTTCATCAAAGCATAATATCTCTCTAGAGTATAGAATTTGTGAAATTATAGCTGTTTTCTGTTTGGTTTTGGCTTGCTTGTTAATTCAGAGATGGTAAGAGTCGCCAATTTGCGTTTATCGGATATCGAACTGAAGATGAAGCTCGGGAAGCCATTCGATATTTCAACAATAATTTCCTTCGCACATCTAAGATTGTTTGTGAGGTCTGTTATTGAAATTGAAATCCATGCCATGAGACTTATTTTACAATAATGATGATCTTCTCATTAACTGAGCAGGTGGCTAGAAAACATGGGGATGAAAATCTTCCTCGTCCGTGGAGTCGACATTCGAAGAAGAAAAATGATGATAAAGTGACTGCCCTGGCTGTGGAGAAACGTGCTAGAGCTAAGGGACAAGGAGAGAATTCGAAGGGGGGTGTTGGTGTTGATGTTGATGACCCGCAGCTTCAGGATTTTCTTCAGGTCATGCAGCCTCGGGTTAAGTCTAAAATGTGGGCAAATGATACGATTGCGACCAACAAACAAGCAGTGCCAAACGATGATGACGAAGGGGCATCGGATGCAACTGATCCGAGTGGCTCATTAGAAGATGGATTCCCGGAGAATTCTGAACCCAACAAGTCAAGTGAGCCTGAACGTGATGAAGTCATTTCTGATATGGATTATTTCAAGAGTAAGGTGACAAAAGAGTGGTCTGATTCTGAAAGTGGTGAAGATGACGATGATGACAATGATAGAGATGATCATAGTGATGCTTCTAAAGGTGAAAAGAATTGTGATCCAAGAAATGGTGCTCGAGAGGTAGACCTAGAGGGCAAAGAAGATACTAGTGGAGAGGATGTTACCCATGGAAAGACTAAAGTGAATGTGACCGAGCAAGGGGTGCAATTATCAAAATCAGAAGACAAGAAAGGCGTTTTTGATTCCTGTCGGTTGTTTGTCCGTAATCTGCCGTATACAACCACGTAATATATATATATATATTCCCTTTTTTCTTGAATTCTCTTGTGGATGCATGTGTGATATTATTTTGGCAACTTTTTCAATTACATTGTTTTCCAAAGAATGTCCCAATTAAGCAAGTTGAATTACTGCAATACCTATATCTATAGGTGCCTTTTATTTTCACTTGAACTTAATACTGTTTTTATTTCTAGTTGGTTTGAATCATTCCATTGTTTTCTTACAGTGAGGAGGAACTGGAAGAACATTTCAGTCGGTTTGGAAGTATCTCACAAGTTCATATAGTTGTTAATAAAGATACAAAACGATCCAAAGGAATAGCATATATTCTTTACACAGCTCCAGATATGGCAACCAGGTAACAATTTGGGTTCCTAGAAGTTGTTGTCTTGCCTTTTTTATGTTTATTTTTTATATTTTATCAACTGTTGTTTTGTTGCAAGTCTTAATCTATTAGTTCGGGGTTGGTCATTTGATGTTGTAGGGTATTCTTTTAAAGTGTCAAGTTAACCCATTTCATTTTAGAATGAATCTCCAGTTTGACAATGATCTTTGGATCATTTTACTCCTTAGACTTCCCTATTGCCACTTCCTTCTAGAGTTGGTTCTTTGGTGGTTTTGGTTAATTTTAGGTTTGTCTTCTCAGTTTGGAACAATTTCTTCTGTTTAACTTTAGTAGATTTGGCAGAACTGAGGAGGGAAAGACTTTACTATGATGTGTCTGTATGCTTCTTTTTTCTTGTTTAAAGGTATTGCTTAAAATAAAATAACCCTTGTTCTTTTAAATAATACCTTTTTAACTAAAAATAGTATTTTCTTTTTACACTTTAATACTCCAAATCTTGATTTTGCATTAAGACTATGAAGTCAAAATAATATATATTGCTTGGTCAGTTTAGTTGCTCAGAAGATCTGAAAGATTTCTCAGAACCTCTTGGAATTTGAGTTAGAGGTTTTCTGCAATAAATCAATTGTAGGTTGGTAGTGTATAATCCCCTGCCATCAGAAATGTAGCTACAACAATAAACTCCAGAAAGCTGCTACCTCGTCTTATACTAATATTATTTCAAAGCTTCAGCTGGTACTTGTCATCTGCTGACAATGTGTTAGTAAAATTGTTTTGCTGATGATTTAATGACAGTATGATAATTGGTTATCAGGGCTCAAGAAGAGTTAGACAATTCAACCTTTCAAGGAAGATTATTGCATGTAATGCCAGCCTTACAAAGTCATTCAGATAAAAAAGGGTAAGTAAAACATAAATATTGAACTATGAACAGTGTTAAAATTCTGACATCATTCTTTTTGAATTATCACAATAGTTTATGGTTTGCATTTTGCTTGTAGGAACGATGTTTTGAAGGACCAAAGCTCTAAAACCCTCAAACAACAAAGAGAGGAAAAAAGGAAAGCAAATGAAGCTAGCGGAGATACTAGAGCATGGAATAGTCTGTTCATGCGCCCTGATACAGTATGTTTCTTGAAACTTGATCAATTCCAAACCATGATTCTAGCATTTCAGCTTTTGTTGAATAGCTGAGTACACAACAGTAAATTAAAATTCTGAATTATGCTTTACATTATCTTTATTTTTCAAAGAAAACAACTTTTTCTATTAGTTTTCAGTTTTCACCATCATTGTTCTGTCCCTTGTGTGTCTGCTGCTCTAGTTCAGAAACCATTGGTCACTTGTTCCTACACTGCTAGCAATAATTTTCTCATAGGATAAGTTTTTTGAAGGGTTCTTGGTGAGCGTGGGTTTCTCCTCCTCACACTCGGGAACAGTTTCTACTTATTAGGTTTCAAGGATTTGACAAATAACCTTGTGGCCATATGCAATCTTACCAATTACCAATTCACTGATTGGAGAGGATTTCTCTCATTTTAAGGATTTCCTATCTACCCCTTAACATAGGGTGGGTTGTTATTATAGCCTCACAATAGTGTTCAGCTAATGGTTATTTCAATGGAGTTGTTATTTCTAACATCCACAGAGTTTAGGTGTTTAAAATAACTTTTTGTCGACTGGTATTCTTTGTTTTGAAAAATTACCTTTCCTCCTTAAAGTTGTAAATTTTCTCATTGTAATAAGTTCCATTTCTATAAAAAAAATCATTCTGGGTTATATAAGTATCATTTCTTATTTTGGATGCATGGGTAGCCGGGGAAATTGCAATGCTGACGTTTTCTCATTCTCTGATGCATTCATAATTTCATGTTATCTTAACAATAGAATCTTTTTTCTCATATCATTTTCTTTATCTTTCTGCCTTTGATGGGTGCAAAGAAGAACTTGTTTCTTGTAATGGAATTAACATTACTGTTGGTTTTTCTTCCTAAAATGTTTCTCAAAAAGGCTCACTTTTTTGCTTTCTGGTTGTGCGTCTCCTTGTATATATTTTAATCATGTTTCAATGTTAATAGGTTGTGGAAAACATTGCTCGGAAATATGGTGTTAATAAAAGTGATTTTCTTGATCGAGAGGCTGATGATCTTGCTGTACGTATTGCTCTGGGAGAGACTCAAGTGATTTCAGACACAAAAAAGGCATTTAAAAATGCTGGAGTGAATATGGAGGCTTTGGAGGAACTTGCTAATAATAAAACAGATGGAATAAAAAGAAGTAATCATGTGCTTTTAGTGAAGAACTTGCCATATGGTTCTACAGAAAATGAACTTTCAAAGATGTTTGGGAAATTTGGTAGTTTGGATAAAATAATTCTCCCTCCAACAAAGACATTGGCACTGGTATACTTTTTCATCCTTTCTCAATTTTTTTATGTTTGTGTCATGCCTTTGCAGTTTATATGGGATATTTGCTAGCTTATCCTATGTATTTGTTTTTTAGCCTTTATCAATTTGTTTGAACAACAAATTTTCATCTTCAATATTACTAGTTAATAAAGACCATAATTTTTAACCTATTTATCAAACCTAACGCATGGAGAGTTAGTATAAGCTATATGTGTAGAAATGCTACCTAGGAGGACATAAATTTAGAATCAATTAGCTATTAAATGATTGGAAAAATTGTATCGACTTTATAACTTTTCTTTATCCAAACTTAATAATTTCTTTGTTATCTTTTTCATAAACTCTTGTAACTTTGAATGTTTTCTTTATAACTTTCTTTATCCAAATTTTTTTGCTTACTTTTCTTACTTAGTGGATTGGTGAATTCAGCAGTGAGGTACTGGAAAAGTTATTACTGTCACTGACACGGTTAAATGTTTAATGATATTTATGTCAAGTTTTGAATTATTTGGAGATGATATTTCAGGTTGTTTTCCTTGAACCAGCAGAAGCTCGAGCAGCTTTTAGAGGTTTAGCTTACAAGCGTTACAAGTAATAATCTATTTTTCTTCTGGTCATAAGTTTCACCTAGTATTGTTCAGTAATATTTTAATTTTATTTAACTTCTATCAATAGATAATCTTCCCTTTGTCTTCCATGAATGAATTTATTGTTTCCTTCTCTCTCAATTTTCATAAAATATGAAGAAAATAAACTTATTGCTATTGTGCTAGCAATAAGTTTTAGGCAAGTCTAAAGTTTACAAGCTCTATTGCTTCGTCTTCTTTGTGTTATTTGGAAAATGGAAAGCATTAAGTGAGAATGGGTTTGTCAGAACTCTTTCTCTCTTACACACAAAGGGAGAAGTGTGGGAGGTATAGAGCATAGGAAAAAAGAAATGGAATGATAGGTATCAGAGAAATAACAGAATTTGTATATTGTATTAATGCAAATCCCAGGCCTGTATCAAGGTGATGACAGGTTCTGAATGATAAAGAAAATGAAAGTGGTCTAGGCACTTTGAAAGTGTCCAGTCTCCCAAGATCCCCAACTAGTTTTCACCTACCTCTTACCATCCCACTATTGTGTCATATATACCCTCCCCCTAAAAAAAAGTCAGAATTCTTACTCCCTACCATTCTTGCCAGCTCATTAAATGATCTTGTATCCTCTCTCTATTAGCTTTGATTTCCTACTCCACTCCCTTTTTACCCATTCATACACACACCTAGTTACTCTTGGGGTCCTATTGTGGAAGAATAACCCAAATTTAAGGCTTTAACTTTTTGGTTTTACTTTTATTACTGTAGTAACTGGACTAAAATCTGTTGGTTGGGAGTGGAAAGTAACTGAGATGCTACATACAACCACAATTTTTCTTTTCCTCTCTTGGATGGATGAATAACCTTGGTTTCCAAAATGAATAAATAAAATATCATAAATGCTAACAATAGGTGTTCCAACACCTATATATATAAATAAATCTGCTGCCCATGCTAACGATTGCCGATTGGGGTTACAAAACCTTTTACGTCTTGATTCATTGTAGGTTCTTAACTTGTTTCATATTCTCAATTCAATGTAGAGATGCTCCATTATACTTGGAGTGGGCTCCTTCCAATATTCTTAGCCAAAGTTCAACATCTAAAAATAATGAAGTGAATGGTGCAATTGGTGAAAATGATGCCAAGAGGCAGATATTGGAGCAAGTGGAAAGAATAACAGATGTAGATATTGATCCAGACAGAGTACAGGTTTGACCTATTAAATCCTTTTCTTTCAATATTCTTTTCCTCTATTTTTATGTGGTATTGTCTTTTCTGATCATTAGTCTTTTGGGGATAAGATAAGGTCAGAGGATAAACATTAAACATAAGCAGAGAAATTTTAGGCCATTTTATATGCAAGTGACAACAAAACAAGGATAAAAATGAGACACTTGTTCAACGTTTTACTATCTGTTAAAGTTCTCTGGGGGGAAATTATTTGATGCTCTGGCAAAATACTTCAGTTTGATTGGTCATAAAATCAAGACCAAATATTTGAAAAAGGACAGACATTGGAAATATGGACATTTAACCCCCTAAATTTTAGAGATTTTTTTTCTTTCCTTTTTCTATTTATTGTTGTAACATAAGTATTTATCCTCTAAAAATTTATAACTTTTCTTGAAGGCCCTTATTTTAAATTCAGCCCATTCTTTACTTTCTAGTTTATAAGAAAGTACCACAAATGGCAAATTTCATTTTTTTTTATTTATTATAAATCTTGAAGGAGAGGTATGTGCTTGCCTTGTATATGTTCTCTAGGGTTCTACTTGAATACATAGTTGCTGACCTGTCAAGTCTCTACCCTCAGTGTGTATCATATGGTTAAAATCATCCTTTAGCTGGACTATCAAGTCAATATGTCTCTGAGCATTTTATATTTCAAAAAATAATACTGTCATGTTTTATAAAATGGTAGTGGATTGATGTGGGAATTCAAGCTATTGAGTCTGTTCTTGTTAATAATAATAGTTGTCATCTATCTATATTTTTGCATCATGATGCCACCATCGAGAAATATTCTATTTTTGAAATTGTAGAGATTAGTTGCTTCTAACTAATCCATACTGCTCGCTCTTCATTATTAATTATTAACTAATCTGTCTGTCATGGTTCAGGCTCGGTCCCTGTTTGTCAAGAACCTAAATTTTGAGACTACAGATGAAGGTCTGAGGAAACATTTTACAGAACACATGAAAGAGGGAAAAATTTTGAGTGCCAAGGTATGGGTTTAATTGCTAACTCTTTTTGACTTAGCTGTATTTCATATTTTGGTTTTGTTGCTTCTCTTATTTTGGTTTTGTTGCTTTCACAAATAGGTGAAGAAGCAGTTGAAAAATGGGAAAAATCTTTCCATGGGGTTTGGATTTGTTGAGTTTGACTCCCCTGAAACTGCTACAAATGTTTACAGTGATTTACAGGTATTTACAAGTTATTTGCATTTTGAAATCCTAATTCTACTTCTGATTTTTTTTTAATTTTTTTTTTTTTTTCTGGATTCAGAGGACAGTTTTGGACAGCCATGCTCTTATTTTACAACCTTGTCATGTCAAGAGTGATGGGCAAAAACTAAAGAAAATCGAGAAGGACAAGAGTTCAACAAAATTGCTCATAAGAAATGTTGCTTTTGAGGCAACAGAGAAGGATCTGAGACTATTGTTTAGCCCATTTGGCCAGGTGATTAATTACTATTCAGAGAGTTAATTTATGGTAGGGGTGGCACTTGGATCCAAACCCAATGGGTACCCTTAAAATTTACCTGCAATGGGTAGGGAGGGTATTTATCCATCAAATAAGTTAGAGTTTGGGTATGAGTAGGTTTTACCTACAAAAAAAATTTGCTCGTATGGATGCAAGTATGGGTTTAGGGATTTTGTTTATATCTCTGATTTTTTTTAAAATCAGTTTTTTGGTGCATTTTATTGCTTTCTTTTCACTCATGTTTGATCGCTCTAAACTGTGCAGATTAAAAGCTTAAGGTTACCAATGAAGTTTGAAAACCATAGAGGCTTTGCTTTTGTAGAGTATGTGACTCAGCAGGAAGCAGAAAATGCCATCAAAGCACTTTCAAGCACCCATTTTTATGGGAGGCATCTGGTAAGTGAAACTAAATTTTGGATTTGAGAAATTTAGTGAATCCCCTATAGTGTCCCTCCACTCCCTTGCTTTTAGATTTCAAGTATTTGCAAACTAATAGTCCCTATTATTTTCAGAGGATAGAGAGAGCAAAAGAAGGTGAGAGTTTGGAAGAACTGCGAGCTAAAACTGCTGCCCAATTTAGTGATGAACAGAATGGATTTCAAAGTGCTACCAAATTTTCCAAGAAAAGGAAGCAAGTTGACTTCTTAGATGAAGGGAAGATGAAGTTTGAAAGAATGGATGACTATTGACCAGTACGACTCCAAAGACTTGAACCGTTTTGTGCATATATATACTTATATATATATGTGCCCTGAAAATTCAGGGATCACAATTTTGTCATAGGTTCTAAGTTATATAACAAACATTCCATGGTGCCCCTTATGATCTCAAGTGTTAAACAGCTTCTAAGTTTAGGTTTCTATTCTTTATCTATAAAATTTTGTAAACATATTTACACTAAACTTTTATATTCCCATAATTTATTATTCAATTTCCACATTTATTTCTCTTTAAAGTTGGTGGATTAGAACATTGATTTAATCAAATTTCAAGATAGACAACTAATTAAATTTGTGTTGGAACATAAGTTTATCTCTGCTCTGCCACTGGTTGAGAGAAGAAGCAAGCAATGTTGGACTTTGAAAGCTGAAAGGAAAAGTTGGTTTGCGTAGCGGAAGAACGTTTGGTTGGTTTGGTCAATGAAATTGAAATCCTTCATTCCTAGTTTCTCAGGACACTGTCTCAAATCTAACAGTCAAATCCCCAATGCAAGCAGCATCTAACTAGCCGTAGCCATAGATTTTGCTGTTGTTATTACTTCACCTGCTTCGACCTAACAGCATGTCATGTAACGGAACAATTTAACGTAACACAAACTCTTTCACTTCTCAACTTTCCCTTCTCCACATCGTGACTGGTTGATTCACATTTGGATTTTAAAATGAGAATCCAAGTTGAGGTAGCTGTGAGGGAGAGAGAGTAATGAAAAAAAAAAAGTGAGGGCTCTCAATCTCAAATTCAAGAAATGAATGTTGCTCAACTTGTTCTTTTTCGGTTCTACACTCTGCAAATTTCCAGGTGAGTCCTTGCTATACAACTATGATATATTTGTTTCTGCATTTTGATTGTCAGCTCTACGTGTAGCTTATTTCTATCTTTTAAATTTCTCCTCAAATGTTTTTATGAAAAGAAAATGAGAAAAAAGAGTCGCAGTCTTTTAAAAAAATTATCCGAGAGAACTATAAATTATTTATCAAAGAAACTAATTTTAATTCATGAAAAAATCTATTTCACTTTTTTTTTTGTTATTTTCTTCGTCTAAAAATGTTTCTAGAAAAATTTACTAAATATAACTTGATATCTTTACTATTTGTCTCTTTTATTGTCTATTACAATTTATCTTGACATTATTTGTCTCCACGCATGAATATAATTGTAGAATATGCTAGGCGAATAAATTCACATAGCTTGGTTGTTAATCAATTTTATGAAGTTAAATTCAAAATTAGAATTTTAATTGTACTCTAGATATAAATAATATAGCAAAAATTGAAAATCCCAATTCTACATCCAAAACTTTTAATTTCACATTCATTTTCATACATCAAACAGTACCTTAAGTAGGTCACTAGTGTCGGTATAGTTTGCACTAAATCTTAGGTTCAAATTGTGTTGCCGTCATTATTATACGTTGAAAAACATTACCTTAAGTTGATTAAGGCTTGTTTTTGGGATAGGAACACTGAACATTCATTTGGATATCCTTTTTTATTGTCTAATGGCTAAATATATATAAGCATTCTAGCGTGAAAATATTATCAAATAAACATTTCAAGTATAATCATACAAAATAAAGTTATTTCTTGTTCTGCCACAAAAGTGTATTTTATTTTTTCCCATACATAAACTGTATGGTATCAAAAAATCAAATAGTGATAGTAAAATTTGCATTATATATAAAAGTGAATAAAAAAGAAACAATCAAACGGTCAAAAGAGTTTGTAAAGTTGAAGTCAATATACAAGTTAAAAAGACTGGTAGTTTGAGACTGAGTTGAGTTAAAGATCATCATTACTATTTGTTAGATGTTTGTCCCATTCCATATTAGGAAATTGGCCACACTTTATAATTACTCCTAAAATTGATTTTTTTTAATAAATAATATGTCCTATTTATAAAATCTCATTTATCTAATTCATCAAAATTAAGAAAAGTATTTAATTTATTCTATAATAATAAATATATTTTAAAATTTTTTTAAAACTACCATTATAATATTTTATTTAATTAAAAACATTTAATCTAAAGATAATTAATACAAGTGACACGGTGAAATGAATCTTATAAATTAAAAAAATTAAATAATTTTAATTTGGGTCTTATAAATAAATAAATTGTATCAAAAAGTATTAAATACATATCACATGTCTGACATGCAATCAAAAGTTACCAATAATTTATTCTTTCATAATTTATTTTCTTTTTAATCCTTTGAATCACTTATCCACATAATTTCAAAGAGACGTGCATATATAGAAACCCGTGGAACATTTTGATTGTATAATAGGAGGTAAAATAAGACATTTAACGCAATGCATGTAATAATTAAAGCTAGTTTTTGAAAGAATTATTCAAATTAAATGCGGTAATTTAGTTAGATATGTTAAAATAGTTTAAATTACTCTATTATTTTGTTTTACTCATACTTCATGTCAACTCAGTTTTAAGTAAAACTTTCACGTTATCAAGTTTCTTTAGATTTAAATTTAAAAGTGATTAAATTAATAGATGAAATCTTTAAATTAAAGTGATTAAATAAGTAACATATTAAAAAAAACAAAAAATAAATAAAAATTTATGAATTTTTATTTAACACAACTAAAAATTTGTGTTGTCTAATATTTTTGTACATTTTTTTCTTAAAAAAAACAAATAAACAGATGTATAATCGCACAATTGAGAGGTACAACTACATGTTACTTTAGCTTTACCATGAAACTTAATTAATTATTTCTTACTATAATGCTCATGCTCATTCTAAACTATATATATATATATATATATATATATATATATATATATATATATATCAAGATGGTTTAGTTTAAGTTCAAATAATTAAGTCAATTTTATAGTAATTTTGTGAGTGTTGTAAATTTTCTAGTACTATTTTTTATTTTTTATGCATAAAAAAAATTACATTCTTCTATCTTGTACATTTATACTGACTTGAGCATAGGAATGTGATCACCATCGTTACTCACCTATGTCATTGTTTGTCATCATCCACCATTTTTCAATAGGGATTTCAACCTTCATTAATTTGATTCTTACTCATGTCGGAGGCATCCCTTAAGTTCATCATACCGAACATTAGTGTTTTATCTGTTAGAAACACAATCTTGTTCTCTCATTCCTCTTGAGAGACTTGGTCGATCCTCCCCAAGACCAACATAGGGGTCCAAATACAAAGGACAAAAAGTTAGTAGAAAATTGGATACACTTGTACAAGGTAATCAACAAAATCTACATCATAGGCCTACTATCTCGAAATCTCTAGTTAGTACCTTAATTTATCCAAACTTATAAATAATGAGATCAATATTAAGAAATATTATAATGAGTTTATGGGTAATGTAATATGTATGATTTTTAAAATAATTTTATAAAAAGTTAAAAAAATAAATTTATTAAAGAATTATGATTGTACAAAATTATAGTTACTTTATATAGTAAGTGTATCATCATTAAATTTTATTGTAGTTATAATAAATTGTTTTTTTATTCACTTCGACAGTTCAACCTTCTTAGGTGCTTGTTCGGACCCCTGCCAAAATCAGATGAGTGAAGAATACTCTTGTTAGGTTTCGTCAATTTTGAAATTTTTTAGTTGCTTCATTAATATTACCTTACATTGGCATGTCATATTTTAATACTGTTAATAGTATTATTGCCTGTGTTTTCTTCTTGTGGTCTAAAATGTCTAATAATTTGCCCACAAATCTCTGCCTCACATTTCGAGAGTTTGTGTTCTCAAAGAGGCATTCTTAGTCTACAATGAGATTCGAAGAAATTCTTAATAGATATGGGTGGCTTATGGATTTTGTTAATTTTGGGGAAATTATGCAGTTCCTTCCTTGACTTTGTTTTATGATATACAATACTAAATGTATCAAAAATCAAAGAACAGAACGTTTTCATTATTGAAGTGAATGAAAAATTAAAAATTAGCCCCACATCGAGTTGGTCCTCCTATTTACCAATAATTGGTTTTCCAACTGATTCAATTAACTTCTGATAAGCATTACTTCTACTGTGCATGCAGCAGATGCAGATGAAGTGGAAACTTGTTGGAGGTGAAACTTTTATGATGCATAGACACCCGTAAATTACAAACACTCCATCAATCCCTTTCATTTTTTTCTATTTCTCTTTTCTTACACACTACATAATCAATCAAATCTCATCTCTCTCTCTCTGTCACTCAAGATGTATACACCTAAGAGGTGTCTAGGATCATTTTTCCCGAGACTATTTGAACCCTTAGAAAGACCTTTTAAGACATGATAATAAGGATTATCTATGTGATCATCTTAGTAGTAATACTTAAACTTGGATTAGTCAAAATGGTTATCATAGACAAGGCTAATGGATGGACTCAAATGCCCATCAAAGTATGTATAAACTCCGGTTAAATTCTTGAAGTAAAATAACCTATTCACAAGCATTTATTACACTTAAAAAAAAACATACATTTTATCACATTTTTTTCTTAACAGGTCTAATGTAAGACTTCAGCTTAGAAATGCCTTTTACAGGTATTCCACCCTTGGATGGGAGGTCAAAAATTATCTTTTAGATATTCGAAAAATTGGGATCTTGAATACATCATGAAAAGATGAGCAACTAGCAAGGAGAAAATTACCTCACCACCTTGAGCAGGTACATTGTTGTTGATTATGTTTCTCATTTTGGCTAGTGAAATCGTTTGGTTCTCTGATTTTCAAATTTTACGGTTCTACCTCACATGGTAATTAAGCCAATATTTGTTTCTCAATTGATGATTGTAAAATGGTTAAGCATGGAGTTAGGTTCTGTTTCTGTGGTTAGGTTTTGTTCATTTTACTTTTAGTAGGTGGTTAAGTAGATTGAATGAAACTTTTGTCTTGTGGTTCAATATTTTGTCTATATTAACTAGCTAGATGCATGTATTCTAAGTTTGATTAATTGATGGCATTTTATTTGATATTAGAATCTCAATATTCTAAGTGCAAATATGTGCTTCCAGATAGCAAGAAGCTATTATATATATACAACTAGTTATTAAGTTAATTAAATTACAATTTAGTTGGAAGTTAGTTTTTGAGTTACAAATTTGGTTAGGAATAGTTTACAAGTCCAATTTTTTTTATCCTTCATCTTGTCTCTTTTTCTTTATTCTCTCTCACTCATGGTATTAGTTATAGTATTGTGTATAAATCGAGTGTATAGCTTGATGTAATCAATAATTTCTCAATTCTCATTATCAATCAATCATTAATTGACTTATTTCTCTTTTGTTTTTGGGGGTTAAACCATATTTACTAACATATATCACCATCCTTCCTTCGATACATATATAGCAACCTATTTACAGGTAATCTTACACAACCTAGCTATTATGTCTTTAGATATTCTTCTATATTCGGCCATTCAAGGAGTTTCTACAGTTTTCTTAACTCATTAGTCATTATTATGTACATGTTCATTCTAGACATTGATAATTTTAGAACCTATTTGAATACAAGTTAAAAGTGTTTATTAGAGAGTCATTATAATAAATTAAAGTAACAGTAACAATAATTTTGTTACTAATATTAATTTTTATCATTAATACTTATATTATTGATGTTTTAGTGATAATTTTTAAAAAATTATATGTAAATTGATTTGTCATTATTGATAACTTTTTTTTAATGAGTCTATTGAAAATATAGAGAATTTTTCAGTAAAAAAAAAAGTTGTCAAAAACAAGCTGTTAGTTAATCTAAGAGGTTCATTTTATTTTCCAAAAATGTCCATAGCTTTCCAATAGATTTCATGGCATGATGGTTCAGCCAAATTCCCCTTATTACACATCCTTATACAAACATTGATTTTATTGTAAGCAATGCACAAAGTAATTACATTATATATTGTGGAATTTCGTATATATGCTTCAAAAGTCAAAAAGTATATACTATTGGCCATGTGACATTTTTTCTGTGATGAATTTTATTATGTAAGCATAAAGTAGGTTTTTTTTTCTACACCAGAGTAAGTGAGATGATCATATAGGTGAATTAAGAGTAGGTTAAGTTTTATTACAAAATTAAGCAATAATTAAAAAGAAATTATAAATATGATGAATAATATAATGTAATAGTAAAAAAAATAAGGAATAACAATTTAATTACCTAGTGTCAATGTCGATCTGAACTCATTTCTTTTCACAGGTCACTAAGCAATTTATTTCATGCATGTAGGTAAATTTGAGTTATTTAGAGTATGTACAGTTAGAAAATCTCATCATTGTCTAAACTCTCGTAATGTAATTTATATATTTGTTGATCGAATTCAGGTTAAGTTCAAATTTAACATAATATCAAAATATATAATTCATCTTGATAAATCACTTATTCCAATAAATTTATTTGTTCTGACAGGCTTATGTAGAAATAGGTGTTATGAAGATTGAAATCATCTATTTTTTAATATAATTGCTTTTATATATATATATATATATGTTGAACAACTTTTTTAAAGAAATGTACCCTTGTTAACTTCTATGTAGAGTGCTTACTAACTTTATGGATAACTTATATTTTATAATTTCGGTGATCCTTTTTCAATTTTGGAATTATGTTTTTCCTTGCAAGCTAGTTTTGCTTTTGCATGGCTTTCCAACTATACAAAATTTGTTAAAAGAAATGTGCTTTCCTCTGTCAATGAAACTTTATGTGCTTAATTATTTATGCAAGCCATGAAGAATGCATTGCTCATTTTTTTTCTCCTAGACATCTCTTTTCAGACCTGGCATGGGAAGAAGTTTATGCATGGCTGGCATTTCATAATATTGTGTTATCTTTGGGCAGTAATATTAAGTCTCATTTTATATAATCCAGCATAGAGGTTTGGTTTGAAGGAAGAGGTTTAGACAAATTTGGATATGCTTGCGTGGTTTTTGGTAGTTTAAATATTGATCTAGGACTATGTGAAATATTGAGATTGTCTTAATGATAATTTTTCTATTCCTATCAAATTATATCACCTATCATCCATATATTTCTTTCTCTTTTTCTCAATGATATTGAATGTCCAACAATCTTTACTCTATTTTAACATGACTCCATTGTTGGACATTATCTAAGTTAGATCATGAAGCATTTTTTTTCAAGTTTCTTGTGAGAAATTCTGTTTCATATGTTTTTTTTTAATCCTTTTCACTGTATGTTATAAATGTTATACATATAGGTTGTTTTGATGCATATGAGCGAGTTACTGCTTGTACTCAATTTTAATTAATAATTTGCCTGTAAAATAAATATCCAATATAATAAACCCATTGAATATTAATTTGAGTTGAGTCCACTGATTGTTGGATTTTGGTAAAGGGACGATACGTGTGTGAATTATATCCTCAAGCTTTTTAATATCAACTATCAAGTGTTTGAAGAAATATAATGGTCATGTTTACTTATAGTTTTTCTCTCTTCTAACGGAGTTACATCTCAATAGTTATATTATGCATGTGATGCGGATAAAGAAAAAAGTATTATGCATATGATTATCAAATTAAGTCCATTATATTGAATTAATAACTTACAACTTCCAACATTAGGATTTTTTGAGGAGTGTTAGCGACATTATATAGTATTATATAGTATTTTGATACTTTATCTATCGTAATTGATAAAAATTTATTAAAAATTAACAATTTTAATAAGTATCAATTAAATTAAGAAAAAACATCTATAAATAATACTGAAATTTATTAAAATTAATAATTTATTGGTTTCAATTTCAATCCAATGAGTGAGTAGTGAAGTTTAGTTTAATTAGGCGAAGAAGACACACGTAGTATAAAATATCATCTTGATTCCACACAATAATAATTAAAAAAAAAAAAAAAAAACTGTGTTGTTTTGCATACAGCAATTGCAGATGCAAACATGCATGACATGAAATTAAACACGACTAAAATTTCAATACAACAAAAGCAACAACAACTTACATATATGGAAGAAGCACGACAACAACACAATTACAACAACAAAAACCTCATCTCACTAAGTGAGATCGACTATATGAATCATTAACCGTTATTCATCTCGATTAAATACCTTCAAGAATATTATTTACCGTGAGACCTATTCTTGATAACTTTTTTTTTTTAATATCTTTCTTACTCTCTCTCTCTCTCTATCTTTTCACAGGATAATAGACAACAACACAAGTATTGCTATTAGATACTATTGATTGTGGTGATCATGAACAACCCTCTCTGTGATGATGTGATCGTGTTGTTGGCTGAAAGTAGCATGCACGAGTGGCGATTCCCACAGAGCCCCGAGTTCATCATCATAACCTTGCGGTGCAGCAGAAGCAGTGCTGATTGAACCCAGAGGATGATGATCATCACATGGAAGTGGATTAATATTAATAGTGCTAAGCTCACTGGGATTAATCTCTGTTTGCACGTGGTGGTGCTGCTGTGCCGCGAAAGCATCATCGTTGATCAAGGAGTTGAGGAAGGAAGAGAAAACATCGTCGGAGTAATAATTGATGTTGCTGACATCATCGTTGTTGCAGTCCTCGTTGTCCATGAACCCCATTGCAGAAACATCATCGGTGGGAGCAGGTATTGAAATATTGTCATCATAGGGATAATTAGAAACTGGAGGTTGGTGATGATGATGATGATGGTGTTGACCCAGATGATGAACATGATGAAGATGAACACCTTGGTTAACAATGTTGCTGGTGAGATCGTGATGATTAATATGGTTATTGGTGATGATCATTGGAGGAGCAAGAGTGGAAGTAGTGGTAGTGTTGGAAATTGGTGGATTGAGAGGCTTGTGGGTTCTTGGATCAATCCCTTGGCTTATAAGCTTCTTACTTAGATGGGTGTTCCAATAGTTCTTTATTTCATTGTCTGTTCTTCCAGGAATCCTCCCAGCTATCAAAGACCACCTGGGAAAACAAATTTAGTGAGTAAACCCTAGTTAGAATTTCAAGAACCCTAATCTGATTTCTTCTTATGAGAAGATAACCTAAACCCTGAACCCTAAACAGAAGAAGGTGATCATATATATGTGTATGTACCGGTTGCCGAGGAGGCGGTGGAGGCGGAGGATGAGATCCTCCTCGTCGGGGGCGATCTGGCCGCGCTTGACGGAGGGGCGGAGGTAGTTCATCCAGCGGAGGCGGCAGCTCTTGCCACAGCGGAGGAGGCCGGCGCGCTTCGGGAGCGTTCTCCAGCGCCCTTCTCCTTCTTTCTTGATGTAATTCGCCAACACCTCGTCTTCCTCCGGCGTCCATGGCCCTCTCTTCAACCCAACCTTGGTGCAGCATGGCGTGTTGGTACTATTGTTGTTGTTACTGCTGCTACCACCAATGTTGTTGTTGTTGCTGTTATTAATACCGTTGTTGCTACAGTTCCTCTTGTTCTTGGTTGGTGATGGGTTTCTCATCTTCTTCTTAGGGGAATTAATGGAAGTGGAATAATGAATATATAGTGAGATCCACGAATGATGATGATGATAATGGAAGGGGGTGCCTAATGCCTATATAAGTGTCTCTCTAGATGGTACGTTGTTTCCTTTTTATGCTTTGCATTTGCAACACGCGCCGAGGTAAGGCACTGAGATCCACGAATGGTTGGATATTTCTCTTCTCATATGATATGACAACTAATGAGTAATGAACTTAACCTTTTTGTCTTTTCCCGATGCCTTTAATAATTCTGTTTCTTTGTCTCCGTTTCGCTTTTCTTTAAAAAAAAAATAAACGATAAAAATCTCTTTTGAATAATATATTGAGAACAATGGCACTTCACTGTTTAGTTTTATATTATTTCACAATCATAAATATAGTAAATCAATTAATATTTATAAAATTATTTTAAAAATTATATAAATTAAGAGATATAATTACCTGAAAATGTAAAATTTAAGTACATTACCATTATTCACTAATTTATAAGTAAAAAAATAATTCATAAACCTGATCTCAAAGAAATATGATATCAAATATTTGATAGTTTGGTGTAGATACTTTCGAAATTTATTCCTTGACTATACAACTGTAACAAGGTTGGTTGAAGCTAACTTAAAAAAAAAGTTGGGTTGAAGCGAGGGCCTGGAATGTTATTTAAGCAGTGAACTTACATCTAATGGTTAATTATTAAAAAAAAACAATTAATTTATATAATTAATTATGAATGGAAGAAATGTTGCTAGGCTAGTAGAGAATCTGAACTCCAAACAAATACGATGCAAGGATGTACCAATTAAAAAAAAACAAAAACGATACAATACAAGGATTAGCTAACCGTAGTTTTATTTAATTTTCTGCAATTACAATCTTACCTGATTTAGTTTAAGAGAATGATCGTTAATTATTAGTACGAACTTCATAGCAAAAGTTTTTAATACAATCTATGTTATATGATGACAGTGAGTACATTTTAATTAATTAAATATTATAAAATTTCTTTTCAAATAATAACTATTTTTGAATTTTTTTCAAGTAACTTATATAATTGAGTAGCGGGTATTTCAAAATAACTTTTAAACGAGGATAATGAGAATTAATAATAAAATTAAAAATAATAAACATGTTATTAAAATTTCAATTTTAAGTACATCATTATAAGATATTATCATTTTCTCTCTCAATTAATTTTTTTTTTTTGTATTTTTTTCAATAGTATCCTCATCACCATGACCATCATCTCATCATCGTCACCACTATTATCAACATGGTTACTATCATCGTTCTTGTAACCACTAAGATCACCGTCATCATCATGGTTGTCGTTTCCATTATTGTTGCCACTACCACCGCCGATAACCATGACGGTGGTAGCGATAATGGTCCTAATGGTAGCAAGAATGACGGTAATAACCATATTGTTGTTGTTGGTGGTGGCGGCAATAACAGGACGGTAATCATGGTGATGAGGTGGTGTATTACTTATGTATTTGTGCTATTGAGAAAAAATATAGAAAAAAAAAAATTAATTGAGAGAAAGAATGGATAAAATCTCATAATAATACACTTAAAATTGATATTTTAATTTATTATTTTTAATTTTAATTCAAAATTATTATTATTTATTCTCGTTATTCTATTTAAAAGTTATTCTCATTTATCCCTAATTGAATATATAATATATATTCCCTTCGTATATCATTGTCCGAGACATATTTGTCGACCATCGGAACGAATCATTGAGTTTCTTAACAACGAAGGACATATATATGTTGACAATGACAACATAGTAAAAGGTATACTATTCAATTAAACCACACGTTTTTTCATCGGAAAAAATATATAAAGTGGTCCTGTTGGTAATAATTTGATGTTGCTAAATGAAAAACGATACATGAATATTTTTCAATAATAATGGGGGACCATTTATAAAGTTAATTTTTTTTCTTCAAAAATATATATAAAAACATTAAAAATATTGATATTAGTTTCACGAGCAAGAACCTTCATGAGTTTATAATAAATGTTGGTACCTATGCTAATATTTATTTTCTTACAAAAATTCCTATTAATTGCGTTATGAAAATATATTTAATTAAAATAAATTATATTACTCACAGAAGGAACTATCTCTCATATTGTTGTGAAATAAAAGAAGATTATTTTGTTGTGATGAAAATGATTGTTTTGAACTCAAATTTTGATATACTTAACGAATACTATAAGACCAGGAAAAACAAAGCGAATTGAGAAGAAGTGTGATAGGAATTAGGAAGAGAGAATGTTTGCTTATAGGTATCAAAATTCAAGTTATCAAATTTCTTATATAGTGTATGTAAGTAGGGGCATAAATGATTCGAGGTGAGTGAAGTATTGGAATTTTAAGTTTACTCTGATCAAAAGTTTGAACCTTGGATTTTTAAAAAAACATTAAAGGTTGAACTTGACTTGTTTAACTCATAATAAAAAAAAAAAATTATTAAATCATAATTAAGAAAAAACATACATATGATATTAAAATTTAATCTTAAATTAATTTTTCATTTCAATCCTACATTATTTTAATATCAAATACATATACTAATAATTTTTAATTAAAAACAATTCAGGAACAAAGCCCCAAAACTATAGGTGGCTTCGTTCCTGATTACATACTTCTTTGTCACTTTTTATTTTTATTTTCTTGTCACTTGTCACAACCTTTTTCTCTTCAAATATAAATTAATATTTTTTTATAAATATTAATTACTAATATTATTAATGAAGACAGTCAAATCCAGTATCTCTTTCTCCTTTCTTTTATTCTTCACCGCTTATATCTCAAAATATAAATTAATATTGAATGTTTAGAAAATATTATTAGTCGAATACGCCTGTACACCGAGGCCAATTCCCTCTTTTTTGAATGATCAGATCTGAAAAAAGTGTGACTAGTAGAAATAATTAATTTGAATTAATTAATAAAAGTTATGTTTTTTTTTCATTCCTATAAAATTAAAATATTTGTTTTTAATCACTGCAAAACTTTTAGATATTCATAGTCGTTGCAAAATTAAATCATACTATTATTTGACTTGGAATTAAGTTTGGATTATTCCGAGTCGAACTATGACATATATTTTAGTTTTGTGGGTACTAGAAACGTACAACAAAATTTACATGGATAAAAACCAAGTTTTTCAAATTTTATAAGGATAAAAAAAATTAAATTTTATCCTTTAATTTATTTTTTTTATATCCTTTCAAAGATATGAAATCATTAACAATAACTGAGTAATAAATAAAGTTTAAAAATATTTATTAGTGTCAATTAAAATTGTAAGTATGTATATGTATATGTTTATAACTTCTTTTAAAAAAATGTTTCTAACTCTTTTATAAATTATTTTGTGATGCCCCATGGTTGGCTCCCTTGATGACAACAAAGCATCCCCAGTGATGAATATGTCTTGAACTTGTCGGTTATGATACGTTTAATTTTATATCTTATTTAATTTTCAACATTTTATATCATGAGTCATGGAATTTAATGTTCAATATTATAAAAGTATAATATCATGCTACTTTTTTTTTTAACTACTATTAGTACGAAATAGTCATAAAATAATTATTAATTTTTATCGGAGAGCGTGTAAACGTACACAATATTATTACTTCTTTTAATATATCAGAATCCGAAACCCGACCAATTGCTTAATAGCCAACCAGTGATGCTAGTTAATTTTATTTAATTATTTCAATATATTCTATTTGAAATTAAAATAATATCTTTAAATTATCATTACTCTTACAGTCTAACCATGATATGATACATGATCATTAATTGCCCGGCGCAGTTTTGAAAAAGGTTGCTTATTTAGACTTCGGAGACTAAGGAAACCAGAAAGAAAATGCAAATGTCCTTATCTAGAAACCAAACCAAAAACTGTTAAAGAAATTATGGTAGTAACAATTTGACCAAGGTCAGCATAAAACACACAAAATCTCGTTTCCCAAATGAGTTTTAAATCAAAGCTTGTATTTTTTTTAATTTAATGATTATTATTTATTACTATGCCTAAACGTGCCTTTTGACCCGCAAGCCTAGGTTGACTAGCAATAAAACATTGCAAGTTGCAACTCTCGAACAGTGGTTGTTAACTTGTTATTAATATAAGAGTCCAATGTTTCTAAATGCAATGTTTCAATTTTGTGTCTCCACCACAAACAAAACTCACAAATGGATAAGCAAGTGATTGTTCTTCTGGTTCTAGTTCTTCCCCTTCTCATCACTGTTGATGCTGCATCATCTTCAAAATCATGCCCTATGGATCTCAACTATGTTGAGACCTTTCCATGGGACTCTTCATCCTGCAGAGACCCAATTGACAAGAACCACTGCTGCCAAGTTTTGCTGAGTGTATTTGGCATAGGGCTATCCCAACACCTCAAAGAAACCTCCTTTTTCCAACTCCCCAATGAAACCACGTCCTCCAACTGTTTGTCAAATTTCCAAGCCAAGCTCACAGCTTTGTCAATTGACCAAAATTTGGTATCTTCTTGTTACCCAAACCCCTCCCAGTTTGTCACCAATGCCTCCACTTGTGCAGGAATCATAAGCATCGATGATTGGAAGCAAAGAGTGGGATTGATTAGCCCCTTAGACACTTCTTGCAATGGAGACCTCAGTGATCAAACTCGTTGCAGCATATGCTCTGATGCTGGCCTTAAAGTCACCTCTGAGCTCAACAGCAACTCCACGAAGTGCTTTTACTTCACAATTCTGTATGCTGCAGCTATTGTTAACAAGTTTGGGCCAACCAATTTAGGCACTGCTAGTTGCATACTTGGCATGCCACTTTCTAGAACAAAAGGGTCATCAAATAGAGGGGTAGTGCTGAAACTTGTTATAGGGCTATTGGGTGCTTTTGTTGGTGTTCTGCTTGCTTTTGTGTTGATTGTTATCTACAGGAAGTGGGATAAGAGGAGAAAGGAAGACATGTATCACAGGTCGGTTGAGAATGGTGTTAGGAACAGTGTTTTGCCCAACACTGGTGCAAAATGGTTCCACATATCGGAGCTTGATCGAGCCACTAGTAAGTTTTCTCAGAAGAACATGCTTGGCCAAGGTGGTGATGGAATTGTGTACAAAGGGACTCTTTCGGACGGCACCGTTGTCGCAGTGAAGGAGATTTTTGATTTGGAGACTAAAGGGGATGAAGATTTCTGCTATGAGGTTGAGATCATAAGCAAGATTAAACACAGGAACCTTCTTGCTCTTCGTGGATGTTGCATTTCGAGTGATAATGTGAAAGGTAAGAGGAGGTTTCTGGTTTATGATTTCATGCCTAATGGCAGTCTTAGTCACCAACTGTCTATTGCTGGGGCCAATAGGCTAACTTGGCCACAAAGAAAGAACATAATCCTTGATGTGGCCAAGGGGCTTGCTTATTTGCACTATGAAATCAAACCTCCAATTTACCACCGTGACATTAAAGCCACCAACATTCTCTTGGATTCAAAATTGAAAGCCAAGGTTTCAGATTTTGGTTTGGCCAAGCAAGGCAATGAGGGCCAGTCTCATCTCACAACAAGGGTTGCTGGCACATACGGTTATTTGGCACCAGAGTATGCTCTCTATGGCCAACTAACCGAAAAAAGTGATGTCTACAGTTTCGGCATTGTGATTCTTGAGATCATGAGTGGAAGAAAAGTGCTTGACACCATGAATTCATCAGTAGTTTTGATCACAGATTGGGCATGGACACTAGCAAAATCAGGGAACATGGAGGGTATTTTCGACCAGTCAATAAAAGAAGAAGGGCCAGAGAAGATCATGGAAAGGTTTGTTCTTGTGGGGATACTCTGTGCTCATGCAATGGTGGCACTAAGGCCTACTATTGCTGAGGCACTTAAGATGTTAGAGGGTGACATTGACATTCCACAGTTACCAGATAGGCCTGTGCCACTTGGTAACGAAGCTTTTGCATCTTCTTTGTTGCAAGGCTTGCATGGAAGTGAAAGATCAACTGCATATTATTCATCGTATCTTTCAAGTTTTTCAACAACAAGCATGAGCACAGTGTAACAGATTCAATGTCTTAGACTTGTTTGGTTAGTTTGTGCTGCTTCGTAGTACTAGTCAGAATTTCACGGCCACGCCACTTTGACCTCCAAAATCGTGCCGTAAATATCTTGGATTCTTTTTTTTTTTCTTTCATTTTTTTATACACTGTAATTTGATCATATATACACGATTGTGATAAAGTTTGATTTTTTCCAAATGTATAGCGTCCTAGGAAAGACTTATTAAGTAAAGATCCTAATATACTTTAATGTCTTTTTGGTGAATATATATACTTCATTCAATGCTTTGAAAACAAGGAACAACTTGTACCGTCACACACTAGAATTTGGTTTGTTTCTTCTTTAATATATTTTTTAAAAAATAAATCTACAATTTAGGTTTTCTTTTTGTTTACGTGCATCGATGGATTAGTAACACATGTGATTTCTGATTTAAGACCAAACAAAAATCTCTTTTAAGTGCATATTTGGATATCATGTACAACAACAGAGTATAATTTTTATTTTTCGTTTCATTTTACTTTTAATAATTGGATTTGTTATGGAATATTTTCAATTTCAAATCAAATATGAATTATATCCGGCCCCAACCGTCAACTTGTTTGGTTGATCCAAATTCAACAACTCTATATTTTAACATGTAGTTGGGCAAGTGGCCTGAGTTTCTCAATTATGTCCAGCTAAGATTCGAATTCCAAATCATTATAGTTATTATTTTTTTTGGATAGGCAAATCATTAACGTTAGTAGTAATAGACAAGTATGTCAATTGTTTTTATTTTACTTAGCCAGACACACTCGAGAGCCCTAAACTCGAATTCGATATATATGAAAGTTGGAGCCATTATTTGAATCCCCACTCACCATTCATTATTTGAATAATATTTTTGGTTACATTCATTATTTGATTAATTGAACAAGGTCGGTCATCTATGACTATCTTTGATCTCATAGGAATAAAGGAAAGAAATCAAATTAAAAGAAGAAAAAGATAAAGAAATGAAAAAAAAAAAGAGAGTTACTGTTTGCTTTGTTTTGCTATCATTTGATAAAAACAAGCAGATAGCGTTTACCATAATAGTAATATTTTTAGTCTTCTTTTCAGTTTTTCATCTAAAATTATAAATAATAATTATGCTAATTGATAATAGATATAAAAATAAATGAATATCTAAATACAGCAAAAAAAAAAATCAATGTCTAAATATAATTCTAATTAAACTCGTCTATTATTGGTGTGTAAAGTATCTTGTTTTGATGAATAATTTTTTTATTGTTAATTCTAAATACAAAAATGAAAGTCAGAGCATTTCACTGATCACCTTAATTTAGTCTTTTCTTATAGTTTTTTTTTTTTTTTTTACATAAACTAGGCTTGATAAGACACCAAGCAAAATTTCACTCAGAGGAACATGTCTTGAAATCAAAATTTTTAAGTTTTTTTAAAAAAATTATTAATGTCCTGAAAATTTAAAAAAATGAAAATTTTAATAACTTAAAAAAACAAGAATAATGTCTTTAATTTTTTTTAAATATTAAAAAATAGCATCAATGTCTTGACATTTTGAAATAAAAAATGAAAAATATGAAAAAATAAGAGTAATGTTTTGAAAAGTAAAAAAAATATTTTTTAAAAAAATATTTAAAAATAACAGTGATGTGTTGAAATTTTGAAAAATATGAAAAAAAAACAAGAGTAAGTTATTTAAAGCAAGAAAAAAAGAGAATTTTTTTAAAATATTAAAAAATAAGAGGAGTGTCTTGATTTTTTTTTAAATATTAAAAAATTAAGAAAAGAGTAATGTCTTGAAAATTTGAAAAAAAATGAAAATTTCAAATTATTGAAAAACAAGATTAATGTGTTGAATTTTTTTAAGAAATTAAAATTTAAAAAAAATGTGAAAAACAAAAATAATATCTTGAAATTTGTAAAAAAATATAATTTCTTTTTAAAAAAATTGAAAATTTTAAAAACATGAAAGAACAAAAGGATTGTCTTAAAAATTTGAAAAGAAAATAAAAATTTAAAAAAAATTCAAATAACAGGAGTAATATCTTAAAAATTTAAAGCAACAAATTAAATTTAAAAATAAAATAAAAATAAAGAATAATATCTTCAACTTTTAAAAATTCAAAAAATATTAAAAAAAAGAGTGATGCGCTAAAATTTTGATAAAAAAAAGAATTTTTAAAAATATGAAAAAACAAACAGAATTCTTAAAAATTTGAAAAAATAATTTTTAAAAAAAATAAAAAAATTAAAGTAATGTCTTGAATTTTTTTTTTTTTAAAAATGAATCAACAGTCATGTCTTGAACTTTTGAAACAAAATGAAAATTTAAAAAATCTTAAATAAAAAGAATAGTATGTTAAAAATTTGAAAAAAATAAATTCATTTTTTAAAAAAAATATGAAAAATAAGAGGAATGTGTTGAAATTTTGAAATAATAACAAAATTTTTTAAAATATTATAAAAGTAAATTAATGTCATAAATTTTTTTTTTAAAAAAGTATTATATAAATAAATGAGAAAAAAAGTAATATCTTGAAAAAATAAAAATATTTAAAAATAAGAGTAATGACTTGAAAATTTGAAAATTATTAAAAAACAAGAGGAATGTTTTGAAAATTTGAAATAAAATGAAAATGAAAAAAATAAGAGGAATGTCTTGAAATTTAAAAAATAAATAAATTTTAAAATAATTTAAAAAATAAAAATAATGCCTTGAAAATTTGAAGAAAAAAAATGAAAATTTTAAAAATTTTGAAAAAACAAGAGTAATAGCTTGAATTTTTTTTTAAAAAAATTGAAAAAACAAAGGAAATGTTTTGAAAATACTAGAGTAATGTATTTAAATTTTTTTTTTTTAAAAAGAGTAATTTATTTAAAATATGAAAACAATGAAAATTTTAAAAATATAAAAAATAAGAGTAGTGTTTTAAAATTAAAAAAAAAACATAAGGAATGTCTTGAAAATTTTAAAAAATGAAAAATATTAAAAAACTAGAGTAATGTGTTAAAATTTTGAAAAAAAAATAAAACTTAAAAAAAAGTAATGTATTGAAGATTTGAAAAAAAAATGAAAATTAAAAAAAAAAGATGAATGTCTTGAAAATTTGAAAAAAATGTATATTTAAAAAAATGAAAAATAAAGAGTAATATCTTAAAAATTTGAAACACAAATAAATTTTTTTTAAAAATATTCAAAAACAAGAGGAATATCTTAAAATTTTGAAAATAAATTGATAAAACAAGAGTAATGTTTTGAAAATTTGAAAAATATTAAAACAAGAGTAATGTGTTAAATATTTAGAAAAAATAAAAATTGAAAAAACAAGAGTAATATTCTTAAAATTTCTATTTTTTTTTTCAAATTTTCAACACATTACTTCTTATTTTTCATAAGTTTTAAGTTTTTCATATTTTTGAAATCTTGAATCCTAGGGTTTCATTCAAGGTTTTAGAGTTTATAATTTAAGGTTTCGTTCATGAAATTCTAAGTATTGGGAATGAAATTATAAGGATATGGGATTTCATAAGGGAAACCCAAAGGATTTAGGGTTTCATAAATAAAATCCTACAATTGTGTTTGGATGAAGCATTTTAGAAATTCGTGGTAATTAAAATTTTAAACATTTAAATTACTAGAAATTGAATCCTTTCATTTTATGAATGATTTGTTTGGATGAAACATTTGAATTACTAGAAATTGAATTCCTTTTAAAAAATAATATTACATAATTTGTAAACTTATACATAATTTTTAAACTTAAAAAATAATGTAAAAAAATATTACATAATTTGCAAATTTCCAAAAATAATATGAGAGAGAGAGAGAGAGAGAGAGAGAGAGAGAGAGAGAGAGAGAGAGAGAGAGAGAGAGAGAGAGAGAGAGAGAGAGAGAGAGAGAGAGAGAGAGAGAGAGAGAGAGAGAGAGAGAGAGAGAGATTCAAATTCTCAACTTTTTTGAAAAATTTCAAATTCACTATTTTTAACTAACTAAAATACCCCTTTAAAATGAACACATTTCAATTTCTTCTTAAATACTCTATCCAAACAACTTAATTTATTTCAAAGAATTTGAATTACCTTATTCAAATGCCTCATCAAAGGATTTATGAATTCATGAATGAAACACTAAGGATTTAAGGATTTTGCGTTTCATAAATAAAATCTTAGGATTTAAGGTTTTGTGAATGAACCTATAAATCTTAATATAGGGTTTCATTTATAAATTTCTAAATCCTAAATCATGAAACTTTAAATCCTGAAGAAACCTTAAACCATAAATCTTTTATTAAAACCCTAAATCATAAACCATGAAATGAAACCCTAAATCCTAAACCATGAAAGCTTAAACAATGCAACACAAAACCATAAATCCTTTGGGTTACCTCAACGAAACCTTAAATTCTAAGAGTTTCATTAACGAAACCCTAAATCTTAAAGGTTGCATCAATGAAACCCTAAAATTCTTAGAGTTGCATTCATGAAACCCTAAATATTTAATGTTGCATCCATTAAAACCTAAATCCTTAATGTTGCATCCATTAAATCCTACATCCTTAGGCTTTCATGCACAAAACCCTAATGATTTTGGTTTTCTTAGATTCAACTCTTAGGATTTAGGATTTTATGGATAAAACCTTAAGGATTTAGGGTTTCATGAATGAAACCCTAAGGATATTGGATTTAATGGATGAAAGCCCAATGATTTATGGTTTTGCGCAAGAAAGCTTAAGGATTTAGGGATTTGTGGATGTAACATAGATGATTTAGGGTTTAATGGATGCAACCTTAAGTATTTAGAATTTTGTGGATGCAACCCTAAGAATTTATGTTGTGTTCAGATGGAGAATTTTAGAAATTCAAGGTAATTAAAATTATAACCATTTGAATTACTAGAAATTGAATTCCCTTCATTTTATAAATGATTTGTTTGGATGAAGCATTTGAATTATTAGAAATTGAATTCCTTTCAAAAAATAATATTACATAATTTGTAAACTTATACATAATGTTTAAACTTACAAAATAATGTCCAGAAATATTTTTAAAAATATTACATAATTTGTAAATTTCCAAAAATAATACATGAGAGAGAGAGAGAGGAAGGGGGAGAGAGAGAGAGAGAGAGAGAGAGAGAGGAGAGAGGGAGAGGGAGAGAAGAGATAAAGAATTTCAAATCCTTAAATTTTTTGACGAATTTCAAATTCACTACTTTTAACTAACTAAAATATCCTTTCAAAATGAGTACATTTCAATTTTTCTTAAATACCCCATTTAAACAACTCATTTTATTACAAAAAATTTAAACATACTTTAAGGATTTAAGATTTACTAGATGTAAGCTTAATAATTTAGCGTTTTATGCATGCAATCCAAATGATTAAGGGTTCTACGAATGAAACCGTAAGGATTTAGGGTTTTGTGAATGCAACCCTAAGCACGTATGGTTTCATGGATGACACTCTAAAGATTTAATGTTTTGTGGATGTAACCCTAAGGATTTGGGGTTTCGTGAATAAAACCTTAATGATTTGGGGTTTAAGGTTTCTTGGATGAAACCGTAATGATTTAGGATTTAGTGGATGAAAGTCTAAAGATTTAGTGTTCCATGCATGTAAGCCTAAGGATTTAAGGTTTTGTGAATGTAACATTAAAGATTTATGGTTTTGGGGATGTAACCCTAATGATTTAGGATTTCATGGACAAAACCTCAATGATTTAGGGTTTTGTGGATGTAACATAAGGATTTAGGGTTTCATGGGTGCAATCCTAATGATTTAGGGTTTACATTACGATATTGGTTTATGGTTTATGCCTTATGGTTTAAAATTTATAGTTTTAGAGTTACATATTTAAGGATTTAGAGTTTAGAGTTTTAGAGTTACATATTTAAAATTATTAGGCTTGCATACATAAAACCCTAAATCCTTGCATGCATAAAAGCCTAAATCCTTAAAGTTTTACCCAAAAAACCCTAAATCGTCATGGATTCATCAACTAAATCCTAATTCCTTATGATTTCATCCACGAAACCCTAAATCATAAATCCTTAGAGTTTTATCCACAAAATCCTATGTTCACAAGGTCAAATCCACGAAACCTTAAATTCTTAAGGTTGCATCCACGAAACACTAAATGTTTAATATTTCCTTAGGTTACTTTCATGAAATCCTAAATCCTTAAGGTTTAATCTAATAAATCCTAAATATTTAACATTTCATCCATGAAACCTTGAACCTTAAATCTATATCGTTTTATCTACGAAACTCTGAATCCTTAGGGTTGCATCCATGAAACACTCAATCATTATTTTTAATTTTTTTTCAGACTTTTTAAAATTTTCAAGACATTAATATTTTTGGTTTTTATTTTTATTTATTTTTTTGAAATTTTCAGTTTTTTGAAATTTTCAAGATATTACTCTTGCTTTTTCAATTTTTTTAAAATCATTTTTTAATGAATTTTCTAAACATTACTCAATCCTCTTTTTTTTTTTTAAAATTTTCAAAATTTTCATTTTCTTTTCAAATTTTTAAGACATTACTCTTATTTCTTTTCATTTAAAAGAAAAAATTCAAATCATCAAGACACTTGTTTTGTTTTTTTACATATTTTTAATTATATTTTTTTTAAATTTTCACAAGAATCTTGTTTTTTAATATTCTTAAAATTTCCATTTTTTAAAAAAATTTCAACACATTACTCTTGATTTTTCATAAGTTTTAATTTTTTTTCATATTTTTGAAACCCCAAATCCTAAGGGTTCATTTTAAGGTTTTAGAATTTATGATTAAGGGTTTTGTTCATGAAATCTTAAGGATTGGGAATGAAATCCTAAAGATATGGGGTTTCATAAAATGAAACCTTGAGGACTTATGAATTTGTAAATGAAACACTAAGGATTCAAGGAGTTTGCATTTTGTAAATAAAATCGTAAGGATGTAAGATTTCGTGAATGAACCCATAAATCTTAATACAAGGTTTCATTTATAAAATCGTAAATCCTAAACCGTAAAATAAAATTGTAAATCCTAAATCATGAAACCTTACATCATGAACAAACCTTAAACCATGAATCTTGGATTAAATCCCTAAAGCATAAACCATGAATGAAACCTTAAATCCTAAATCATGAAAGCTTAAATAATGAAACATGAAACCATAAATCCTTAAGGTTACGTTAGTGAAACCATAAATCCTAAGGGTTACATCAACTAAACTCTAAATCCTTAAAGTTGCATTAACGAAATCCTAAAATCCTTAGGATTGCATCCATGAATCCCTAAATCCTTAGTGTTGCATGCACGGAACCTTAATGATTTTGGGTTTCTTGGATTCAACCCCAAGTATTTATGATTTCATGGATAAAATTGTAAGGATTTAGGGATTTGGGTTTCATGGATGAAAGCCCAAGGATTTATGGTTTCGTGCATGAAAGCTTAAGGGTTTAAGGTTTCATGAATGTAACACTAAGAATTTAGGGTTTCATGGATGTAATCCTAAGTATTTAGGGTTTTGTGGATGTAACCTTTAGGATGTAGGGTTTCATGGATGAAACCCTAAGGATTTATGATTTCGTGGATGAAACCTAAAGGATTTAGGATTTACTAGATGAAACCCTAAGAATTTAGCATTTCATGCAGGCAATCCAAATGCTTAAGGGTTTCATAGATGAAACCGTAAGGATTTAGGGTTTCATAAATGCAACCCTAAGGATTAACTATTTCGTGAATGCAACCCTAAGCATGTATGGTTTGATGGATGAAACTTTAAAGATTTAATGTTTTGTTGATGTAACTCTAAGGATTTAGGGTTTCATAAATAAAACCCTAATGATTTTGGGTTTAAGGTTTCTTGGATGAAATTGTAATGATTTAGGATTAATGGATGGAAGTCTAATGATGTAGTGTTTCATGATAGTAAGCCTAATGATTTAAGATTTCGGGGATGTAACCCTAAGTATTTGAGATTTTGTGAATGCAACCTCAAGGATTTAGGATTTTGTGGGTGGAATAATAAGGTTATAGGGTTTCGTGAATTCAACTTTAAGGATTTAGGGTTTTATGGGTACAACTCTAAGAATTTAGGGTTTACATTATGATATTAGTTTATGGTTTATGCCTCATGGCTTAAAATTTATAGTTTTATAGGTAGATATTCAAGTATTTAGTATTTAGGGTTTAGGATTTTGTTATGTGTTGTTTATGGTTTCATGGTTTATGATTTGGGGTTTCATTCCATGGTTTAGGATTTAAGGTTTGTTTCTATGGTTTATGATTTGGATTTTCAAGGTTTAGATTTTAAGGTTTCATTTCATTGTTTAGGATTTAGGGTTTCATTTAGGATATAGGTTATCCTTTTATGGTTTCATTTCATGCTTTTGGATTTAAGCTTTCATAAATGAAACCTACATTAGGATTTAAAGTTTCATTCCTGAAACCCTAAATCCTTAGGATTCCATCAACAAAACCTTAAATATTAAGGGTTTCATCCACAAAACCCTAAATCCTTAGGGTTACATACATAAACCCTTAAATCCTTAGAGTTGCATCCACGAAACCCTAATTCTTAGGGTTGATTCCATGAAACTTTAAATCCTTAGGGTTGCATCAAGGAACCTTTAAATCTTTAGGCTTGCATCAATGAAATCCCAAATCCTAAGGGTTTAATCCATAAAATCCTAAATATTAGGGTTACATAAACGAAATCCCAAATACTTAGGGTTACATCCACAAAATCCTAAATCCTTAAGGTTGCCTCCAAAAATCCCTAAATCCTTTGTATTGAATTCGTGAAACCCTAATTCCATAAGCTTGCATGCACAAAACCCTAAATCCTTAAGAGTTCATCAACTAAATCATTAAGCTTGCATATACGAAATCCTTAATCCTTAGGATTTTATCCACCAAACCTTAAATCCATAGGCTTGCATGCACAAAACCCTAAGTCCTTAAGTTTAATCAACTAAATCTTAAATCCTTAGGGTTTCATCCACGAAACCTTAAATCTTAAATCCTTATGGTTACTTCCATGAAACCTTAAAACCTTAGGGTTACATCCAAGAAACACTAAATACTTAGGATTTGATCAGTGAAACCTTAAATCTATAGGGTTTTATCCATCAAACACAATCCTTATTTTTAATTTTTAATATAATTTTTACATTTTAATTTTTCAAAATTTTAAGACATTAATACTCTTTTTTTACATTTTATTTTTAATTTTCAAGACAATGTTCTTTTCTTTTTTTTCTAGACATTACTCTTTTTTTTTTTCATATTTTTAAAATTTTCATTTTCTTTTAGAATTTTTAAGACATTATTCTTATTTGTCATATCTTTTAAAAAAAATCAAATTTTTATGATACTTTTTTGTTTTTTTTTTATATTTTTTTTTAATTTTTCAAGATAATACTCTTGTTTTTTATACTTTTAAAATCATTAACCGTGAAATGAAACGCTAAATCCTAAACCATGAACACTTAAACAATGCAACACAAAACCCTAAATTCTTAGGGTTACATCAACGAAACCCTAAATCCTTAGGATTATATTCCAAAAACACAAAATCCTTTATGCAAGAAACCCTAATTCCTTAAGGTTTGATGCACCAAATCCTAAATACTTATGTTTCATCTATGAAATCCAAAATCCACAAGGTTTTATCCACGAAACCCTAAATTCTTAGGGTTGCATCTCTGAAACACTCAATTCTTATTTTTATTTTTTTGTATATAATTTTTCAATTTTCATTTTTTTAAAGTTTCAAGAAATTCATACTTTTTTTTTTAACAAAAACAAATTCATTTTCTTTACTAATTTTTAATACACTTCTTTCATTTTTTTCATATTTATTTTAATATTTCAAGATAATACTCTTATTTTTTCATATTCTAAAAATTTTTATTTTTTTCAAATTTTCAACACATTACTCTTGGTTTTTCATAAGTTTTAATTGTTTTTCATATTTTTGAATCCCTAAATCTAAGGGTTTTATTTAAGGTCTAAGAGTTTATGATTTAGGGTTTAATTCATGAAATTCTAAGGATTGGGAATGAAACCCTATGGATATGGGTTTCATAAATGAAACCTAAAAGATTTAGGATTTTATAAATGAAACCTTAAGAATTAAAGGTTTTTGTAAATAAAACCCTAAAGATATAAGGATTGTGCGTGTCGTAAATAAGATCCTGAGGATTCAAGGTTTCTTGAATGAACATATAAATCTTAATATAGGGTTTTATTCATAAAACATAAATCCTAACTCATGAAATGAAATCTTAAATCCTAAACTATTAAATATCAAATCTTAAAGAAACCATAGATCTTGGAATAAAACCTTAAATCATAAATTATGAAATGAAACCATAAATCCTAAACCATGAAAGCTTAAACAATGCAAGACAAAACCCTAAATTATTAGGGTTACATCAACAAAACCTTAAATCCTAAGGATTTCATCCACAAAACCTTAAATCCAAAATCTTTCATCCATGAAACCCTAAATCCTTAGGATTACATCAACGAAACCCTAAATCCTTAAGGTTACATCAACAAAACCCTCAAATCCTTAGGGTTGCATCCACGAAACCTAAAATATGCAGGGTTGCATCCACGGAACCCAAAATCCTTAGAGTTACGTCCATGAAACCCTAAATCCGTTATGTTGCATCCATGAAACCTTAAATCCTTAAGCTTACATGCACAAAACCTTAAATTCGTAAGCTTTCATCAACCAAATCCTAAATTATTAAGGTTTCATCCTTAAAATCCTAAATTTTAAATCCTTTGGGTTTTGTGTAAATCCATAAGGTTGAATCCCTAAAACCTTAAATTCAAAAGGTTACATCAACGAAACACTAAATGTTTAGGGTTTCATCCACAAAACCCCACGTTCTTATGGTTTTATCCATGAAACCATAAATCCTTAGTGTTACTTTCATGAAACCCTAAATCCTTAGGGTTACATCTACAAAACACTAAATCCTTAGGATTTGATACATGAAACCTTAATTTCTTAGGGTTTCATCCACTAAATCTTAAATACTTAGGGTTTCATCCTTGAAACTCTAAATCCTAAATCCTCAAGGTTTTATCCATGAAACCCTATATCCTTACGGTTGCATTTAGTGTTACTTTCCTGAAGCCCTAAATCTTTAAGGTTACATCCATAAAACATTAAATCCTTAGGATTTAATGCACGAAACCTTAATTCCTTAGGGTTTCATTCATTAAATCTTAAATACTTAGGGTTTCATCCTTGAAACTCTAAATCCTAAATCGTCATGGTTTTATCCACAAAACCTTATATCTTTACGGTTGCATTGATGTAACACTCAATCCTTATTTTTAATTTTTTATATACTTTTTCAATTTTCATTTTTTCAAAATTTGAAGACATTAATACTCTTGTTTTTTCATATTGTTTTTTTTAAACATTACTCTTATTTTTTCATATTTTTAAAATTTTCATTTTGTTTTAAAATTTTTAAGACGTTACTCTTTTTTTTCTTTTAAATATCAAATTTTAAGACACCTTTTTTGTTTTTTTTCAATTTTTTTTTCAATTTTTCAAGATAATACTCTTGTTTTTTCATAGTCTTAAAGTCTTCTTTTTTAAAAAAATTTCAACACATTACTCTTGGTTTTTCATAAATTTTATTTATTTTTCATATTTTTGAAGTCATAAATACTATGGTTGAAACCCAAAGGATATGGGGTTTCATAAACGAAACCTAAAGAATTTGGGGTTTCGTAAATAAAACCCTAAGGATTTAGGGTTTTGTTAATGAACCCTTAAATCTTACTATAAGGCTTCAATTATAAAACCCGAGATCCTAAACCATGAAATCTTAAATCCTAAAGAAATCCTAAATCATAAAATTTGGAATAAAACCCTAAATCATAAATTATGAAATGATACCATAAATTCTAAACTATAAAACTTAAACAATGCAACATGAAACCTTAAAAATTTTAAAGCATAAATCCTAGACGATAAACACTAAATCTTAAAACATTGAATCTGAAAACTCTAAATCTGAAAATTATAAATCATAAACCTTAAAACCCCAAAACTTTAAATGTTAAATAATAATGTAGGGTTTCATTTATGACACTCTAAATTCTTATGGTTTCATTTATGATTTTATGGTTCAAGATAAGGTTTCAAAAATGAAAGCTTAAGAATTTAGAGTTTCATAAATGAATGCTTAAGGCTATAGGTTTTCGTAAATGAACCCTAAGGATTTAAGGCATAAATAAAACCCAAGGATTTAAGGATTCATAAATGAAACAATGAGGATTTTAGGTTCCATAAATGAAACACTAAATATATAAGGTTTTGTAAATGAAACTCTAAGGATTTTGGGTTACGTAAATGAAACCTTAAGAATTTAGGGTTTCATGGATAAAACCCTAAGGAATTAGGATTTTGTGGATGCAAAATTAAGGATTTAGAAGCAATCCTAAGGATGTATGGTTTTGTAGATGTAACTCTAAGGATGTAGGGTTTTGTGAATGCAACCCTAATTATTTAGGGCTTTGTAGATTCAACCCTAAGGATTTTAGGTTTCATGGATTCAACCTTAAGGATTAAGGATTTAACATTTCATGGATGAAATCTTAATACTTTAGGATTTCGTGAATGAAACCCTAAGGATTTAGAATTTCATAGATGAAACTCTAAGGATTTAGGGTTCCATGCATGAAATCATAAGGATTTAGGGTTTTATAGATGTAGCCCCAATGATTTAGGGTTTGTGGATGCAATGATGAGGATTTAGGGTTTCATGGATGCAACACTAAGGATTTAGCATTTCATGGATGTAACCTTAAGGATTTAAGGTTTCTTAGATCTCACCTTAAGGATTTAGGGTTTTGTTGATATAACCCTAAGGATTTGAGGTTTTGTGGATGCAACCCTTTGAATTAAATGTTTTGTTGATGAAACCTTAAGAATTTAGGGTTTCGTTGATGAAACTCTTAGGATTTTAGGTTTTCTAAATGAAGCTTTAAATCCTAATATAGGTTTCATTTATAAAATCCTAAAACATGAAATGAAACTCTAAATTATAAATCATGAAAGCCTAACCCTGAATCCTAAATGAAAACTTAAATCCTAAACCATGAAATGAAACCTTAAATTCTAAATCATGAAACCTTAATCTAAAAGAAACCATAAATAATAAATTATGGAATGAAACCTTACATCCTAAATCATAAAACCTTAAATGCTAAACCATAAAATGACACCCTGAAATATTAAAGCATAAATCGTAGACCTTAGACACTAAATCCTTAAATATTGAAATTTAAAACTCTAAAATTTAAATCATAATGTAGGGTTTCATTTATAAAACCTTAAATCCATTCATCGTCACGCCAGTTTATTGATTTTTGACTCATCAAATTAATTAATTAGGTGTCATTTCAATATTCAATCTCATACTTTCACTCAATCTCAAAACATTCACTCATCACCCTAAAACACAGCCTAGAAAATTTATGTATCAATTGTCATTCTCTAAGCTAATGAATGTCTTTAATCAGTTACTAAACCATTTAATTGGAATTAAAATTTGTTCATACATTTTGGATTTTTACTTTCTTGATTTGTCATATTAGTGAAATGCATTTTTGGTAGTTCATGGAAGTTTCTCACGTAATTAACAATGTCATATTCATGAGTAAAGTGTAATTAACATTTTATTTGTTAGCTAGAATGATTAATATCTTTAAGAAGCTTTTTACAAAATCTCTTTCTTGATAATGAAATAAAATAAAACAAGGTTAATATTGTATTATTTGTAGCAAGTATGGTAAGGAAAATAACTGGGCAAAGAAAACATAGTAATTATGTTTTTATGAATCATGTACCGACATGTGATTTTAATTGATTTTAATATTCTTGATATTTGAATTTATGGCCTCTTTTATGAACATTTTTTTTTATATTATTTTGGGTTTCAAGTGAGTTTAATATTCATCAATGTTTTTTTTTATATTATAATTCATTACTAAACAATTGTTACATTAACTTCTTTTGAAACATTTGTATATAATTATAGGAACACCATCGGGATGTGCATGCAAGAAACTAATGAGTTTGGTATGCATGTAACGTATTTAAATATCAAAGAAAGACTACAAATAGCTTTTGGAGACTCAATATATTCATCCAATCAGGTGTTGGAGTTTGATTTGGAAAACATTGTTTCCTGAGAATATTAAATTTTTTGTATGTCAGTGTTCTCATGGAACATTGCCTATGAGAAAATTCATTTCCCACAAGCATGCTTCTATTATCATGTCTTGCAGTGTATGTAGTGCTACTGTGGAAGATATTTGTCACATTTTGTTTGCATCAAAAGACATGGGGAATTAATATATAAACCTTGTTAAGCTTTTTGTTTACAAACATTAATGCCTTTAGAAAGTCTAAAAAATGCACGTCCCATAACTCTTACCTCTCAATCATATATCTTAAAAACACCTCCCTCAACTTGTACATTATCGGTTGAAAATGCATTTCTTGATGATTTATATTGGAAAATACTTTTCAGCCTATTATGGTAAGAAACAAAACTCCACTTGAAAACAAAAATTTAATCAATTCTATCATGTAGAACAATTCCTTCTTTTTTTCTTTTTTTTTTATCTCATTGGATAAACACCACAAAATCACATTAAGATATGGAGCATTTGTTGCTTCAATTATCAAGCAAAAGATGATGAAATCCACACTAGTATAAAAGATAAGTCAACTTCTTTCTATTTCAAAACCTAATTGACTTTCTTTTTGTTTATACTTTGAATTTGATAAGGTTTCATGTTATTTTTCACTATACAGTCTAAATTCAAATTCTTAAAAAACTATTGTCATTTTCTTTTGTTTATATAGACTAACACTTGGAATAATCACAAATGCTAAAAAAAGGAATCAAACATCTCTTAGTAACAACAAATATTTGATTAAGGCAAATATTTGATTCAGTTATTCATATGTGATTATTATATAGTTTAAATGTAGGAGACATACAACAACTAATTATACAAATTTAAATAATTAGTTACTTCTATAAAACATATCTAATTTTTTTTCCTTCCTTAGTTTCTTGAATCAATCAAGAACTTATTGTAAAGAATTTCCACAAGCACCAAATTTTAGAATTTTGTGATCCTTCTATAACAAATAATTGCACTAGAAATGAAGAGTTATTAGAGAGTTCTTTTGTTGGACATAGTGATGAAAATTACTTTGGAACATTAGAGTCTTATATGGAAATTAGAGTTGAATTTGCAGTAGGATTTTTAGGGGGTTTGTAATGTTATCTTCTTCAACAAAATTTGTACTGTAGGCATGCTTATTTTCATTTTCTTGCCCACTTGTAAGATCTTATTTATGAGGCCATAGTTTTGAAGGTAAGAAGATTACTTGCTAATTATGAGTTTACCTATTAACTATTAAGAAATGAGAGATATTACGAGGTGTTATTCTATCCATTAAAAATATGAAAAAGATTACTTTTATATGTTCATATGGTCTCTTCTTTCTAATTTAAATGTTTCCATTGGTTATTCTTAATGTTAGAAGAAATGAAAAAGTCGTAGACTTGAGTGTGAATTTTGTTATGAATTTATAATGTTTCAATGAATGACTTAGATATAATCATATTTTTAATTACACTAAGCTTGTGAAAATCTTTTAACATATCTCTTTTAGCCTCATCATTTTTGGTATTAAAATAATCGACATGAATATTTGATGATAACATTTAAGAAGATTGTTTTACACAACATGTAACTAATAATTTGTCTAAATGAATTTTTGTAAAGGTTAGAGCTTGCATATGATTATGTAATTTCTAAACCTTTCCACACTTTTTTGGAAAATAAATAAAATGAGTTTACTTTGAACACACTGTTTCAAAAATCAAATAGAAAATCACTTAGTAAAGTAACATTAAGGATAAATTCTTGTGTTTTTAATTTTTATGAAAGTATTTCTTCTTTAAATTAGTTATTCATGTTATTGAAAGATATAAAATCTCTACAAAGAAGGTACTTATGGATTTGAGTTAATTATGGTAGGTAGAGATTAAATATTGTTTCAATGAAATATAAAGACTAAGAAATTTACTAGATTCAAATCTAATTATTGTATAATTTTTTACTTCTCAAATTTGAATGTTGTATACACAAAGATACTCACTAAAAAGAATATAATCCTACACCTAAGAAATGTAACTGTAACCAAAGACTGCCTTTGCAGACTAGCATAGAAGTTGAATTGAATCAATACAATAATACTCATTCACTTGAATAAGATGAAACATGTGGCTTAGATCTTCCACTTCCTTGCAAACCATGCAACAGAGAAGATTGAAAGGAAGCATGGCCCAAAGGTACAGGCCTATCTGGCAAATTGGGAACATCAGTGTCACCCTCTAACATCTTAAGTGCCTCAGCAATAGTAGGCCTCAAAGCCACCACAGCATGAGCACACAGCATTCCAACATGAACAAACCTTTCCATAACTTTTTCTGGCCCTTCTCCTCTTATTGACTCATCAAACACTTGCTCCATCTTTCTTGATTCGACAAGGGTCCAAACCCAATCAG
This sequence comes from Amphicarpaea edgeworthii, assembly GCA_014843725.1. Classification (NCBI taxonomy): domain Eukaryota; kingdom Viridiplantae; phylum Streptophyta; class Magnoliopsida; order Fabales; family Fabaceae; genus Amphicarpaea; species Amphicarpaea edgeworthii. The sequence continues at coordinate 19,543,631 of CM026321.1, forward strand.
TGATTGCTTCTGCTGATGAATTCATTGCATCAAGCACTTTTCTTCCACTCATGATTTCGAGAATAACAATGCCGAAGCTATACACATCACTTTTTGAAGTTAGTTGGCCATATAGAGCATATTCTGGTGCTACATAGCCATATGTGCCAGCAATTTTTGTAGTGAGATGAGATTGAGATTCATCCTCACTACCTTCTTTTGCCAACCCGAAATCTGATAACTTGGCACTCATTTTTGAGTCCAAGAGAATGTTTGTAGCCTTAATGTCACGATGGTAAATTGGTGGCTTGATTTCATAGTGCAAATAAGCAAGCCCTTTTGCCACATCAAGGATTATGTTCTTTCTCTGTGGCCATGTTAGCCTATTAGCCCCAGAAAGAGACAGTTGGTGACTGAGACTGCCGTTAGGCATGAAATCATAAACCAGAAACCTCCTCTTACCATTCAAGTTATCACTTGAAATGCAACAACCCTTGAGAGCAAGAAGGTTCTTGTGCTTTATCTTGCTTATGATCTCAACCTCATAGCAGAACTCTTCATCCCCTTTACTCTCTTCCTTAAAATTCTCCTTAATTGCAACCAAAGTTCCATCTGAGAACTTCCCTTTGTACACAACACCATCACCACCTTGACCAACCATGTTCCTCTTGGAGAATCTATTAGTTGCACGTTCAAGCTCCGATACGTGAAACCACTTTGCACCAGTGTTAAGAAAAACACTGTTCCTCACACCGTTTTCAATCTCTCTATGATAAGCACTTTCCCTCCTTCTCTTATTCCACTTCCTACACACAACCATAACCACAACAGCAATCACAGCACCGACAACAACACCTAATAAAGTAAAAACAACTTTTCTTCTCTTCCTTGATGACCCTTTTGTAGTTGCTTCACTAGACAGTGGCACGCTCAATATGCAACCAACCGTGGTTGCATCACTTGCACCTTTTGGATTAACAACCGCTGCAGCATAGAGAGATGCAAAGGAGAAACATTCCTTTGCACTTGCATTTTGGTTAGTACTAGTAAGCTGAAAAGATACCTTTAAGCTAGATGCAATGCAATCTTGGCAACGAGTTTGATCATCAAGGCTTTCTTTGCAGTAAGAGTACAATGGACTGAGCCTAACCGAGTCCACTTTTTGTTCCCAATCTTGTGTGGTTACAATACCAGCACATGTGGAAGAGTTGGTGACAAATTGTGACGGGTTAGGGAAGCAAAAAGGGACCAAAGATGGGTCAATGGCCAAAGTTTTGAGCTTGCTTTGGAAATTTGACAAGCATGTGGAGGAGGTGTTTTTATTGGGAAGTTGAAAGAGTGAAGTTTCTTTGAGGTGTTGGGTGAGGCCTATGTGGAAGATTGTGCTGAGAGTTGTGCAGCATGATTGTTTTTTGATTGGGTTTGTTGTGCAAGTTGAAGTGTTCCAAGGGAAGGTTTCAACGTAGGTGAAATTGATGGGGCATGAGGAAGAAATAGAAGAAGAAGAAGCTGCAACAGTTATGAGAATTGTGAAGAAGAGGTGAAGGAATGTTATTGTGATATGGTTTTTCATTTGGAGATTTGAGAATGAGAAGAAAGAATGGTTTTTGGAATTGGGAACTTAGAATTTGAAGCATTTTAATATAAGGCATTCACAGAGGAATTTGAGGAATGATGATGGTGTTTTAGTTTTACTAGTCAAACTCAGCTTGCTTTGGTCTAAAGCCACTTCGGAAATTTTAGATTATTTTACTTAGGAATCTAAAAAGTCGTTTTTGACGGTTAGTTTATTGACCGGCTTTTTGGGTTATCGTGTTTGACATTGTTTGTTTGTTTTTCTGGGGTAAGGGGTTTGGTAGGTAAGAGCGGATTGCAATACAGTTCTCTGTACTGTAGTATGTTACATAGTCATAGTGCAGCTTCCTTTAAAATAATTTTCAGATATTATTTGTTGTTGCTCTGAAATATTTTTAAAAAGGTTAACTATGATGCACCAACATCTAAAATAGTTTTATATGGTTGGTGTATTTTCTTTAAATTCATTTTAATATACATAGATATGAAGATAAAAGAATTAATAATAGAAAAAAAGATAAATAGGATATTTAGAATTTGATGTTTAAAATATATAATTTTTTAAAAAGTGTTTTCTAGTCTATACTTTATATTAAACATGGTTAAAGTGCCTACACGTTTATATTGATTAATTTAGTTCTCAAATTATAATGTTTTTTAAAGTTAAAAAAACTAACTCTTTGTACAATAGTAAAAAATTAAAAGAGGAAGTAATATTTTTTTTTTTATCTAAAGTCGAAGATTACGGTGTTGCTCAATTTCTAAATCAGAAACTAACTTAAGAAAAATTTTACTCACACTAAAAATTAAACAAGTGACTTCTCGTTAAATAGGTAGTTCTTATCAATAGGAATATAATAAGATCTTAAACCATTGCATCAACCTTTTGATGAGAGGGAGTAATATATATTTTTCTTTCATTTTATTATTCAGCTAACAGTTTTAATTTTCACACCAAAATATTAATTTCACTTTTGGTTGGTTTGTTATGACTAATGTATTATTTTTAGTCATTTGATCAATAATTTGTTTCGCTTGAATTTGGTCTTTTTTTTTTTTTTTTTAATTGTTACAGTTAAATATACTTATTATTTTTTGCCAACATAATAAAACCCTCAAATAAGCATGGGTTAAAAACACATTTAAAATATGAAATAATTTAAAAGCTTAGAAGTTTGAAAAGTCTTACTGTACTCGTGAACAAACATTCATATACACTCGTGTGTCAATTTATATTTAGAGAAAGTGATAATTTTTTTTTCTATAAATGCAATAAGTGATACTAATGTATAAAAAAAAGTTCATTAAGATAACCATTAATAATAGTAATGAAAGAGATAGTTACAAATTTACAATATCTAAAATTAAGAAGAAAATATCAATATTTAATTATTCCTCTCGTAGTAATTATTATGATATACGCTTACTTTTTTTTTTATTAAGTAATTAAGTAATCAATCCATCTACACTTGCCTTTTTATAAAAAAGATCAGTCAACGATTACTTTTTATTTTAATCAGAACTAACGTTTGAATCTGACCAAACTTTCCTTAAGTAATACTCCATTATAATAGCACACGAGTGTCTTTATGGGGGATAGACAAAAAAATGGACCATTGAAGCCCATGTTTTGTAAGTCAATATATCTAAATAACAAACTTTAGCTTGATATTTTGACAAATGCTACCGAGTGTGTTAAAATATTAGTTAAGAAATTTAAAGTTAAAATATTTTCATTGGAAGCCAAATATTGGAAGTCAAAAATTGTAAAGTCAATTTTTTTATGAGAAAAAAATTTATGGATCGTACATATAAAATTATTTTACTCAATCACAACTCTTTATTTACGATAAGATAAATATAAAATTATTTCAAAAGTCATTACAACTATGAGTTATAATTAATCGATTATGTAAAATAATTTTACAATTTATAGTATTTTACTCATGTTTTATATGCACTTTTATGATTTACATAGTAAATATTTTCTATTTTTAGGATGTGATTGTTGGATGAATGATATATTTATATGTTTTATTGAAAAGTTATATAAATTTATTGAATTACATCTTACAAAATAATCCATCGAGATTAATATGTTTTTAAATAAGAAAACACATTTTTTTAAGTTATAAAAGTCTCAATTGAATACTAAAACCACCAAGTTTTAACACCTTTTTTAAAAAAAAAAAAGAATCCTAATATTTTTATTAAATGACATGAGACTTATTTATATGGTTTAAAATTGAATGCCACAAAAAAAAAAATTATCATTATTTTACTAATTAAACTTTACATTTTTAAAAATTTTCTATCAAATATTTCTTTTTGTATAATGTCATTTTTATTCCATTAAGTTTTATATTTAATTTTTTATGTTTTATTACATAATATTTTAAAAGATAAGATCACTTTTAGTTCATTAAGTTTCATATTTTTTATATTTTTTATGTTTTGGTATGTATTATATTTTAAAACTATAATTTTGGTATTTTTAAGTTATATTTTAGTATATAATGTTTTAAAAATGTCATTTTGATATTTTAAATTATATTTTAATTACATGAAATATTTAAATGTTTTTGGTTAAGTCACTATCTTTATTTTATTTTAAAAATTAAAAACTATAATCTTTAACCTCCTCTCCTTCATCAGTCATCAACATCTTCAACCTCCCCTCCTCCTTCCACAATCACCATGTGTGATGCCACCCTTCCCTTCATGACCATGCCACCAACCCTCTTCCTCCACCCCTAGCTCCATATTTGGGTTCGTGGGTTGCAAATCTAGACTCCATAGCAAAAAATCTAGGTTTATGGGTTATGGATCCACAGAGCCATAGAGGAGCAACACAAGGGAGATGGAGATTGAAGGCGGACGCATGCAGAGGTGGCGGCATGAGTTATGGAGGAGCGATGGTGGAGGGAGAGGGGTGACATTGGTTTTGAACCACTAGAAGCTTCCACATGATTTAGGCATGACAATTAAATTATATGTTTGTATGTGGTTAAAGGTATACATTAAGTATAGCAAGTGGAGGGAGAGGAACAGTGGCGCAGTCATGGGGGAGGTGGCAGCCCACGTGGTGGTTATGGATGAGGGAGGTTGAAGATGGTGGTGACATAGGGAGAAAAAGAGGTTGAAGATGATGATTTTTATATTTTAAAATAAAATAAAGATAGTTGTTTTTAGTCATTATTATTTTAAATTAATTATTTTTAAATTTAAAGCACCAATGATGTTAAATATTTTTTATTGAAAAACCTTAAAATGTATTAAGATGTGATTAAAACATAATAAAAAATATTAAAATATAATTAAAACATAATTAAAGTATTAAAATGACATCTTACAAACTAAAGTGCTCACCGACGTAGCACTCCCCAACACCACCAATGATTCCTCCTAAACACACATCATCCTTTGCCAAGAAACACACATACTAGTAGATTTAGTGATTTATAAGAGATTTCTAATACATTTCAGACTAACACAGAGTGTTTCTAACCTTTCTTAAGACTAGTAATTCTACAAACAACAAAGCAAAAGGGTTGAGAATCCAAAACATGTTAGGAAAATTTTACTCTCATGTAATTTTTTAAGATTCATCTTATAAGAAATTTTATCATAGGATCTTTGATATTATTATTTTTCACTTCATTCATATTCTGTTAATTCTTTAAGATAGTTCAAAAGACTTACCCGAATTCATAACGTCTGCAGAAATATCTATAAGAGTTTTTCCCTTCTCTGACTTCCTTTACTTGATCTCTTTGATGGTATAGACATCTCTTTGATCACTTTTGATTTTTCTTTCTACAGTCTCCTTATGTGAGAGACTTTTCAGAAGTTTAGAAGGGGTTGAGAAAAGATGCAAAGGAAGTGTATGAAGAAGGGAGGGAAGTCATCTTTTTATATTGTTGAGACAACAATAACTTTCATAACTTCTTTCATTTTTCTTTAATGACAAAAATAACTCTTAACGAAGTGAGAAGAGAAGAACTTATTTTAATAAATTAAAAATAATTTTCAATGATTTTAACATAATTTCAAGTCTACCATGACATTAGACTTCTTTTCATTAAAGTCATTTCATAATTACATAAGTCATTATTAGATTAAATAATCTAACAAAACATACCAAAGGATTAACATTGGTAAAGCTCTTACTAGCATCGCCGCCACATGCAAGGAAAAGCTCATTCTCTTTCATCACGATCCCGTCCAAGTGCTTGCAGATCTTGTTCTCCTTCGTCACAATCAGTGATTAGGGCACAAGAGTGAAGAGGTTGTGGTTGCGAGGTGGCGAGAGTGAAGAGTGAAGAGGTTCTTAGGGTTTGGACACAAGAGTGACGAAATTATTAGGTTGGCATCGTGCTTCTATGATGTAGCCTATGAGCGTGAGAGTGTGAGAATGGATTCGAAAGCAAAAACAATTAAATGCTATCCATCTATTTTTTTAAAAAAATAAATAAATAATTTCAACATTGATTATTATAAAACAAATGTTGACTATCAAATTTCAATATCGATTACTATAAAATCAATGTTGACTATCAAATTTCAACCTTGGTTGCTATGAATCGATGTTAATTATTAAATTTCAACATCAGTTATTATAAAATCAATGTTAATAAGTTATAATTATTTACAAAATTATCATTGCACCATATTTAGCAATGATTTTTTTAATACTGACAATGATTAAGCGATATAGAAAGTCTTTTTTTAGTGACTCAGTTACATTGGAGGCCAATGTTGCATGTGTTGAGAATTATGTATGAATTGTTTAGTTTTTTTTTTTTTTTTAGTTTAGAATATTTTAATTTATCTTTTAAAAATTTGTTATTTGTCTTGTATCTTTGGGATATTATTTAAATTTAGAAATAAGATTAATTTTCTTAGCTTATGATAAGGATTTGATCTTATCATTTAGGTTTAGTAGATTTCTTTTTGATATTAGAATGCTAGGTCTATTTGATTTTGCATGCTTTATTTATAACCGTTGCTCTTGATTTATTTGATTTCATGTATTGATTGATTCAAATTAAATCCCCCACCTTTTGTAATTTAGTTGCTTATTTTTGGCTTTTATTTCCCCCTGAAATGAAAATAGGACCTCATGTTTTCTTCCCCAACTCAAGCATCGCATGGCAGAACCATCTTCAAATGAGGGGAAGCACTTGCTCGTTCAACTTTTCAAAGGCTATAATAATAACTAGTGTAAAGGGTTAGAGTTTCATTCAGTTCTCTTGTTAGTTAGTTTCAAAGTCTAAGGAGACATTTATATATAATTTAGCTTAGAAAATCTCTTATGCGGTTGTAGCCAATTGAAGTCTAACACAGAATTGACATTTTGGTTTTTCATTGTTTTGTGTATATGTTTGGATCCACAACTTTATAAAGATTTTCAAGAGAAAAATATACAAAGAAAAAAAATCATTTCTTTATATATTAAAATTCACTTATTGAATAATTAATTTTTAAAATTTTTTTATTGAAAGATGTATAACTTTTATAAATTAATTATGATAGAAATTAATTTTAACTTATAAAAAAAATAATTTTATTTTCTCTTCTCCGTTAGTAAAATAAATCAAGAGTATCATTTGCCTCTGATTTCATCCTTGTTATATTTTGATTAACTTCATTCAGTGTTTGTTGCATCATGAGAGTTAATTGGTGTATAGATTAATTAAATTCTATTTCTAACTAAAAAAAAATTAAATTAACAAACTAACATTTGTAAATAAATAAATAAAAATTACACATTTCATATTAAATTGAGGATTTTTTTTTTTACACAAACATTTTATCTTATGAACTAAAATATTAATATTAATATAAAATAATGGGTAAACTAAAATATTAATATTAATATAAAATAATGGACAAAGTATGAAATTGACCCCTCAACTTTTTTATATTTCTGGTTTTAGTTCCTCAATTTTTTGTTAACTGGTCATGGTCCCTCAACTTTCATTTCGTTTGGAGTTTTGGTCCTTCTGTTTAAGCATGGCAATTAAACCCGGACCTCTGGGGATATTCCCATCCTCACCTCGATTTTGACGAGAAAAATCCGAATTAACCAGGTACGGGTGTGGATTTAGATTTTTTCCGCTTAAAAAAGTTAGGGACAGGGTTGGAATTGAAAATTGTGATCCCCGCCTCATACCCGCACCCACACCCACACCCGTCCCCACTATTAATATAATAAATTATATAAATACCTTAGAATAATCTATCTATGTTTAAAAATTTATATTAAACATTAATTTAATTATATTTATTATAAAATAATATTTTTAACTCATTGTATAATAACTTTATATAAAAAAATTGTTAAATAATATTTCTATTGATAAAATAAATGAAACAATTTGGTTTATTATGAGAAATAAAAGTAAATAAATGAAACAATTTAGTTTATTATGAGAAATAAAAGTGTCATGTAAATTATTTTATGATTTAGGACTGTTATGTGTATGGGAACGGGGTGGAGTTAGGAAACCCGATCCTCGACGAGGGCGGGGGTGGGTCAAATTTTTAAGCCTTAATGGAAAATGGGGATGGGGACGGGGATGATTTGAGATGTCTAGGACGAGGATTGAGGAGGCTAATCCTACCCCTGTCCCGCCCCACTGCCATACTTACTTCTATTATATATTTCCTTAAGTTCATCCTCTCTTCGTCAAGACAATTCATTCTTTCCATCGAGTATCCTCCTTCCATCGAACATCCTCATCGTCAAACCTCCCCTTCGTTGAACCATATCCCCATCGCAAACTCCATTCCCTCCGTCGATGTCGAACACCATTTAAGAGATCTGGGATTAGCGTCACGCTACCTCCACCATTGCCCACCGTCATTCCATCGCCACCTATGACACCGACGTTCGACCTACACCATCACCACCTCGCATTGCAGTGCGGAGGAGGTTATAATTTCCTACAAAACTCTTGTGTTCATGTCCAAACAACAGTGAATTGGGTCGCATTTGACCCACGAAAATATTTGTTTTGTTCTGACAACTTAAACAAGGAAATCAAGTATATGAACATGCATTTTGATCGTCTACTCATGGAAAACAAAACCTTTCATTCAATTTTGAAATCATTAAACAATGAAAGAGTAATTTGAAAAAGTAGAAATTAACTTTCGAAGGATGTCCAAAATCAACGGAAGAAATATAATTTATAAATTAGAAATATAGGAAGAAAAAACAAATTACGTGATAAAATGATTAAAACCTAAAATGGAATTAAAGTTGATTGACAAGTAAAACCAGAGATACGTTTTTCGTTTGGTTTTCTTGCAAAACGTGTCTTTCACTCTTTCTATCCAAAGCAAGCCAAGGTTGACAAGTAAAACCAGACTTCTCAGAAAGAGGCTATTACTAATCTCGTATATTAACCAATTCCTAATTAACAAAAATACTCTTATATTAAGACTCCAATGCTTAAAATAAAAATACAGTGTTTGTTTCACACCAATATATTACAAACTCAGAAATGGAAAAACAAGGCATGATCCTTCACCTCTTCATGACTTTCATCACTGTTGTCATAGCTCGTGCTGCTGCTGCATCATCTTCCTCATGCCCCATAGATCTCAGCTATGTTGAGACCATTCCTTGGAACACTTCAATCTGTAGAGACAACCCAATTGACAAAGATTTCTGCTGCCAAACTCTGTTCAGCATCTACGGCATAGGCCTTGCTGAACATCTTAAAGAAACTTCCATATTTTACCTTCCTGATGCAAACACTTCCTCCACTTGCTTATCTGAATTCAAACACCACCTTGCAGCCTTGTCAATCTCAATCAAACCAAAGATGGTGTCTTTTTGCTTCCCTGACCCAACCCAGTTCGTTACCAACTCTTCAGCTTGTGCAGGCATTACAACTACACAAGATTGGAGGAAAAAAGTGGGCATGGTTACCCCATTAGACACATCATGCAATGGGGACCTCAAAGACCAAATTCGATGCAGTAATTGCTCTGATGCCGCCTTAAATGTGACTTCACAGTTGAGAACTATTGACCCAAATGCTAATACCGCAAAATGTTTTTACTACATGGTGTTGTATGCTGCTGCTGTTATTAATCCGTTTGGTACAACCGATGTAAGCACCACAAGTTGCATATTAGGCCTAGCAGAACCCTCCAGTGCAGTAGTAATAAGAGGGTCATCAGATAAGAGAGGAAAAGTGATGAAGCTGGTTTTTTCACTACTGGGTGCTGTTATTGGTGTTGTGCTTGCTATTGCAACGATGCTGGTCGTGTACATGAAGTGGGATAAGAGAAGAAAGGAAAATAATCATCACAGGGAAGTTGAAAATGAGGTCAGGGCCAGTGTTTTGCCTAACACTGATGCTAGATGGTTTCATATATCAGAGCTTGAACGTGGCACGAGTAAATTTTCTCAGAGAAATATCATTGGCAAAGGTGGTGATGGGGTTGTGTACAAAGGGACTCTTTCAGATGGCATTGTGGTTGCAATTAAGGAGGTTCTTGATTTGGAAACTAAAGGGGATGAAGAGTTCTCCTATGAAGTGAAGATCATAAGCAACATAAAGCACAAGAATCTTCTTGCTCTGCGGGGTTGTTGTGTTACAAGTGATAATTTGAAAGGTAAAAGGAGGTTTCTGGTTTATGATTTCATGTCTAATGGCAGTCTCAATCACCAACTGTCTATTGTCGGTGTTAATAGGCTAACTTGGCCACAAAGAAAGAACATAATTCTTGATGTGGCTAAGGGGCTTGCCTATTTGCATTATGAAATCAAACCTCCAATTTATCACCGTGACATAAAGGCTACCAACATACTTTTGGATTCGAAAATGAATGCTAGATTGGCAGATTTTAGCTTGGCCAAGCAAGGCAGTAGTGAGGGCCAGTCTTATCTCACCACAAGGGTTTTTGGCACATATGGCTATTTGGCACCAGAGTATGCTCTTTATGGACAACTAACAGAGAAGAGTGATGTGTACAGTTTTGGTATTGTGATTCTTGAAATCATGAGTGGAAGAAAAGTGCTTGATAATCTGAATTCATCTTCGGATTCAATCACGGATTGGGTGTGGACACTTGTGGAATCTGGAATGATGGAGGAAATTTTTGATGAGTCAATAAGAGAAGAAGGGCCACAAAAAGTTGTTGAAAGGTTTGTTCATGTTGGAATGCTATGTGCTCATGCAGTAGTGGCGTTAAGGCCAACTATTGCTGAGGCACTTAAGATGTTAGAGGGTGATATTGACATTCCCAAATTACCTCACAGGCCAGTACCACTATTTCATGCATCCTTTCAGTCTTCTCTATTGAATGGTTTGCAAAAAAATGTCTAAAGAGTAAATATCTACACCACTTATTTCAAGTGTTTCTTCCTGCACCTCGTAAAAATAAGAGCACCCCTTGTATACTTTGAAAGGCTAATGCGGAATATAAAAATTTACATTTCGAATTAGCCTTTCAAGTATATAAAAGAGGTGCTCCTAATTTTTATGGGGGCGCAGGAAGCTTTAGCTCTTATTGATTCAGCCTCTACTCTAGTTTGTATCTGAGAGAATGAAAAACTGTAAGATAGTGTGTATTAATCTTCAATTGGTAATAGTAATCTGAGCTAGAATTTATAGAGTTCCACCTCTTATGGGGACTTTACATTTTCTGAGTGCAAGAAAAACCATTTTAGAAGAAGCATGACCAAATCTAACATGGCAAATGGCAAATGGCAAAGAAAGCATTATAATTGGAACTATTTGACTATGACACTTGATTACGAGTCTTATTGAAGTGGGAACCATTGTTTTTGTGAAGCTCTCGGACATAGAAGACAGCAACCAACATGCTAGTATCTGATCCTGCTTCTCTCAATTGCTGTAGTCTTCATTCAATGATTTAAGCTTGCAATTCATTATCTCTGGTGAATAATTAATTTACAAGGTATGCCTCCAGCTTCTGTAATGTGATTTTATGGTTTCTGATCTTTGATGGTGAGTAAAGTCTGTTACTTGCATGACAAGCAATTGTTCTCATCCAACTCATCAAACAAACAAATTTCGGATAGGAAAAAAAAAATATATATATATATATATATATATATATAAAGTTTAGCCAGTAAAATCAAAATGAACTAAATAAAAAAAAAAGTGGCATACATCTTCAACCACTTCTCTGTAAACCATGCAACAGAGAAGGTTGAAAGTACACATGACCAAGTGGCACAGGCCTCTCACGTAACCCTCTAACATCTTAAGGGCCTCAACAATAGTAGGCCTTAAAGCCACCACCACATGAGCACACAACATTCCAACATGAACAAACCTTTCCATAACTTTTCTATGTTATTAGTAAAGAGCTTTTCTCGCTTGTTGCTTTCTTCGCATGCTGGCCCTTCCCTTATTGACTCATCAAAAACTTCTCTCATCTTTCCACATTCCACAAGTGTCCACACCCAATCCATGATTGAATGATCAGCAGAAGATGAATTCAGTGTCTAGCACTTTTCTTTCACTCATGATTTCATGAACAACAATACCAAAACTATACACATCACTTTTCTCAGTTAGTTGGCCATACAGAGCATACTCTGGTGCCAAATAACCATATGTGCCAAAAACCCTTGTGGTGAGATGAGACTGGATTTCACTACCTTGTTTGGCCAAACTAAAATCTGCCAATTTAGCATTCATTTTGGAATCCAAAAGTACGTTAGTTCCCTTTACGTCACGATGATATACTGGTGGTTTAATTTCATAATGCAAATAAGCAAGCCCCTTAGCCACATCAAGGATTATGTTCTTTCTTTGTGGCCAAGCTAGCCTATTAGCCTCAGCAACAGACAGTTGGTGACTGAGACTGCCATTAGGCATGAAATCATAAACCAGAAACCTCCTCTCACCTTTCAACTTATCACTTTTAACGCAACAACCCCGCAGAGTAAGAAGGTTCTTAACTTCTTATGCTTTATTCTGCTAATGATCTCGATCTCATAGCAGAATTTTTCATCTTCATCCGCTTCAGTTTCTGAATAAAAAATCTCCTTTTTCTGCAACCAGTGTCATCTGAAAGTGTCCCTTTGTACACGACCCCATCACCACCTTGACCAACCACATTCCTCTGCGAAAATTTGTTAGTGGCACTATCAAGCTCTGATATGTGAAACCATCTAGCACCTGTGTTAAGCAAAACACTGACCTTGTCTTCAATTTCCCTGTGATTTAGACATTTTCCTTCCTTCTCTTATCCCACTTCCAGTACATGACAAAACCAATCACAACCCCAACAAGAGCACTCAATAACGAGAAAACCAGCTTCATCACTTTTCCTCTCTTATTTGATGACCCTTTTGTTACTTCACCAGGCAGGCCTAGTAAGCAAAGTGTCGTGCTTAGATCTGTTGTACCAAACTGATTAGCAACAGCTGCAGCATATAACACAAAGTGGTTGATGCATTTGCTGGCACTGGCATTTGGGTCAATCTGGGAAACCATTGTGGAGACAGCAACACTGCAAATAGCACAGCTAGATTGGCTTTTCAAGTCTCCATTGCAAGAAGTGTCTACTGGGCTAACCATGCCAAATTTTTGCTTCCAATCTTGTAAAATTTTAATACCTGCACAAGCTGAAGAGTTAGCTACAAACTGGGTTGGGTCAGGGAAGCAAAAAGGGACAACCTTTGGTGGAACTGACAAGGTTTGAAGCCTAAGTTTGAAGTCAAATAAGCAAGTTGAGGAAGTGTTAACATCAGGGAGGTAAAATATGGAATTTTGTTTAAGGTGTTCAGCAAGGCCAATGGTAAAGACACTGAGCAGAGTTAAGCAGCAAAGCTTCTCATCATTTGGATCTCTGCAGATTGAAGTGTTCCATGGAAAGGTCTCAACATAGCTGAGATCCATGGGGCATGAAGCAGATGCAGCATCCGATGCTATGAAAGTGGTGAAGAGGAGGGGGAGGAGCATCATCACTTGCTTACCCATTTCTGAGTTTGTGATGGAGAAACACTGGTTTTTGGAAGCCATTGATTGAAGTGTTGATGTAATAGAAACACAGATCGCAAGTTCAAATCTCTGCCAGTAACATTTCTATCAGAGTAACATTTGTCGATCAAGAAAAAAAAGTGGTCAACCTCGGTTTGCTTTGGCCAAAGACACGTTTTTGCATAAAATACTACTATTGAAAAATGTATCTTCTATTTTAAAATTTTATATCATCTTGAGTCTTGTCATATATTCTTAGTTGTATTTTATCTCGTATAATGTGAAATTTAATATGTAACAACGACTATTATATCATTTTCTATCATCTGAGAACAGGACACTCCATATACCACGAATCTGAAAGTCTGGAATCCATCATGAGTCTCATTGAGAGAGCCACAAAGTAGTCCTAAAGAATTGGTAAAACAATTCGAACTGGTACTGTAACATTGTGTATGGTTGATGTACATTTATACCATTAGCACATTTATACAATTAGGACTGGCACTGAAACTTTTTGTATAGTTGATGTAACATTGACTGGTACTTGGTACTGTAATTAATTTAAATTAAATAAGTTTAAAGTTCATACACTAGTTTTAAATTTTACATTAATTATAATATTTTATTTATATATTTTTTTAATTTTATTTATATATTTTTTAAATTGATTTTATAAAAATCAATTAACTTATCATAAATAAAAGTTGTGGATTGTCTTACACTGAAAATGCATTATCTTTAAACTCATTAAACCTTTGCTTATTAACATAATTGAGTTCGTGATATACCTGTATCAAGCTTCTTGCTGTCAAAATTTATGCCAGTAACTCCGGATGGAACAACAGCTGTTGCAACGTCTACAACTTGTCAAGTATAAATAACAAATCATGATAGCAGCCCAAAAATCAGGCAAAACATAAGCACCAACGATTGTAACTTAAGAAACTTACAGCATGCCCAACAATTGGCCTTGGCTGCACTTTTGTAGTGTTCCAAACAGCTCCGAGGCCTTAATATATATAGGCTTAAATAACTCTTAAGTTCTTAGTAAATATTTGAAGTTTGTTACCTAAATCTCTAATAAATGTTTTCCTTTCAAGTTTCTAATAAATGTTTATTTTTTCTTTGAAATTCTGTAGCTAGAATTTCTCCGTAAAGTAATTCATAACATTGCTGTTGAATAACTAAGGAAGTGACTTAGGAGAAAAAAAAAATTATAAAATTGACTTTTTTAATAATTAATTTGTAAAAATCTCATATATATATATATATAATTTCTACAAAATTAGTTATAACAGAAGTAAATTTAAACTTATAAAAAAATTAATTTTATTTATCATATTTTTTTTTTTCTTAAAAGTCGTTAAACTACATGGAAGTGCTTAACAGGAAGTAAAAGATACAGACACAATATATTAAGTAGTGAAATCTTGGCAATGATCCATCTTTCAACTTCAATTCACCCAGCTCTAAGCCTCTAACTAAACTTTGCTGTAACAAGCTTGCACGACCTGGTTGTATTATCAAGTACATAGTTTTTTTTTATAAACTCGAGCTAAAAACCAAATGAAGCCGTATCTGAAACAGCTTGAGCCATATGGAATTTGATAGGGAAATGACATTTTTTAACCCGTAAAAATTTATAAAATAATAATAATAATTATTAATTTTAAACTATAATAATAATAATAGTATTTATTATATTTAATTATATAACCCAAAAGGTTGACTTACTCGTCTTGCATATACTTCTAAGTCAATCCTTGCAAGAACTGAAAAAACAACTGCAAAAATCCTCCAAATAATCAAACTCTATATCAACTTTAATTTTCTGAAACATCAAAAAGCAAAACCTTGTGAAGATCAATTCATAAAGATAGTCAATGAAGACCAACCTAACTCGACAATGAAATAGCATTGGCAAGTTCCTTGTCAAGCTAAGTTGGACAAAATATATTTGATTATATTCTCATAAAAAGTATACCTGCCTACTATCTACATAAAAAGTACTATCTCCCCTCTTCTCCATAAGGCATTTGAACATCAATTAAACAAACCAATAATTAATGTAGTTATTTTTAATGATTTTTTTTTTATTATTATTAATATAAACACAACTATTTAATAATATAAGTAAGAAAAAAAAACAATAAATACTTCTTGAAAATTCTAAAATGCCTTATAAAAAATCAATTTTTTTTATAAAACTGTGGGTTATTCTTTTATACTATAGGGAGTATCAATGCTACCTAATTCTAAAACAAACGAAACATGGATTCATATTTTCCCAAAACTTATATAAGATGAAACAAGTGACTTACAATTTCAACCACTTCTCTGCAAACCCTGAAACAAAGAAGATTGAAAGTACACATGACCAAGTGGCACAGGCCTCTCAGGTAACTCAGGAATTTCCACATCACCCTCTAACATCTTAAGGGCCTCAACAATAGTAGGCCTTAAAGCCGCCACCACATGAGCACACAGCATTCCAACATGAACAAACCTTTCCATAACTTTTACTGGCCCTTCCCTTATTGACTCATCAAAAACTTCCCTCATCTTTCCACATTCCACAAGTGTCCATGCCCAATCCGTGATTGAATGATCAGCAGAAGATGAATTCAAAGTGTCTAGCACTTTTCTTCCACTCATGATTTCAAGAACAACAATACCAAAACTATACACATCACTTTTCTCAGTTAGTTGGCCATAGAGAGCATACTCTGGTGCCACATAACCATATGTGCCAGCAACTTTGGTAGTGAGATGAGATTGATTATCCTTACTACCTTGCTTGGCCAACCCAAAATCTGCCAATTTAGCATTCATTTTGGAATCCAAAAGAATGTTGGTGGCCTTCACATCACGATGGTAAATTGGAGGTTTGATTTCATAGTGCAAATAAGCAAGCCCTCTAGCCACATCAAGGACTATGTTCTTCCTTTGTGGCCAAGTTAGCCTGTTAGCACCGTCAAAACACAGTTGCTGACTTAGACTACCATTAGGCATGAAATCATAAACCAGAAACCTCCTCTTACCTTTCAACTTATCGCTTGTAACACAACATCCCCGAAGAGCAAGAAGGTTCCTGTGCTTGATCTTGCTTATGATCTCCACCTCATAGTAGAAATCTTCATCCCCGTTGGTTTCCATTTCCAAATCAAGAATCTCCTTCACAGCAACCACAGCACCATTTGAAAGAGTCCCTTTGTACACAACTCCATCACCACCTTGACCAACAACATTCCTCTGCGAAAACTTATCAGTGGCACGCTTAAGCTCCGACACATGAAACCATTTAGCACCAGCATTAGGCAAAACACTTGCCCTCACCTTGTTCTCAGTCTCCCTGTGATAAACAACATGCTCCTTCCTTCTCTTATCCCACTTTTTGTACACAACAATCATCACTAAAGCAAGCACAACACCAATCACAGCACCCAACAAAGTAAAACCCAACTTCAACACTTTTTCTCTATTAGTATTATTTAACCCTTGTTCTGTTACTACCCCACTAGAGGGTTGATCCAGGCCTAGTATGCAACCCGTGGTGCTTACATCGGTTGTACCAAACTTGTTAATAACAGCAGCAGCATACAAAACGATGTAGTAAAAACACTTTGTGGCATTAGCATTTGGGTCAATAGTTGTGAGCTGAGATTTGACTTGTTCTGCAGCATCGGAGCAAATTTTGCAGCGAGTCTTGTCTCTGAGGTCTCCATTGCAACACGTGTCAACTGGACTAACCGTGCCAACCCTTTGCCTCCAATCTTGCGTGTTTCTAATGCCTGCACAAGCTGAAGCGTTGAACACAAACCGTGTTGGGTTGGGGAAGCATAAAGGTACTATCTTTGGGGGAATTAAGAGTTTTTGAAGCATGTGGTTGAAGTCGAGTAAGCATGTGGAGGAAGTGTTTTCATTGGGGAGGTAGAAAGTTGAAGTTTGGCTGAGGTGTTCCGCGAGGCCAATGGCGAAGACACCTAGGAGTGTGTTGCAGCAGGGTTCTTTGTTGTTGTCAAGTGAGTTTTCTTTGCATGGTGATTTGTTCCATGGAATGGTTTGAACGTAGCTGAGATCTATGGGGCATGATGTGGAAGATGATGAAGAAGAAGAAGAAGAAGAAGAAGAACCAGTGGGGATGAAAATGGTGAAGAGGGACACGAGAAAAAGTAGTATCTGATCCATTGGTGGTGTGGTGGAGACAGAAACACGTACTGTGACATGTGTTTTGGAGTTTTGACCCATTTCGGAGCATTAACGTAGTAAGACCGTAAGAGTTTAAAACATGTTTTGCTTACGAGACATTTTCTAAGAAATGGGACTTTACAGATTCAACATTTGCTAGCATTGGTCAAAGGGCACGTTTTGAATGAAGTGCAAAGGAAAACGATTGCTTGACTTAAAAGTCACGTGTGGTTCTGATTTTAAGTTCAGTTATTAGTTATTGTATGCCTTATTATTTTTGGGCATCTATGCTCCCATTTTATTATTTAATGAGGTTGTTTCAAATGCTTCTGGTCAATATGAGTTTTAATTTTGGGTTTTAATTGTGACAAATATATAAAAGTACCATAAATTAAATTAAATTTTGTTTTTGTTTAACATTTATTAAGAAAATGATTAAAAGAAACATTTTTTTTTTATTTTAAGGGAAAAAATTCATTTGATGAATTAAAAAGAATATAAATTATATTTGAAAGACTAAAAACCTATTTAAATCCAAAATAAATTAGAGAGTTATAAACATTTTGTCCCTAAACTAAATATCATCCTAAAATAATAAATATTATCTTAAAATACTAAATATTTTCCTCAACATTATCCTAAACTAAATAATTGTACCAAATATTGAACTAAACCAAATAGTTGTCCTAAAGAAAACTAAAATATATATATATATATATAACAGAAAGTGTTTTTGTTGTGTATTAAAATCCTATACACAAAATAAAAGTTTAACAGTGAGGGAGGGGGAGTGAGTGACGGGAAGAGAGATCTATTAGGTTGGGGGGAGGGTAAAGGGTTAGGGCAGTTTAGGATTTTCTGAAGAAAAAAAAATAGATGGAGGTGAACTTAGTAATTAATAATGTGGGAATAACAAGTTCCTAGTAATCACCATATAAGTCCAAAAGTTTCAGGGCTTTACACCACTTTACATCACAATGGTATACAGTTGTTGGGCCTCAGGACAATTTGTCAATGCCACATGGTTTATGGTCCTCGTTATGGATAATTTCATTTCAATAATTTCTGCTATTAGAGTAAACAAAAGTTAGATACTCGATCCCAAAAAAAGTAGTACATATAATTCACCACAAGTATTCTTTACACCAAAGTCACTTCAACAAATCAAATTGATCTGTTTTAGGTTTAGGTATACTCTCACTATAACTATTGTCATATAAACAGATAAAACAATTTAAACTCACAGTTAATAACTCTCGGGATTTATTAGGTGTTTTAAGAGTTTGAAATCTAACTTAAGAATAATTTACAAGGAGTTTGAAAGCTTGGGTATGTTCGCGCGTTATTTCTCAAACTGATTTGTTTTAGGTTTAGGTACAGCCTGACTATAATTATTGTCATATAGACAAATAAAATAATTTAAGCTCACAGTTAATCACTCTTAGGATTTATAAGTTGTTTTAAGAGCTTAAAATCTAACTTAGAATAATTTACAATGAGTTTGAAAGCTTGAGTATGTTCACGCGTAATGTTATCTAAATTCAGCACTTCAAATCTCTAGCTATTTATAGAATTCAACCTGTCACACTCAAACAAATTTTCCATTGGGCCAAAGGCAATATACCCTTACGTTTCTACCAAATATTATATTTATATTATCTATCTATCTATATGAATTAAATCAATATTAATAAAAAGTCAATCTATAATTTGAACCTTGAACACGTAACATGCAAGAATAACACAAAATTATTATCACTAAAATAGAGTCAATTAATTTATATGATTTCAATAAATATAATATATATATATATATATATATATAATTATTTATAATAATATTATTGAAGAACGCGATTTAAACAATGACTTATTAATTCGATCATTGATTTATCTAATGATCTAATATCTTAATTGATTCGATCACCAATTTCATTTTTAAAGTCCTGAAAACATGGACATAACAATTTTAAGATTTAATATTTTGTTTGCATTAATCAAAATAGTGGAGGGAACTTGTTTATTTAATTATGACTTAAAAAGAGGAAAAAGAGTGATGAGAAAGACAATAAGGAAGCATCGGAGAAGTGTTTCACTAACTCTTATTTGTCAATCCGTATCACTATTTGCTTGACAACATCACTAATACATGAGATAATCCGAAAAATTCAATAGGGTTGGCTTGGTGGAGTAACAGTATATGTACAATAAATTAGATTTGATTCTTCTTGTCGTATGTTATAAAAAGAAAACCAAAAAAAAAAACTGGCCAACATCTCTCCGTGATTGTAGTATTTACTAGAATCAATTTAAATATATAATATTTATCTCAATTTTCCATTTTCTCTCGGATCATTTTTTTATTTGTGATTGATTTTTAATATATAAAAAAATAAAATTATTTTAGATTCTTACTATTAATTAGATGATGACATGTACTTTAAATATTTTGGAATCACTACAAAATTTTTCAAATATCATGCGGCAACGGCAAAGAAAAAAATTATTAGGAAGAAAATATAAAATTTAGATATATATTAAAAATCTAAAACACATTTTAGCTTAAAAAAATAACAACAATATGACTAAGGGAGTTAAATATCAGTAAGATAATGATGGACTTAATTATATAAGTGAATTTTGATATCACATTTTAATATTTTTTTACTTATATGATATCTAACTTTCTTATTTTATTCCTATTCAATGTAAAATTTCACCATTATAATAATCAATAAAGATAATTAATAACATTTATCTGTCTTTTAAATATAAAAAATATTTCATCACACATGTCTTAATAACATGTGTTCCATAATTTCACACTTAAATTAAGGCATAACAAAACTGATAGGTTATTTATTACTTATTTGAAGTCATGTATGGGTCCTTTGTGAGAAAAAAAAAGTTGCTAGTCATACAATGCACAATTACATACATTGATATTAGCCATACATGTCTCAAGCTATATATATAGCTTATCACCATTCATTGCTCTATACTAACAACTGGTATCAGAGCTTTTGGTTACTCCACGAGATTTCCTTAGTTTAGAGGAATTAGTGGGAGTCTTCTCAGCTTAGAGGAGGCAGTGGGAGCAATGGCATTGAAAGAGGGGAAAGTGAAGATCGAGAAGTTTGATGGCAGAGATTTTAGCTTTTGGAAGATGCAGATAAAGGATTATCTATATCAGAAGAAGTTGTATCAACCCTTATCAGGGGATAAGCCAGACGACATGAAGCAAGAAGAATGGAACTTGCTAGATCGGCAGGCTCTTGGCGTGATCAGATTGACATTAGCCAAGAACGTCGCGTTCAACATCGTAAACGAGAAGATTACTGTAGGCCTGATGAAGGCGTTATCAGATATGTACGAGAAGCCATCTGTAGCCAACAAAGTATACTTGATGCGTCGCTTGTTCAACCTCAAAATGGGAGAAGGTATCTCTGTAACTGATCGTATTAATGAATTTAATACTATTCTTGCCCAGTTGGAGTCAGTGTAGATTAAATTTAAGGATGAGGTGAAGGCATTGATTCTATTGTCATCACTACCGGATAGCTGGGCTGCAACTATTACTGCGGTTAGTAGTTCTGCAAGGGAGAACACATTAAAGCTTAGTGACATCCGTGACTTGATCTTAAGCAAAGATATTCGCAAGAGAGATTCAGGAGAATTTTCTAGCCATATTCCCAATTCAAAGCATTGAATACCGAAGGCGGAGGGGAAGGACTACCCGGAAGGGTCGGAATGGTCGAGGCGGATCAAAGTCAAGAGGAAGAGGTCGGACAAAATTTTCAAGTGATATTATCTCGTTGGAATTGTGACAAGAGAGGTCACTTTACCAATCAAAGTGCAAGGCACCAAAGAAGAACAAGACTCACAAAAATAAGAAGCACAATGATGATGAATCAAAGCAAATGCAAGAACTAATGAACTTGATGATGCATTAATTTGTAGCTTGGACAGTCCTGTTGATTCATGGGTTATGGACTCAAAGCGCTGCTCCACACTACTCCCTCTAAAGATTTATTGTCTAACTATATTTCCGAAGGTTTGGGAAAGTTTACCTTGCAGATGGAAAATCTCTTAACATTGTCGGAAGAGATGATATTGACATCAAAACCTCCAGTGGAACCCTATGGACATTGCACAATGTCAGACATATTCCTGCCTTAAAGAGAAATTTAATATCTATAGGGCAGTTGGATGATGAAAGGCATTACACCACTTTTGGAGATGGAGCTTGGAAGGTAACAAAAGGAAATCTCGTTGTGGCTCGTGGAAAGAAGCGAGGATCTCTTTACATGATTGCAGATGAGGATATGGTAGCGATTCATCGAGGTCATCAATAATTCAACCCTATGGCATCAAAGACTTGGACACATGAGTGGAAAAGGAATGAAGTTTATGGCGGCAAAGGGTAAGCTATCAAGCCCGAAGCATGTTGATGTTGGTGTTTGTGAACACCTGTATCTTTGGAAAGCGAAAAAAGGTTAGCTTCTCAAGGGCAAGGAAGACTCCTAAAGTTGAAAAGCTAGAATTGGTGCATACAGATGTTTGGGGGCCAGCCCCAATGAAATCTGTTGGAAACTCACGCTATTATGTCACCTTTATCGACGACTCCACCAGAAAGGTATGGGTTTATTTTCTTAAAAATAAATCGATGTGTTTTCTGTATTTAAAAGGTGGAAAACAGAAGTTGAAAATCGACAGTCTAAAGGTTAAAAGTCCGAAATCGACAATGGCGGGAGTATGATAGTCGGGAGTTTAAGGACTTCTGCTCGTAACATGGGATAAGAATGATTAAGACAATACCAGGAACACCCGAGCAAAACGGTGTTGCAGAAAGGATGAATAGAACCTTGAACGAGAGAGCGAGGTGTATGCGGATCCAATCTGGCTTGCCTAAAGCATTCTGGGCAGAAGCAATAAGCACAGCAGCATATCTCATCAATAGAGGACCATCAGCTCCTTTGAATTATCAGCTGCCCGAAGAAGTATGGTCTAGAAAGGAGGTAAAACTCTCACATTTGAGAATTTTTGGTTGTGTTTCATATATACTGATAGACTCTAATAGTAGAGATAAATTGGATCCGAAGGCGAGGAAGTGTTATTTTATTGGTTATGGATCTAACATGTATGGCTACAGGTTTTGGGATGACCAAAACAAGAAAGTTATTAGAAACAGGAACGTCACTTTTAATGAGAATTTATTTTATAAGGACAAATTTTCTGCAGAATCTACATGTGCAGGTAAACTATCAGAAATTCTTGAGAAAGCAACACTTGAAGAAATTTCAGAAAGTGATGTAGCCAATAGAAACCAGAGTACAGGCGTAGAGGTTGAGTCGAAGAGCAACCATCAACTCCTCCAAGAAGATCTAACAGAATTTCAATACCACCGGATAGGTATTCCCCTTCATTGCATTATTTATTGTTAACTCGATGCGGGTGAGCCGTAATGTTTCGGTGAGGCTACGCAGGAAATGACTCTATTGAGTGGGAGCTAGCAATGAAAGATGAGATGACATCCCTTCGGATGAATAAGACGTGGTCTTTAATTAAATTGCCGAGAAGGAAAGAAAGCTCTGAGAATAAGTGGGTCTATAGGCTAAAGGAAGAATCGACAAGAGAAGAAGATACAAGGCGAGACTTGTGGTGAAAGGGTTTCAAAGCAAAAACAAGGAATTGATTTCATAGAGATTTTCTCTCCAGTTTGTAAAGATGACTACCATCGAGTTATTCCGAGTATTGTAGCTGCAGAGAATCTTCACTTGGAGCAGCTTAGATGTTAAAATTGCATTCTTGCATGGGGATCTAGAGGAAGACATTTATATGACCTAACCGTGAAGGTTTTGAAGTGCCAGGCAAGGAGAATCTTGTGTGCAAACTTCATAAAAGTTTATATGGTTTGAAACAAGCACCGAGGCAAGTGGTACAAGAAGTTTAATGAGTTTATGAGCAACTCGGGATTCAAGCAGATGTAACATGGACCATTGTTGCTATGTTAAGAAATATACTAATAGTTATGTTATCCTTCTTTGTGTATGTTGATGACATGTTGATTGCAAGGTCTAGTATGGCGAAATTAACAAGTTGAAGCAAAGAATTGGCGTAAAGCTTTGAAATGAAGGATCTTGGTCCAAATTAAACAAATCCTTGGTATGAGAATTCTTAGAAACAGATCGGAAGGAATTTTGAAGTCTGTCTCGGGAGAAATACATACACAAGTTGCTTGACAGGTTTTACCTTGAAGATGCTAAGACCAAGAATACCCCTCTGGGATCTCATTTGAAGTTTTCAAAGGAGCAATCTTTGCAGACAGATGAAGAAAAATGTTACATGTCAAGAGTACCATATGCATTAGTAGTCGGGAGTTTGATGTATGTTATGGTGTGTACCAGACCTGACATAGCACATGCAGTGGGAGTTGTCAGTAGGTTCCTATCAAATCCAGCAAAGGAGCATTGGGAAGGCGTAAAGTGGATACTCAGATATCTGAAGGGTACTTCAGGGATGTGTTTGTGCTTTAGAAAAAGCGATCTCACTTTACAAGGATTCTCAGATGCAGACTTGGGAGGAGATTTTGATACCAAGAAAAGCACCACAGGCTACATTTTTACTTTGGGAGGTACTCACTTTGTGAGTTGGAAGTCCAAACTTCAACATAGAGTTGCTCTCTCAACCACCGAAGCCGAGTACACAGCTATCTCGAAGCAACTAAGGAGATGATTTGGCTAAAGAATTTTCTCAATGAATTAGGGAAAGAACAAGATAATGCTTCAATGTTCAAAGGATCAAAGTGCTATAAGTCTTGCTAAGAATCCAGTCTTCCATTCTAGATGCAAGCATATTCAATTAAGATACCATTTTATCGGGGAGTTGATAAATGATGGATACTTGTCTTTGTTTGAAGATCTTAGGATCGGAGAATCCAAGCAGATATGTTGACTAAAGCTCATACAACTGACAAGTTGAAGCTTTGCATTGCCTCAGTTGGCTTGCGAGAATAGTTGAAGATGAAGGCGCTACACTAGGTGAAGAGTTGATGAACTCATTGCTTACAAGGAGCTGCTACAATTTGGAACTTAGACCCCAAGTGGGAGAATTGTTAGATTGTTGTCTCAGTTCCAAAGTCCCACATCGCTTGGTTTGTAAAAACTTATGTCTCATTAGTGTTATATATAGAGACACCTTGTAAGCTTTAAGATGCACGAAATAAAAAGTTTTTCTTAGTGTAGCCGTGGATGTAGGTACATACATTGTGTGCCGAATCACGTAAATACTTTGTATCTTCTCTCTCTTCTCCTTATTCCTTTTTCTTTTTATTGCTCTATACTAACATTCATCACTACCCTAGCTAGCTAGCTAGCTATCACTCCTCAAAAGATCCATCACTCTCACATTTCTAGCTTCAATGATTAGATATAGTGGAGACAGTTGTGGAAGGTCTAGTAGTATGAACATGAGTCTCGTTTGGTTTGTATGCATTTTTCACTTTCAACGGTGCATGCTAATCTAGTATGGTCCCCAACTACTTTTAACTTTGATCAATTCCACATCAATAACTAGCTTTTGGGATGATTTTCTACTTCTTTTTCTTTTTTTAAAGGAGCATACTTACGTTAAATCAACATCGATAAAAGGATAAATATAAGTAAGTCTGAAATAAAAAAATGTGTTGAAAAATGAAAGATTTAGATGCTCTTATAGTGAATAACTAAATTAACTTGTCTACGTACAAATTGAATATCACAATTACTTAAATTATTTGTTTTTTAAACACAGCTCTTTAAAAAATAAGTCGCTTCAGAGTTTTTGAAATTATTATGGTTGAAACTATCCATAGTTAGCTTGCAATTGGTTTCAAATATGATGTTTTAAAATTGGAGGTTAGTGATCCAATTGATTGCAACTTGAATGGCTCGGGCTTCTATTTCATCGAGTGCCGATTTCCCATAGAAATAATGTGTTTTGCTGCCATGTATGGCCCTACAAAGTTCTTGATACAGCAAACAACCTCATATTTATTGTCTTCATGAAAAAGGACAACATCCAAGTTGTATTTTAAGAAATTGCTCGAAGACTTCGTCCAAATGAAGGTTCGAGCATCATGACTTGTGTTGGTGGTGCTTGAATACACATCTAAACCAGTTCAAAGGATCTATTTGAATACTCATCCAAACCAATTCAAAATAGAATTTAAATAGTTGTTCTAAGTGTTACTGAGTTTGATTTTGTATGGAAGGTCCTACATTCAAATTTTAATTTTATGGATGAAAAAAAAAAAATAATTATAATGAGAAACGTGACTGTCACATTCTACAACAAAAATCAGTGATCAACATTAACATATAACATACGATTGTTTCTATTTCTAATGAAATTGTAATAAAATAAAACTTCCATACCATCCATAAGTTTAGATTGTCAGGTCGACTTAATTTTGATAAAGATAAATTAAAGAAAGAAAAAAAAAAAAAAAAGGAACAAAAGTACTGATGCTAGGTAAGTCATGTGATTGGTTCCAAAAAAGAAAAAAGTTAGTCATGTGTAGCTTTTCCTGATAGCAATGTTCTTAAATGAGTTTTATATTTCTTTTTTCAAGACTTGAAATATATGTACTTCAATTCAACCAGTCTACTATGTAATGGAGGCAAATTAGTTATATGTTGACTTTTGAGGGGAAACATCAAATAAGGATTGACTTAGTGCTCTTCATGAGGGTCCACTCAACTACTGACATAAAAATTAAAATTACTACATTAATTTATTAAAAGGTTTAGGAATTGAATATTATTATTATTATAAAACTACTCTGAAAGGTTGGGACATTCTCTTATGCTAAATGTGAAAATTTCGGTTTTTTTTTTAACCAATAAAAAGAACTAAAATTATGAATTACGATGATAATTAGGAAGATGCAATTTAAAAAACTAACACTAGAGTTAAAAGATTCTAGAATTATTAACTCATAATCCATTTTGTCGTTGTCGTCACACTAATCAATGAAAAATCAAATCATTATCGTAAAATTACCTTCAGATGCTTTGAAGTTTGATGGCACCAATAGCACTAACAAATAAAAAATCAAACATCAGTGATTATTATACAGTCGTGTCAAATTGCTTCTCCTTGCTTTTCAACCTAACAAAAAAAATGCATAACTACCATAATTTAAACCCTTTTCAATGTCCAATATAAAAAAAAAAACCTTTTCAATGTGACATCATAGTCTTTTAAAAACCTTCCATTTATGCTTTGTTTGGTTTGTTTAACTTATTTTTAACTTATAATTTACTTTCAATTAAAATTTAAAAATGAGAATTTAAAAAAAATAAATAAAATATTATTTATTAATATTTATTTATTTATTTAACTTAAAAAGTTACTCTTCAACTGACACAAATTAATAAAATAATTATTAATATTTTTTTATAAAAAAAATATTAATTATTCTAAAATTTAGTCTAGAATGTGAAGAAAGAATATGAATATAAATTTATAGATAATTTATTATAAATTTTCTTATTTTTAATTTTATTAATTGATATTTTACTGAATTTTTATTTAAAAATAACTTATAAATTAAAAATAAACTGGAACAAATGTTAGCTTACTCTTTAAATAATAACTGTTTTTTCCATTTTACCAATTAGTCTTTCCATTTAGTTAGTTAATTGATAAAAAAAAATCTTATTTTATGAAAAAATGATTTATAAAAAAAAAAATTAATCCTTAAGAAATAAATTATTAGAAAATTCTGAAAATAAAGTAATTTAGTATAAAAAAAAAAAGAATAACTTAGTTTATCAATGATATAACAAATTTTTACATTAAAAATCACAGTAATCCATTTATATTGAATTTTGAAATATTTTTATAAGATTTAATTAGCTTATTATAAATAAAGAGTTATACTATTATCCTTATTTATCCTTGTTTAAAAAAAAATGAATAAGCACTAATGCTAAATACTGTGTTGGTATATTTTGCACTAATTTTGAAAGCTTGCTTCATCTCCTCCATTTCTCATTGGAAATTAGGCATGCAGAGCAAGTTACAAAGTATGAGAACACAAAAAAAAAAATAATAATAAAAAAAGAGACACAAAAGCTACATGGCTTCTAAGAAATAAACTAAACCACCTTCCTATAGATTTCATATTAGCAAGAACTTACTCTTACCTTCTTCTTCTTCTTTTTTTTTTTTTTTTTTTTTTAATTGCTAATGAAATCTTTGACAATGGTGATCATCATGTTAACTAGTAAAATCCTATTCAGGAGGGTGTGTTTGCACACACATTCCAATGCACTTTCATTTGCTACTCGGTGAATCCTTAAAGAAGAAGAAAAATTGTCTGCCGACGGCATTCAAAGCAGCGACAGCGACAACGACGCTGATCCAAACATGCACTCAGTTCTAGTAGGTGGTGACAAACGGCTTGTAAACCTTAAGATCATCAATAACCCCAGCAATGGAGCCAGCAGCAGCCACAAGAGTAACCACACAGCAAGCAGCACTAAGCATCTGCAGGGAAATCCACTTCATCCCCCACTTGGGTATCTTACTCTGAGTAATATACATCTCCACAGGAAAATACACAGTGAGAGGCCAAAACCCAACGGCACCAATGAGCCCCACAATGTCATTGAAGAATGGAAGCAGCATTGCAATAACAGTTGAAACCACAACAAAAATGGTCCTCCAAACCATCCTGAAGAGGTTGAGCCTGTAGGGCTTGAAGCCTGGGATTGGCACTTGGAACTCTTTTGTCATGAAGTCACTGTTTGGGAACTTTTCTACTGCATGCGACTCAATGAATGAGAAGAGGGGTTGACAATAGACTTGGTATGCACCAACAAGGTGGATAACAATTGCAACATTGGCTATGTCAATTAGCCAATAGGGGTTGTAGAAGCCAAAGCCTGTGAGGAGGTTCCCTGGGCTTGCATCCCCAAATGAAGCATAGCCAAAGCAGCCACATAGCAAGTAGAATACTGTTGTGATTATGACACTGATTAGTGTGGCTTTTGTCATTGTCTTTGACTCTTCTGGTGGGGATTTCACTGTGTCCTGTTACATAACAACAACCATCATTTTGGTTTAGATCTGAGTTTTATGCTTTATGGAATAGGGTTATGAGTTAATGTTACTTTTTATCTATTAATTTTTTTTTATTTTCATACGTTATATTTTTAAAAATATAGATTTGATATTTAATTTTTTTTTTTTTACATTCTCATAATGACGAACAAAACAAATCAACTTAAAAATTTAATGGATCAAAATATATAAAAGAAAATATAATTATAAAAACTTTTTTTAACTTATCAACAAATAGATTAAAATATATCTAAATTATGATTCAAATATTAAAATAATATTTATAAAATATTATGAATAAATAAAAGACTTAATGAATTAGATAATTTTTTAAGGTGATGTTTCATTAGATACATTTTTTAAGGTGATGTTTGTGTTGTCCTCCAATCATAATTATAGTTTCACCGGAATAATCCGGTTGGCATTTAAGGATTACGAGGATTACCAAGTTTTGTGAAACTTCAATTCTGATAAGTTTTGTACTTTAAAATAATGAAGGGTGATGTAAGTGTCTCAAAATTCTGAAACATTAACTGTACCTGAATTTCAATGAGGATCATTGAGTAGGAGTAGGCAAAGGCTATGTTACCAAGAGCTTGGAAGCTCCTCCAAATTTTTTGGGATTCTGTCACAGGCCCAATTTTTACACCCGTTATGCTTCCTTTAATGCTTCCATTTCCTGTTACAAGCACATGCAATTCAAGTCGAATTTCTACCCAGTAGTAGTATAATCCTTAATTGGTACTAGTAATAACAATAAAGCTTACATGAATAGAATCATATTCATACCTATAACTTTACCAATACCAAGGCCAAGTCCAATGAATGAGTATGTGAAGGACATGACAGCAGCAACAATAGAGAGCCACCACAACTCATGGAAATCTGGAATTTGTGAGAAGATGATTTCCACAATACCAAATGAAATCATATACCAATTGCTATTCATTTTGCATGGATTTTTCCCTCCACTTGCATGATAACAATTAGACCTTTTGATTGCCCTGTTTGATCAACAAAAACAAAACACCAAATTAGCATAAGACTCTCCAGTCATTGTAAAACTGAACGCAATCTGCAATCTGAACCGTTGATTAATTTAATATTTTTATATAAAAGAAAAAAAAAAAAACATGGTGAGATATACAAACTTGACCCTCTCCAGTTATTTTTAATTGGAGATGATCGATGATCCAAATTAGCACATTTTCCTTACACTTCTTGCATACATGAACAACAACAAAAAAAAATGCATCTTTGAAAACTCACATCATGCTTATGGAAGCTGCTATAGTGTACCCAATTGCCACTCCAAAAAGGTTCGCATATTGAACCCACCCACAAAGCATGACCGAAACGCCGCCTGCAAAACCCGAGATTGAAACGTTTTAAGAAACCATTAAGATTAGAATTTAATGGTGATGTACTGATAGTCCCAAATAATTTTACTGTGACCCACCATCACAACTTTTCTTATAAGACAAATTGATGGAGTATGATTGTCTTTCAATATAAAAGTATAAAACTGTTTTTATACTCTCAATCCATCACCTTTAAACTCGAAAGATAAAGCACCCAAGAGTTCTTTTCTTGATGAAAGAAAAGCACTTTGGTAGTAGCAATAGCAATGCATACCAAGATAGGATCTAACAGCTTGTGTGTAAGTGTAGTTTCTCTTGCCAGTGAGTGGGTCACCATAACGGTAGCAACAAGCTAGAAGAGCTGAGGTGTAGTAAGTCACAATAGAAAAGAGAATCATCACCACAGGACCAGCAGCCCAACCAAGCTGAGCAATAGCCCAAGCCAAAGATAGCACCCCGGAACCAATAACAGCTGTTACTATGTGAGCACTTGAAGTCCACATAGATCCTGTTTTTTTGTGAAAACACAAATTAAAACTGAGTTCCTTAGTAATGGCTAATTAGTTAGTACTACTTCCGTTTCTTATTATCAGAAACAACTCCTAAGGTAAAATATACTGCAACTTGTTTCTTGTATTAAGGAAATGAAGTATAACTAAGAAAAAAAAACTATATAGTTTCCTAGATAGTGTTAGTTAACTAAGAAAATACTGGTTAACTAACTGTGCATAAAAAATTATATGATGATTTTTTTTTTTTTTATCTATTTTGAAAAGGAATAAACGTTTGCATTCACATACATGAAGTGAAATTGTGGTAAACTTGAGTATTTGGATTTTGGTTAAATGATTACCAGTTCTTTTGGGACGGCCATCATCATCAAATCTCGAGGAATCTACTTGCTGATGCATGTGGTCATTGGAGACTTCAAATGTCGACGTTGTCTCTTTGATACCGTTTTCAGTCATCTTGCTAAGAGATAGAGAGAGACCCAAGTTAGGCTTCAGAGTCGAGACTCAAAAAACTCTTTATATCTGTTTATGAAATCATTCAATCAATGAATCAACATAGAAAGAAAATCAAAATGGGAAGCTAGGTATCTCTCAAATATGGATTCAAGGGGTGACTTTTGTGAGAAAGTTAAACTAAAATTTCAAATGTTGCTAATTTGAAAAGTTGAGAGAGTTTCAATCACAATCACACACACACACACACTTATGTTTGGAAAAATCAAAGAGCAAAGGAAGTGTGTGTGTGTGTGTTTAGTTATGTGATATTGTCTCTAAACTTTAGACAATATTTTTCTAAGTTCTGAAGAAATTTTGGTTTGGGGGGCTGTGCATGGAACAAGAGAAGTGTGTGGTGTATATATAATGTGTTGGGAGGAAGAGAGTTGTATTATTAGAATTTTGATGAAAAATATTTGCAAGTGCAATTTCAGACCCACATGCTCGATGAGTTGAAAAGGTGATTGATTCAAATGTAACCATTTTCAAACACATGGTTATATAGATATGCAAGTATGCAACTAAAGTTATATTAATCCATAACTTTGTGGTAATGGAAAATTAAGTTAGTTAATGCATATTTATAGCCTAGTTGATCATTTTTAACATAAGTTGTTAAATTATTTATGTAATTTATGAGAGAAAAAATGGATATTTGAATTCTACACGTGTAATGATGATAGCTAGCCTTTGCCGTTACACAGAGTCAGTCCCACACCGCTTTGACTCAAACCGTGTGGCTACTAACCCCACCAGAGCCTCTCGCCTACCATTATTTTGATCACTTTTTCACTTCCTCTGTTTCCTTCTCATTTCGTTTTACTTTTTAATATTTTTTTTCATCTAAATTTTGTTAGTTTTTAGGCTTAATACCTGTATAATTAATTAGATTTTATTATTTATTTTTGTGTTCAACTGTATCTTAATATTTGTTAAAAACATCAAATTGAATAATGTCTGTTATCTCTTTTAATAAACATGACTTAATTGAATACTTTTAATAAATATTAGGACTTATTTGAACAAAAAAAAATAATATGACTTAATTAATTAGACAAATAATATTAGGATTTAATTGAACATAAATGATAAATAACAAGACTTAATTGATTAAATAAATAATATCAAAATTCAATTAAAAAAAATAACTAAATGAATATTAAACTTAATTTTCATTAAAAATATTATAGGAAAGATACCTACTCGCAAACTCTTCTCTCACTCTCTTTTCCCTTAAAGCCCCGTAGTTAACCACCTCACAAACCTTATTTTCTTAATAAAAAAGTATTTAAGACTTTTTTTTATGAAAAAAAAGTCGAATCCATGATTTTTTTAGTCTTGAACCATGGAACCAAGCATATAACTTCACGTAAAACAATAATTAATGACCATATATCGTCTTCTAAATCAACAAAACTTGGCCAAACTTAGAACATTGCCGAACACAAATTGTAGAAGTCATGCCTAATTTGGATACTTATTTCATATATATAGTTTGTAATGAGTAATTGATGTTTGTGTTGTGCCTCTGTCTCTCTCTGTTCTATACTAAGAAATCCTTCTAGATTCCTAAAATATCTTGCATGTGCTGTTCTGAAGTGTGCTTTATTTAGGTATTCACAATATGTACGGTTCAGAAGAGTCATACATATACAAGTTAAACATACCAAGTTACAAGTCATAGTTATGGCTATCAAAATTGGCAATTAACTCTACTAACTATCAATGGCTGTAAAATTAATTAGTACTGTTACGTAGTAGTAACAAAATTAATTTCCTTAACATTATCTGAAATTAGTTAAAGAATAAGATGTTAAATACATTAGAAACAAAAATATCTATAAGTTTTTGAATAATTGAAAGACTAATTAAGAAAATGTTGAAATATTGATAGTTGATATGAAAAAATGACACTTGAAAGTAATAATTAATAATGTAGAAAACTTTAATCGGTGTGTGTTGCTGGGGTATATTTGAATATCTAATAGTGTGTGAAATAAAATATAACGCTATGGAAAGAGAGAAAGTTATCACACTTTTACTATGGAATAGGAAGAAAAGAGATTGATTGAATCTCATACCTTCAAAGTAAAATGAAAAAACAAAAAATAGATATAATGGAATATTCTTCATCTAACCCGAATATCATTTTATTTTATTTCATTTCATTACATTACATTCCATATTTTTTTCTAACCAAAAATAGTTTGTGTAAATACTAAATATTTTATACATTAATATCAGACAATGTTTTGACAAAACAATTTTGTTGCCTTTACCACCAAAATGATGATAATATAAAAGAAAGAGAGTAAAGAAAGAAAAGGTGAAATGAAAAGAAAAAACAAAAAATAACACTCTGAAACATTGTCCAGTCCATATATGACGATCACTAGACAATTTTTTTTTTTATATATAAAATTATTCATAAAAGGATATGGATCCATATAATTAGTAGGGATTTAAGACAGTAACACCTTTTTTTCCTTCTTTCTAAAAAGTTTCGTTAAAATGTTGGAAACACAAATAGCAATAAGTTAATATTTACCGGGTTTAATTGTATTTTTTATTTTGATTTTTTAAAATTTTGACAAATTTTATCATTGACAAATTAATTTAACATATTTTATCTGTAATTTTTTTTATCTTTTGTTATTTGTCCTTTAATAAACATAAATGTTAGAGGTAAAATTTGTCCAAAAAAAAGTTGGGTGTAAAATTTGTCAAAAAATATAAAAATTGGGATAAAATGTACAACCATGTGAGGAGTAAAAATATGAAGAGTAAAATTTGCCAAATTTTAAAAATTAAAGATAAAAATCACCAAAAATTAAAAAATTTAAAGTAAAAATTGCAATTATAAGATAATGGCTTCATAAATTAATTGAAAGTTTAAGTCTCATACCTTCAGCTAAAGGAGCCTTCTCTCTATTTTCTCTATGCTTCTCTGTTTCAGTAACCACTTTACTCTATTAGACTCGATGCAAATCCCACAGCTACTAAAACCATATATATGATGATGATGATGATGAGAGAAAGAGAGTTATAAAAGTTGTGCTCTTGGACTACTCAATCTACCTTATATATAGTGTAACAAAAATGTGTACTATAGAGCCTACAAAATATCATTATAATACTTCATTTTAAAGGACAATCCTAGAAAGAAAGAAAAAATCTTGTATATGTTCTAGAGCTACCATCCATTCTTACTGAATGAGAATAAGGTTCCTTTATTATTCATTCTGAATTCTGAATGGAATGAATTGCCTTATATATATGCTACACGGCAAGCATATTAATTTTTTTTTCAGTCAAATTGTTTCCTTTTTCATGATTGTGATCTTAAAATAATCCATAGTATATATGGTGGGCTAAGGGTTCTCCTCAGTGGGAAAATGCATTCTGAAACTCCCATAATTGGTGGACATGGGGCATCTAATATTCTTATCTTAATTTAGTTCCCAATAGCTTAGGAAAAAAAGGGTTATAAGACTAAAAAAAATGCAAATTAGAGACGGATTTAGAGACGGAATGTTTCTGTCGGTTTGTTCAGAGAATTTAGTGACCGAAATGCATTTCATTTGAAAATTGGTAATTTTTGCTGAGAATTATTCATTTCGGTTTTGGTGTTGTTGTTGCCCGAGAGTTGTTCATATATTTGGGTTTTGGTGTCATAGGTGCGAATTGAGTTTTATTTTCTTACGCTTAAAAAATAACTACTACCAATTTTTAATTGTGAGAATACCAGAATTCGTTAAATAATTTAAAAATTATAATACATGTAAACACTTAACTACGTATTTTAAATGAATAATACTGAAATTAAAAATAAAATTTATTAGCGATTCAGACTAATCATTGTTTTTTTTTATCAATGACTTAGAACAAAAATTAAGTATTTCTGAAGCCTAAAAATTATTTGACTCTTTGTTCTTTTATGAGTACTTATTAAAAAAAAGTCTATCCAACAACATCTATGTTAGATATTTTTGCATACTAGTATTATTATCAACTATGGTTCTCCGCGATTATGTCTCTTTCTAGTTCTAGTATCTTTTTATTGCCATTTTTTTTTACATTTTCAATCATTTATTACATTTAATCTCTTTGTAGTCCTCTCTACTACTTCCATTCTCCTACAACTTTATTCCCTTTGCTTTCTATTCCAACACAACTTCTCCACAACTCAGTCGAAAGACACACAAGAATTCTTATGATTCTAGAGTATAAGAAATTAAGAGACAGAATAATCGTGTGTACAGTGAAAAAGTAAAGCTAAATTGATCTATATTCGATTTATTGTGTCCAGGCCAAATTCACACACAAAACAACCCAAAAGCAACTAATAGCATGTTTAGAAATTCATTGAAAAAAAATCACATTTGAGATATCAAAGCTACAATTATTAAACGAAACACTTTGTAATAATTGTTTATGGTTAATTTTTGTTATTGAGAAAATTTAAACTCACGTCGTCTTTTCCCTTTTTTTTTCATTGTTTATTGCGAAGTCAACTTTATAATTTCATCTATTTGTCTTCTGGTCAAAACATTTTTTCTACCCATATCATATAATTTCAGCAATACACAAGATAATATATGCACATAAATAATTTTAATTATCTAGGGCTAGAAGGAAGAAAAGAATAGTCACCTGGATATAACAGAGGGAGAGATCCCTTTCTTTTTTTTTATATGGATTTCTCTTTGTTGGGCAGCTTGTGCTCTTTCCTATATTTTATATCTCTCTTGTCATCTTGTCATTGATTTTCTTCCTCAATAATTAAGCCTTAAGAGATTCCAAGTTTTCAACTTTGATTCTCTTGTGTGATTGTTGATCATCGATACACGCATCAATTTTTGTGAGCATATATATTTGATGAATTCTTTTTCGAAATGTGAAAGAATTTCCACTTCTTTTTTTGTTTTTTGTTTTGTTTTTGTTTTTTTTTTTCGGGGAAGGAGCTACAACAAGTTGTGTCCTCCTTAACAATGGTGAACATTTTGATGAGAAAACCAGAAGTTTGTAGGCTAATTATTATCAAAGGATAAAAAATAGACTGTGTTTAAAATGTATAGATAAATTTAAGCCATGAAGACTAAAAGATATGTTAGGGTCATAAATTGCTGAAATATAGCTACCTTTGAAAGCAAGAGTCAACCTTGTGTGTTTTGATTTTTTTTTTTTTTAGCTTCCCAAAATCGCGATTAGAAAATTTTAGTTTAGATTATCTGAGTTGGATGTGGCTACCCGCGTTATTCTCTCGATTTAAACTCTTAAATTAATATATTTTGATTAAAAGAATATGTATTATTTCTAACCCATTTAAAAAATTTTAACTTAAAGGCTTTTTTTTTGGTCTAAACTATAAATAGTTTTTTATTGGAGACAATCTTATACAAGTTTAATATGATCACTATTGACAAGAAAAAACTTTTTATTCGAGTTTTTAACGTAGATAGATATACTTAGCTAGGGTTTAAACTTCAACAAGGATTTACAGTAGAATTTTGATATTCCCTACCAACATGAGGAATCTGATAATCGAATTAAAGTCACAACTAGTGTGAATAAAAAACTCGACCATGGATGTATCAATCCCTATTGACAATCAATTTTGTTTTCTAAAATTACATTCTTATTCTATTCCCTATTAAAATTATAATTATTTTTTTATTCCCTCACTAAGATTGAAAACATGATATTTATAATTTTTAAGGATTGAAAATAATTAATTTTTAAAAAAATGCCATATCTTTCGGGAAAAAAATATATTAATTCAAACTTTTCTTTAATTAAGCTTTTTGTTTTTTTGTAACTTTGTGATGCAATTGCTAGTAGAGGTAGTTAACGTGTCATTAGATTTTCAAACATGGTAATATATTTTGATTAGCTGTATATATATTTTATTAAAAGTTTAATAATATAAAATAGTTTTACTATATTGTCAATTGACTTATCATAAAAGAAGGATTGTGATGGATTCAGTGTAAAATTGTTTACACTATTTGTGTATCACTTTTTTTTTTTTTTTATCTTTTATTTATTAAATCTAGTGTAATACATTGGGCAAATGCATGTCTCAAGTATTTATGGAAAACCAAATTGTTGAAAGCATTGTAGAAAACGTGAGAATAATGATTTTGAGGTGGAGGAACAGAAAGAAAAAAAGATGAAAATAAGAATTCTCGTGAGATAGTGAAAATGAAAAAGGGTTGGAAACTGGAAAGTTGTAATATTAAGGGGACATAGTTAAGAGAGATTCTAAAGGGATAGAATGGAGGACCATTGTTAGCTTTTATCGTAAGAATCATTGGACAAGAACTTAACAAAATGTTTTTCACTACATGTCGTCGTAGAAGATAACAAGTGATTCTTAGTATTATTTGATAACAAAATATAATGTTTTCAATTTTGTTATGGGCATGTGTATTGATTTTAATCTCAGAGTGATCCCTATTAATATTCTGCTAATTTTGTTTGAAGCAGTTATGGAATATTGGAGTGTATTATCGCATGTGGATTTCTTTGTTTATAAGTCAAACACTTGTTTAATGATTTTTCTTTAGATAACCAGGATAGTACATTGTAATATAATTTTACAATGATATACAATCACAATTATCTATTCCTATGATTTTTAAAATAATTTTATAAAAGTTAATTAATTTATTATAAATTATAAATTGAGGTAACGATGATGGAACAGTATAAATTTATATTACATTACTGTAATTACACTACTATTATTCTCTTTTATTTATATTAAAAAAGTAGATTTTTTTATAAAAGAGAAAAGAGAGGGTAATTAAGTATTTGCATTCATTTGTTGGGTAGAAATATTAGCTAACCTTGGTGTTGATCATTTTGGATTCTTGCATAGATGCATTTATGTATGTGACGTTATGGTATCACTATTCACTGTACCTCAATTAATATATTCTTATTTTGCCAAATTTAAAAAATAAAGATTAAATTAAAGTTGAAAAATAAAAAGTCCCAAAATAATAATAATAATAATAAAAGCCTTGAAATATGTGTGGAATGAATACTCTACTATCATTAACAAGGAAGAGGAGTATTGGTATTAGATGGCACGTGCTAAATGGGTCAACTTGGGTGATAGGAACACTCGCTTCTTCCATCCGTCATTTCTTGCTCGCTAGCATAGGAATAGAATTGATACATTGAAAGATCATCAAAGAAGGTGGATTTATGATGAGAACACTATTAACCAAATGGTGAATTAGCATTTCTAGGTTCTATTCACTTTTGAACCTCATGACCCGAGCTTAGTTAACCATATTCATGCTTTTTATCATTTGATGGAAGAAGATTTGGCTATGCTTGATAAACATTTCTTTATAGTAAGGCATGCTTTGTTCTCCATGGGAAATCATAAGGCTCTTGGTTCCAATGGTTTCTACCCCCTCTTATTCAAATCTAGTTGGGATACTCTTGGAGAGTTGATCTTCTCTCTTATCTCCAATTATCGTGTTCATCCTTAACTCATCGGGGGCATTAATAACACTCTCATTACCTTTATTCCCAAGTATGATGACCTACCTGTCTAAGATGAATTATTTTAGACCTATCTCTCTTTATAATGTGAGCTACAAAATTCTTACTAAGGTCATTGCGAATAGGCTCATGGATCTTAGGCCTAAGCTTGTGGAGCTTTTGCAGACCAACTTCGTAAAGGACAGAAATGTTGTTGATAATTTATTGGTTTTGTAAGAGATTGTCCATTCCTTTAAGAATATTTGTGGGAAGGAGGGGTTTATGCTCCTTAAGCTTGATTTGTAAAAAACCTATGATCATGTTGAGTGGGATTTTGCTATAGATATTTTGTAGAAAGTGGGTATTCCCTCTTAGATGATTTTGATTATCCATACTTGTATGTCTTCTACTTCTATGGCTATTAATTGGAATGAGACCCCAACTGATACTTTCTCTCCCTCTAGAGACCTCAAGCATGGTGATCCACTATCTCCATATATCTTTGTTATGTGTCTTAAGCATCTGGCTCACATTATTGATGATTCGATACATAAGGGCAACTAACATTCCTTTGTTATTGGTCGTAGTGGGAATGCTAGCATCTTTCACATTTTCTTTGCTGATGATTTGATTCTAGTTGGTAGAGCCTCTATGTCCCAAGCAACTGAAATGAGAATAATTCTTAACCTTTTTGCTAATGCATCTAGCCAACACATTAATCTTTCTAAATCCAAGGTTTTATTTTCTATTAATGTCTCAAAGTCTTTGGCAAGTACTTTGAGCAACCACTTGCAAATCCAAGCTATTGAGAATTTGGACCATTATGTCAGATTTCTTGTCTAGCATCACAGGAAAATAGTCCAACTCTTTGTTATGGTGTGTAATGAGATTGAGAAAATTTACAAAGACTTCATTTAGGGCAGCTCTAAGGGTCATCATAAAACTCATCTCATCTCTCGGGAGGAAATTTGCAAACCTAATGATCTAGGTGGTTTAGGGTTTTGATCCATTAAAACCTTAAATTAGGCTTACATGCTTAAGCTTGGTTGGACTCTCATTTGATATTCGGACTTGTTCTGGGTCAATGTCCTTAGAACTAAATATGATTGTGGGGTTCACTTGGTGCCCAATGTCGCTAGGAGACCAATTTCATTGCATGTGTAGAGGTCTATTTGCAACAATCAGCATCATATCCGTGACAATATTGCCTGGTCCATTCATGATGGGAATTCAATTCGCTTTTGAACTGATACTTAGATTCCTAGTCTTAGGGAGATTATTGTTGATGAGATCCCCAACTAGGAGATTAACTTGCTTGTTTTGGCCTATGCTTTTGATAATACTTGGTGCAGGATGTTCTTAACACAATTCTTCCCCCTAATATTTGTTAGCTCATTGCTTCCATTAACCTTCCTTCCTTTGGGAGGGATGATAATCATGTTTGGAGAAGTTCTACTAGTGAATCATTTTCTATCAAGGGAGAATATTTGTATTTGTTTAATCTTGATCTTGATGATTGATCGATCACTAATGTTGATCAATTTAGGATGGTGTGGAATTAGTTGGGGCCTTAAAGAGGTCGTTTGTTTCTTTGGAAGCTAGTTCATGGTAGATTGCTTACTAATGAGGAAAGGAAGCATAGAAATATGGCTATGTTAGACTTGTGCTTGAGATGCATAAATGCCCCTAAAACGATCATGCACGTGTTATGGGATTGTGAGGAAGCTAAAGCTTTCTAGAATGCTATTATTAACCAAGAGTCTTAGGCGAGATTATTTGGCCTTAGTCTTGATAGTTGGGTCCAAGCTAATTTGCATGAATTTATGGATGGCTCTAGTCCTACCTCTTGGTCTACCTTCTTTGGCATGGCTATCTATTACATTTGGGCAAATAAAAACAACTTAGTTTTCACTAACTTTACTTCCTTGCCGTCCAATCTCCTACATCGTGTTCGGGCTCATGTCTTGGACTCTTACCATCATGTTAATTAGGGGTTCTAGAGGATTACTCACTTAGATCGGGGCCAAATTAATGTCAATTGCCCCCAATACTGATGGTTCTCACCTCTTCACTTCTAATCAGGCGACTTGTGGTGGCATTATGTAGGACTCGAATGGTATGCATGTTGCTCTCTTTCATCACAATCTTAGAGTTTGTAGTGCAATGTAGGCTGAGCTTTGGGCCTTAAGGATGGGAATCCAAGTTGTAAGGGAGATGAATCTTTAATCTGTCTCTTTTGAAATGGATTCTTTAACAAGTATTCATATCATTAATAGAGAGGCTTATGGATTTGTCTTGGTGCTGCCTCTTATCATGGACACCATCAACCAACTCAAGCTTACTGACTAACAAACTTCCATGTCGCATGTTTATAGGGAAGCTAATTGGAGTGCTAATTTTCTTACTAACCTTGGGCACCAAGGAACCTTTTTGTTGACTAGGCTTCAAGTTGCTCCCCCCTTACTTCAGTCGATTATTGATGATGAGGCTAAGGGCATGATGCTTCCTCATTTTGTTATCTTGTAGTCTTTTGTTCTTTTAGTTCATAATAATAATAATAATAAAAAAGCTTCAGAAATCTATGCCTGATGCACCACTTTTCCTTGAATATGGCCTTCTTGTAATTATGCTTTTGGCCTTTTACTCTGTAAGAAGTGCAAAAAGTAATAAAATAAAATAAAATAAAAATATATATATATATAGAGCAAATTAAAGGATGTATTAAACAAGGTAGGGGTGCAAGAAATAAATTTATTTTGAGTAATGAAGTGACATCAATGAGGTAACACTTTGTCTATCCCATCATGACTTAGAACATCTATAAGTAAAGTTGTTAAAAAATGTGTTAATCTTTTTTTTTTTTTTGTAGGTCTTATAGTTCCACATAAGCTTAAATATTTTACAAAACAATTCACTCCAATGGTAAAAATGGTAAGGGAGTCATTAATTTAATTTTATGGATTCTACAATACTTGAAAAGATGTTATTTATGACAATAATTTTTAAGTAATGGTGCTTATCTAAACAACATCACATTATTTGCTACAATGAAAAAAAAAAATAACGTTAAACAACATTGCTTAAGTTTAAGCAGCTCATTATATGAGTTGCTTATCTTATTTTTGTGGATCTTACAATTTTACATAGATTTAAACACTCTACAAAGAAATTAACTCTAATGCTAAATTTGTTAAAGTGGGTGTTTGACTTAATTGTGCAGATATTTATGATATAATTATATATTTGTGGTACAATTTTGTTTGGCAACGTTTGCTTATACAAGCAATAATGCTTATATAAACAATGTCACATCATTTGCTTCAATGGTAAAAAAAAGTTAAATAATATTACTTAAACTTAAACAAGCCATTAAACACTCTTATTGAAGATGCTCTAATGTAAGCAAGCAAATAATAAAAATAAAAATTTCAAACAAAGAATATGAAAATGAAAAAAGTTTTTAGATAGTAATATATAAAAAAAAAAGAGGATATTACTGGTAGAAAAACACAAAAAATTAAGGTAGTGCAGTGGTAGTATAAAATGATTTTACGAAAATAATTTTATATGATTTTTAAAATAATTTTATAAAAATCAATTTTTTTATTAATGATTCTAATTATCTTGATTTAAAAAAACTAATTGTTATATCCTTTTAGAGTGCACACATTTAAACAGAAAAAAAAAAAGGAAAAATATGTTTTTGTCCTAAAATATTAAATATTTTTATTTATAATCCCTAATGTTTCATTTAACTAGTATTGGTTCCTAAATATTTTTTCATTTGGTTTTAGATCCTCCATCAATGAGTGATTTATAGAGCTCAAGTATCTCATTAATTAACTAACATGACATTAAATTTTTTTTTTTTTTTAAATTTAATATCACTTGTCACTTGTTTAATTAATGATGAGACACATGATATCTATGAAAGTGTGATTATTCACTACCTACACTACTGATGTAGGAAATAAAAATCAAATGAAAAAATAAACAAGACTGGTTAAATAAAACATTAAATACCATAAAAAAAATATATATTTTTGCCAAAAAAAAAAAAGAAAAGAAAAGAAACTAAGCCCTACCAAACCAAAACTATAGTGTCTTTGTTATCCTTGTTTATCACGCGTAAATATCTACACCATTATTGCTAGCTATATATATCTGGTCTCCAATAGTGCTCTATGGTCTTTAAAGTAATTACCAGAACTACTATGTTTTATTTGGGTAAATAATAAACCGTGAAAGAATTTTCCTTATTTTCAATGGATTCATGGGACTTGATTTGGAATATATCGGGGGTAAAAAAAAATGTAGTTACTTTAATTTACTGCCTCTAGCTTCCTTTTCTTCCCATATCGTATCTTCAATTTTGATCTCCCAAGAATAAAAGTGATAACGACAAATTATAATGTGTTTGGAAAATTAAAAGCTATGTTTATAATGATGACAATTTCTAACTAGTTAGCATACCGGATACAAGTTTCCATTATTAGTTAAGTTATCGGAGAAAAGAACCAAATTCAAAGCAAACCAAATACGATTAGTCAAAAGTTCTTTCGTATAGGTAGCCGAAATGTTTGAACAAGTTTGTTTTTTTAATTTTTTTTCTAAGCAAAGTTTTCGGTGATAATGAAAAGTGCACAAGTAAGCACCCTGATAAACAACAGTTACATATGGTGGTGGTAGAGAAAAGTATAAAATATATAAAAATAAATATTATAATCACACTTTTAAATACATTCGTTTTTACACATGATGTGTTAAAATTTATAAAAAATTACAAAAAAAAAGGATATTTTTAACATTTCTCATAAATAAATATCCTCTTTCTATTTTCTACTACTTCCAAAAAGTTACAATAAGTGCTTATTTCACTCTGTTCAAGCTAGTCTTGTGTGACACTTACCAGCACTGGTATTTTTAACTTGAGTATAAAAGGTACGTAGTAACCATATGTCCATATCATGTATTATTGAGTAAAAAACAAACCATATCATTTTTTTTCGTTTGATGTGTCAAACAGAAGATAAGTGGTTACTAACCAAATCTAGTTTCACATAAGAATAAGTCACACATTATATAATATTTGAAATTGATTTTGATCTAAAATTGACTATAAATAGAAGTAATTAATAGCATTTATATGCTGATAAAAAAAATTATAATAAATTTTACTTTAAAATTAATTTTAATCAAAATTATTCAAACATAAATTATAATTCTTGAAAATCAATTTAAACGGAAATCAATTTTTTTTAAAAATGAATTTCTTCTAACTTCGTTAAGAAATCCTAACACGCTTAAGTTAA
Source organism: Amphicarpaea edgeworthii (assembly GCA_014843725.1). Classification (NCBI taxonomy): domain Eukaryota; kingdom Viridiplantae; phylum Streptophyta; class Magnoliopsida; order Fabales; family Fabaceae; genus Amphicarpaea; species Amphicarpaea edgeworthii. The sequence goes on from CM026321.1 coordinate 19,587,643, forward strand.
GTTAGTGAATCTTTCATCAGTTTGATGACTTCCTCACTACTGATACCTTTTTATGATATTATTAGATTGAATTAAACCAATACTTTAATTACTAATTTGTTGTTGATTTATAAGTATAACTATAAACTACATGTATCTCTCAATTTTTCTAGAATGACTTATAGACAAATAAAATGTAAAAAAATAAAATAAAATAAACTTTTTTAAAAGTTAATTTTTTTTTCTAATAGATAATTAGTAGAAAATCTCTTTTACCTTCTTTTAAAATATAGAAGATTTCTAAAAAAAAAAATTAGTTATCGAATAAGATAATTTTAATTTTTTTTTATATTTTTCTCTTAAAAAAAATCATTCAAAAATTCTAAAATAACCTATCCAAAAATAGTGTGTAATCAAAATCTTTCATAAAAAGAACTTCATGAAAAGCATATCTGCGTGACAGTAAGGTAGGTTCATTAATTGGAAGTACTCACTTTTGGATAGGTGATGAAACCAAGAAATGCCTTTTGACATTGTTCTTTCTTGCTATTTGTTTAATTAATTGGATGGCCCTTCAATTTCTCTGATGATTTTTCAAACACAAGTTGCTTTAATATTCAAACTGTTGCCTTTGGGGAATAAATAATAACTTTTACACTTGTAGGTTGTCTCTGATAAAGTAAAGTCTGGCCACATTGTCGTAAGTTGCAAAATTTAACTTTTAATTGTACACTATTTGTGATTTGATATTCCGTTCATATATATATAAAAACTCTTTAGGTGAGTAATATGATCAATCATAGCCACTAAAATTAAAATAGAAAGTTTTAAAAGACTTAAAAAATTCAGTTAGGTTTATGAGTCCTACAACGACTTAATGCCATAATATTAAGCCATGAGAGTTTCCTACCAAATGAATTAGTCTTTTGGGCTAAATACTATCATGTTTTTAGGTCATAATAATTGGTATTTTCATTGAGAGTTAAGCTATAAAAAAGGAATTCATGGATTCATTAAGGTGCAATGCACCGAATAGTGAGTGAAATGGTAAATGTAAGGGAAAGGAGTGAAGATCTTAAACTTTTTAAAATGCTTTTTGATCTCTAAATTTTTTTATGATTAGACAAGGTTTTAAACTTTTTTTTTCGTCTAATGTTTTGCTCCTTACGGTTTAAAATGAATGGAAATTACTTCATTTTCCCCTTATTTGCTTCAAGCACTCCCCTATTGCTATATGAACCCACTTTTTTTTGCATGTACCACATAAAACCCAAACAGAAAACAAATGTTCTTCGAGTGCAAAACATGGAGAAAGAGAGCTTCATGTTTGGTTCTTTCATGAATTAATGGTTAGGATTTGATGAAAGAAGAGGAATTGACATGGAGTTTTCATTTTCCGTGCTTTCATCGAAATCGCACTCAAAGTTTACTTGTTACTGTTTAGATTTTATGGGGGTGTATGCAACAAAAAGGAAGTACAACTAGTAATAGAGAATTGCATAAAGTAATTTTCATACAGCCCTTTGCTGTCACATTATTATTAACTCTTCCATCTATCCCTCAATTCTTCCATGCACATCCAAATTAAATTATAGAACACTAAGCATCCTTGAAGTTGTTTGAGATGAGGAGTTTTTTTTTTGCCAGAAGATGAATCATGATGTTTATTTATTTATTTTTATCATAGAAATCAATGAAGTTGTTTTCACTTGGTGTAATCAACAAAAGTTCATCTTCATGTGTATCTTAACTACAACTCTACAAGGATGACTGTGTGAAAGTTAAGTCAAACAGCACCAACCAACAATTATCAGCTTAATGGCTTATGTTACTTAATTAAAAGGTTTAGGTTTGAATCTTGATTAACTTAAATATGAAAAAAATTATGTTGAAATGAGAATAATCACATTGTGTGTTTAAGTTTTTTTTTTTTTTTTTTTTTATCAACAAATATCAATTTGTTAATTTTATTTTTAAAAATGTTAATAAAGAAATTCGACTTATTTTTTCTCTACCATTCAACTCATCTTATACTATTCAACCCTCCTATGCTTAAGTGAGTTAGGGGTTCCACGGCTCTCTCTCTCTCTGTGTTTAATTATAATTAGGGGATGGTTATGTATAATAAAAACAGTCGTGCCAACTAATAAGGTTTAAGTAATTATCAGATGTACGTGTCATAATTCTATATAGTTAGTTTAAGTTGTGACTACTCGAACAAACTGTGTTTGTGTTTCGGTACAATGGCCTTTGAAGAAAATAACTAATCAAAGTAACTAATCATATATATATATATATATATATATAATATTTATGTGATGTATTATTAATCTAGCTACAATTGCATTCAAGATTGGTCTTGGTTATGCGTGTATAAGAGAACGCATGCAAAATGAACCAATTTTTGGTACATAACTCACATCTAAAATATGTGCTAGCTTATAATTAAAGGTTTGATTTGAATTTTTAGGCTACATGTAAATATGGTATCGTATTGTTTTAGTCTCTAAAATATTTAGTAGTTTTTTCGATCTTGTAAAATTAAAATGTATTATTTTTAAAAGATCTAACAGATAAATAAGTTAGACTCAAACTTGGTAATACGATGTAGGTGATGTTCGGGCCCGTGCTTGGAATGTATACACTGAGAAAATCGAGAGGAGATTAATATTCCAATTCCTGTAAATGATGTGCTGCTGTGTGTATACAAGAGGACGGAATTTTTTATTGGTCGAACAACCATAGAAGAACACTATGATCTGTGTCATCTTCCAAGGTCCAACAACTATGCTTCTAACAGGAAAATGGTACCTTGCATCACTGAGAGACTGAAGCTTTGTGAAAACTTGGCCTGCGCATCCAAACACGTGCTTATTTGGATTGTCAACATGAAGTCCTTTGTTCAGTTCTGGAAAACTTCTTGCGGTATTGAAGCAGGGATGTACTTCTTGGCCACACATTTGTACTGTTCCCAAGTGAAATATTATGAGAAAGTGAGCAAAATAATTCAAAGGAAAAATAAAAAATAAATAAGCATGTGTTTGGGTGAAAATCTTTAGAAGGATTCATAGGATAAGAAAATATGAAAAAAAAAAAAATCAACTTTTTTATAAGTTAAAATTATTTTTTTCAATGGTTATTTTATAAAAATTTTATATCCTTTAAGAGCAATTGTATGAGATATTTTTTACAAATTTAAGTATCCGAGAAGTCAATTTTAATTTAAACTAATTTTATTTTATTTTTTTTATATTTTTCAATTTTAGAAATCCATCATAATAGTGTATCCAAATAGACACTTAAGTCATAGCAATTTTGTTTTGTAGTCACAAACATTACCTTATGCTGACTGTATTTATCTCTGATTGCAGGTAAATTGGAATCATGGCTGCTGCAACAAAGGCGATGGAGATCTTTTACACATGCACACAAGTCAGTTGGCCGGTATTGCGTGTAATGCTGCAATGTGGAATTCTGTTGCAGAAAACAGAACTAGTAAGCCATGAAAATCTCACAAAAGAAAAAACTTTTCCTCAATGGTGTAGAAATTGTGGCGAGTGGAATGTATACCCATGGTTTCTTTGAAGAGAAGAGTATAAATCTGGCAAGGAAAATTGCAGAAGCAGCTATCAGTGATGGAGGATAACACAGCATACTGTACTCCAAGAGAGATAATTCGGCAATGAAGTTGGTTAGGCACTCCAGTTGAAGTGCAGGGATCTGAGAAATGGACAGATAAAACCACCAAATAAGGCCAATATTTTATAGAATTTAAGAATTGGAATCTACAACAATAGCATTGAAGAATAGTATATTTTAAAGCAAATTATAATAACACTGAGATTTTGTGTAATTACACCACAAGCACCCTATTTTTTTAATTATTACTTTCAACTCTCCTAAAGGATCTTAAGTGTAATATTTTGAGAGGATTCAATGTAATGTTTTGAAACATACAGGTAGTATTAATGTAATGATAAAAAAAATGTGGAGTTATGTATATGTGATAAAACAATGTAAAATAAAAAAAATGTGGTGCATTATCATGCATGAGCAACATGCATAAACCATATAAAAATTGCAGCTAGAACGAGAAAGATACCTCTTGGACATCATGAGCAGCGGCACGAACAAATCGTCTGAAATTATATTTATCACAGTAAAGAAAAAGCGAGTATTAGAACAGTGCAACTTCAAAATCTTTCCAAAATCGTATATTTATGATTTATCAATTACATAAATTGGTAACTACCAACCTTAAGAAACATTTAACTGTTGGGGCTGTCATTTCGAACTTAAGATAATTCAAGACAGCAGATTCCATTTTCAAAACCTGCATTAAAATGATTTTGCTGACATTTGCTCAGTTCAAGTCATAGGAGGAAGGAACTCAAAACTGAAAAATTTTAGGCAAAGAGTTTTCAATTTGCAAACCTCTTCTTTTAAGTAAGTATTGTCAGTTATATAACAAAATTCTTCCACCTGAGGTGCACAAATCTCCTCATATTTCCTGTCAACAAGAACCAAAAACCAAATTTATTGTTAATGCTAGTAGAGGCTAGAGGGGGCAGGCAAGAAAAAAATAATTACAAATTCCATTAATCAGAAAACATGAGAGGGGCTTTATGCTTCCTTACGAGGCAATCATCATGCATGAGACACCAAGTAATTGCAACTTTTGCCTATTCATAGCATTCCCTGAAAGATACCGATCTAAGTAGTTCACTGTCAAATACAATGTATCAGGTACAAGACGATACTCCTCAGTCACCTGCAATTGAAAAGTTGAAGTTTAGTATACAGAAATAGGTGTGATGATGAGCTCTAACTCCTTTATTTTCATTATAATCATAATCAGATCATCAATATACTATGTTTTTTCTTTTTTTCTTTTTAACTTTACAAATCGCAAATTTCAAGACTGAAAAATGTTTATTATGAACAAATATTGTTACCTCAACAAGCCAGTCAACCAATATAGCGCGCATGCTAACATTTATGTCCTTCTGAATTCTGTCCATGAAGTCAGTGGAAGGCCTTTTCTTTTCCTAAATTTCCAGAAATTGGAAGAACACCCGAGATAAGAACACTTAATATAAATCATCATTTAGTAATGATGAAAACTAGAACAAGTCATTATATCCCATGTAGGAAGTAAGAAACACAAGTCATTGTTTTAACTGTGAAACATGAAGTTACCTCAGATTCACGTAGGTGTTTGTAGATGTCACAAACATAGGTTGCACAAAGCTGTGGATCGGAGTAAATGTTATCGATATTGACAATCTTATCATCCTTGCTTTCCAACTCAACAATTATTTCCCCGGTACATAAGTTTCCTGCAAACAAATCAACAATACTACATTAGAAAGCACTGAAAAAAAATGAAATGGTATAAGTAAAAAAAATATTATAATCCAAATTTTGATTGACCATACAATTAGACTTAAATGCGATTTAGTGCAAAAGCAAGATTGCAGCAGTGAACAACAACCTTCTGGCTCTGTGGTATCAGAAATGTTCAAATTGCCTATTATCTTTCTCTGAATTGAATCAACATCTGAAACATCCCTGTTATCCAGATATTCAATTTCATCAGGACTCTTGATAGAATCACAAGAAGACATTGTCTCATCCATAGAAACGGACCTTCCATCAGATTTAGTAGGAGAAACATGAATGCTGCTACGAACAGGCACGGCGAAGAATGTGGCAACTGTGGGAGCAGCAGTGGGGGCAGCATCCTTCCTTTGTAGCAAAGAATTGGCCTTTGGAACAACAGCTGAGCTTGAGTTAACAGATTTTAACTCAGGTAATTTGAATTTGTTCCCAGAAATTGTTGATTTTGCTATGCTGGTTCTTGCAGAAGCCTCTTTCTTGGTCTTGGCAACTTTAATAGAACCTTGCACCTTGCATTACAGAATTCAGCTAATTTTACAACCAAAGATATAGTAAAACCTTAGAAAACAACCTAAGCATCAAATTTTTGTGATAGCAATTGATTAATAAAAAAAAAAAAAAAGAGTAAATTTTACATCATCAACGAATTAAGCTTGTACTCAAGCTTTCAATAAAATATCGTCAAAATTGAACCTCTGTTTGGTGCAGAGGGAAGAAAACAAAGGGCAGAGAAAAAAAATATTTGTTTTTGGTACTATTGAAGATAACGAGGTTAAAACTAGGACCTCGTTTAAAAGTAAAACTATCAAAATCCTAGATAAGATTAAAGTATGTGAATTTAGCCTCTCTTCACATTTATGCTTAAAATTTAGTGACAATCTTTTACCAATACAGAATTGAAAGAGGGATTAAATTCACCTATTTTAAAAAGTTGTAAAACCAAATTCATCAATTAGAAAACAAAGAGATCAAAATCAAGTTTGACTGAAAGTACAAAGACTAAAAAAAAATACACTTTTCCCAATAATGCTTTTTTAAAAAAATTGTTTATAAAATTCAACTTTTCAGTCTCTTCACTTTTCCATTTTTTCTTTCTTCAATTAAAAAAATACATTGTTATTGATCATTATCAGTAGACACATTTTTAAATTTTTCAAAAAAGCTTTGGCCACAAGACACAACACAAACATTCATCTGAAAAAATCACAACGATCAATCATCGATTTCTCGGCACCAAAAGCTCCAAAACTAAACTACAAACCTTGTTCTGAGCACAGTGAAAAGACAGAATACAAATTGAAAGTTTGAAACACAAATTATTTGAAAAAAAAAAGCATACACTTATTATTATTCACTACCACCTCGCAACTTCACACATTCACGAAACTTTTACAAAAACCCTTTCCAACAGAATAAGATTCTCCTTTACAAAAGAAGAAAACACCGATAATCCATTTCATAATCATAAATCATAATGCATAATATAGTGATTTAGATTTAGATACACAAATTCCATTGTTTTTCAAAAATCTCAGTGGTTTTTTTCTTCTCTACAGAGAAATTAAACAACGAAACGATGATTACCAAAGAAGAAGAAGAAGAAGGCGCTTTCCTCTGATTAGTGAGGTTGGCGAGAGGCGCTCTCTTCACAGCCACGTTCTGAGTGGAAACTACCTTCGCCTTCCCCGACGACGACGACGACGACACCAGCGGCGGCGGATGTGGTTTCGCCTTCGCCAAAGACGACGCTGTTGAGGATGTAAACGACGAACGGCGATTATTCTGCGTCGACGACATTTCGAGCCTCCACGATCAAAACTCAAAAACTCTCACCTTATCCAGAGAGAGATGCGTTTTTCATTTATAAGAAGAGTAAACGGAGGGTCGTTTCGTTTCGTTTCGGTTTTGTTGTTGCGGAATTGCAGAGTTTGCAACACACTGAAATGAAAGTTGGAAACTGGATAATATAAATTGTCGTTGTTGTGCTTTTGAGGCGGGGAAGCGGGTTTGATTTGAAATCCGAAGAGATCTCAACCGTTGATTCGGCTCGGTATTCGTTGGGAGCGGGTTCGGTCCCACGTGCCTCCAACGATTTCAAATTTTGGTTCTCACACGAGTCGCAACGGTTTTCAAATTAGCCATAGCCACATAGCAAGTACATAAATAAATTCTTTTTTTTTTAAGGAGAAACATAAATAAATTCTTTATGTGTTATCACTGCTACCATTTTTGTATATATTCATGAATCATGATCGTCCTTGTCTGTGTGATTTTGAATTGAGTTTAATTTTTTCCTTCTTTGATTTCAATGCACAGTTAGAATAGAGTGGGTGTTCAAATTATATTATTCGAAGCATTTTTTGTAGGAGTTTAGTGTTGATTTGATGTTTAGATTTATTTTCTTTAAATGATAGATGAAATCAATCCCATCTTTAATTCATATTTTTATGAAAAAAATAATAAATTGATGGATTTAGTTTATATCTTTTAAAATTTGACCATTAACATTTCCAAAAAACATAAATCAATCACACAAAAAATATAATTTTTTTAATTATATGATAAATATAATTAAAATTGATCATACTATTATATATATTTTGTTCTGTTTACATATCTTATTTTATCCTCCGTTCTTATACTTATGCCATGTGAATGTTATAATTTGTGGAATAACACCCAGTAAGAATCACGACACTACAAATTAATGAGCCTCACATTTTTAAATTTGAGAAAGATCATTCTAATTGCAATTGTTTTTTTTTTTTTTTAAAGTTTTTAGTATAAAATAATATTCACCATTGACAGTGACTAATCGTGGTGAAGACTGTGAATGCATCGAAGGTAAATATTATCCTTCCAATTTGATTTATTCTATACAAAAGAATCGAATGGTTAAAATACACAAACTATTACTACTTTTGCCAACTAAGGTTGGTTTTTGTAGCAATTGAATTAGTCCAGTTCTAATAGAATAGTCACTCACTAACTAATTTATGATTAAACACTATTTTTAGTATTTGCATCTTTATTAATTCGAATGGTCAGGATGATAAAATAGGATGGACCTTCTCGATTAACTCTTGCAAGTAAAATTGGATTGGATTCTGAAAAATGTAGTACAAATAGAAGAAAACATTTATAGTATTCATAAAGATGATCAATCTTTTCAATTTAATTGTTGAACAAAAATTATAAAATTATAAAATTAAAGGAATTAAAATGATGAATTTGTAAAAGCAGAAAAATCAAATTTTATATTAAGCCTCTTTTCTCAATGATAATCATTTAATATTGACATTTGTTGAGTATTGGAAGCCGCATAAAATTTGAATGGTTGGATCAAAATTTTAATGACATCTCACTTTACACTTATTTTAATAAAATAAATATTTATTTTCTTAGTATATTTATTTAAACAGTATATATTTAAAATAAATAATTTTATTTATTTATTTAAATAAATAAATTATATATATATATAAAATAATTATATATAATAATCAATTATTTAATAAATACTTATTATAATTTAAAATCTTTGTTGTTAACCGTTATTATTTTGGTCCAAACAATAAAAATAACACTAGAAAGTATAGAAAAACAAAAACCGAGATATGGCACCAAGATATGCAAACAAAGAACTCAAATCTAACCTATCATTCTTAGACACAATTAAAATATTTTTTACAGCTAATAAAATACAATAAATAAAAAATCAGGTTGTCAAGTAAAAAAAAGTTTGATATTCTTTCCTCTTTTTTTTTTTGTGTGTGTGTGTGATCTTCTATCTTATCTTTGCTAAACTGCAGTACCATTATCTTCTTCCTGATTCTTAGATCCAAATTCTTGTTAGAGAAAGTCAATATAAAATCCCTCAACATACCAAGTAAAAAGGAAAAGGAAAGAAAAACATTGGATGAATCAATTCAAGTACAACTTTTTTTTTTCCAGCTATATATAAAGATAAGAGGAACATCATTTTGACCGGATTGGCTTTATAAGGAGAGTTTTCTCTTCATTAATTTCTCTCCTGCGTCTTTTTTTTGTGGCTAAAAAAATATAAAAACTTTTGCTTTGACCTTTATATACAGTAAATTAGAAATAACAATTTGAAAACTCCTGTTCTTCATTCGTAACACTAGTTGAATCTACAATACATCATCAAAATTATTTTGATTAAAATAAATTAAGATCCAAGAATCAATAACCGTATTACAATTTAGCAAAAAATCCTGAAGAAGATAACAAAAACCGTAAAGAATATCAAACTTTTATTTTGATTGATCACAACCTAATTATTATTTTATTTTATTAATTATAGATGGCTTAAAAAAACATGTATATATTTTAAATTCTAACCCAATCAAATTCAAATTACGGATTCCTAATTTTCATCCATGACGATGATTTTTAATTTTATTATATTACATTACATCAAATGGATCAAGTTATACCAAAAAAGTTACACCAAGAAAGTTATATTTTGGATTAGAATTTTAAAAGAGACTGTTTTGAAATAAAAACGTTTTTTGTGAATTTTTAAGATTTTATAAGAATATAAATTTTTTTTTCTAAAAGATGCATGTGATTAATATTATATAATTTGAATTTCAATGAATTTATAACAAAATTTTTAAAAATACTTTACAAATTTATAAGATTTAAAATTACTATGTTGATTTATAACATAAGATTTATAGTCTGGCGTCTTTGTTTTATGGCTTGTAGGTGTTTTTGGCACTTTGATCAAAGGCTTCTTGGTTATGCAACTTGGTCTTCTTATTAGTCTCCGTTTGTATTTATTTTTTTCTTCTTCTGAAATTCTGTGTTATTTTCTAATGTAGAATAGTATTTAAATGTTTTTCCTATGTACTGAGATTTAGCAACTTGGAGTAATGTAATTGCTAGTATCACATGTAAAAGGCTGCAAGCCTATTTATGCAATAACATTTGATCTCTGCTTTTCCAATAAAAATGTCATTGGTATGTATCTTGATACTGCATGATACCATAGAAAGAAAAATGTCCCCCAAAGTTAAATTGAAGGCTATGGCTACCTCCCCTTTATGCAATGATGTGGCAGTGATTATAGTGATAGTATAAAATGGTAATAAATAATGAGTGTGGTGATGACTAATGACAATGGTAGGTAATTGCCAATTTTTAATTTATGAGTTGATATTTAATTTAATTAAGAAATAATTTTATATTATTTTATTAATGAAGATATCAAAATTATTAAAAATAAAATAAAATTTTGAAACAAAAAAGGTGATGAAGTATTTTTTTTAAACCAAAATTATAAAAAATAATATTCATCGGATAAAAAGTTAAATTAATCCTATTTCAAATAACTCAAATAACAAGTCATGGAATACTAAAATTCCTACTATTTTTTATACTATTATACCCACAATTAAATTAGGAGAGGAACAAAATTCATATATTTTTAAAAATTAATCGATTGATTTTATTGATTTGTAGTTATATAAACTAAAATCAAGTTTGATTTAAAATTCAAAGATGAAAAACATATTTATTTCCTTTTTTGAGATGTAAAACATCCTTTGTTGTCATTTCACATTCTTGAAATTATTGCAAATGAAAATTCGCTTTAATACTAATTTTTTTTTTAAAACAGCCAAACAATATGCGAATTATATATAATGAAGGGGAACACAACACAACAGTACCAGAGGTAGCAATGTAACCTATTTAGTATAGACACTATCCAACATACTAATAATGCAGTAGGGATAACTAGCATTAATAACTAGCTACCCAACATGAGTCCATAGAGTCATGTGCTAATATCCACATATAACTAAACACCCACGGCACAAAATGAGTCTTAAGTGTCAGGACTTAAAGAACATAAACCAACCCTGCAACCCAATACAGTACCCTTGTTAGCTAAAATTGTACCTCAACCATAAAGGATAGTACCAGGTGATAGTGACCACTCAAAAAACGAAGTAGAAAAGCTCTTCACTTTAGCTTTGAACCACATCCATGCTCTAATGATAATCAATTCCATAATTGCATCCAGATTTGCTTTTGCCTCATTGAAAATAATCTTATTTTGATGGCACCACAGTGACCAAATTACAGTTGCCCATACACCTCTCCAAAGTTTCTCCTTATTGCTAAAGATTAGACCCACATGTTGCCAATAATAAGACCTCAAATCCACCAGGGTGGTGACTTGCATACCAATCCATGAATAGCACACATTCCATACAGCTACAACAAATTTACAAGAGAGGAACAAATGCCACAGATCTTCCACATGGTCTTTACAAAAACAACACAACTCTTCCCCTTCAGATAAAGAAATATCCTTGCAAATAAGATTTAGCTTTGTGGGAAACCTATCCAATAGAGCTCTCCACCCTAACGCTAGGACTTTTGATGGTACCTTAATGTCCCATAGTTCATAGAAAATTCAAAACTCATATGAGGGTGATGTTAAAACATCACTATATGTATACAGGTAAGCATTGTGAACAGAAAAAGTTGTTGACTTAGCCCTTACCCACCCTCACTTATCATCCTCACCAACATTTATTCTACATAATTCAATCACAGTCATGAACTCACTAACTAGGATCCTTTCCCACTCGAAAAGTTCTCTCCTCCACTCAAGGCGCCACACCTATTGCCCCTTAAACTAACGCCCCATATCAGCAATAGAGCACTTTTGCTGATTAGAGAGACTAAATAATCTAGTAAAGACATTCCTTAAAACCCCACACTCCAACCACCAGTGTTCCTAGAACAGAGTATTGACCCCATACCTAGTGACTCTCTCGACACTCCTCCAAAACCACCCACCCCCTAAATTGCACACACCCTTAATATTCCTCCACCAAGAAGACACAGTATTCCTGCACCTACCCGCGCCAACTACTCCTCTCGCCCTGATCACCCTTACCCACAAGTTAGATTGTTCATTTAAGAACTGCCACATCCATTTTGACAGTAAAGCATTATTAAAACTCACCACATCTTGAATACCCAAACCCCTACAATCTTTTGGTTTACAAATGTTTGTCCAACTCACCCAACTGATTTTCTTGTCCCCCTCCAACTTACCCCATAGGAACTTTCTCTGTAAAGACATGATGTTATTGGCAACTGTCTTGGGCAATCTAAACATTGACATGTAGAAAAAAGGGATAGACGAGATTATCGATTTTAGGAGGTAAATCCTACCCCCAAAAGATAGATGTTTGTATTGCCACAACCCCAATCTCTTTCTCAGCTTCTCCATTATTGGATTCCATAATGACACGCTCTTCGAATTTCCCCCAATCGGTAAACCCAGAAATTTGAATGGAAAGCTCATTAGCTTGCAGTTTAGTACCTTTGCAGCTCACCTAATGACATCCGTCATAGTTGCAATGCCAACTATACTGCTCTTATGAAAGTTAACCTTTAACCTCGAGGCCATTTCAAAACATCTTAACATACTCTTCAAAGTAAAAATTTTTTGCATTAAGGGTTCTCCCATAAATAGTGCATCATCTGCAAATTGCAATAGAGGGATCTGAATGTCACCCGACCCCACCCTACCACCCAGGAACAATTCTTTAGAGCAAGCCATTTGCATAAGTCCACTTAAGCCTTCTGCCACCATAAGGAATAGGAAGGGCGCTAGAGGGTCACCTTGTCGTAGACCTTTATAATTTTTAAACTCCTTGGTCGAACTTCCTTTGACAAGAATTGACAGAGAAGATGATTCCAAACAACCACTTATCCACCTAATCCACCCTTCTGAGAAGCCCATCCTACACATCACATAGTATAAAAATTTCCACCTTCCTGAGTCATAAGCTTTTTCGAAATTCACCTTAAAGACAAAACACGGTCTTTTCTGCCTACCAGCATCTTAGACCACTTCATTCACCACAACAACACTATCCAACATACTTCGTCCTCCCACAAAGGCCATTTGTGTTTCATTGATCAGTTTATGTAACATTTTCTTCAATTGGATCAAGAGAACCTTAGCTACAATCTTATAAATACTAAATTTTGTTTCTTAATTGAGTTCCAATGTATACAAATCAATCATTTTTTACCTTTCTAATTTTGATGACCCAAAAGACACGCAAAACTGCACTACAAATTAAAATCATCCAAAACTCATTATTCATCAATGCATAAAATAGAAAAGATTAAAAATAGTGAAATGTTGCATAGGAAAACCTATTATCTTCTAGGCCAAACCAAGCTCTAAACATAGTCAAGAAAGCAAACTTGAAGAATGTTACTGAAAAGTTTAAAATGTTTAACTTTCTTGTCCCTCCCATTATAAAATATTGCTTTCCGTATGTGTTTGGTATTTTCCTCAACATCACGATATGTTTTGTAAATCATGAGGATACTGTCATGTACAAGGGTTTTAAACAATAATATGGCCACTTGGAATTGATTTGAAGATCTTGATGAGAGATGTTGAGTATTAGAGTCCAAGAATTTTGATTTCCAAACTCCTTCATTTGCCATAAGGCAAAAAGGTTTGTGAAAAAAAAAAGATTCTAGAAATCCTTCAAAACCCCAATACTGAGAGGCTTATGAAGAGGTTCATGAAGATCCTAGATAGGACGGATTTCACGCGGGAGGAATTGGTGTTTGCACACAAAAAGGAAATTACTTGGGAGGAGTCCATGAAGACCATAAGGTAGAAACAATCTTGTGTAGCTCTCTTTCCCAAGATCAAGTGAAACAATAAACAATTCATCACTCTTGCATACTTCATGTGCAATTCAATTAAGAGTGCCATTTAGATATGTTCCCTGACCTTTGCTTTTAATAGGCTCCGGGGAAACTTTGAATCTTTCTCCAACTATTATTATTGTCACTTATGCTACAAACTCTGGTTTCAAAGGCTTTGAGTGAATCATTGGGAAGGTCGATTACTACAAGCTTGTAGGTGTCACTTGGATTATTGTAGCCAAATCCAATTACTCCAACAACATTGCCTATGGGCATGAGTAAAGTAGATTGCGGATCTTAAGATGATGTTGTTTTTTTGGTGGTAGTGTTCCATAGGTGAAATGTGTATACCACTTTCAGGTCATTGTTGAGTCTTCCATACCAAGCCATTGTAGGAGCCTATGACTACGTATGCCTTTCTGAACATCTGCATTAAGTTAAATCTGGGACTAAGATCATAGGCTGCAGCAAGGGACGAGGGGCTCTCTAAGAAAGAATGAAGAGGGATTGAATGCAAAGAGTGCTTTAGATTAGTGACGTCGTTGGAGTACGGTAACAGGATGTTGGTGGCTTTGGGTGATCTTTGAAGGTGGGGTTTAACAAAACCTAGATAAAAAATGATGGATAATTGAAACAGCTTTGACACACACATTAATCACACCAGGGGATTTCACTGGAAGCCATGATAGAATTTCGATCAGCAGCCCATCAGAAAGGACTACTGGAGGTGCTGGCGACACAAGAATTTCCATCACCAGTGTTCGTCAAAGAAATGTGTATTAGAGATGGGCTACAGTTCCAAGAAACGTGTATTTGAGATATTCAAGGATTGGTTTGCAAGCAAGGTTAAAGAGGAGTACTAATTAGTTGATATCTTTATATGATTATATCTTTTATTTGTTTGTTTTCATCGTCTTTTATTTTATCCTATTTTTAAATATATTAAAAATAATATATTTATCTGATTTTTATTAAATTCTAATTACTTTATTTTATATATATTTATATTATTTATATATTTTGTGTTAGAAAAAATTATAATAATATTTTACTAAACATTTATTTGATTTAAATTTTTTAATTTAATTATCAAATAAAATATTTTTTTTGAATAACTCAGGAATTGTTAGTTAAGGCTAATCAGTTGAAGATTTATGACTAATAGGTGGCACATCACAATAATTACCCTCAAATGGCAAACTTTGAAAGTAAGTTTTTGACTGAACAGATGAAACTGATCTAATTCATAAAGTGGTCATGGATTCATAGAAACTTTGGAATTTATAAAATATAAGTTTAGGATTTGACAAAGTATCAAAGTATTAAAAATATGTGATAGTGGTAGCGAGGTGTAGTGGTTACGAATGACAAAATCAATGTGTTAATCAAAGGTTCTGTTCAAAGTAGTTGTCTATTTTTAGTTTATTATTTTGAAATATAATTTTCAAATAAAATGATAAAAATGGAGTTTAATTAGTTTTTAACTCAATTATGAAATAATCTTACATTTATTTTAGTAATGGGGGTATCCAAACTACTAAAAAAATAATAATTTTGAGGCAAAAAAGGTGATGAATTTGTTTTTTTACCAAAATCATAAAAAATAAATTTTTTGGGAAAAAAGTGAAATTAACATTATTTCAAATAACAAGTTATGGACAACTAAAATTCTTACTATTAACTTCATCGTCCCACTCCCAAGAGTTAGACACCTTCCTATTTGGTTTCAAAGCGCTCACGCCCACTCCCATGCTCACTTTCCCACTCAAACAACTCCTTACGCCAAGCTAATGACCAGACCCATGACTCACCAACCCACTGACCCATCTCAGCTACCATACTCCCCTTTTAAGACGACAACCCATATAGTCTAAGAAATAAAATGCTCAACATGCCCATACTAGACCAATTGTGACCCCAAAAATTTGTATTTTTATCCCCTCCTAAGACTCTTCTCACCCTACCCCAGAACCACCCATTAAGATTACTTGAATTTCAGACTTGTTCTATTACCTTCCACCATGTTGATGTTGTTGACTAGACCAACGTTTCCCCACCAAACTCATTTTCTTTTAAAACTTTGACCGATAAAGCTCCCCCTTCATTAATATATTGCTAACGTCATTTTGGCAGCAATGATAGGTTGAAGTTGTTGACATCTCGAATGCCCAATCCCCCTTTCTCTTTTGGTAGACACACATTTGACCATTTAACCCAACACATTCTTCTCTCCCTTGCTTTCACCCTCCATAAGAAGTTTCATTTTATTGAAGTAATCATGCAAGCAACCCTCTTGGGAACTTTAAACACTAATAAGTAAAAAAGTGGTATAGAAGTCAATACCGATTTTAGAAGATAAATTCTACCACTGAAAGAAAGATGTTGGTGTTGTCACAATCCCAACTTCTTCCTTAACTTTTCAATCACTGGGTTCCAAAAGCTAATTTGCGAAGATTTCTTGCCCATAGGTAAACCAAGATACAAAAATGGTATAGTCATCACATTGCCAAGATACAAAAGTTTTTTCTTTTTAAATCATAATTTATAACTAAATATTACAAAATTAAATTAAATTTTTATTAAATTAAAATTAAGTTCAAATTATTTATTTTATAATAAAAAATTATTTTATAATTAATATAGAAATTAATGAAATATTTAAATTAATTAATTTATTAATTTTTTTTGAATTGGTATTTTTGTAGTTTAAATTTCTATAATTTATTTCATTGTTATAAGTCTTTAAAAAAATTAATTTTATTTTGAGTTGTTGTAATATTATCTAAATCGTGAGTTAAGAGATAACATGCCATCATCTCAACATAAATCAATGTTTGTATTATATCATTAATAGAAACTCAAAGCAAAATTAATTTTTTTTTAGTAACTTATAACAACCCAAAAAAGTTCTAAGGACTCAAAATAATTTAAATATTTAAACCTAAAATTTATTAGTTATAACTAGTCCTTAAAACTTTTAAATTAAAGTTAGGATCAAGGGTAACCATTTTAGAGTATTTATAATACACGATTGCTTAGTTAAGTTACTTAAACGAGTTCTGTAGGCCTTCAAGTTTCATGTAAATTTAAACCCTCTTTTTAATAATTTACTCCAATGGTAAGGCTGCTTAAAAAATTATTTAATTTAATTTTACAAATCCTACAATATTTGAAAAAAATGTTATTTATTATAATAATTTTTAAACAACAATTATTTAGTGTTTAAATAAGCACCTCCATATTATTTGTTCTAAAATAAATAAGCAACGTTTAAAATTAAGCAACTTATTTAACACTTCCATTGAAGATGTTCTAACATTATTACTTACTAACTACATAATGATCCGAATCATAATGATGATCCTCGAAAGTGAGGCAATTTCAAATTAGTTCCTGCATGTTAAACAAAAAGAAATCTTGAAAGTAACTTGCGTCTTACGTATCCGTCCATAATGATAACAACCAAGGACTTACAAATACTGCAAGACGAATGTGAAAATCAGAAACCACTTTCGGAGACTTTTTTAATTATTTTTTCATTCAGAATCCAACTTGAAACCGTCATACATTTCAGGGACGAAATCGCAACTTCGAACTAAGTTGTGATGATCCATATCATAACTATCTCGTACTCAAAACATGTTCGTTTAGAACTCAAATCAAGCCAACAGATGCTGAGGATGACAACAGATGTAGTCAAAAAACTGAATACCTAGTTAGATGAAGGAAAAAAACAGATTTAATATAAGTATTTTAACTGTTTAAAGTATGATAGGAGAACTGAACACCTGAAATACTTAAAATCAAGTGAGAAAAAAAAATTTAAAACACAGGAGATATATAACAATCACTCTATGACGAAGCCTTGGTCTCCTCAGCAGCTGTCTCAAAATCCTGGCCTGGAACAAGATCTGGGACGACGTGGTCGTTCTCCTCTTGAACTGTGGTTGAACCAGCACCTCCTTCAGGAGCCTGCTTCTTGAATAGCTCCGCAAGCTTTTTCAGGTTTTCCAAGTTATCTGGTCCTGCATTTTATTTATCAAAATGTTAAAAATTGAGGAACGAGAAACCAATTATGACTTTGAAAAATTCCAAATACATACCTAATTGGTGGATAATGCTAGGGAGTATATCCTGCAACTCTGTAAAAGGGAAAAGTGTGTCAGTTTTCCCTGCTAATTAAACCATAAATCAGCTAATAACTAATTGCTTATTTTCAAAAAACTTTCTTTTAATGTTGAATAAAATGAGCAATTATTTCTAGAAAGAGGTAATGCTTAGAAAAGAAAAAGAAAAAAAAAAGTAGAGTGAGGCACATGACAAGTGACAACAAAGAAAAAAGATACAGTTGCTTACTCTTTGTTTGTATTAGCAGCAATGGATGCTTGAACTGGAAAGAAAATATTCCAAATTAATGTAATTGAAGCAATGTATATAGCCTATTATATTAAAAAATAAAAATATTCTAAAATTGTGAACTGATGATATTACCTTTGGGATTTAGAAACTGGATAGCCACGTCATCCTTAAAGATATTGACCTCCTCAATTGCAGGGATGGCATTCACCCCCTATTCTCTTTGGGGGTGCTCTGAAGCCTTTTGTCATCTGTGGTTGTTGTCTTGTGGACAGCCTTCTTCTTTCTAGAACAAAAATAAGACAAAACATTAGGAGAGACTTCAATGCAACAGATGCATTGTGTTTAATTCCAAAAAAAGAGCCAACAAATTGGATGCAAACCCTCAAATAATAGTGAAAGAGCAGGGAGGGGGAGAGGAGAGAAAAGCTAAAATAAATTATGTCCTTATATGGCTAATGATACATCCAATGACACGACATTTATCAAAGCATTTTGAAGAACATTGCTTGTTAAGATCTAATATTGGCAATACTAAGAGAATTGACTTTCATTGAGATGAAAAACCACGTAAATGTATGCATATACCTTCTAGTGGTACCCTTTCCTCCAGTTCTAACCGAACCTGCCATCTTCATCAATTTTTCCCGATTCATCTGGGTAAAGGAAAAAAAGACATAAATAAATTTCACCCTAACCAACTAGGACCATACAAAGATTCAAAAATGAAAAGTAACAAAAATAAAGAGGAAGTATAAGACAAAAAAGGCAGACCAAATACCAATAATAAAACTTGGCTATAAATTCAATTTAAAATGCAAAAGTATAAACAGGTAAAAGTAATTTAATATAGACTTTTCATAGTGGCCTACAAAAAACTTAAAATGCACATGTAAATTCATCAGAGAAGTTTAAAGTTAATGTTACTTATTTCGATATTGAAACCAAACAATTAGATTTTAAAAGATGTTGTGCTACCCATTAAAACATCAACATGAATGAGCTTTGGATGCAACGTGAATTAAACTACAATACTAGATGATATCATATCATATCATCAACTTGACAAAATAAAGCCTACTCTATTGCACTAAATCCATATTATAGAAAAGATTACTACATCTTAAATAAAACAAATAATACTGGATGCATTCATAGCATATAGAATCTTTCAAAAGGCTCCTCAGTTCAGGTCTCCAATATTTTTCCACATGGTAACAGCTCAGAAGAACGACAGTTTTTTTTTTTTTTTGTTCATCCTCAGAGGCCATGTGAACAATTAACAATCTTGACTGAAAATACCTTCTGCGACACATAATAACCATCCATTTAATTGGTAACTCTAACCCCATATCATAATTTTACATAATACCTAACAACTTTCAGTCTTTCACATAAGAAAATAATCAAAAGCTTAGAAAATCAGAATAGAAAATCACAACATGCACTCTGAAGAATACAGAAAGATCTTTCACAAAACCTCCTCAGTTCAGGTCTCCAATAATTTTCCACATGGAAACAGCTCAGAAGAACAGAAGTATTTTTTTTTCTGTTCATTCTCAGAGGCAAAGTGAACAGTTAACAGTATCAACTGAAAACACTTTTTTTTGTGCACAGAATTACCCCCCATTGAATTGGTAACGCTTAACTCCATACCATAATTTTACATATTCCTAACAACTTTCAGTCTTTCACATAAGAAAATAATCAAAAGCATAGAAGATCAGAATCAAAATCACAACATGCAATCTGAACAAAGACCAGCAAAGTAGCATAGAGAATACACAAGGATCTTTTACAAAGCCTCCTCAGTTCAGGTCTCCAATATTTTTTCCGCATGGAAACAGCTCAGAAGAACGAAAGTATTTTTTGTTCATCCTCGGAGGCAATGTGAACAGAAAACACCTCTTGCGACACATATTAACCCTCCATTGGATTGGTAATTCTAACTCCATATCATAATTTTACATAATACCTAACAGCATACAGTCTTTAACATAAGAAAACAATCAAAAGCAACAATTATAACTTTATCTACAACACTTTCCACACTCTGCAATAGGAAAAAAACCGTGATTCGAGAAAATAAAAGCCCTAAAAAAACCAATTGATGGGAAAAAAAATTGCAACTAAAAATCGATCATTTCCAAAATCGCAACCATAAAGAAAGAGAGAAACGGTATATTAATCCCAGTGATAGGACCCAAAATCAGGAGGAAAAAAAATCAAATAGAACTCGAAATCATCTCAATCACAAAACCATCACACGCATGGATGAGAAACCGATATAACCAGTAATTAACATAAATCAAACAAGGTACAACGCAAGGGAAATGAAATTGGGTGATTGAATAGAAGAGCAATAAAGACGGTACCTTTGTGTTTGTGAAGCTCGGTTAAGCTAGCTCAGTGATAATAAATTCGTTTAAACAACTTATTTTTAAATACCAATTAGTAAAAAGTTTTTAAAATAAAATTTCATTTATTTTTAATAAAAAAATTTAAAAATAAAAAAATTTATCGGAATTATTTTTATGTTCTTTAAAAAAAAATTATTAATAAACAACGTATTATTTTAATTTATAATAAATTAAAAATAAATTGGTTCATAAGAAAACCTAAACAATGTGAGAAGATAAAGACTCCCTTTTGTAACGACACAAGCCTGCAATAACCCTAAACTTTTTATTTTTTATTTTTTTTATAATAAAACCAAACCCCTATATTGTTGGGTTGGCCCGAATAATAAAAGCCAATTTCCTGTGGAATATGAAATGAAATGAGATGCAAGAAATAGGTTGGCTAGGCCTGACCCAGTTGATTAAGAGTTAGACTTAGATTTTTCAAAAAAAAAAAAGTCAAGATTTAGGCTTTAAATAATTATTAAGCTTAATAGATTATTTTTATATAATATTATTCATAAATCATTACACATCCCGCTATTATTTATAAACAAACCTTTTTAAACAAGTATTTTAAATTAAACTACATTTTTTAAGTCTTAAAAAAAACTCGAATAAATAATAGGTTTAATTCTACCAAGTGTCAACATATTTTATCGTCCAACAAATGTTATTTATATATTTTTGGATAAATATATTTTTATTCTTTAATTTTTTTGAAAGACTTATTTTTAGTTTTTAAATTAAATATTTATTGGTGTTGGTACTTCATCTTTAAATAAATAATAAAATAAAAGATGAAGATCTAAAACTAGTCAATATTTAATTATTACATAATGCTTTCAGATGTCACATCCCTTCATCAATTGGAAATTTGATGCAACTTATAAGCACCAATGTACAAGCAAGAGTATATATGGAATTACACTCAATACTGAATAAACAAGAACTGCAAGTGTTACCATAAACCAACCAAAATAATATAAAAAAAAAAAAGTACACTAACTAAATAATAAATAAAGACGGTGCAAAATTAATAATCCTTGTTGGTTGGTGCAGTGAGTTGAAGAATTCCTTTGCTTAATCACAAATAAGAGTTAATTAAAAAAGTGGCCTCGTCTACTGTGGGAACCGCACCATCTGCTCAAACACAAGGCAGTGTTAAAAAGAAAAAAGAAAAACATGACTGTAGCTAGCTACATTATGTTCTCTTAATAAAATATATTCAGAATTAAAAAATAGTGTATGAATTGAAAAAATAAAAGGTTTTGTTAATTAAAAAAGTGGTTAGCTACAATAATAAGAATGGTAGAATGATAGAGATTATGTTGTTTTACCTGGGATTGAAGCAGGTAAATGAGAAACAATGTTGTGAATGATGCCTCCATTCTCTGTCTTCAACCGTTTGGTTTTTTCACCACCCATGATTTCCTCCTCTTCTTCACCTTCTTTACTCTGATGGAAGAAATTGGAAACCATTTTGTTGATGATCCCTCCTCCTCTTCCTTGTTCTTCACAATCATCATGAAACCCTCCCTTTTCTCCATCAGCAGCAGTTTCATCATGCTCAGAGGCTTTTCCATTATTGCTTTTTGGACTCAAAGGCGTGACCAGGGTGGATATTAAATTGTTAATAATCCCCCCACCAAGATCCTTTTCTTTCTTTACCTTCTCTGAGGTTGTTGTATCTTCTCTTTTAGATCCATCTCCATCTTCTGAATTGAGATTCGGAGGAGGAGGAACCAAGCTCTCATCGTTTGTTACACCGTCTTCCATTATATGGTTTCTGAAGTAGGTGGAGTGAATTAGTCCTTGGATTTTGTAGCCCCCTCATCTTATTTATTTTTTAATATTTAATAGTACTTTAACATAATCAAATAGGGTAAGGGTAAAAAAGGTAGACATTTTATACTTAGTACAAAACTGTCTTGGGCAAGTGATTATCATTTAAATTTTAAAGTAGTCTAACGATCCATTATATGTATCATGTCTGTTATCTTTCTACTTATTTAATAATAAATTTATTTTAAGTAGAAATAAATGAGGTAAGTGTTTTTACAGGCTCTAGATAAACTCCATAAAACAAAGCTGACATCCTCCAAGACTATACTATACTTGAAACAAAAATATATTTTCTTTTTCATATACATTTGAATATATAAAATCAATTCAAAAAATCTTCCATAGCTCCAAGGCTTCACAGATCATTCCTAGGCAGTATTTAGCAGCAAGTAGATATTCAGAAACTGCATCGGTATGGTAAACACACGCATTAATATAAAAATTGGAACATCAGCAAGCAATGTTACAACAAACTTGAAATTGAGTATGCAAAAAATAAGGTCCATGGTAATTCACTTAATCCCCCTTCTACCATAATCTTACGAGAAATACATAAAGTATTAATATAAAAAAGATGGGAGGGTAAGTGTCTACAAATCATTGTACTAATTGAAGAATATCCTACAAGTCTCTTTTGTCCCCAAATAAAATAGAAAGTACATATAAATATGACATTATTGAAGAATTTAAATAAGGAAAAATTGTATGGCCCATAAAAATTAAAAAGGGAGAAAGGAAAGAAGAGATACAATTTTGCTATTCTTTCAACTTGATATTTATATAGGGCCATATGTCCATATCCTCATGAAAAAATCCAACTCTAAAAGGGTAGGGTGAGCAGTGTATGTTTCACTCTCTATTCCATCCTTGACTCTTTCTTAAAATTTATATTAACTATTATTCAAGCTCAAGTATACATCTCCAACTTTGGTCCTTGATACTGGGATAAACCTTAAAGTGAAATCCCAAAACTCTCTCACACTCATGTATTCCAAGCAGCATATCCAAACAAAATGCAATTAAGTAAATAAAAACATATTTTTCATTAATTAAATCTAAAATATAATCATGCATATAGTCCCCTTTTACTCTCACATTGACTACTGTGCCTACCTAAAACACATAACAAGCTGTTAGGGACTCAGGTATTTGAAACCAACATTATACATCAACTCATGCTGTCAAATTAAAATATACCACAAAAACAGGACTCAAATCATTACTCCAATGTGAGACATGTTCCCCTATGTCAACCGATTTTTCTGAAGCACAGGAAAAACCTGCATCCCATGATTGATTCAAAAACCACAACAGGATAAAATAAAATATAACACCAAAAATCTTTCAAGAGTTTCAAACAGTATAACCCACCTACTGTGTAAGAGTTGACAGACAAATGGCGTGTTATAGGTTCCTCAACAAGGCGAAGAAGGACTTCATTCGTATCTTTGGCCCGCATCGAATATTTTTTAAGCAACTCCACTACGGTACAACACAAGAATAAGTTTCATTATACATAAAGAAGTTTCATAAACTACAACATAATTATAATGTATTAATAGTGTAAAATAGTTTTATAAAAGTGAACATACTTATCATAAATGAATAATTGTATTCACCGTGTAATTACATCACTGTTAAACTCAGAGAAAAATGAGAAGGAAATCATAAGAGAGCTTATTTATGACACCACAGAATCGACTGCATGTTCGTGGTATAATAACATGAGGCTTGACTTCAAACATTACCCCTTGATCAATTTTAAGATATATTGCCCCTACCATGCCAACTTTATTAAGAGGGCTATCTAGAATGCAACGGAGAGCCTGAAGAAGTCACAAAGGGTTAATTCTAATTCTAAAAGATACTTATGCAAATCTGTACAATGATAAGGAACAACATTAATTGGTCACAAGTGATAACACCGTTTGTAATAATCCATAATCTATTTTACCTACTCTGCTCACTACAGTTGAAAATTTGTTATATAACACTTGAAAGGTAAGTTCAGAAGCTAATACCAGCAACCAACCTCGTGAATCATGTCATGCCTATAATCATTTAGATTCTTCTTTTGCTTTAGCCGAAACTGTGCATCCTCATCTGAGTTTAGAATTTTCCATTTCTAAACCATAATAAAAAAAAAAGGGCATAAATAAATTAATAATAATGACACATGCTATTGCTAAGCTAAGTATATTTTCATATTCCAAAGTAAAAGCCTCACATGATAATTATTAGCCTGTAAAATATACCTTCTTAACAAGACCCTTTTTCAGAGAAGCATTGTCAAGGATGAATATGGCAGGAGATCTCACATTCTGTGGAGAATAGGCCAACGGGGTAGCTAAAAATTGTCAAGTTCGGGCTTTGTTTCTCAGCCCTCTTCCTCTTCAGCTTACTATTTGCACAAGGATTAAGCATACCTGATTCTCTAAGTTGTGTGCAACAAACAATACAACTCCTCAAAAACAAAACGTACCCTGCAAGCAAAAACACATATTTGTCACCACCCGAATAGGCTACATTCAAAGGATAAACAGAGATACCTGAGTGGAAAAAACTTAGTACTAGTAGTTCATTAATAGGAAAGATCACTATATATTATATAAGCAGACAAGCTCCTTAGACAAAAAAGCACTCAATCAGAAGATGGTACCTAGAAATGTTGATCCAGACAGAACAGCATTAGAAATCAATTTGTAAACAAGTACTAAGAACAGTGAGTTCATCTTATAGATGTAAAGGACTCATCATAGCGTACCTTGAAAGCATTAAAAAAATTGCAGTGTGTAGTGGTGACACTGGACTTGAACACAAAAATAAATATTAAAACATAACATTTTGTTTGCTGATGAACAGTTGAAGAAGATTTCAATTAGAGAGATGTCTTGCGAAGATAACTCGATAAGCTCGAAGGGCTCGACAAAGAGAAGCTGTGCTATAAAAAACGAAAGCTCTTCATCTCAACTCAAGGGAGCACGAGAGTCTTGTATCTTATACGTCAAGACTGGTAACCTAAATTAATCATAGATCATAAGGTTATTCCTTTTAAATGATTTTTAAAATTCTAATATAGTGTGGGATAGTGGAGAGATTATTCTTATTTCTCATACTAAAATTAAAATTTATAATATATAAATACTAAATTTTTAATCATTATTTTTTTGGTATAGAAATTTTAAATAAGTTAAGTTCCGGGACTCAGCAGAAATTTACAAAAAACAAAAATATTCAAATATATTTTTTATTCTAATTTATACACAGGTGAAATACATTTTTTATTCCTCTAATTTTTTTCAAATTCAGTTTCAGTACTACTCTTAAAATAATTGCCCTGTTTCAGTTTTTACTTCATATTTGCTCCTCAAAGTGTATTTACTAGCCGTTTATCCTTGTTATTAAATATTAATTATAACTATTGTGAGGAAGTGAAATATTTTAAAAGATGAAAATAAGACCAAAAAAAAAATTAGAGGGCTAAAATTTAGTTTGAAAATTTTAGAGAGATCAAAATCATAATTTTAACATTTATTCAGTCGTATTGTTTGAATAACTTTGAACTTTAAACACCTCATTTCTTAAATTGAATACTATGCAAAGTTCACTTTGCCATTTTTGTGCTTCTCTTCTCTTGACAACAATGATCTGTTTAGTAACTTTGGTGCATGCACACATCGTACCAAAACCAAAATTGAGTCTTACTAAAAAATACAAATGCTAGCCACAAGATAAGAATTCACATTGGTCTCCAAATCACTGTGCATAATGGAGTATGTGACAAACGTGCATTTCCAGAACTAATTCATTGACATTTTTACTTACAGACCAATTAGAATGAAAACTTTAAACCAAAAAATAGAGTATAGAAAGTAAACACTATCCAACATCACACAAAAAATACAAGGGCCACATTTGAAATAAAATCAGACTGATATGAATTAAGGAATGTCCCATTTTATCACCATTTCTGAAATGACACTACTCAAACATTGACTTGCATCTAGAGCATAGTCAGAAACTGCAAAGAAAATAAAATTAAACATTAGATGTAAAAATCTGGTTTCCTTCTATTTTGAAGTTGTTCTAGGTAACCAAAATTATATGTAATTTAGAGACTAAGTTGGAAGAAACAAAGGGGTGTCATACCTTTCACAAAATCATTGATGTATGACTTAATTTGAGTGTCAATCTGACCAACCTGAAAAGTTTAAGATTAAAGCATAATATTTACACCTGTTGTTACTTTCTGTACAAATTACTACTAAATAATATTTCTTTGAGATTTGCCTCTTTAACAAGCATGATTAATGTTAAAGAAAAATCATAAGAGTCATTACACAATAAATGAAAATAGAAGGAAAGAGTCAATTCTTAAATAGATACACACCACAAACACATACTTGTTCATCAGAAGCAGCTCTGATGTAGTCTCTAAAGTTCATGGACCCATGGGAGATGGAACCAGCTCCATGCATGCAGCCTAAATTCATAATTTCACATCATGCCAATTAGTCACTCCAATCAAATTTGATAACCTAAAAAAATGCAAGCAACATTTAATATTTCTAACCTATTTTTCTATAGTTTTCAGGCAGATTGGGTGGCACTATGCTTGACAAGTTGGATATGTTTTGCTGAACCACTTCACCAATGCCAGGGTTAGATATTCTTCGAGCCTGGAACAAGTTACCTGTAAAAGTTTTTGTAAAAGTCTTAACATTTAACATTGAAAAAAGGGTAAAATCTTGTGATAACTCAAATTGTCCATAGCAACCAAGACTCTTCATTTGTGTGCCTAAAAAGACTAGAGTAGACAAATGAAAATGAAAAAAATTACTCACGTAGTTGTGCTTCCAATGATCGAGAACTTGCACTGGGGTCGAGCTTATAGTAAATTGGTCCAAATTTGATATAGATAGCACGTATGAAGTTAGCAACATTAAGTTTGCTTGATAAAATTTGTACCAACGGCTGAAAACAGAACCACAATAACTTAGAAAGGCAAGTGAAGATGGTATAAGAGCCTCTAAGAAGACAAGTTTTAGAACCTGGATACCAAGATAAAAAGTAATTAAGCACTAAAATATTGTGGTTAGCTAGAAACTCCAATGCTTTAACAGAGAAATTAGGGTTGGAATAGGATTGTTGACATGTTAAAGGACAGAAGACAACTCTGTTATTATATATGTTATTAAAGAATGCATGCATACATGCATTCTTTTCAATGATTATTTTGCAGGTAAAGAACAAGAATAAGGAAATTTGCAACTCACTAACCGAGCGATGAGTTGCAACAAAATTTTCAAGGCTATAGTGATTAGGCACCTGCAAGGGCACAGTGCAACTGATTAGTATAAAAATATATGAACATTTGAACATAGATAGCACGTATAAAGCCAGCAGCATTAAGTCTGCTTGATAAAATTTGTTCCAATGGCTGAAAAGAGAACCACAATAACTTAGAAAGGCAAGTGAAGATGGTATAAGAGCCTCTTAGAAGACAAATTTGAGAACTTGGATACCAACATAAAAACTAATTAAGCAGTAAAATATTGTAGTTAGCCAGAAACTTCAATGCTTTAACAGAGAAATTAGGGTTGGAATAGGATTACTGACATGTTAAAGGACAGAAGACAACTATATTATTATATATGTTATTAGAGAATGCATGATGTACCAACGACTGAAAACAGAACCACACTAACTTAGAAAGGCAAGTGAGGATGTTATAAGAGCCTCTTAGAAGACAAATTTGAGAACTTGAATACCAATATAAAAAGCAATGAAGCAATAAAATAGTGGTTAGTCAGAAACTCCAATGCTTTATCAGAGAAATTAGGGTTGGAATAAGATTACTGACATGTTAGAGGACAGAAGACAACTCTATTATTATATATGTTATTAAAGAATGCATGTTGTACCAACGACTGAAAACAGAACCACACTAACTTAGAAAGGCAAGTGAAGATGGTACAAAACTGCTTGATTAGAAATTGTTGGCAAGTGCACCAAGTCGTATCAAGTAGTAAAATGGACAAGTTCAAGTATTGTTTTCCAACAGGGACTAGAGCAACATAAATAACTAAGTATTTCTACTATTTTAAACTATAATTAAAGGAACAGAAAGCAATAAAAACATGAACCAGTTGTGTGTAATAGAGGCTGATGTTCTCCGCCAAGAACAGGATTAAAAATGTTATTTGTAATGCAGAATTAAACCACTAACAGCAGCAATAATAAGTAGCAGCAGTAATAGTTATAACAGATTACAAAATGATGTTGTAAGGGGGTTTAAATTTCACCAAAGCTAACACTCTTGTGGCATGAACGTTCTGCATAAATTCCTTCTATATTTATTAGTCAAAATTAGCCAACTACTCTATTCTCTGTGTCGATCCTTTGCACTCAGAAAAACTAAGTTTCTTTCCTAAGGCTCTCACCTCTTAACAAAGAGACCAGCAATAACAATAGTGGCTATGTGATTCGAACAAACCAAGTTTCGATCCCTCGCACCCCCGGTTTATTCTCTCAAGTGATTACCAATAAACCAAGTTTTGATTCCTTGCACCTCCGGTCAATTGGACATCTATTTTCAGTTCAAGAAAATAATCCCTATTTTCCAACCAAGGTTACTATCCTAAAATCATGCTATAAGTGATCAGTTTACAGCAAGCATTAAGCAAGGAAAAAGATGCTAACCCAAAATATAGAAAGTGAAATTCATGCATTAAAAATATCAAAGATACAAATAGAGTGTAGCAGTGGTTACATTCATCCCCTTATAACAATGAAGAGCTTAGTTGCTGACAGCAGCAACTTAGTTCTGAGGATAGATAATGGGAAGTGAGTACAATGGTAGATGATTTCTAATGTTACAATGGAGTTTCTTTTTTAATCCTAAAATTACATAGAAAAATGCTTCTACTCAGCCCAATGCAACAGTGCTCTGTCCCATCATCCTCAAAAAGTTGAGAAAAATAATTTGCACTAATAGACTTCTTTTCATAGCAGAAAAAGGCACTATTCCATTGTTAGTTGATTTTGTCTCTCAGCCAAATTTGTAGTTCAAATTTTGGCTTTAAGCCAAAATCGTACTTGACTTTTAAATAGCTGTTGATCCTCTGCTCACTTTTGGGGCAGTGCACTCATAGATTCCTCGATTCTCTCTCTTTTATCATCATTATCCTGCAAAAAAGGTGAAAAGAGGTAAAAGAAAATTAAAAGCTCACTCAAGCTGTCTATCAAAGGAAAATTTGATGAAATGACAGAAATCATGAGATAAAAAACTCTCTATTTAGTTCAAAGGATAGAAAATAGATCCATATTTTACTTATAAAATAAGTAAACTAGTAGTTTATCAAAGACAAATTTGAGAACTTGGATACCAATATAAAAAGCAATGAAGTGATAAAATATTGTGGTTAGTCAGAAACTCCAATGCTTTATTAGAGAAATTAGGGTTGGAATAGGATTGCTGACATGTTAAAGGATAGAAGACAACTCTATTATTATATATGTTATTAAAGAATGCATTCTTTTCAATGATTATTTTGCAGGTAAAGAACAAGAATAAGGAAATTTGCAATTCACTAACCAAGATCTGAGTTGCAGCAACATTTTTAAAGCCGTGGGAGGAGTTAGGCACTTGCAAGGGCACAGTGCAACTGATTAGTATAAAAATATATGAACATTTGAACACCTTTCTCAAGAAGTTATTGAAATGTCCTCTATAGATGATTTTTGTACCCAGAAATGCTACATTAATTTCAACTGTTTCATTGCTTATTGCTCGTTTGTTTGCAAAACAAATTAAATTTACTTTGTGCAATTCATCTAAATTGAAACAGCTAGCTAGCCCTATTATAGGAAAGTATATATACATTGCTGATTATTGTATTTCTCATTATACTACTTACTATTGGTGTTTCTTGTAATGTGTAAATAAAAGAAAGGAGGAAGAAAGAACATGCAAGGTTGGTGTTTCTTGTAATGCACGTAAAAGAAAGGGAGAAGAAGAAAGGGAGAAGAAGAAAGAAGCATTGCATTACCACAGCAAAATCATCTTGAGGGACAAAATCAAATGAAGGAGCTGGAACTGGAGGAACTCGAACAACTGGAAGGTCATTGAGCAAGAAGATGACTCCTCTACTGTTGGAAGAACTGGAAGAAGATTGCATTGTTGAGTTGAGAGTGTGACTGTGAGAGTACTAAACGATGGAAAAGAAGCAGTGGGTTAAACGATTTCACAGTAATGCAATCTTCAATTTCTTGTTAGTATTTATATGCGTATTTATATGCACAGTTGAAAAAACGGTTACAACCCGATTCTCTTGGGGTCAATGTCAAAACTTGTTGTAACTTCTCTTCTACATCCAATTTCTCCCTAGACCAGCAAAATGTCACCAATAAATATAAAAGCAGTCAAAATAGTATTTATTAAGGGAATATATAATACAATATATAATGAAAGGAATAAATAATGAAGAAGGAATAAACATTAATTTACCTAAAATTTCTCTTACCTCCACGAATTAAACAACTAAATCTCTCTCTCTCTCTTTTTTTTTTCTTTCTCCCTATCCATCCTACAGACTAATGCTTTCACAGTACGATCATTCAATTGGGGAGGACCATGATTCAATGCAACTCCCCGGAATTCCGTTACCACCGCAACATAGCCACGACTCAAAACGTGGTGGAGTCTGTTTCATTCTTGAGAAAGTCTCGCTTGTTGCTGCTTAAGTAGGCAAAGTTTGTTTTTCTTCTTCCCTCAAACTGGGTCATTCTGCTAATCTGCTCTCTCTCGGAAATTAAGATTTTTTTTCTCTCTCTCTCTCTAATCATTGCATGGCCTGTTTCAGAAATACCAGATTCTGAATCCAGATGAGCATGCCAATTTCTTGCGGAGGAAAAATATGAATCCTTATGATTTTAGGCCTGACATTGTTCACGAGGTTGGTTAGCTATTATTGTTTAGTGTTTACATTTTTCTGTTTTTGATTATTTTTTAATATCATAGCCATGGGTAGATGCTGAGATTAAAGCTTAAGACTTCCCTAATTCCTAGTGAATCATGAGTAACTTGAGTACAATTAAATTGGTGGTTTGGTTGTGTTTGGTTGATGGTTGAAATAATTCATATTTGGTTGTGTTTTGTATTTAACAAGAGTCTAATTACAATCTAGCTTTATTTGGTCAATGGTTCTCTAAATAGTTATGTTTAGTTTTCTATTCCATTGTAGTTTTACCTTGAATAAGTATTGTTTTTCTTGATTAACTTGACTCTGGGAAGCTTTTGTAATATGACGGGTAATTTTCTCTACTCATAACTGGATTACTTGCTCCATAATCCATCCTCATTCTTGGTTCTTGTCATCACATCTTTGCATTTTCCTATTTTTGAAATATTCAATCATTTTTGTAGTGGAGTTGCTGCAGAAGTTCAGTATCAAATCAAAAGGTGATCATGGAAAGCTTTTAAGGTTAATTAAGAACCTGTGACTCATCACTTACCTGTCAACTTGCGTAAAGTAGGTGAGTACTATAATTAGGCAATGTTAACAATGTTTTTTTGTGAAGAGTTCTTATTTGTGTCCCTTGTACTGTTGTAGGTCTTTCTTTTAGTTCACCAAAGACAGTTCAATTAAGGGACTATGTTAATGATGCTAATTGTGATGAGAACCTTGTGTTTGTGGTAAGCTTTTGCTAGCCTTTATGTGCATTGCTCAGACGAGGTTTATTATTTTTTTTTTCACTAATTTACTTTGGTGTTTGACTATTCAGGTTGGTGCAATGGCTCATAGAAAAATTGATGCTGACTACATTGATAATCTTATATCAAGTTATTCATAAAATAAATGTGTTTTTTTTTTTTCAGATTCAAGTCCTAATTTGTGGTTACAATGTCTTTCCATATTGTAAGAGAGTTAAGAGATAGTGAAGTTCTTGTGATGCCTGTTCTTAACAATGATTGACATGTATTTTGTATCCAATCCGTCAATCTGGTTAGTGGATATATAATATTGGTGCTCCTCTGTTTAGCAATTTCAATAAAATTTGGATAAGAACATTCAAAATTCTGATAAAGGTGCATCATTTATCCTTCTGTTTCTGTTTATTTTTGTGATCGAAGTGATTTTGGTTTTTGTAATGGTTTTCTCATAAGCATGTGTGTAAAATAGGGAAAACGTTTCTTAAAAATCACACTTAAAAATGTTTCTTTTCCAATACTTTCATAATCGTGTGATTAATTGACATGTTAATTGAAGGTGAAATGATGCAGATATTTACTGATAAAAAGCATTGTAGTTAAAAAGCTCTTTTTGGATGATCATTGTGAACTTGCAAAAATGATTTGCTTAATTGCCAGAAACTATCAATTACATGGCTGTTTGTCAGCTACCCTAGGCATTACTTAATCTTCTGCTATTAACTATTATTATTATTGTTAATGTCTTTGGCGTATTTGCATTGCATTAGAGAGAAATTGGAAGATTCAATTAATTTAATTTTCTTTCATTTTCTACTATTTGTAAGTACGATTACTAAGGCAGTTTGCAATAGTTTACTTGAGATTTTTTTGGGTTACAAAGAATTTTTGAGATTTTTTTGTTCTATTACATTTCTTAATTAATAATAGATTTTATGTTAAATTCATTTAATAATAAAATTTATCTAGCAACATTTAAGTTATCTTATTTTGATTTTAGATGCTTTCGATTGTTTACACTAAATCTTAAAAGAATAAATTTATTGTAACGGTGATATTTTTAAAATATCGTTTACACAACCAACAATAAGTTTTGTAAGAGGTAGACGGTAGAGGTGGTAAAGATAAATCAGAGTTAGGGAAGAAAAGGTTTGAGGTGGACAAAGGAAGAATACACAAGAAATAGAGACAAGCAAAAATGCCAACTTTAATAGTTGAACATTTCTTTCTTATCATTTATGAAGCTATAGAAAGCAAGTTTTACCAAAAATAAGAAGAAATTAAATAATTATTTCTTATTATTTATGAGGCTATAGAAAGCAAGTTTTACCAAAAACAAGAAGAAATTGACTAATAAAAGTAATGTGCTAGCAATTTAACAAAGATTTATGTTCAGATAATTATAATTCTATATTTATAATAAGTGAATGCACTCTTATAAATCAAAATTTATGAATGTTTAACAGTATAACAATTTCATCATACCAAAATATAAAGTTTTCATTGCTTTATTCCTTTTTTTTTTTTACCTATTATTTACTTGGGGAATTAAATTAAATAGAGAAAAGGATTTTATTTTGGTCATACCAAAATTAAATGTGAAATTTGACTTATCAACATAAGGCAAAAGACTATCTTATTATATTACTATGAAAAAAACTTTACATTGAGGTTTTCCATAAAGCTGTATACAAACAAAGAAACTCAATGTACTAGTTTAGCTACTACTAGTAGTAATTAGTAGTTGGTACCGTAGGTCAATGATTTGGTTGCCTTTTTCTGCACAAACTCTCTCATGTTTTAAACACTTTTTTAAAACACGTTTTTAGTCTTTCAAAATATCTTCTCAAAATTTGATTTTAGTCCTATAAAATTTTCTTATATTTTAACAGAAATACATATTTATAAAAATGAAAAATTAAAATTACATCACTTTTGATAAAAATATAACAAATTTTGAGATATTCTAAAGACAAAAAAAATTATTTTACTTTTTTGGTTTGTACTTGATGATGCATGAATGAGTTATTTATTTTAGTCACTGCAATATTCATTACACCCTGAACCAGAAACACAGCAGGGAAAGTTCTCCTAGTTTTGCAGATTCTGAAGAAGAAAAATGGTTTTTCCAAAACTAGCTATCATCATCATCACTGCACTAGCATTAGTCCCTTTGATTTTCATCAATGAATCTGATGTTGCTTCTTATTCCCCTTCTGATTTACATGCTGGTAGTGCTGCTGAGGTTACACCCTTTGCCTCTCAGAAAGTGAATCTTTCAGTGTACTATGCAAGCCCAAGCCAACCTTGTGCAACTTTCATTGTTAAGAATCTGGAGGAAATTTTCCACAGTGATCTCATCAACATTGTCAACCTCCAGCTAGTTCCTTGGGCCAATGCTTATGTTGATAGCACTAACCATTCCATAATATGTCAGGTTTTTTTCTATCCTATTAGCTTTCTTATGCTTGAAAGAATTAGAAGTTTGATTATGTATGATTGTGCTATAATAAGATTAAGATAAAAATTTATTGATTTGATGGAATTCAAAGAATTAAAAGTTTCCGAAATTAAAGTTTTTCTGTCATAGACAAAACTTATTCTGATATCAATTCAGTTCAAGGGTCTGAGAGAAAATTGAGGGTAGACACTAGATAAGCTTATTGCTTCTGAGTTCTGGTGATAAAAGATGTAGAGTGATGCATATTTCTGAGAAATAAACAGTAATCAAACATTAAAATAGTACATCATGTATTCCTCCAACTGCTATGACTTTGGCTGAGTCGTACATATTATTCATTTGTTTTTAACTATTTTATTTATGGGATCCATTAATTTGCTTTTTATGAGCACCTTTTTCCTATGATTTTCTTGTCACCTTTTTTTTTTTTATCAGCTATTTTCTTGTCACCTTAATAGTTCAATGGAGGAAAAGAGATTTAACATTAACCATGGCTTTCAATTTTTATTTGATAAATGTTTTGGCCAATGACCATTAGTATTATAGTCAAAATCAAAACCATTGTAATTCCTAACAAATTTTGAACTAAGAATTCCCCACTTGCAGAGTTATGCTATACACGGACAAACCATGACAGTAGAGAAAAATTGAAAAAGAGAAATCACATTTCTAAAGGGTCTATAGTTTTTTTTTTTTTACAACAATGAGAGATAAAAAGAGAAAAGAAAGAAGAGTGGCATAATGTTGTAAAAAATGTAAGAATAATAAAATTCCTTGAAAAACTTTCCATGATTAAAATATTGTTATCTTTATTCACTATAATGTCATTTTTTTTTTAGTTTTCACTGCTATTAGTAATGAATATTTGATGATTATCTTCAAAATTAAACTTGTATTTCAATATAAATTTGCAGAATGGTCTTGATGAACGCGAGCTAAATTCATTGAAATCCTGTGCTCTCAACGTTTTGGATGATGTAGTAAGAATGATGTACATTCCCTAGTTCATCAGGCAACCTCACCTCAGATGGTTATAAACTTAAAAAATTTCAAAAAAAGCATTCTTTCTGCTGAATCTATTATATCTACAATCAATTTATGATACAGAACAAACATTATGCTTTGATTTACTGCTTTGAGTTTCTTGCAATTGAGGGCAGGCACAAGAATTGGGAGGACTGTTTCAGCCAATTGGACTTGCCCAAGGAACCTATTTTGAACTGCTACAACGGAGGAAATGGAACAGAGGTTAGTTACTGCACATTTCTATAATCATAATCTAATCCTAATAGCAAGGAAATGTTTTTTATTTTTACTGTTGGTGAAGTCAATGTGCTAAAAATTCTTGGTTAATCATAGTAGAACCTAATAATAACTATAGTGCTATGCAAAATTATAGATGTTATATTAACCTTATAAAAACAACCTTGCATTTTTAATTGATTTTCTACTCTATGAACTGTGCTTTATGGTCTTCAACACAGAGCTTTAATCACTTTGCAGCTTGGACAAAATATGTTAATCAAATAGATTTCCTTTACACACCCCACGAATTTCTGCCTTGGTGGTAAACAATCAATCTATTGGAAAGGTTTGTTCTTTCTTTCATTTAAGAGAAATTATTGTATAGTCTGAGATCATCACACATGTCTATGATTTCAGTTAATCTTCATGTGATATATAACAATTTTTCAATTCATATGAAAGAGATTGGTCAGAACCATAGACACACAGTAGTCCTCCAATTTCTTTTCATTTATGCACACTTGACCACACAAAATACACATATCACTAGTACATTTTCCATATTAACAAAGAGTTAAAGATTAACATCATTTATGTTAATTCAGGAATATGAAAATTTTACACGCTATGTTTGTGAGGCTTATAGAGGCATTCCAGCTCCAGCAGCATGCAACCTTCATTAGGAATTGATGGAGTCCAAATAAAGCATGGCTTTAGAAACATGAGAAGAACATTTTGGTGAAAGCTCTACAGGAAAAGCACAGAACCTTAGTAGAACAACAACTTACAATTACGGTAATCATCAAGGCAGTGATAAGCCACCTTATATGTACATGATTCACAAAATAAAAGAATATAAAAGAAGCAAATACCCAGATAATAATATTAATACATATGTTGCTATATGCACGCTTTATGATGTTATGCCTAATGACATTGTCCTCCAAATTCTCTACACAACTTGAGCACGTCAGAATACATGCCAGATAGTTTAATTATTCCACACCTCAGGCCCGCCACACAGTGAAAGCTGCATATATACTTTATACTAATACTAATTAACATTGAGAACCATAATACAGAACACGTTTTTTCATCATTATGTATTTATGTTCATTTGAAAAATGACCATTTACCCCCTTTGTCTTGGAAAGATGAAACAATTTATATTAATATGTCATTATTTAAAAAAAAAAAATCAACTCAGACCTTACAATAAAATTATTAAATGATATAATAATTTGTAATTTGTGTAAATCATATCGATGTTATTTAATCTTTTTTCGTATGTTTATATATATAAAAATGTCCAATTATTAATTGTTGTTCCTAATAACATTATTAACTTTTTTTTAACAATTACTTTTAAAGTCAATTTTTAATTTTTAATTAATCTAATACTGTAAAACTATTTATATTAACAATGTATAAAAATTAAACTTAAACAATAAACTAGAAAAAATGATAAATTTTCACTCATTCACTTTCATTCCTCACAATATCACCTCAACCAAACACTATAAAGTATTAGCCATGTTTCCACAAACAAGGTAACTATCAGTGTCAAGTATAATTGGTAACCAACGTCTTGTCTAGAGTAATGTTATCTATTTCTATTTGAACATTGCCACTATATTTCTACCCACCTTACATTACCCAAGTTGAAATGGTCAAGTTGGAAATGGACACGAGTAATCGAACTAATCAATGGATGAAGTTTATATAAACTTGGATGACAGTGTTGTTAGTTGCAAATGCATGGTAATAATGTCAAGGATTGCCCTTAATAGCACTTGAGAGAATGTCAAATGAAGTAGTACCTATTTTGCTGAGGTCAAAATGATTCTTGTAAATGATACTCATTTCATAATTAATCCTTCTATGAAAAAAATCCACATGTTTTAATCCCTAATTATATGTCCTTATTAATACACATTGGTCCTTGTTACTATTATTAATGTGTTTATGAAGCATTAGTCCCTGAAAAAACTTAAATTTAAAATCTTGATTCACTTTTATAGGAACAAAACTTGATTTTTGTTTTACATAACTAATTTCCAAATGAGTGTCACCTATAAGAATCAAATGATTAACTTTTTGGTGCTCAACAATCAACATTAATGTTTAGGAAATTCATTCAATTGGAGATGGTTTGCTTGGTTGACAACTGCATAGAGCATTTTTGTCTAGAGAATCAGATCATTTTAAGATCCCTTATCCTTTCTGATTAGTACAAAATGTTTGATAATTCACTCTGTCGACTAAGATCTTGAATTACAAAATGTAGCTATATTGCCCCCTCTCAGTAGTCAATATCAACATTGCAAGATTTTCATTCATAATAAATTAAGACATTGGATTCTTACATCAATAAGTGAATTGTAAGATCACTAAGATGCCACACAAAATTGAGAAATAATACATTGTTGCTAGTATCAACCTATCTGGTTGACATGCATCACTCACTTATTATTTTCCAAATACCATTACATATATCAAGTGCAGTCATCTTTGAGATGTCATATTCAAAGTTCTTAACAGAGTCTTTATCCTTTTCCACAATATCTGCAATCAAGGGTTAAGGAGCAACCAAATTCATTTTTTGAAGAAGATCAACAGATAATACATATATAAAATACCAGAAGAAACAGATGAAGGAACAGAGAAAAGTAAGTTCATCAAAAGGATACGGCCTGAAATTTTGGACTGTTCATCCAAGTTAGGCATAATATTTGTGACAGAAGCATACATTGAAAGTACCCTCCTGAAACAGAAGAGAAGAGTGCATTTATGTTATACTTTATGAAGAATATGTTAAAGTCAAACCACTGTAGTTTAGAACAAGTAATTGAGAGATTCTAGCATGAAAGAAAACGTGAATAACAAGAAAATCATATGTGCATGGCATTTGTATTATCTTAGATTCAAATTCTGTAATTTACTTACGGTCTCTTGAGCTTATTTTTCTCAATTTTCTGTAAGGTCTTCCTTTGCTCTTGGACAGAAATCCATTGCTGTTCTCGATCATTAAAGTTATTGCCAATAGCTGTGTTGATGAGAAGTAGATGGTAAGATATACCAAGCTGGAAAACTAATAACCCAAAATGTGCATACAATTGAAAAGACAGAAACCACAAGAGACCTATCTAAACTCTTCTTTCAACAAGCATTCTTTCTCAAGTTCTTCCTCCAGTTCTCTCTGTAGAAGATCCAGGTCTGCATCATCAGCTGTTTTGGATCTAGCTTCCTCTATTTTCTGCTTGAATGCATCTACTTTTTTCTGATAGTCTGATTCATACAAAGCACAGTCAGAAGCATAATACAATCAAGAAGATCCACACACGGCAGACAACAGTAATATGAACTACTCAAGAAGTAGTAGAATTTCTAGCGGAATTTGTAATCAAGGTTTTAAAAAGCATTCTGCAGCCAAAATTTCAGCTGCAAAATTAGGTGTTTGCAACTGCAATTGTGGCCACAATTTCAAAGTTAAAACCATAACCAAGAGAAGGGATTATACAAACATCAAAACACTTAATATTACTCATTACTCAAAAGTTAAAACCTTTACACCGAATTCACAACATCTTAAATAGAAAAATAATAAATAGGGTGGAAAAAACACTAATGAAAACAAACCCTAATGCCACAAGCATTGGCACTAGAACCCCAAGTGAAATATTCGCATTGATATTGTACATAAAATTAATTTGTCTCCTTTAAACTGAGTGAAGGTAAAGTAAGTAATATCAGAAATGCGCATCTCTACATCAGCCAAAGATACGTGGCTAACCGTTACAGCAAAAAATCACTTTCCTTTTTACCCTCAACCAGACAAAGCTTGCTTAGTACAACAACCATTATCACAAAAAGGAAAATGCTTGATTAGAAATTGTTGGCAAGTGCACCAAGTAGTATCAAGTAGTAAAATGGACAAGTCCAAGTATTGTTTTCCACAAGGACTAGAGCAATATAAATAACCAAGAATTTCTACTATTTTAAACTATAATTAAAGGAACAAAAATCAGTAAAAACATGAACTAGTTGTTTGTAATAGAGGCTGATGTTCTCAACCAAGAACATAATTGAAAACGCTTTCTGTAATGCAGAAAGCAGTAATAGTTACAACAAATTATAAAATGATGTTGTAAGGGGGTTTGAATTTCACCAAAGCTAACACTCTTGTGGCATGAACGTTTTGCAAAAATTTCTTCTATATTTATGAGTTAAAATCAGCCAACAAAACTATCTTTTGTGTTGATCCCTCGCACTCAGAAAAACTAAGTTTCTTTCCTAAGGCTCTCACCTCTTAACAAAGAAACCAGCAATAAAAACAATGGTTATGTGGTTCGAACAAACCAAGTTTTGATCCCTCGCATCCCGGTTTATTCTCTCACGTGATTACCAATAAACTAAGTTTCGATTCCTCGCACCCTTGGTTTATTGGACATTTGTTTTCAATTCAAGAAAATAATTTCCATTTTCCAACCAAGTTACTATCCTAAAATCATGCTATAAGTGATCAGTTTACACCAAGCATTAAGCAAGGAAAAATATGCTAACCTAAAATATAGAAAGTGAAATTTATGCAATAAAAATATCAAAGATACAAATAGAGTGTAACACTGGTTACATTCATCCCTTTACAACAATGAAGAGCTTAGCTGCTCTATTCCATGGACAGCAACAACTCCAGTTCTAAAGATAGAGAATGGGAAGTCGAAACAATGATGGATGATGAATGTCTAATGTTACAATGGGGTTTTTAATCCTAAAATTACATAGGTAAATTCTTCTACACAGCCCAATGCAACAGTGCTCTGTCCCATTAGCCTCCAAAAGCAAAGAAAAAATATAATTTTGCAGCAGACTTCTTTTTAAAGCAAAAACAGGCACTATTCCATTGTTAGTCGATTTTAGCTCCAAACCAAAAAATTCGTTGTTCAAATTTTGGCTTCAAGCCAAAATTGCAATTGATTTTTGAACAGTTGTTGACCCTCTACTCATTCTTGGGGCAGTGTACTCAAAGATTCATCAATTCTCTCTCTTTTATCATCATTATTCTGCAAAAAAAGTGAAAAGGGTAAAAGAAAACCAAAAGCTCACTCAAGCTATCCATCAAAGGAAGACTTAATGAAACAATAACAATCATGAAGTAAACAACCCTCTATTTAGCCTAAAGGATAGAGAACATGCCCAATTTTTTTTATAAAATAAGTAAACTAGTAGTTTATTAGAAAACTCATATCTAAAGCCTCAAACTTCCACATTTTTTAACCATTGGATGAGGCCCCAAATGTATTCCACAAATTTTGAATTATACCCATTAGGTCAAACTCCCACATTTAATCTTATTTTACTGTTTCCGCTTGCAAAAATGGAAAACTAAACCTATGAACAAGACATGAAAGAGTGAAAGAAGTGAAAAATGGATTGACCTTGGAGGAAGGAGCGAACCTCGTTGAGGTCGAAGTCGCAGGAGGAAGAAAGGGAGAGTTTCTGCTGGAGACAGTAGGAGAGGTTGTTGAGGTCGCGCGGACCCTTCGACAGAACATTGATAAGAACCTTCACTTCCTCTCAACACTTCTCTGATTTCCATTAAAATATTTTTTCTCAATTGGCAACCCTCTAAGCTAATAATCTCTGCCTCAAGATGGCAGCCACCACTTTTCCTCTCCTCCCATGTTTGTAACCAATCAAGAGAAGAGATGCAAGGTTGCAAAAACAATTGCTCCATGGCAATTCTTGCTTCTGAGAAACAGGTTGGGAAGTGTGACTCAATTGCTTCTAACAAGGATTGGTAATGCACCAAGTGTCCAAAAAAAAATGAACTGAAATTCAAGTTGTTTTTCACTTTCTCATTAAGCTCAAAAGGGTAATAAAAGGGTTAAAGATTTACAAAGGTTAGCTATTTGGCCTTGGCTCAAACATATCAATTCAAACAAACAAGTCCTTGATCCTTTCCACAATGGTCATGTTCATGTAGCAAAATCAGAGAATGAAGCATAATTCAAGTAAAGCAATCCAATGGTTCTCTCAATCATAAGATTCACACTCTCACCGGTTGATTTTCAGAGTATTCACAATTCTTCAAACCAATATGTCCGCAATAAAAAAATCATAATACTCAATCGAATGCAAACTCAAACACCCAAAACAACCACCACACGCTCTACTCGAAATTTGAGAACAACAAACTTTTGTGCCAAAGGTCTACTAAGAAAAATGAAAATCTGATTGCCTAAATAGTCAATAACCAACATCCAGGCATTCCAAGTTAAATACTAAAAAGAGAACAATGCATGTTGTCTAACTAAAATATAAAATAACACCACACAAATATAACTAATGACATTGCTAAAAACAACTAGAGAATTAAATTGTTCAAAATTAAAAACCATTTGGCTTCATGAAGACAACCATGATGCTCCTCAATCTAGGTCACTTCCTCTAGCCTCTATCTCCATGGGGTTATCCTCCTACTCCTCCATATCATGGGCTTCATCTTCCTCTTCAACAAAGCCACCCTTCTCAGCAAAAACTGGCATGTCCTTAGGCCAAGCAACTTCATCTTCGAACCTTGGTAGAGAGTTGAGAGGCTGTTAGAGTGAGAGGCGATGGAGGTTTTCCATAAGCATGCATTGCTGATAATCGCTTTATATACATAAATATTGCATCATATTCTGTAGCGATTATCCAATGTTCTCAGGAATTTTAGCTTAGTTTGAATTCATTTAATATAAATTCTTATAGTTTTGCTAATTCTAATCATAGGAAGCTATTTGTAAGAAATATACTCAAATTCATATTTGCAGGACTATGTTCAACAACAAGGGAAGATAGAAGAATTGAAACAGTTCGCACTAAGCGCCACATCGTGCTAAGTGCACCTCGCATTGAGCCCCACCTCACACTGAGTGAGACAAGCGGTTTATGCAGTGTTGAGCGCAAGATTGCACTAAGCGAGTGTTAATTTGAACTAAAGATTTGCTAAGCACATAGGTGTGCTTAGCAAAAGTCTTATATCTAAGATGAAGAGCTACAACAAAGCAAACTTGTGCTTAGCGGACATGTGTGCTTAGCGAAAGTCCACTTATAGTATATAAGTTTCACTTTGTAATTTTAAAAGACATTCAGAATTTTATTAAACTTAGAGCTACTTCTTCCATCTTCTCTTCTTCCCTTCCATTGTAACCTATTTTGTAAGCTTCTCATGACAATGAGAGGTTAGTCCATTTGTGTTGAGGACTTTGGAACTAGGTGTTTAACATATAAACGCTTTCCTTCACATATATATTCATTGAATATTAAGTTTAAAGTCCATTTCTCTATCTTTACTCTTGTTATATGATTTGATCAATTGTATATGCATGTTTTAAAGTTTGAATGTCATTGACAAATGCTTTTGAACTTGGAATAGAGTTTAGACTCTAATGAATTGTATATCTAGACATAGGATAGACTCCATTAGTTTCATAAAGATCTCTGAGCTTCATCAAACCACTCAACTGAACTTACCAAAACATCAGAAGTGAGGTTGAGTAGTTTAAGCTTGATTTGATGAGACATCACATTTTGAGCATTTCTAGATCGAAGTTAATCTGAAATATTGCTTTGAATGGAAAATATATTTTGTATATTTACATGGGAAGTAAACCGGTTGAACCAATTCCTCAACATATCCATAATCATCGTTTCACATTCACGCATACCAACCATCGATCATTGTTTTAAATCAACTTTCTTGTTTTGTTATTTACTTGTTATCTTAGTAGTGTTTAGCTTAATTTCTATTATTACTTATGTTCTGCAAAACCAATCAACTTCTAAAACCAAATTAGTATTTAGGAATTGATCACTTTACTAGTAGCCAATACGAACAAATCCTTGTGGATTCGATAATGGGATCTTCCCTTTTATACTACTTGTGTGATATTTGGTATGCTTGTCAAAATATCTCAACAATTGCCCTCGATAAAGGGCATGTGTCCACCTCTCCGTCAAAAAATAAAGGTTGTCTTCCTGATGAGAAAATTGACATTGTAACCCATCCAAAGCTTCTTGCAACATGCCTGGGGTAAGTGCTTCTGAAGCATAAGATTGTTAGGTTGTTGATCTGGTTCGAGTTTTCCTCTTGTAGCAATGAGTGAACACGAAAGGTTTGTTAATCGGAGGACTCAACTGTTGGAAGACAATCATTTCTGAGGGCACATCCTTGGCATTGCATAAGGTGGAGATGAGAGTTGGAAAACCCAGTTTAGTTCCTTTAGCCGATGCAAAGGTAACAATTTGGTTAGATATGAAAGAGCCCACATCCATATTGAACCCCATCATAAGCACATAAACCCACTAGGCTCGTTGCACGATGCTCCAAGCTTGAGCAAGGGTAACCATATCCTTTCTTAGAAAGGAGCCATGGGTCGTTCATGTAACGATCGA
Source organism: Amphicarpaea edgeworthii (assembly GCA_014843725.1). Lineage (NCBI taxonomy): Eukaryota > Viridiplantae > Streptophyta > Magnoliopsida > Fabales > Fabaceae > Amphicarpaea > Amphicarpaea edgeworthii. The sequence continues at coordinate 19,632,203 of CM026321.1, forward strand.
AAGATGTCAAATTCGAGTTTAGTTCCAAAATCAGAGTGACCCCAAGATATCTGTTGATAGCTTCACCGTGCTAGTAGATGGTTTTCCCTCTAACCTTGCACTTTCGTTGGTCCTTTGGGTAAGTGTCATCTAGTCGGTAAATGTTTGCATAGAACTCCTTTACCAAAGTCTCATCAATGGAAATGTAAAAAAGTGAGCAAAGTCACTGCATCCATCCTCTTCAATTCAACTCTTTGCTGAAAATGGGATAATCGGTTGGGACCAAGATGACCTTCCTCTCAGGGATCAAACCTCTCTTGGAAATATTTGTGAGGAACTGGTGCTCATCCATCTTGGATGCAAATCTACTAGCATCATATGATTCGGCATCAACAGCAACGACCTGAGGAGGTGCAGCACTTGAGGAAGCGGCATAGCGCGAAGATTGTGATCTTGATTTAGGAGCCATCTGTGAGAAAAGAACAAGAAAAGAAGAAACAATAGAAAAGTATTAGTAAACAAAATGCATGCCTAGCCTCACAAGAGGCTTAGAGAGCTCCCATCAACAACTAAAGATGAAGACTGCACACTAAGCTTGTAGGAAAGCTCAGCGTAACTATAAACATAGAAAGAGAAAAGAGAATGTCGCTTAGCACAAAAATGCACTTAGCGAAATGACATTAGAAATCAAGTCAGAGACAGAAGGTCACTTAGCGAGACACGGAGGAAGGGGATCTAGTGCTTAGCGAGAGAACTTGCTTAGCGCGCAGTGAGAGTACAGTTCCCAGATTTGAGAAACAAAGAACAAGAGAACACAAAATATAGATCAAGAACATAGAACTTAAAATCCAGAAATTCAAGCAGGCACTTAGCGCGAAATCGCACTAAGCGTGTTCCTTGATTTGCAGAAAAATCCCCAAATTTTTGAACTCATAAATAAGCAACTAAACAACAAATCACCCATAGAAATCACTTCACACAAACCCCACTCCCAAAATAGGGTAGCAAAATCCCTAATCTATCAATGACAAAGAAGGAAAACACCCAATGAAAGAGAAAACACTTACCTAGGTGTGGAATGCAAAAAAAAGAAGAAGAAGAAAGAAGATGCTTATGAACAGCTTGAGAGAAAAGAGAATGGAGGGGTTATTTTTTCTTTTTGTGTGTGACTACTGGGGGAAGGAGGAAGAAAGAAATAGGAAGAATGTTAGGGTTAAGAGGGTGAGAAATTAAAATTGTTTAATGAGTGAAGAGTGGTTACCAAAACTACTAAGTGTAGTAATGCAGACTGCTCTGAGTGAGCATTCAGGCTTAGCAAGGCTACCTTGATCAGATGCCCAAATTTCAATTTTTTTTTTTGGCTCAGGCTAAGCAAGATTGTAGGCTAAGTGAAAAATGTAGGGTAATGCAACTCACACTAAGCTAAATATTGTGCTTAGCGAATTTATGTAGTCAAAGAAGAAAATTCACTTAGCCTCAAATCAGGCTTAGCAAATTCCTAAAAACTTTGGAAAAGCTTCCAAGTCAATGACAAACTCGCACTTAACGAGAAATCACGCTAAGTGAGATACCCAAATTTTTAAAAATGCAGCAAGTCAATGGCATAACTATTGACTTGGACCACAAGGTGTCATCCAATTTTGTGGACCAATCCTTCTTGGACAATGCCACTGTTTTCTCAATTATCCGCTTGATTTCACGATTTGAGACTTCAGCTTGTCCATTATTCTATGGATGGTATGGAGAAGCAACCTTATGCTTGACATTGTAATGCTTGAGCACCTTTTTCAACTGAGTGTTGCAAAAATGAGTGCCTCCATTACTAATTAGCACCTTAAACACTCCAAATCTTGAGAAAATATTTGTCTTCAAAAACTTCACCATAGTTTTAGCATTGTCCTTTGGGATAGCTTTTTCTCCACCCACTTTGACAGGTAATCAACCATAACCAATATATACTCATTAGAAAATCAAGAAGGAAAAGGCCCAACAAAAATCTATAAGTTAAACACCTTAACTTCAAACACATTTTGCAGAGGCATTTCATGCCGCTTGAAAAATGTTTCCAGTCCTCTAACAACTATCACAACTCTTGGCATGCTCATTTACATCCTTGAATAAAGTTGGCCAGTAAAAACCAGACTGGAGAACTTTGGCCGTAGTCCTTTCTCCGCTGTAATGCCTGTTACAGGGTGAATTGTGGTAGTGCCAAAGAATGCTTTTGGCATCCTCAAATGGTACACACTTCTTGAGTAGATTATTCACCCCCACCTTGAACAGGTATGGGTCATCCCAAACATAAAACTTAGCATCTTTGAGAAACTTCTTCTGTGGCCAACTCAAATCCTTTGGGATAATGCTTGTTGCTTTAAAATTTGCTAAATCAACAAACCATGGTCTCTCACTGACTAGTAGTAACATCTCATCAAGAAACTCTTCTCTTACTTCATTATCCTTAAATGTAACTTCTTCATTTATCATCCGAGAAAGATGGTCCGCTACCAGGTTCTCACTTCCTTTCTTGTCCTTGATTTCCAAGTCAAACTCTTGTAGCAGTAGAATCCTTTAGATGAGTCAAGGTTTTGAATCAGGCTTAGTAAGAAGGTATTTGATTGCAGCATGATCTGTATAGACTATGACTTTTGATCCTATCAAATAAGATCTAAACTTCTCAAGCGCATACACAATAGCTAACAACTCTTTCTTTGTCGTTGCGTAATTCACTTGGGCCTCATTCAACACCTTGCTGGCATAGAAAATAACATGGAAATTCTTTTCTCTCCTTTGCCCCAAAATTGCTCCGACTGCATAGTTGCTTACATCACACATCAGGTCAAATTCCTTATCCTAGTCAGGAGCCACTATAACAGGTGTTGTTACAAGCTTTTCCTTGATCAAGTTAAATGCTGTCAAACATTCATCTCCAAAAATGAATTCAGCATCCTTGTTGAGAAGATTGAAGAGGGGTCTAGCTATCTTTACGAAATCTTTGATGAATTACCAGTATAATCCAGCATGCCCTACAAAGCTCATAGTTCCTTTCACTTTGTTAGCCAGTGGCAATTTTTCAATCACATCAAGCTTTGCATCAGCCACTTCAATTCCTTTGGATGAGATCTTGTGACCTAACATTATTCCTTTAATCACCATAAAATGACATTTTTCCAAATTTAGAACCAGATTCGTCTCAACACATCACTTTAACACTATGTCCAAATTTGCAAGGCATGCATTAAATGAAGGGCCAAAGATTGAGAAATCGTCCATAAAGACCTCTATACACTTCTCCACCAAATCTGAAAATATAGCCAACATGTATCTTTAGAAGGTAGTAGGGGCATTACACAAGCCAAATGACATTCTCCAATAAGTATACACACCAAAAGGGCAAGTAAAATAAGTATTTTCTTGATCTTTAGGATTGATAGCAATTTAATTGTAGTCTAAGTAACCATCTAAAAAATAGTAGTAGGCTTGTCCTAACAATCGCTCCAGCATCTGATCCATGAATAGGAGAGGGAAGTGATCCCTCCTAGTAGCATCATTGAGTTTTCTATAATCAATACACATACGCCAACTAGTCTATCATCCCTCCTTTTTTTGGCACCACATGCACAAGACTCACCTAAGAGCTGTCTGAGATAGGGTAGATCATGCCGACTTCCAGCAATTTCAAAACCTCCTTTCTCACCTCTTCTTTCATGGTAGGGTTCAAACACCTTTGTGGTTGGCGAATCAGTTTGATATCACTCTCCAACATTATAGAATGCATGAAATAAGATGGACTTATTCCTTTAAGATCATAAATAGGCCACCCTATCGCCTCCTTATGATGCTGAAGAATTCTCATAAGCTTCTCCTTTTCAGTTTAGGACAACTTGTTGCTAATTATCACCAGTTTCTCTCCATTTTCCTCAAGAAAAACATATTTCAGATTTTTGGGTAACACTTTGAGCTTAATATTGACCTTTGGAATTGACTCATGCTTCCTCAAGTCTTCAACACATTCACTTCCTGGTTGAATTTCCTTAGGTGCCTCTAGCTGTGTAAGAACATTCTCCATGTCTTTTTCCTTTTCAAGGGTGAGAGTGCTGAGTTTTGGTTAAAACACTTTCAAGAGGAGAGTGAGTCATGAATTGCCTTGACATATCTTCCACGACCTTGATCAGTGCATCTATATCCACATTCTTCTACTGTTATTCTTAGGCATTTCCTTAGTTTATTTCATTAGTTTCACCATTTTAGTGTGTTTTCATATTTAAGTTTGTTTCTAGCTTTATTTAATTTTCGTATTTTATTTTCAGCATTAATAGCTTTCAATGGAAAATTCATAACTAGAGCTACATGAATCGGATTGAGGCGTTCTAATATTCGTTGGAAAGCTAAGAGAAAGAGCTACAACTTTTATGTTGGAGTCAGAAGCTGATTCGGATTTTAGAAGGCTTGAATAATTTGTTGAAGTCACAGACCTTAGGAAATAATTTGTTTTTGGTCAATTTTATGGGCTTGGTTTGTATTTTCCGACCCGGTTCGGATTGTTAGTGAAATCCTTATTCTATTAAAACTCTAGGGCCGACTGTTGTTCACTCATTGACTGTTCACTCACTCATTATTCACGAAATTATTCTGGAAGTTCTGAGCAATCATAATGGAGAACTAATTTTTGAAGAATCGATCTACTGTAATCGGATTCCACTTTGAGGTTCTGTTTTAAATTCCATATCAATATGTTTCCTTTGATTTATTCCAATAATCTCAATTATTTGCTTAATTTGATTGTTGTTATAGGATATAATTCTTAAATTCGATTGGTTATTTGATCTTGAATCAATTTCGCGTTAACGTAGCTTTTGCATTATCGCGTTTGATCAGATTGCGTTTGCTTAATTCGCAATAGTTTTTAATCTGTTTGCTTAATCCGGAATTCAAGAACATACGCCATATAATTTCTATTGCGCTTGTCAGTGGTTATTATAGTCGAATAGGATCAGACCTGTTTAGGGAATTGGAATTTATAGGGATCAATGATAAGTCGAAAGTTGATACAATAGGTCGATTTGCCTTAGCTTATTTATAATCACAACTTTATTTTAATCCTTTTTTCTTGAAATCGTAATCGAAACCCCCCCATTAACCGTTACTGCATTGATTAATAATAATACAAGAATCCTTGAGAACGATACTCGAGTTGTCGTTACCGTAACTATATTTTCAAAATCACGTGCGCGACAGCGGATCAACCTCATCAATAACATCCACCGTGAAGCATTCTCTATGATCATTAGGATGTTGCATGGCTTTGAAGGATATTAAATGTTAGTACTTCATCTTCTAACTTTAGCTGAAGACATCCTTCGCTCATGTCCACTACTACTTGAGTAGTCATCATGAAAGGCCTTCCTAGAATGACTGGAATTTCATGATTCTCCTCCATGTCTAGAATCACGAAGTCAACCAGAAAAGTGAAACTTCCCACATTCACCAAAACATCCTCCACAACTCCATAAGGGCACTTGACAGAACGGTCAGCTAGTTGTAAGGTCATCCTTGTGGACTTAACCTTTGATGGATAATTTTAGCAAGCGTACCAAATATCGCACAAGTAGTTTAAAAGGGAAGATCCCAGTATCGAATCCACAGGGAATTGTCCGTATTTGACTATTAGTAAAGTAATCAATTCCTAAACACTAGTTTGGTTTTTAAAGTTGGTTGTTTGTGAAACATAAGTAATAACAGAAATTAAACTAAACACTACAGTTAACACTAACGATAAACAATAAAAATATTAATTACCACAGAAATGCTAAACTATATAAAATTGTTAAATATGTAAAGTAAAAATAAACAGAAATAGTAAAATTGTTCAGATGAAAAAACATTTAAAACACTTGGCCTCTTGTAGACGGCCATGATTCACATCTGTGCTAATCTTCCTCCAAGTCGGCCTCCATGTTGTCCTCTCCTTTGGCCTCTTCTTGATTCTTTTCTTCATTACCCCCTTGGTTCCCTTCTTCCTCAGCTACTTCATCACCACCACCATCACCCCTTTGAGAAAAGGAAGGTCTGTCTGCAGGCCATTGCATATGGGCTTGGAAGGCCTCCAAAGACATGATTGGTTGTTGAAGGGAGAGGTGGTGTAGATTGTCAATGATTATACATTGACCCCGGTATAGTGCATTAGTTCGTTCTTCTATATGTTGACTAAGTGACAGTTGCAGACCATTGAGAGCAATCTGTAGCATGTCTTCAGTGACAGTTGCAGCGGTAGATGAAGAACTCCCAAAAATTGTCTTGGTGTGAGGTTGCTTCCTAGTGTTGGGAGGGAGCTCAGGCCTGTTAGGATCAGCCTCATTATAGCAGAAAGTACAGATGTACTTGAAAGTGATTGGAGGGCTCAGCTTAAGCAAGACTGGAGTGCTGGAGCTAGCCCCTTTTGCGTTGCACAATGCTGAAATGAGAGCCGAAAAACCCAATCGGCTGACATTGGAGTGCGCCATGACAGAAATCTGATTGGATATGAAACTACCCACATTCATATCCATCTTCATAATGAGGGCATATATCCATTCAGCCCTCTCCACTGTAACGTCAGAGGTGTGCAAGGTGGGTGCCAATGTGTAGTAGGAGAAAGCAGACCACGCTTGAGTCAAGGTGGTCATATCTAGCCGCACAATCTTCGTAATGGCTCCCTCCTTGTTCTTGACATATCCCTTGCTTGGTATGCACAACAACGCTATGATAACCTTGTGAGGAAAAAGTCAAATTGAGTCTTCCTAGTGTCGCCTACGAGGATCGGAGGGGTTTGCATAAGGCGGTTGATAGCTACACCATCCCAACGAATGGTCTTCCCCCAAACCTTGCATTTCCGGTTGGCCACCTTGTATTCTCCCTCCAGTTCATAAATGTTAGCGTAGAATTCCTTGACCAGAGGTTCATCAATGGACTTATCTGGCAGGGAACACAGCTTTTTGAGCCAGCCACGGCGATGCAGCTCATTGCGGAAGACATCATAGTCACCCGGAGCAATTTTTACAAGCCGCTTTACAATGAGTCCCCGACCCATGAGTTCATTCTCAAATCTCTCTTGGGCTTCAAAGGAAGAGAAACAGTCGGCGTCATATGGATAGATGACCCTTTCGTGCGTTGTAGTAGGTGCAGGAGATGCAGGTGGCACAGGTGGTGTAGGTGGTGTTCTAAAAGAAGAAGCGCTGCAGTTGTTGTGAAATTTAGGAGCCATCTGTACTCAAAATGAAAATTAAAACAACAAAGCAAATTAATTAGAAACAAAGGTGTTTGCTAAGCGCTGTGTCGCACTCAGTGAACACCTGTCACTACAAGGAAGTTGAACACAAAAAGGGAATGGTACATAATACACAGAGCAGAGGGGAAAAGGAAAATAGAGCAAAAATTGAAAGGAAAATAGAGCAAAACAAGGCTCAAGCGCTAAGCGCAAGTGTGCGCTTAGCGAGACCCTAGTTCGAAGCAAACCTTCGCTGAGCACAAGTGTGCGCTTAGCAAGCCTCCAGTTCGAAGTAATCTTTCGCTAAGCGCTGGTGCAAGCTTAGCGAGAACCCAGATGCTTCAGTTCGAAGCAAATTTTCGCGTAGCACAACTTCCCGCTAAGCGAATTACAAAAACAATATTCGCACTTAGCGAGACGACTTGCTTAACGACGCATGAATCTGGAAAATTCCCAGATCCATGAACACAGAAACATCACTATGAAGAACATCCAATGAGTTCGCGCTGAGTGCTAGTTAGCGCTGAGCGCGAATCAAGCAGTTGAAGAAAAAAAACCCATAATGCATGTTCTCACTTAGCGCACAAACGCGCTTAGCGCGAAATCAAAAATCCCAAACAAGAAAACCTCGAAAATACTAGACCCAAAACGCAAATCAAACGAAAAGAAAGCAAAAACAAAACCTAATCTATTCAGCAAACAACCCAGACTCAATAACATTAAACACACAACAATACTACAAATAAAAAAAAAAACGAAATTACAAGGATTTAGAGTGCTTACTAGGTGTGGAGAGCAAAGAAAAGTGGAATCAAAGAAGATGCAGATGTAGTGTGTATGAGTGAGTGAATGAAAGTGAAAAGAAGGTTGGAAAACAGAGGGGACGGCATGAGAGAGAGGAGGGGGATTAGGTTTGGCTGAGTGAGAGAGAAAATTTAATTTGGGAAAGAGGGAGAGTGGGCGATTTCAAAACTGCTCATCAATTACTATATCTGTGCTTAGCGCAATCTCTCTTGCTTTTTTTTGTTTTTAAACTCCGCTGAGCAAAGATGCGCGCTTAGCGAGATCTGCATAATTATGCAGAGCCAGCTTAGCGCGATCTTACGCGCAGCGAATCTTGTTTTTGAGCCAAAGAACTGCTGAGCACCGTCTTGCGCTTAGCGACAATCTGAGTTGAGCCAAAACTGCGCTGAGCTGCATAAGGCGCTTAGCGACCTCACAATTCGAAATGAATTTGCGCTAAGCACCTATTCCAGCTTAGCGAGAATTTCATTCAAACTAATATTGTGCTAAGCTCGAATAGGCGCTTAGCAAAACTTCACTTTGAATTGAGTTGTCACTAAGCATGAGCATGAGCTTAGCGCAAAAACAGTTCGAGCCAAAGTTGCGCGCAATGACTGGAAGTGTTAAGCGAAATATGCAGAGATTTATTGATGCCAAAATAAAGTGAAGAGACAAACCTGGGTTGCCTCCCAGCTAGCGCTTCTTTAACGTCAATAGCTTGACGGTTGACAAGATTAAGGATCTTGTAGATGTATGATTGTTATAAGTCTCTCAATTTCTCCACCATGATAGCCTTTGAGTCTTTGGCCATTCACCACCCAGCTTGTTTGTGGGTTTTCCCCTGATGGATCCATGATCTCAATTGCTCCGTAAGATTTGAAATCTTTGATGGTGAAGGGACCAGACCACTTGAATTTCAATTTCCCATGGAAAAGCCGGAGTCTTGAGTTGAATAGGAGCACTCACTACCCTATATAAAATTCCCTCTTCAGCAACTCCTTATCATGATATCTCTTGGTCTTCTCTTTGTAGAGCTTTGAGGATTCATAGGCCTGAGTTCTCATTTCCTCTAGTTCTAATAACTACAGCTTTCTCTTGTCGGCCGCCAATGTTGGATCAAAATTTAGCAATTTAATTGCCCACCAAGCTTTGTGAGCCATTTCCACTAGAAGGTGACAGGCCTTGCCATATACCATCTGAAATGGTGTAAGACCAATTGGAGTCTTCAATGCAATCCTATAGGCCCAGAGGGGAATCATCTAGCTTGTGTGCCCAATCCTTCCTTGATGTTGCCACTGTCTTTTCCAGGATTTTCTTGATTTCTCTATTGGAAACTTCTACTTGGCCATTGGTTTGCGGATGATAGGGCGATGCTACCTTGTGTTGCACTTCATAATCTTGGAAGACTTTTGAAAGAGCTTCATTGCAAAAATGTGTTCCTCCATTACTTATCAAAACGCGAGGTACTCTAAACCTTGTGAAAATTTGCCGCTTTAGGAATTTGATGACGGTCTTGGCATCACTTTTCTGACATACCATAGCCTCAACCCACTTGCTCACATAGTCTACGACTACCAATATGTATTCATTTGAAAATGAAGGAGGGAGAGGGCTAATGAAGTCAATGCCCTAACAATCAAAGACCTCCACTTCAAGGATATTGTGGAGAGGCATTTCATGCCTTTTTGATATGCTCCCTGTCCTTTGGCATTTATCACACACTTGAGCATGTTCAAAAGTATCCTTGAACAAGGTTGGCCAGTAGAAGCCTGATTGAAGTACCTTGGCAGGTGTACGTCCACCATTATAGTGACCTCCATAAGGTGAATTATGACAATGCCATAGAATATTCTTGGCCTCTTCTTGTGGAACACATCGCCTTAGAAGTTGATCGGCCCCAATCCTAAACAGGAAGGGATCATCCCAAACATAGTAAGTGCAGTCCTTCAAGAATTTCTTCTTTTCATGCCAATTCATCCCTTCTAGCATCACATGGGCAGCTCTTTAATTGACGATGTCTACAAACCAAGGTCTCTCCTACACCATCATGAGGAATTCATCAGGAAACTCCTCTCTGATCTCCAGCTCTTTGTTGGCGACTTCTTCATTTATTAGGCGAGATAGATGGTCTGCAATTGAATTTTCGCTCCCCTTCTTGTTTTTGATTTCAATATCAAATTCTTGCAGAAGTAGCACCCATCGAATCAGTCTGGGTTTGGAGTCTAGCTTGGTAAGGAGATATTTTATGGCTGCATGGTCAATATAAATAACCACCTTAAATGCTACCAAATAGGACCTAAACTTTTCTAGAGCATATACTATGGCCAACAGTTCTTTTTCTATAGTGGCGTAGTTGAGTTGAGCATCATTGAGCACCTTGGAGGCATAGTGGATGGAGTGAAAGACTTTGTTCCTCCGCTGTCCTAAAACAACTCCTACTGCATAATCACTAGCGTCACACATCAGCTCAAAATCTTGACTCCAAACAACAGCAATTATCACTGGTGCAGAGATAAGCTTGTCCTTCAAGGTGTAAAAGGCAGTTAAGCATTTTGTGCTCATGCTGAATTTGACTTCTTTTGCCAACAAGGAGCTAAGTGGTCTGGCTATCTTGGAGAAATCCTTAATGAATCTTTTGTAGAAGCCGTCATGACCAAGAAACTCCTCACCCCCTTCACGTTAGCTGGTGGTGGTAGCTTGGAAATCACAACAATCTTTGCCTTGTCCACTTCAATTTCTCTTATTGAAATTTTGTGCCCAAGCACAATTCCCTCTTGAACCATGAAGTGACACTTCTCCCAATTCAGCACCAAGTTACTCTCCTTACATTTATTTAATACCAACTCCAAGTTAGAGAGACACAGGCCAAACGAAGCCCTAAAGACAGAAAAGTCGTCCATGAATACTTCAATGCATTTCTCTACCAAGTCAGCAAAGATAGCAAGCATGCAGCGCTGGAATGTGGCCAGAGCATTACATAATCCGAATGGCATTCTCCGATAAGCAAAAACTCCAAAAGGGCAAGTGAAAGCAATCTTCTCTTGGTCCTCTGGGTCTACTACTATTTGATTATATCCAGAGTAGCCATCAAGAAAACAATAGTAAGCTTGTCCAGCTAACCTTTCTAGCATTTGGTCCATGAAGGGCAAGGGAAAATGGTATTTTCTTGTGGCATCATTCAGCTTCATGTAGTCTATACACATTCTCCACCCTGTGACAGTCCGCGTGGGTATCAACTCATTTTTATCATTGCGGATCACTGTCATTCCGCCTTTCTTTGGCACTACTTGCACTGGACTCACCCAACTACTGTCGAAGATGGGGTAAATCATCCTAGCCTCCAGAAGCTTCAACACTTCCTTCCTCACTTCTTCCTTCATGGTGGGGTTGAGTCACCTCTGAGGTTGTCGCATGGCTTGTAGTCGGCTTCCATCATGATTTTGTGCATACAATAAGATGGACTAATTCCCTTGAGATTAGAGATGTGCCAACCTACAACTTCTTGATAACACTTGAGAAGTTCCACTAGCTGCGTTTCTTCCTCAGAAGACAGAGAATTGTTGATGATTATTGGTTTGCCTTCCTCCTGATCCAAAAAAATGTATTTAAGATGAGAAGGTAAGGTCTTCAACTCAAGCTTGGGCCTCTCCGCCTTGTCATTCTTCAACTTTTCATAGATATTTTCATTTGGAGGAATTTCTTTTAGCTTTTCCAAATGATGTATGTACTCTTGGACTTCATTTTCCTCCTCTATAGTAAGGCAGTCCATGGAATTAACTAGGACTCACTCAAGAGGAGAGTGTAAAGTCAGCTATTGAGTAGCTTCTACCACTTCCTCTTCATATGCATTAATGCAGAGGCAATCCTTGGTGTCATTCTGGTGGTGCATGGCTTCAAAGATGTTGAAGGTGACCTTTTGATCGGCCACGCTCAGCTAGAGATGTCCTTTTCCCATATCTACCACCACGTTAACCGTCATCATAAAGGTCTTCCTAGAATTAAGGGCACCTCCTTATCCTCCTCCATGTCCATGATGACAAAATTAACAGGGAAGGTGAATTCTCCTACCTTAACTATGACATCCTCTATGACACCATGAGGATATTTGATGGAGCGATCTGCAAGTTGGAGAGTCATTCGGGTGGTTTCAATTCCAAGTCTCCAATCCTCCAAAGCACTGAGAGTGGCATTAAATTGATGCTTGCACCTAAGTCAATTAGGGCTTTCCCTATGGAGATCTCTCCAATGGTGCAAGGAATTGTGAAACTACCTGGATCTTTGAACTTTGGTGGAAGGGTCCGTTGGATAATGGCACTACAATTGCCCTGAACATTGATGGTCACTTCTTCAATGTACTTCCTCTTCTTCGTAACCAAATCCTTCATGAACTTGGCATATAAAGGCATCTGTTGTAACGCTTCACTGAAGGGAATGGTGATCTCCAATTTCTTGAAGACTTCTAGGAATCTAGTGAAATACCTCTCCTTGTCTTTCCTTGATAGAATCAGAGGATAAGGTAAATTCTTGGTGACCTCTTGTTCTGAAGCTTCCTTTGCTTTCTTCACCAATTAGTGCTTGGGCTTGTGCACTGGTAATGCCTCTTCAGTCACAATTCCACCATTTTTGCTTGTGCCATCTTCCTGGTCAGCTGCTATCCCTTCTTCTTGACCTTCATCGGCCTCTCTCACTTAGTATATCTTCTATCACTCCACTGGGGGCATTAGTTTCTGCTGCTATTGGTTCTCGTGTGTCAAGGGTAGTGTCTTCTATGCATTTGCTTCTAGTCATTACAGCATTGCATTGTTCCTTTGGGTTCACCTCCGTGTTGGCAATGAATTTCCCATTGAATTTTTCGGCCACTTGATTGGCCAACTGCCCCAATTGGACTTCTAAGTTCTTAATGGAGGCTTGAGTGCTCTTGTGGTTGGAAGCAGTCACATTTAAGAACCGTGCAAAAGAGTCTTCCAGCTTGTTTTGCCTCTCGTATACAGAGGGTCCTTGATGCTGAGGTCTATTTGATGGACCTCTTAAGTCCTTGTTATAGTTGTTACCGGGATGTGATTGCCATTCCCGGTTGTAACTTCCACCTTGGTTTCCCCCTTGACCCTGATTATACCCACTGTAATTACCTCCACGATTGTTGTTGTTGGCCATGTAGTTCATTTCTTCATGTGGTCCTTTTAAGGTCATACAAACACCGTTTTCATGGTCTCCTCCACATACTTGACAGCAGAAATTCCTTGGAGGAAGGTTTTGGTTGTGAAGACTCTTTAGTTGCTGTGGGAGGTTGCTCAGTTGCTTTGTAAGAGCCTCAATTTGCTGGGTTAGGATTTTGTTTTGAGCTAAAATGGCATCTTGAGAATGCAGCTCCAAAATGCCCTTCCTTGGAGGAATATGAGTCTTATCATGAGTGATGGAATGATCGCCTACAGTCATATTTTCAATCAGTGTTATGGCATCCTCCACTGTCTTCATCTTGACCTTCCCTCCGACTAAAGCATCCAACAATTGCTTGGTATGGTTCTTCAACCCATCAATGAACATTATAATTTGTATTGGTTCCTCAAAGCCATGGGTTGGTGTTTTCCTTAGTAATCCTTTAAAGTGATCCCACGCTTCACCTAAAGATTCCTCAGCCCTTTGAGTGAAAGGAAATCTCTGTCTTCATTTGTGCAATCTTGGACTCCGGAAAGTATTTGTTGAGGAATTTAGCAACAATTTCATTCCAAGTCTGGAATGTGTTACCCTTGAAGGAATGGAGCCATTGCTTGGCATTTCCTGCCAGAGAGAATGAGAATAAATTGAGGCGAATGACATGATCGAGAACCCCTGCCAGTTTAACTGTGTTGCAAATTTCCATATAGGTGGATAGATGAGCATAGGGGTCTTCATTAGGCAAGCCATGGAACACATTGGCATGTATGAGCTGGATGAGAGAAGATGGATATGAGACACTTGCAGCTTGTACCTCTGGTCTCATGATACTCGTAATCATTTAAGACATAATAGTATAACTTGTCAAAGGACATCGGTGAAGAAGAAAAAACAAGTAAACCTATGTGATAGTATATATGAATTTTGTTTGTAGCTATTATGTATACATCTTATTGTTGAAACATTTTTTTTGTGTTTTTCTTTTTTTTTAGAAAAACACTTCTAAACCATCTTTTGCCCAATCATGTGTCAATTTTGAAAGCTCTCAAGCTGTGCAAACATAAAGAAACATTCAAACTATGTGCTAGAACTATTTTTTAAATGTGTTAGTTACATAGGGAATATTTTTTTGAATGTATACATGGTTTGTAGACAACTATATTGATATTTTTAGTATATTTAAGGTGTTCTTATTTTGTTAGTATAACAATTATGTCATGAATATCAAAGTACAAAGACTTATTAATTGAATTTGGTATTTTATGTTCTTAATTCTTATTGTGTTATGTTTCTTTTTCCTACTCTTTCTCTTTGTAATTTATAAAATAAAAAAATAGGAAATGTCGTATGTTTTTCTTTTATTCCAAATGAATTTATATTTAAAAATTCATATATATTAACTAATAGTCATTTGATAAATGGTGATAAGGATGCAAAATTGTATTGGCAATAATCTCATTAACTAATAGGTTTGAAAAATAGTGAAAATGATGTTTTTAACATTCTAATATATGTGTCCCCCAACTTATCCATTGACATTTTAAACTCATCACACATATATCCCTTAAATTTTAAATACATTACACATATACCTTCTGACTTTTTAAACACATCACACATGCATCCACTTAACTTTTAAAATCATCACATGTATCCCTTGAACTTTTTAATACATTACAAAAGAAGATAAGTGCATTTTTGAGAAAAAAAAATATTATAAAAATCATGTGCAGTCATATGACGTAAAAAGTTAACAGAGCTAACTCTCGTTAACAGGGAAGGGGGTGCAAGTGTAATGAGATACAAAAAATTATAAGATTTTGTGTAGGGATAAAAAAAAAAAAAAATACACATATAATTGAAGCAAATCTCAAGGATATTGCTGTAATTAGCTCATGTTATTTCCATTCAAACTTCTTACAATTGTTTTTATAATAAAAAAAAATTATGTAAAATAACATGAAAGATACAATAGATTTTTTTTTTTTTTTTAAAAAATGTAAGATTTTTGAATGTTATTAACATTAATCATTTATGCTTAAAATATTGTCTCTGAAAACAATAATAGTTTTCTGCCTAAAGATATGAGTTAGTTTATTTAAATTTATTTAATAATATAAACACTTATTTTTATTTAAAATAATTTTATCTATTTATAAAATAATTATTTATCTGATAATAAATATTTATTATAATTTTAAACAAATTAACTCATAATAGGAGTTTATTTAAAACTATTTTTAAAGAGATAATTTAGAATGCAGAACAAACGGAAGAAACATTAAAAAAAAACTTTTATTGTATTTTTATATAATTAAAAATTAATTTATTTTTAGAGCATATTATATAATAAAATTATTTATTAATTCCGTTTTATTTTAACAAGTACACTAAATATATTATCTTAAAATCGAAAAATACTAATAAAGAATATTATTCTTCATCCAATTTCTCAATCTTAATTTATTGTTGATTATTGTTTCCAATTTTATTTTTTTTAAAACCGTTCCAATCAAAGAAATAGTAATTAAAAGATATTGGATATCAGTTCCATTCTAACGCCTTAATCAAAAGGTTTTCAATTGCTTGTTGATGAATTTAGGCATGGGAGGTGGATAACTTTTTTTCCTACCATGGATATTCTTTGGTCAATTGAGTTAAAAATAAATTTCATCTACAATAATGGGATTCTCAATTTCTCATTGGTCTTAGATTTATTGTTTTTTTATGACGAAATCTAAATAAATTTGGAATTTCTTTTATAGTATCTTGATTTCTGTTTTTTCTATTATATCTTTTCAAAGTTAAGTGCAATAGTCTTTTAAAATTGAATTATAACTTTTTCTAATTAAGAAGATAATCATTTAAAATCTTTATGATTTTGAATAATAAAATACTTTTTTTTTAAGTTATTCAAAATTCAAATATTATAAAATCTTTATAATTTTAAATAACAAAAGACTTTACTTAGCTTATTCAAAATCCAAATACCATAAGAAAAATCTTGATTAAATATCTCAAGATATTTTATATATATATATATATATATACTTTTAAATCCCAAATATTTCTAATTTAATATACTTCCTTCATCTCATTCATTTTTTAAGCCATGGAACACATTGGCTTGTATGAGCTGGATGAAAGAAGATGGATATGAGACACTTGCAACTTGTACCTCTGGTCTCATGATACTCGTGAAGTGAGCCGGAATAGCAGGAGCCACATAGTCTTCTAGAGTGCATTTTTATTGATTGTCTTCCATGATTGGTTCTTCGGCACTGGAAGGAATCTCAATGTGTGGTTGTAAGGAGGAAGAAACTTTCTGAGCCGCTTGTCTTTCTCTTTTTCTTCTTGTAGCCTTGATCTTCCGACAGGTATTTTCTATCTCCGAATCCAATGGAATTAGATCAGCTTCTGAACTCCTACCTCGCATACACTTCAAGTACTCGAAAGTAGGTTAGCAAACACTCAAGAATGACAATTATGCAGAATTTTCTGCTGCAAAATTATGCAGCAACTCCAATTATGCAGCAGAGTATTTCCAAATTATGCAGCAAAAAATATGTAAAACAGAGGCAAAGGCGGATTCTTTGAAATAATGAACTATAAACAAAGTGTACAATGAATATAAACTATGTAAAATTGTACAATAGACAAAATTGAACTAATGACTAAGATTGACAAAATACTAATCGCCGAATACCATGAACAATTCCCCGGCAACGGCGCCAAATAACTTGATGGATAATTTTAGTAAGCGTACCAAATATCGCACAAGTAGTTTAAAAGGGAAGATCCCAGTATCGAATCCACAAGGAAGTGTCCGTATTTGACTATTAGTAAAGTAATCAATTCCTAAACACTAGTTTGGTTTTTAAAGTTGGTTGTTCGTGAAACATAAGTAATAATAGAAATTAAACTAAACACTACAGTTAACACTAACGATAAACAATAAAAACGACAATGTTGATTTAGGACTATGATCGAACGGTTGGCGTGTTTGATTTTTAGAATGGAATAAAGGATATGTTGAGGATTTGGTCCAACCAGTTTGCTTCCCATGTAAACATATAAGATATATTCTCTATTCACATTAATAGTTCATATTTATTTCGATCTAAAAGTACTCAAAACGTGATCTCTCATCAAATCAAGCCTAAACTGCTCAACCTCACTTCCGATGTCTTGGTAAGTTTAGTTGAGTGGTTTGATGAAGCTTAGAGATCTTTGCGAAGCTAATGGAGTTTATCCTATGTCTAGAAATACACTCCATTAGAGTTCAAACTCAATTCCAAGTTCAACAGCATCTGCCAATGGCAGGTAAACTCTAAAACATGCATATATAACTGATCCAATCATATAACAAGAATAAAGATAGAGAGATGAACATTAAACTGAATATTTCAATGAATAGATATGAAGAAAAGCGTTTACATGACCAACACCTAGTTCCAAGTCCTCAACACTAGTAGATTAGCCTCTCATTGTCATGAGAAGCTTTGAAAAAGTTACAAAATGGAAGAAGGAGAACATAGGAAAATAGAGAAAAATAGAGGAAGCAGCTCCAACAAATCAACCAAGTCTGAATGCTTCAAAATTATTACAAGTGCAGCTTATATAGTTGAAATCTCACTTAGCGAGACCTTCCGCTAAGCGTAGGACACTGCATAATGCATCTCAGAACAGGTGTTCCGCCAAGCGCAATATTCCGCTAAGCTTGATGTCCCGCTAAGCGAGTCTTCAGTTCGAATGAAAATGTCGCTTAGCGCAATATGGCGCTCAGCACGTCAAGACCGCCTAACTCGCGTAGCTTGATGTTGCACGCAGTGAGTGAAGCGCTGAGCGAGATGTGTCTTCTTCTTGTGTTCTCCCTTTGCTGTTGAATCTAGGCCTGCACACATAAATTAGAGTATATTTCTCACAAAATAGCTTCCTAGGTTAGAATTATCAAACTATACAAATCTATATTAAATGATTTCAAACTAAGCAAAAAATCCTGAGAACCTTGGATAATCAATACAAAATATGATGCAATATTCACATATATAAAGCGATTATCAACCTCCATGCTCCCAATTCATTTCAATAAGGAGAGGGGCATCAAGTTGATGCTTGCCTTTAAGTCAATCAATACTTTCCCTATCGAAAGGTCACCTATGGTGCAAGGTATGGTGAAGCTTCCCAGATCTTTGAATTTGGGAGGAAGAATTCTTTGAATAATGACACTACAATTTCCATTGACATTTATTATTTCTTCCTCAATGTACTTTCGCTTCTTTGTCAATAACTCTTTCATGAATTTTGCTTACAGCAGCATCTGCTGAAGTGCCTCTCCAAAAGGAATTTTGATCTCAAGTTGTTTGAAGATGTTTAGGAATCTCGCTAAGTACCTTTCCTTATCTTCCTTGAAGGGGTTAGGAGGGTAAGGCAACTCCTTGACCACTTCTTTCTTTTCTTTCACTAAACTTC
Organism: Amphicarpaea edgeworthii; assembly: GCA_014843725.1. Lineage (NCBI taxonomy): Eukaryota > Viridiplantae > Streptophyta > Magnoliopsida > Fabales > Fabaceae > Amphicarpaea > Amphicarpaea edgeworthii. The sequence goes on from CM026321.1 coordinate 19,650,831, forward strand.
TTTCTCCTTCATCTAGCTTCATCTCTTCACCTTTTTTCTCTCCTTCTTTCTCAGTCTCTTCTTCATTCTTCTTTTCATCTTCTATAAGCCCAAACTATTTTCCCCCTCTTGTATACATAGCATTACAATTTTCCTTGGGGTTAGCAATAGTGTTCCTAGAGAAACCAACACCTAATTGCTTGGCTACTTGTCTAGCCAACTGTCCAACCTACGTTTCTAGGTTCTTGATTGATGCATATGTATTCTTCTGATTAGACAAAGCAACATTTATGAACCAAGAGATAAAGTCTTCCAACTTTATCTGTCGCTCATACCAGTTGATTCGATTCAAAGGTCCTCTTTGATCAATTCTCACATTATTTCCTGGGTGGTCCTTCCATCGTTGATGCTCTGAATTGTTGCCATAACCACCATACTGTCCAAAGCGATTGTTGTTGTTGCCCATATAATTGATTTCTTCAATTTCTCCTTTAGGACTTAAGCAATAATCATCTTCATGATTGCCACCACATACTCTACAACACAATGTATTCTGATAAGAAGATTGTCCTATTAGTTGAGTGTTCTTGAGTTATTGAGGTAAAGTGTTCAACTGTTTGATAAGAGTTTCCATTTGTTAAGTCATGATTTTGTTCTAGGCTAGTATTGCATCCTATGTACCAAGCTCTAGAATTCCCTTCTTCGATTCACCTTTATCATAAAGAATAGCATGATCATTAGTTGTCATATTCTCAATTAATTCAATCACCGTTTCAACTAGTTGAGCTTTAATTCTCCCTCCAGCTGAGGCATCTAGCAACAACTTAGTGTGCGGCCTCAGACCATCAAGAAACATGTTTAGCTGCATAGGTTCATTAAACCCGTGAGTTGGGGTCTTCTTTAAAAAAGCCCTGAAACAATCCCAAGCTTCACTAAGTGACTCTCTCCTTCTGCTTGAATGTTGAGATCTCAATTTTCCCTTGAGTGATTTTTGATTGAGGGAAGTATTTCACTAGGAATTTAGATGCCACATCTTTCTATGTTTGCAAACTATTCTCTTTGAAAGAATTCAACCATACTTTAGCCTCACCATCTAGAGAAAGTGAGAAAAGATTCATTATGACAGCTTCATCTAACACTTGAGCAAGCTTCACCGTGTTACAAATCTCCATAAATGTGGACAAATGCTTATATGGATCCTCATTGGGATATCATACGTGTCATAATCCTCAAGATTAGGAGGAGGATCTATGACTATCTTTTACACAATTTCAAAAAAAACCAAAGGCGTTTCAGCAAGAAGGGGTTGAGGCCTGAGAGGTGTAGAAGAGGGACTTCCTTGTTGGTTCTTCTTGGCTTCTAGCTTTTTCTAGTTCTTCTTTGCATTTTTTTTTCCAACAAATCTTCTCAATTTCAAGATCAAAAGGTAGTAGAGTACCTTGTTGGGATCTACCTTGCATAAAAGAGCAATCATATTAGAATCCAAGTTGGATACAAGAAACAAAACAATTAAAAATTCTGTAGCAAACACTTAGAAAACTTTCTGCAAAATTATGCAAAATTTTTTGCAGAATTATGTAGAAAATTTTGTAGAAATAAGACAAAGTTGGAAACAAAGTGGTACACTCTTGCTGCAGAATTCCTCCAAGGAAAAACAAAATTGGAAAGAAAAATAAAGTAAAATTTAAACCCTGTCAAGTCAAAACAAAATGCACAATTACTTAACATTGACACACAAATCCCTGGCAATGGCACCAATTTGCTTGATAAATTTTCGGCAAGTGTACCAAAAATCGTTCAAGTAAATAAAATGGTAAGAAATCAAGTATCGAATACAAGGACTCACGTAACGTATTCAATTATGCAAGATGTATTACTAAACAAAGAATGTGTAAAGATTACTTGAATAGCAATAAAACTCAATTAAAACTAAAATGCAAGCAATGTAAATTTGGTTCAAAACTTAAAATGAACACTTGATGTGCAAAAACGTAGACTCAATGATGCAAAGGAGCTGGGGTTCAAATTCACCCATTCATCCTCCCATATAAACAAACTAAGCAATTATACAAGATGAATTCATGAATTTACCATAAATCTTCCAAATTACTCTAACACTAATTCCTTAGATGGAGAGAGCCTAAGTAGCTTCATCAACTCATCAATCCCTTGATTCAATTGATGAAGCTACTTACATGGAGCTCAAAGATTAGAAAAATGGCTAATGACCCTTATCCTATCCCTAGGCATAAGCATCATTAGTTACTATCTCCATTTCTAGGTATAGAAAAGTTTCCCAACAATTAATACACCCAAACATCAATCAAAGGTAGGCCACACGCATGAAAGCATTAAAAGAAGAAGATAAAGCAATAAATTTGAAATTCAAACTTGTATAAAAATCAAAAGAAGTTTACATGAGATTTAAATGGCTTCCTCAAACCCCAACTAGAGGAGTTTAGCTATACATGAAGGTGTTGGAAAGAGCCATGGAGAGTAGGTACATGGGTAGGGAAGAAGAAGAAGCAAAAATGAAAATGTGGCAATGGAATAGTGACAGTGCTCGAATCCCTAGGCTCCGTAATAATGAGACCTTCAACCTAATTTGGGTCCCCTCGCTTAAGAGCAGCGAATCTCATTTTTCTCTTTTTTGCATAAGTGGTTGCTTGCTAAGCGCTAACTCGCGCTTAGTGAGACAAAGGCTTCATGCTTAGCGCGACATCACACTTGATGAATTTTCTTCTCTATGTGAGAAATTCGCTAAGCCTCAATTTTAACTAAGCGACTCTTCAATCTCCCGTATTTGCTCTCAAATCTTCAGGCTTAGCACCAGTGCCTTAGTGCCAAGTCTCCACACACTCCTTGACTTCACCCAAGTGCTCTCGCTAAGCATGGAATTGTGCTAAGTGAGCTCTCCAAACTGGCCAAACCTCCAATTTAAAAACACTAAATAAATTAGTTCAAATAAGGTTATCAATAAGAAAAAAGAAGATAATCGCTACGAATTATGCTTAAAGAACTATATCTATAAAGTGATTATCATCGTTTTCAAAGAATAGCCATGCGGATTGAACTTCCTCTTGCTGCATCATCTTTTCTATTGGATTGGGTTTTTTTCACACCGTAAAGATGAAGATTCTTGTTTGGGGGAGGTTCAATGGGTGATAATGTTTGACTATTTATATTTGAAGAGAGGTTGTTCCCCCTTATGTTAATTAAAATAGCATGAATTGTATTTTAATGAGACATTATCTTATTCCACAAAACTCACGCAAAGGATTGAATCAATTAATATATTAATCTCTCAATTTTATTTATTTTTTATCGTTTGAGCTGTTATTTCAACCTGTGAAACTTGAACACTAAGCCTGGGATATCCTTTAAAGGAAACAATATAATTAGAGCTCAACCCATATTAATTTTGGTTACAGTGATAATATGATTATTACTAATTCAAAAAATATCATTCACATAAAATCAAATATAAAAAATTTCGTTAAGTAAATCATTTCTAATTTCATCATTAGAAGTGTGATTTACAAAGCAAGACAAAATTAGAACTTTGCGATATAGATAGATGAGTAATGCCGTTAATGTTATTTGAGCAAATTATAGCAACACCACTTGAGGTTTGCTTCAATTACATATGCACCCCTTCCTTTTTTTACCATTACTTTGGCACCCCTGCTTTAACGGTGTTAAGTTGCTGTTAGTTTTTTAAATGAATTTATATTTGATTTTAATTGATTTATTTAAAATCTCATAATTACCCTTATAATTAAGTGACCCAAAAAGAGAACGATTCTTTTTCTAAAGGGAAGAGAAGGGTTTCTCTTCCTCTATTTCATGCTTCTATTCTTTTAAAGGGGAGAGAAGGATTATTCTTCCTCAACAACTTTCAAGCCAACGATGACCTTGTTCGTGGCAACAACGATCCCATCTACAACTTGCAACTCTACGACGATGTTGAACCCGACAACCACGACTTTTTTTCTAGCTTCTCTACTAAGTTGCTTCCAACATTGACGACCCACGACTGTTGCAATTTCTGACCCACTAATTTAGTTGTTGTAGGTTGAGTTGGTGCTCCTATTTTAGAAGGTATGTCCTTTATTATAAATATTATGCTTATTTGTTTTGTTAGTGCTCATTTGTTCATATATTGTGTTCCTATCAAAAATTTGTAGGTTTCTTTTGATTATAAATAAAATGGTTGAATTAAAAATACATATAGTGGGGTTTAGTGTTTGTATGTAATTTTTAATTCTAACTTTTTATTTGATGAGTTTTCTATGGGGACTAGTCCATGTGGGCATGTGGGGGACATGTCATATTTGATTCTAAGGGACCACCATTGTTTATAGTCTTTCCTACTTTGTTATTTTGTTTCACAACTTAAGTTGGTTCTATATCAACATACTTGGTTCCATGATCCTGAGTAGCTTCTTTCCCAAAAGCGATGCAATGTATGTTAGATATTGGACATTAAATTTTTGTACTATGAAAATAAGAGCATGTGCCTTTGTTGAAAGACCAACAAAAAAGAAAAGTGCTCAAAACAAAAGTGTTGTTCAGGGACCAACAGGAAATCAACAAGTAAGAAGGTTCAACACCATAAAGTGCTCAACTTGTAATCATTTTAGACATAATAGTATAACTTGTCAAAGGACATCGGTGAAAGAAGAAAAAACAAGTAAACCTATGTGATAGTATATATGAATTTTGTTTGCAACTATTATGTATACATCTTATTGTTGAAACATTTTTTTTGTGTTTTTCTTTTTTTTTAGAAAAACACTTCTAAACCATCTTTTGCCCAATCATGTGTCAATTTTGAAAGCTCTCAAGCTATGCAAACATAAAGAAACATTCAAACTATGTGCTAGAACTATTTTTTAAATGTGTTAGTTACATAGGGAATATTTTTTTGAATGTATACATGGTTTGTAGACAACTATATTTTTGGTATATTTAAGGTGTTCTTATTTTGTTAGTATAATAATTATGTCATGAATATGAAAGCACGAAAACTTATTAATTAAATTTGGTATTTTATGTTCTTATTTCTTATTGTGTTATGTTTCTTTTTCCTACTCTTTCTCTTTGTAATTTATAAAATAAAAAAATATAGTATGTTTTTCTTTTTTTCCAAATAAATTTATATTTAAAAATTCATATATATATTAACTAATAGGTTTGAAAAATAGTGAAAATGATGTTTTTAACATTCTAATATTTGTGTCCCCCGACTTATCCATTGACATTTTAAATTCATCACACATATACCCCTTAAATTTTAAATACATTACACATGTACCTTCTGACTTTTTAAACACATCACACATGTATTCACTTAACTTTTAAAATCATCACATGTATCCCTTGAACTTTTTAATACATTACAAAAGAAGATAAGTGCATTTTTGAAAAAAAAAAATATTATAAAAATCATGCGTAGTCATATGACGTAAAAAGTTAACAGAGTTAACTCTCGTTAATAGTGAAGGGGGTGCAAGTATAATGAGATACAAAAAATTATAGGATTTTGTGTAGAGATAAAAAATAAATAAAGTACATATATAATTGAAGCAAATCTCAAGGGATATTGCTGTAATTTGCTCATGTTAATTTCCATTCAAATTTCTTACAATTGTTTTTATAATAAAAAAACATTATGTAAAATAACATGAAAGATACAATAGATTTTTTTTTTTTTAAATGTAAGATTTTTAAATGTTATTAACATTAAGCATTTATGCTTAAAATATTGTCCCTGAAAACAATAATAGTTTTCTGCCTAAAGATATGAGTTAGTTTATTTAAATTTATTTAATAATATAAACACTTATTTTTATTTAAAATAATTTTATCTATTTATAAAATAATTATTTATCTGATAATAAATATTTATTATAATTTTAAACAAATTAACTCATAATAGGAGTTTATTTAAAACTATTTTTAAAGAGATAATTTAGAATGCAGATAAAACGGAAGAAACATAAAAAATAAAAAAATTCTTTTATTGTATTTTTATATAATTAAAAATTAATTTATTTTTAGAGCATATTATATAATAAAGTTATTTATTAATTCCGTTTTATTTTAACAAGTACACTAAATATATTATCTTAAAATCGAAAAATACTAATAAAGAATATTATTCTTCATCCAATTTCTCAATCTTAATTTATTGTTGATTATTGTTTTGAGAAATTTATCTTTTAATTAATATACTAGTCAATCAATTAAGATTTTTTTTTAAAAAAAAATGTTCCAATCAAAGAAATAGTAATTAAAAAGATATTGGATATCAGTTCCATTCTTACGCCTTAATCAAAAGGTTTTCAATTGCTTGTTGATGAATTTAGGCATGGGAGCCGGATAACTTTTTTTCCTACCATGGATATTCTTTGGTCTATTGAGTTAAAAATTAATTTCATCTACAATAATGTGATTCTCAATTTCTCATTGGTCTTAGATTTATTGTTTTTTATGACGAAATCTAAATAAAGTTGGGATTTTTTTATAGCATCCTTGATTTCTGTTTTTTCTATTATATCTTTTCAAAATTATGTGGAATAGTCTTTTAAAATTGAATTAGAACTTTTCTAATTAAGAAGATAATCATTTAAAATCTTTATGATTTTGAATAATAAAATACTTCTTTTTTAAGTTATTCAAAATTCAAATACCATCAAATCTTTATAATTTTAAATAAAGAAATATTTTATTTAGGTTATTCAAAATCCAAATACTGTACAAAAAATCTTGGTTAAATAATTTTTTTTTATCATATAACAATCTTGATTCAATATGTCAAGACATTTTTAATATATATATACATACTTTTAAATCCCAAATAATTCTAATTCAATATACTTCCTTCATCTAATTCATTTTTTAAGATGGTCAAGATCAATAACACAGGATAATAATTAGATTTTACAAAAATAAACTATCAAAGATAGATAGCATTTTTAGAATTACTTTGATTTAGCTTATCCCTCCCCCGTATGTTATCATTATTAAATATAATATATGATGATCAGATTAGGAGAATTTCAAATTATTTAGGGTTTTATTTTACTTCTAGCTTATAGATAAATCATATATGAACACCATATCAAACCAAAGAGAATCAAATTGCAAATTGGGTATGAGATAAAAATTATGTTAGGAGGAAGATGCTTACTTTGTATGTATTCACGTTCGCAGACGAAGAAGTTCATTGACTGTTTTCGACAGAGAGAACCCCTACACAGTGACAAAAGAGAGAAGAAAAGAAGAAAAAAGGACGACAAAGAAGAGGAGGACAGGATTAGCCGGTTACCCGACGATGTTCTGCTTCACATTCTTTCGCTACTTCCCGACAAGGAAACCATAGCTACGTCCTTGTTGTCTAAGAGATGGCAATTTCTCTGGCGCGTGGTTCCATCTCTTAACTCCGAATGCTTGGAGGCAACAAGCCACGAGAAGGTGAACAACAGCAAGTTCCTGAGCCGCCGCCAAAGCCTTACAACTCCAAGGATCTCAAGCTTTCGTCTCAAAATCACGATCGATCATCACATGCGCTATTTCGCTAAATGGCTGGCTGCAGAGACGAACGCCGGAAAAGTCGAACGCCTTGATCTGAATCTGTGGCCATGTCAAACACTTTACGCCGGTAGTTTGTTGCAGAACGTGTTCTCCTGCAGCACCGTCGTTAGCCTGAAGCTCAAGGCTCCCTACGTTCCTTTTGTTTCCGTTACGAATCTCACATCTCTCAATCATCTGCATCTCGACACGGCCTCATGCTCCGATAGGATCCTCAAGAACTTTCTCTACAAACGCCCGGCACTCGAAGTGTTTCACCTGAAGCAGAGATCGGTTGTCAATGAGTTGAAGATTGTGCGCGGCGCTCAGCGCATCAAACTCTTAGAACGCCGAGGGGAAGAGTTTCAGCTTGTTATACAGAGTGAGAGTGATTTTGTCTCTCACTATTTAGAGGGTAGTTTGGAAAATGTGGTGAAAGCAAAAGCTTATATGACACTCTCTGGCCCTGAGTTGATACCTACGTCTACTGACGCAGAGCGCTGTTTCGGCGCATATGCCCTCAAGAACCATGTCCTCTCGGCTCTCGAAAAGCTTCGAAATGTTGAGTTTCTTTCTTTTGCTGATTTAAGGATTAATGGTTGGCCTTCTGTTCTTGATTTAAAGCGGTTTTGGTTTCAGAATTTAGTTCAGCTGCGTCTTTATCTTAGAGACGCTAACTCCGGATTTAAGGATCTTCCTGCGAAGTGTCCTAAGCTACTCCGAGATTCTTCTTCAGAACCTATCATCATGGATGATAGCTATGATATCAGTAAGATATGTTCGTATCACAATATATCAATTGTTCCTATTTGACCTGAAACTCGCAAAGTTTCAGGTCAAATAGCATGTACAACTCAAAAAACATACATAGAGAAGAAGATTCCGTCCCAAGTTTTTATTCATAGTTGTGTTGAATGATAACACCGTCATGAACATCTAATTCCTAGTTTTGATTTCTTTTCTATTTCTTTCCTTAATTTTCAAATTTCTACAATACAAAAATAATTAAATTTAATTAAAAACATAACAATAATCACTTTAAAATTAATTAAAAAAAGCAATTTATGATTGAGTATTCAATTAAATCATTCAATATACATGTGTTGTGATTGTCCCTATCGATGTAGATTTATGTTCCAAGTTAAATACAATTGATCTAAGAATGAAATCTCCAAAAAAGATTTTAAATAAGTTGAAATTTTATCAAAGTTGTATTTATATATTCATTGTAAATAAAATTAAAGCAATACCATTAGATCAAAATTAGGAATCCCATCACATATTTGAATTAGATTCGATTAAAACTTAAAATTTAAAATATACATGTTTTATTTTTAATTTTTAATACAAGTACATGGGTCAAGAGCCAAATTTGAGATAAAATGTGAATTCTCTCGTTCTGTCTAGGTTTATTTGAGAAACTCTTAATAGACACAGACTCAATACATTATAATTGAATTCAATTCAATGAAGGAAAAATAATAACCTATTTTATTGCAGTAAAAACCCATACCATTAAAGAAAGACATGGTTAGTATAGATATGTATTACAATAAAATAAGTTATTATTTTTTACTTAATTGTATTTTAGTGATTACATTATTTTTCATATTGTTTTACGGTATGCCATGTGTGAGTCAAAGTTTTCAATTTCTTAAAAAAAATTACTTTTGTTACAAAATTTTATTTTATGATGGTTATCTTTTTCTTTAATTTGTTTAAGTGAATTATATTTTTCAAAATCAACCATAATTCATTCTCATAATATTCATGTAAATTAAGCCAATTGCATAGTTTTAAGCACTTTATTCAAATTAAAATTGCATCAAAACAATGTCCAAAAACTTAACAAAAATCACTTATGATTTTTCACTTCAATTTACTTATGTGGAACATGTTTTTGGACACTTAAAACAATTCATTCTCATAGTATTTATGTAGATAAAACCAACTATACAACTTTAATCACTTCATTCAAACTAAATTCAAAGATTAAATGTAACAAAATTAAATGGATTTAAATTTAAATAAATATCAATTTAAATTTAAATCAATTATTTGGTAATAATTTGAGTTTTTTTTAACTAGATTTTGCTTTATTTTAAAAAAAATATTAGTTTCAAATCTTAAAATTCAAAAAGAAATTATGATTTTTAAATAATAGTTGATAATTAAAAAAAAATTAAAAAAAGTGTAATGAGTAGTTTAAATTGATTAATGTAATTATCTTAAAATTATAAAGTTTGTTATTATATTAGGATTATTGTAATTGTTTTAAGATTATAATATTTATTATTTTGTTAGTTTGATTTCATTTAGGGTTATAATTTTTATTTTATATTATTTTTAATAAATTTTATCATTTAATTTAAATAAAAAATAATTTTCAAATTTGTACCGTTATTATTACTTTATAACAATTTTAAATTATTATTGTAATTATTTTATGAATATAAAAAAATTAACTTATATATTATTGGAATTGATTATTTTTTCAAATTACAATTAACTAAACATAATATACGATACAATAAATTATTCCAATCAAAAATTTAATTACTATTATTAAAAAAAAGGATAATTGAAATTACACAAAAGAAATAGATACAAACCTACCACATTATTCTTAAACACAATTAATAATAATTTTACAACTAATAAAATAATTTAAATCAATAAATAATATTGTCAATTAAATCATTTTTAGTTCTTTCGATATGTATTTGATCTTTTTTTCCTGATGCTTTGTTAAATTGCATTAAAAATTTAAATACATAAAATATTCAAATTTAGAAAATATTATTTGAATTTCAAAATAATATTTTTTATTTTTTATTTTATTTTAAATAATAACTTTATTAATGCAAATAAAATACGTATATCTATAAAAGAAAAAAAAATTCAAATTTATTAATTTAAATTTATAACATAAAAGATACTCTAGTGTAGGGATGGCAATGGGTAGGGTATGGGTAGGGTACTATAGTACCCGTCCCCATACCCGTATTTGAGAAAAGTACCCGTCCCCCGGCCCCATACCCGTGCGGGTAACAATTTCAATCCCCATCCCCATACCCTCTGGGTATCTATATACCCATACCCGCACCCGCGACCCATGCTTTTCATATATATAAAATTAAAAATTATAAAAAAAAAAAAAAAAAAAACTTAGGGAATGTATTGAATTAGGATTGTTTAAGATTTAAATGACTTTTTTTTTTAATGTCTTGGGGTATTCAATCAGGATTGTTAAATGATAAAAAATAATCTGATGGTATTCAATCAAGATTATAAAGTTTTTTTTTCAGAGGACAAGGAAATCTTGTGGTATTCGATTGAGATTTTGAATAACGCAAAAAAAAGTTATCTGTTATTCAAAATTATAAAGATTTTATGGACTTTTTTTTAATTGGATTTTGGTAGATTTTATAGAATTTTTAGTTGATCATATAAATACCAAACCTAGTAAATAATCACATTCAACCACGAGAGACTTTTCTTTTTCATCACAGACTTTTTTATTTATTTCATTCTCTTTGCTTTGGAGGCAGTGACATAATCTCTCACCCACACATTTTTTTGTTTCAAGATGAGACTTTTCATATGATTCTAATAGTAACGTGTTCATACCTCCAAATCATTATGAATCAATTTACAAACCTACAATATAGTCTACTATCTCATTCATTTTAAGTTTATAAATTCTTAATGAAATGAAAATTTTCATAAGAAAAGTAGATCTAAGTCTAGAGGAAGTTTTAACTCGGGGTAAACAATTAAGTTAAAGTTTTAAAAGACCTTTCTAAACTATTGCAATTAATTTTGAAAAAATATACAATTTAACATAGGAAACAAAGAACAATGTTTGGGATGCTATAAAACATAGACAACTTTGGATATTCTTCAAGTTAGGCAGATGATTAATGTTTTGATCATCATGTATTTTTTGTTGAATTATTTGATTTATATTTTGATGACATTATTAATTTTATGAGTTAAATGAAACATTTTATATTTTTGACTAATATTCTATTATTATTTTTCACTATTACTTTATGAAAATTTATTAAAAAAATATATCTCAAAATGCATTAATAGCTTGTAACTTTGATTTTGAATTCATGTACATTATTAGTAGGTGGGATGGTTCAGCTTATGATAATTTGTGATCAATTTGTGTTCAATAATATTTCCAATGACACTCTTGTTGACTTGTATTTAGTAGTTTTGAATATTTTTTTTTAGAAATCCATAAAATTTTTTCAAATCTTATCTTATAAATATGTGAAATCCTTTCAAATCCTATATTCTAAATCCATTAAATCCAAATTATAAAATCTAATCACAAAAATCTTCTTAAAATTTTTTTTACTAGTTTTTAGTTTCCTACGAAATCTTAAAAATTTTCAAAACTTTTTTATGCCAAAAAAGTCTTTTAAAATCCTAATCCAATACACTCTTATATAATATTAAAACCAAACGAATATTGATTTATATAAATAAATAACATTAAAAAAATAATTATTCAACATAAATCTAAACAAAAACTCTAATTAAACGGCAAAAACTAATATATTTTTAAAATTAATTAGTTTATAATTATATATTAAAAATAAAACACAAATAGATATAATATTTTAACTTCATCATCTGAATTAATTTCTTCATATTTTGCAAATGCTTATTTCTATAGTTTCTATATTACTTTGAACTACTAATAAAAATAAAAATTAAATCATAATAGAATATCAAAATTAACATATAAAAAGAATAATTAAAATAATAAATAGATAATTAAATAATTTTAATTGAATAATTTAAATAATAAAATTATAATATATTAATTAATATGTATATACATAAGGTGCGGGGCAGGGCGGGGCGGGGCGGGTACTACAGTACCTGTATCCACACCCATCCCCGTGAGATTTTGCGGGTAAATACCCGCCCCATCCCCATCCCCAAATATGCGGGTTATTACCCTACCCACGTATGGGTATTTTTGCGGGTGCCCGTAGGGTCTGGTCCATATTGCCATCCCTACTCTAGTGTTAAAATTTTAAAAAATTAAAATTATGACATAAAAGATATAATTCTTATTTAATTTTACTTCAAAATCTAATTTATTAATTTATTTAATTTTATTAATGGTAAAATTTTTATTAATTATATCTAACAATGATTTGTTAAGTCTGTGAATACTTAATATTAATCCCCATCTAATCTGTGATATTTTAAAATTTTCTGTTATTTTCTTCTTGACTTTGTGCTAAGTTGCTATTGATTCTAAACAAGTTTTTCATTACTTTTACCTTATAAATGATGGAGATGAAGATAGAGAGGATAGGATTAGCTTGTTAGCAGAAGATGTTCTGTGTCATATTCTTTCTTTCCTTTCCAGCAAGGAAGCCATAGCACGTCCTTGTTGTCTAAGAGATGGCGATTTCTCTGGCATGTGGTTCCAGCTCTAGACTTCGATTGCACAGAAGAAACAACCTGCGATAAGGTGAACAAGTTCCTGAGTCTACGCACAACTCAGAGTATCACCAGGTTTTGTCTCAATGTCACGGGCAGTCATCGTATGCGTTATTACGATGAATGGTTTGCTGCTGCAAACAAAGGAAAACTAGAACATCTGAATCTCAATTGGCGGAGGGGGTCATGTGCCTATGGAGCCTACACCTATATACCCTACGTCTATAGGCAGTTACACACCGTGCTCTCCTGCGGCACCGTTGTCAGCCTGAAGCTCACGCTTGAGAGTCGCCACTTTGGTATTGATTGTCGCTACTTTCATCCTTCTGCTTCGTTTAACCTCCGGTCTCTCAAGACTCTTAAGAACTTTCTCTTCGGATCTCTGGCGCTTGAACTGTTTCACCTGAAGATTGTTGTCAGCGCTCGACAAAAATGGGTTCTTTTTTTCATTTTTCATGTATTTTGGGCTACCTATGGAGATGGGTAGTTAAATCCTTTTATGTGGGGATTAGATCTAACCAAACTCAAACTTTTTTTTATTATTTTATATATATCTTGCATATTTGTGTTCAATGATGTTAATATTTTGCTTTTTTGATTAAAGCTTATTATGAATTGATCAACTATGGCATAATATTTGACATGATTATTGTTGGAAAACAATATACTCAATGGACTCAGTGTTTAGGAATGAAACTAAGATCTGAAACAATATACTCAACAGAGGAATGAAACTAAGTTTGTTGGTTATCTGAGTTACTAAACTTAAAAAAATGAATTTAGACTTCTTTACACTTAAGGAATTAGGAATGATGAAATATTTGTTTATTGATTTTAATATTAAAATGCAAATGGAACATGTATTATACGTTAAAGCAATAAGCTAGTAATGTTTGATGAAATATAACTCCAGTGATACCTTTGTTATTTGAAAAGTCACATTTTAAGCATAGCTTCTACTATCAAAATCACAAAAATTATTTCTTTAATTTGTCTGCTGCACTTTTGTTTTTATATTCATAAACTTAATCTAAAAGTTTATGTTTTTATTGTTTTATTGTAAAATTTATTAGTATAATTAATATTATGTGAAAATTACACAAGTCTCCCGTGTATCAGGCAAAGCCTCCAAGTTGTTATTTGAACCACTAACACAAACACAACACCATCAAGGTTTACAAAGGAGTTAATAAAACAATATCACTGAATAATAAGAGAGTTATTTATTTCAATATGTCAGATCTGATTTTGTATCGCTTATTATTGGAATTGGAGGGAATTGCTCTCTATGCACAATTGTTATAATAGATTACCGTAAGAATTAATTTTTGTTTAAATAAATTGGTTGAAATGTAATTTGAATATAATTAATTTTGTTTGGATGAAAAAAAAATTATATGATAAAAGAGTCTAAAAATAGCTGAAGAAAAAAAAATTGTTGAAAAATAATCCTAAATTATAAATTTTTAATTTTACCGAAACAATTTATTTTTAGATTTAATTTAAAATAATCATAAGTCAATTTTTAATTTTATCAAAACAATTTGCGTTTTAAGAGATTGATACCGAACCTCGCTTCAAGTGAAACAGGTCGAGTACCAGTGAAAGTGATTCATATAGAAACCACATGGATATATAGTGCATGTTTGATTTGATTTGACTTTAGAAGGCTTTCAAACGGCCGTTGAGATAGAATGTACGAATTTCTATTTCTCACCTAATTTTAAACTTAACATTAAACCACCAAACACACCTGTAGTCTCGAGAGACGAGAGACAAACAGAAAAAGATAGCAGTTAGTCATTTGAAATTCTAACCATATCAGTTACGATTTCAAGGCATTCCACTTGAAACTGATTATGCTTTTAACTACTCGTTGAATGGAAAAGATAACACATGGTACGCAAACTAACTAACTCACATTATCAATAATAGCATTCCTTCACACTCATGTGAGTTTAAAACATATACACGTGATCGAAACTAGGAATTGGATCACATATTTTAAATTAGATTGGATTTGAATTTAAAATTTATACCCTATCAATCAAATTATGACACATGGATTAGTAGAGATGACTTAATTAAAATGGTTATAGAATTATCTTAAATTTTAAATTGATTTTTTATTTGCTGATGAATTTAAAATTGACTTAATAATAAATAATTTTTTTTATGCTAAATTGAATTATTTTATTATTTAGATATTTGATTGAGTCATTTGATTAGTTAAGTATTCCATTAAATCATTCAATATACATGTGTTGTGATTGTTCCTATCGATATAGATTTTTGTTCCGAGTTAAATATAATTGATTTAAAAATGAAATCTCGAAAAGATTTTAAATGAGTTGAAATTTTATCATCGTTGTATTTATACAAACTTAGGAAGATAAAATGTCGACTTCTCTCATTCCATCGATTTTTATTTGAGAAACTCTTAGTAGACGCAGACTCAATACATCATCAGTTTTAGCTTTTTAGGTGGTACAACTAGTGAGCTCAATTCAATTTCATTAAGGAAAAATAATAACTTATTTTATTACATTTCATTATTTTTCATATTGTTTTTGGGTATGCCATGCAAAGTTTTCAATTCCTTGAAAAAAAACTTTTTTGTACAAATTTTCATTTCATTTCATGAGAGACATATTTTCTTTTAATTTGTTTACGTGGAATATATTTTTCAACATTCATAATGATTCATTCTCATAAAATTTATGTAAACAAAGTCAACTGTATAATTTTAAGCACTCTATCCCAATTCAAATTGCATCAAAACAATATTCAAAAACTTTTAAAAAATCACTTTTTTATTACAAAATTTCATTAATGTGGAACATATTTTTGGACACCTAAAATAAATAGTTCATTCTCTTAATATTCTTATAACTTTATATAACTTTAAGCAATTCATTCAATGGATAAATAGAAATAAGGTGTGGGGAATCTTCGTAGCAAATCGGAGAAATAAATGGAGAAATAGATACCAATTTGTGAGGTTCATCAATGTTTGGTAGGACATCTAATGACCGAATGGAATGTGAACCAAGGAACATGCACAAAGTGGATACTGGTGTAGGAGAAGTTAACCATGGAAACAAAAGTGGAAGAATGAAAATGCAGACATTTGTTGGAGTTGTTAAGGGACCGATTAATGCTAGGATGAAGACATGGAAATCGAAACTTGGTAAGCCTCTCTTGGAAGAGGAAAGAAATGGTGGGGCATGGAACTGAATGTGTAAAGGAAAAACCTAGACAAGATCAACAAATGTTGGATTGGGAATTTGAGAGATTTATCTTTGTTAGATAGATTAAAAGACATATATGTTGGAAAGGTGAAATTTCACTATATAGGGACTTATAGTTATATGGTGCTAATTTCGGGATACTCAGAGGATTGGGTTACTGAAAACACTAAATAAGAGGGCCTATCATCCATTTTTCATTCTGTCCAAGAGTGGAATGTCAACCTAACCTCCGAAAATAGGCTAAGTTTGGTCCATTACACTGGAGTACCGTTGGACACATGGGGAGAGGAGTGCTTTGTAGTGATAGCGGGTCAAGTTGGGACACTGATAAAACTAGACTCTCCAATTGTAGACAGGGATGGAGCTACGTTGTAGCTAAGGGGGGCTTCCCCCCTTCCCCCGAATTTTTTTAAATGCATTTTTTTAGTATATATAAATAATTTTTTATTATAATTTTTTTATTTAATAGAATTTTAATTTAAAGATAATACTAGAATTTAAATATTAATTATAAAATACTAGCATTTTATTTTATTTTCATAGCTTATGCGATTTTGTAGATGAATGTTTTATTTTCCTTTTTTTTATAATAAAGATAATATTATTTTTTAGATAAATATTTTATTTCTCTTTTCATATTCTTTACTTTAGATAGTTATATTATTTTCTTTATAGACGAATATATTGATTCTTTTTCTTTTGGTTGGCCTTTTTTTTATAATTTTTTTAAAAAAATATTATAAATTAATAATTATATTTGCAATTAAATAATTTTATTAATTAGTATTGCATTTATATTGATTTAAGAATTTTTAAGTTGTTTATTCACATTTATTACAAATTTTTTTACAATAACTTATATATGATTAAACTAATTTAGTTAGATCTTTTAGTCACTAATTCCTTAGTCTAAATTGTTTATTAATTTTTGCTTTTGAGCAAATTTATGAACACTAATAATAATATAAGAGATTAGGGTTTGAATTTTTAGACATAAAAATATTCTATTTTTCTATTACAACTTTTTTTTTTTTTCATATTTTAGACCTTGTCAAGATTCACTGTGTTTTTAACCTCCACTGTACACATTTTAAAATCTAAATAGACTAACAAGTAAAATCTTGGGAAAACAAGTTAGGATTTAGTTAAAATAATTTGCATGTTCTTCTTTAATTTAAATTATTTTTTTATGTATTAAATGATATTTATAATTTAATTTTTGTTTACAACTTTTTCTTGGATAATACAAAATAAAAATCAAATATTGATGAAATTAATATTTCAAAATATATTATTATAAATGTTTATATAAAAAAAATTATATATATTTATTAAAGGATTATTTTACAAAAACTTGGCCCTCCCTCTATTTAGATCTTGCCTCCGTCCCTGACTGTAGAACTAGAAACTGTATGCTTTACAAGGATGTTGATAATGGTAGCATCACCGTCACATGTATCTTTTTAGTGTGAGGATTAAAATAAACGAGGTGTTCTAGCTGGTGAGGGCACTCGAAGAAATATCAAGTGTGTATGAATTTTTTTATTTTATTTGTGTCAAATATTATAAAGATGTATATATAAAATATATTATAATGACTTAAATATCATGAGAATTGATTATTTTTTAAAATTTATAATAAATAATATGATTCATAATAAAGTATTTTAATCAAATATTTAATTACTGTTATTTTTAAAAAGGCAATAGAATAATTAAAATTAAATTTATGTTAGCCAAGAGAAACACTTAATTTTACAACTAATAAAATAAAATAAAATAATAAATCATATGGTCAATTAAATAATTTTTAGTTCTTTTAATTTTTATTTTATTTGATCTTTTTTTGTCCTCATTCTTTACTAAATTGCATTAAAAATTCAGATATATAAAAGATTCAAATTTAGAAAATATTTGAATTTCAAAATAATATATGTTTTTTTTTAATTTTATTTTAAATAATAATTTTATTAATGCAAATAAAATACGTATATTTAAAAAATAAAAAAAATACTCTACTATCTTAAAATTAAAATTATAAAGTAAAAGATAAAATTCTTATTTAATTTTACTTCAAAATCTATTTTTTTGATTTATTTAATTTTATTAATTGTAAAATTTTTATTGATTGTGCTTGTAATTACCTAATATTAATCCCCATTTAACCTTTTGATATTTTTTAATTTTCTGTTATTTTTTTTCTTGACTTTGTGCAAAGTTGTTATTGATTCTATACATTAAAAATTCAAATTCAAAATAATATATTTTTGTTGTTTATTTTGTTTTAAATAATAATTTTATTAATGCAAATAATATACGTATATTTAAAAAAGAAAAAAAATACTTGCAACTACATGATATTAATCTCCATTTAACCTTTTGGTATTTTTAAATTTTCTGTTATTTTCTTCTTGACTTTGTGCAAAGTTGTTATTGAGCTTTTACCTTATAAACTCCCGATCTAAAACAGAGAAACCCTTCAATTCAATTGACCATGAGGAAGGAGACAAAAAAAGGTGATGGTAATGGAGATGAAGATAGAGAGGATAGGATTAGCTTGTTAGCAGAAGATGTTCTGTGTCACATTCTTTCTTTCCTTCCCAGCAAGGAAGCCATAGCCACGTCCTTGTTGTCTAAGAGATGGCGATTTGTCTGGCGTGTGGTTCCAGCTCTAGACTTCGATTGCACAGACCAAACAACCTGCGATAAGGTGAACATGTTCCTGAGTCTACGCACAACTCAAAGGATCACTAGGTTTCGTCTCAATGACACAGGCAATCATTCTATGCTTCATTACGATGAATGGTTTGCTGCTGCAAACAAGGGAAAACTAGAACATCTAAATCTCAATTTGCGGTTATGTGCAGAGACCCATAGGCAGTTACGCCCCCCACTCTCCTGCGGCACCCTTGTCAGCCTGATCCTCATGCTTGAGGGTCGCTACTTTCCTCGTTGTGTTCCGGTTAACCTCCCGTCTCTCAAGACTCTGCATCTCGGCGCCGACTCGTGCCCCAATCAGGTCCTTAAGAACTTTATCTACGGATCTCCGGCGCTTGAACTGTTTCACCTGAAGCAGTATGAGATGATTAAGGAGTTGAAGATTGTGCGCAGCGCTCGACGTATCAAACTCATGGAACGCAGAGTCTTAGAGTTGCAACTTATTATACAGAGTGAGAGGGATGAGTATGATTTTATCCCGGACTATTTAGAAGGTCGTTTGGAAAATGTGGTGAAAGCAAAAGCTTATTTCACAGTCTCTGGCCCTAACTTGATGCCTAAGTCTATTAACAATCACGGCGGTTTCGGTGTATGTGCATTCCTAAAATATCTTCTCCCGGTTCAGGAACAGCTACGAAATGTTCTCCCAGTTCTGGAACAGCTACGAAATGTTGAGTTTCTGTCTTTGGCTGATTTTAGAATTATTGGTTGGCCTTCTACCCTTGATCTTTCACAGTTTCAGAATTTAGTTCAGCTGCGTCTTTATCTTAAAGACGCTAACTCCGTGTTTAAGCAACTTCCTGCGAATTGTCCTAAGCTACTCCGAGATTCTTCTTCAGAACCTATCATCATGGATGATGGCTATGATATCAATAAGATGTGTTTGTATCACGATACATCAATTGTTCCTATTTAATATGAAACTTAAGAACTTGGATTTTTTTGGTAGGACGTGTTACTCTACTCTAAAAAAATTGAAATTAACTTTCTTACTTATAAATTAAAATTTTAGTTTCATATCTTCTTAGAGAAGATAATATGTTATTTTATTTTATTTTTTATTCATATTTTTACTTTTATAGAAATCAGAAAAAATATGTAATTTTATTTCATTGTTTACTCATGTTTTTTTCTTATATAAATCATAGTGTCTCCAAATAAAGTATTATGGCATTTCTTTTTCTAGTTAGTTTCTGTTGAGTACAAGTGTGAAGGTGAAGTCGTACACTCGAGCCTTAAATCCCTCCGTGTTTAACCCCTCAAATGCACAACAGTTTCTAACTTATACTTGTATTTTAATAAATGAAAAGTGAAATGAGTTCCATTATTGAAAATTTCGTAAATTCCTTTCTAGTTTCTATTTTAGTATAATATCTCTTTTTTATTCTTTTCTCACACTGCATAGCATGGATGGGAATCTTGTTATGAGTTGCAAATTGGATTTGGGAAAGTCAGGTTAGACTATCTCCAACCTTATTTAATTGCAGAAATCAAACACTATTGTTGTTGACTGCACTTGCAATGCATCATGAAAATTCTTAAACTTGTTAGTTGTTAGAATCAGGCAAAGCTTCCATACACAATGTAATTTATTTTAATGTATCAAATGTAATTTTGGATTGTTTATAATTAGATGCTCTAAGCGGTCTATACGCAATGTTAAATGATGATTAGACTGTTTGCAACTGCAAAACTATCGCAGCATCTTCTTCTATATTAAACAAAAATTGAACAATATTTTCATACAACACCTTGTAGAGTAAAATGCAAGTATAACAAAATTTTGACTAACTCTTCTACTAAAATTATTAATGAATTTGATGTTGACTGAGAATATTTGTTTAGAGGTTAGAAATAAGTTTAATATTAACAAATATATATATATATATATAAAACAAATGCAATCTCATGTGCTAACAATAAAAGAAAAATTAAATAATATATCGTGAAAGATTAGATATAAAAGAAAAAAAGTGAATGAATGTGAGTGAAGTTGAAGATCTCATAGATAAAAAAAAAAAAAAAAAACTTGGTTGAGTTGACATGAAAAAATTGTGAGTGCCAAAAAATGGTATATATTGGGAATGAAAACCAAATATCATGTCCACATGAGAACAATGAAAAATGAAAATATGAAAGTTCAACCAAATGTAATTCACACAAAAAGAACCAATTAAATTTCAGGCACATAAAAAAATTACATTAAGAGGAAGGAACATAAAAATGTAAGAATAAAAAGAAAGAAAATAAAAATTATATTTTAGTTATTTGTTTTTTTTTAAATGATATTTACTTACTCATCAAATATTTTAAAAATTAATATATGATTTTCAATAATAAAATTAGACTAAAGTATAATTATAATCTCTTTAATTTTCTTAATTAGACAATGAAAAATACTGTCTTAAATACTTAATTTTTACATGATTTATAAGGTAATTAGTCTAATTTTATCCAATTTTAGAGTGATGTTTTACTCATTTTATCTAAATTTTGTATATAAAGTTTTAGTTTAATTATTTAAAGAACAAACAAACTTTGGTGTAGCTAAGATAAGAAATGGAGTTGAAACTTAAAACAGGCAACGATAAAAAAAAAAAAAAAAAAAAAAATTGTTTTTTGACACTTTTAGTTGAATTAGAATTTTTAGCTTCAAGTTAGAAGCCACTTAAAATAAAATATTTAACTCTTGTATTAATAGGTTTGATGGTCATTTAGAACAAAAAAATTAAGGATTTTTATTACAGTCCTATTGAACGAGAAACCCTTCTTTGGACTCTTTTCTTCATCTTCTTTCATTTTTCATGTACTTTGGGCTACCCATGGAGATTGGTAGTTAAATCCTTCCATGTTATGGTTAGATCTAACCAAACTCAAACTTTTTTCTATCTTTTGATATCATTTTATATATATTATGCATATTTGTGTTCAATGTTAGTATTTTACTTTTTTGCTTAAAGCTTGTAATGGATTGATCAACCATGACATGATTTTTGACATGATTATTGTTGGAAAACACTTTTATTGTCTAGATCTGAAACAATATACCCAACAAACTCGGTGTCTAGGAATAAAACTAAGTATATTGGTTATCTTGAATTACTAAATTTAAAATAAATTTCTTTTCTTAAACTGTACAAAGAATTAATGTATAATAAGGAACTTAGACTTCTTTTCACCTAAGGAAGCAGAAATGATGAAATATTTATTGACTGATTTTAATATTGAAATGTAAAAATATGTATTATGCATTAAAGCAAGAAGCTAGAAAAGTTTGATAAAATCTAACCAAACAATATCTTTGTTATTTGAAAAACCATAAGCATTGCTTCTACTATCAAAATCACAAAAAATGTTTTTTTAGTTTATTCCCTGAACTTGTTGTTTTTATATTTATTAACTCAATAAAAAAGTTAATGTTTTTATTGTCTTGTAAAATTTATTAGCCTAGTTAATATTTATGTGAAAATTATCCTATATTACACAAGTTTCCGTCAATACTATATTTAGACTTATAAGATACTATATGTATGATTTGATACGTTTCTCAAGGAATTAACAAATAAATTGACGTTGTTGCTGGGACTTACCTATCAATATTAGTCAATTTCGTGTTTTTATTATCTTAGGCTATAGTCTTTAACTCTCTTTTTTTTCTCGTGTTTTATTTTCCGTGTTTATTGTGTTGTGCTATCTTTTTTTTTTTTTTTCTTGTGTTTTATTTTCAGTGTTTATTGTGTTGTGCTATCAGTGAAAAATAAAGTAAAAAAGAATACCCATTTTTCTTATGATCATATATCCGCAAGGTGAAATCTTTGAAAAACTTGATCCGTGGAATACTTTTGGAGTGGTATGCTCACACATAGGAGGATTCTTAGTAATCAACTAGGCATCTTGAGTTATTGCAGCTGGGTCAATCACCCACAACCTATCTATTGTGATTTTTGTGGAAGAGGACATTTTAATGATGATTGTTATCAATACTCCGTGAAAAATTTTTGGTGGGAGCAAGAGTTACACCCTTACAATCAATATGAAAAAGATAAACTCTCTCATCTTAAGAATGTGTTGATGCATGGAAGCTTCCCAGGCTAACTTTGAAGCCAATCAAAACTCAATTCAAAATCTCAAGATTCAACTTGGTGATATAGCAAAACAAGCGGCTGAAATGTCTTCTATGGTCAAAAGGGAAGAAAATTCTCTAGAGGTTGAAGCACATGGGGAGAGTCTTGAAGAAGAGATTGATTCAAGAGAAAAGAGTGAAGAAAAAGATGAGGAGAGAACACAAAAACAGTGAGAGAAGTGCTCAAATGTAGAAATTCAACAAGCAAGTCTTCTCAACTTGATATCTTTGGATCTCCATCAACTAATGGACAAGGAAGAAAGGCATGAAGAACATGATAAATCATTAAATACCTTCTTTGCCTTGTTCACCAACACTTCCTTTGTCATGGTTTGGAAGCTGCTTCATGAATACATGATTTTCATGGAGTTTCTACTAAAGAAGTGAAAGAGAAAGGAGGATGTGCTTTTTGGGGCTTATATGCCACCTTGACCAACATCAAATGTTAAGTTAATGATGTTAAAGAAGTGCTTTTTGAGAAGTAACCAATTTTCTTTTCCTTTTGTTTAGTACATTTTCATTTTCTTTGTTAATCTTAGTTAGTTTTGTTACCTTTCATGTTCCTGTTTTGATTTGTTGTGTTATTTTTATGCATTAAGTGTATTTATGTTTATTTGATTTGTGAACACTTTGTCTCTATGCATGAATGCTTTTGGTACTCTTTTCTTATTTGATCTGGCTTTTAACATCATGTATAAGAAAGCTTGTTAACCAAAATTTTAGTTGAAGTTACAGTTTTAGCCAGGTGCTGCAGATTTAGCTTGAGCAACAATATTTAGCTTCAGCTACTTTATTCACAAATTCTTCACTGTCTAATTTTAGCTGAAGCTGTTAATTTGGCTCAAATCTGTTAATTTTTGTCATTTACTCGTGGCCTTTGCTTGTGCATTTGATGTTATTGTTTTGTTTTGGTACTCCCAGTCTTTGTTTAAGCTCAATAATAATAATAAAAAACTTGTTGTATATCTTCCCTTTTCTTATGCTCTCACAATTTAGTTTCGTTTCTTTTCGTTCATTGTGTTTATTTATTTTTCCTTCATTTCATTGTTTAAGTTTCATGTACTTTTATGTTAGTTAACCAATCTCTCTCTCTCTCTTTTTTTTTTTTTCTCTATTAGCTAACTTTGTCTATAAATTTTAGTCAATTATAAAAGGAATATTAGAGAGTGCATGTTACAGAATGTGTTGTTGTAGGATAAAAAAATTAAATATACATTTGACAAATTACCTTATAAGCTATTGATTTATCAATTAATTTAGCTCATTTGATTGAGTACAGTGTGTATTGAGCACCGGAAGTGAGTATTGTAAGCTCTTCCTATAAGATTTGTTTCCTAAGAATAAAAAAAAATAGAGTAACTCGCCTAACATAAGGGTTTGGTTGATTTTTGACAAACAATAGTTTACTTTCGGCTTGATGAGTGAATATCATAATGATATATAAAAGGCTTAATCACATATTTTATCATCAATTTTTTATTATTTTGCAAATTTTACCACATAACTTTTATTTTTGTAGATTTTGTCACATGAATTTTCAATTTTTACAAATTTTACCGCTAGTTTATTTTTGCAAATTTTACCACTTGAGTATTTAATTTTTGTGCATTTTACCGTCATGTTGATAACAAAACAACTCATTTTCAATTTTGAAATAAAACTTGGATGATAAAATATGCAAAAATTAAAATTTTGAATGACAAAATATGCATAGTTTCCCATCCAATCTTTCACGTTTCTTTACTTCATATTCTAAATCATTACGATTCATCTTAGAAACCTACATCACTTGATCAATGTAGTCCGACATTTCATTTTTCTTTAGGTTCATAAATTTTTAATAAAAAGAAAATCATCATAAGAAAAATAGATATAAGCATGAGAAAGTTCTAACTCAAGAGCAAACAATAAAGTTAATTTTGAAAAGATATACAACTTAAGAGATAAAATAAAAGGTAATGTTTGAGAAGTATAAAAGAAATATTATATCTAAACTTATTTGTTCCTATGTCACCGAAAGAAATAATGTTTATCTTGGATATTAGGTAGATGATTAATATTTTTTAGATATATCTTTTGTTGAATTATTTGGTTTATACTTTGATGACATTATTGATTTTATGGGTTAAGTCTTTTAGATTTTTGGACTAATGTTTGTTATTATTTTTCATTATCACACCTTATGAGAATTTGTGATTAAAAATAAGCAATTATCATAACTGTCATTAAAAAAAAATCTTAAAATGTATTAACAGCTTGTAACTTTGATCTAGAAAAGATATCTTATCAGATGGGAAGGTTCAACCCCATAATAACTTGTGATTAATTTATATTCAATGATATTTTTCGGACACACTATTTTTGGTTAGCTCAAACCTGTGACTAGTTTATGTTCAATGATATTTTTCGAGCACACTATTTTTTATTAGTGTTAAGTAATTTTGAATGTTTTTTTTTTCTAGTCATTTCAAATTTTATAAATATGTGAAGTTCTTTTAAATCTTATATAATATATTGAAGTCCAAATTACAAAATCCTAGTATTAAAAATGGACAAGAATTTTTTATGTTTAAAATCTAATTCAATATACCCCTCAGCTAGTAATATTAGAAATAACGATTTGGATAAACATTTTTTCGTAAAAATACTTAAGTTAGGATCTCAGAATATATAACAGTTTACCGAAAAATCAGGAAGAAAATAATCAAAAACCTAACAATATCAAACTTTTTTTTTTTAATTGGCAGCCTGATTTTTTAATTTTTTATTATTTTATTAATGATAAAATTCTAAGTTGTTGTACATAAAACTGATTTTTTACTTAGAAGTCAACATTTTATCTCTGAAATTTGACTCTTCGGACGCATGATACTCGGAACAAAAATAAAACATGTATATTTTAAATTTTAATCCAATCTAATTCAAAATATTAACTTTTGGTTTAGTTTTATTTACGATAATTATGATTTTTGCTATTGTGATAAAATTTCAACATCTTTTCGTGATTACATTCTTAAATAGACCAAACAAAAAAAAATAGAACGCAAATTATAATAACACCTCCTAAGATTTATTTCAATTATATGTGCATCCTCATTTTTTTATCCTTACACAAGATTCCCTAAACTTTTGGTATCTCATTACACTTCTAACGGATTTAACTTTGTTAACTTTTTACACTGATATATGATTTTTATAATATTTTTTTTCAAAAATACCCTTATCTTCTTTTTTAAAATACAAGGGACGTTTGTAATGTATGTATTAAAAAGTTTAGGGGTACATGTGATGATTTAAAGTTAAGGAAATCCATGTGTGATGTGTTTAAAAATTAAGAAAGTACATATGTAGTGTATTTAAAATTTAAGGGGTATATGTGTAATGAGTTTAAAAGTTTAGGGGGATCATCAATATTATCAATATTTCCTTTAGAGAAGAAGAATAATTCTCTAACTTAACTATAAGGATAATTATGGTATTTTAAATAAATTAATTAAAATTAAATATAAATTTATTTAAAAAAATTAACAGCTACTTATCACCATTAAAGTATGTGGTGTCAAGATAATGCTAAAAAAAGAAGGAAATATACTTGTAATTGAAGCAAACCAATATAATTTACTAAAAAAGATAAGATAATAAGAAGATAATATAATTGATATGCATAGCCACAACACAAATACATTGAATGTAAATTTAAATTTACATATACACTTCCATAGTGAATCCAGAGAAGTAGAAACCCTACAGTTGACTATGACGGATGAAAGAAGAAATAGTGACAATGGAGAGGATAGGATTAGCTTGTTACCGGAAGATGTTCTGTGTCACATTCTTTTTCTCCTTCCCAGCAAGGAAGCCATAGCCACATCCTTGTTGTCTAAGAGATGGCAATTTCTCTGGCGTGTGGTTCCAGCTTTAGACTTCGATTGCACAGACGAAACAACCTGCCAGAAGGTGAACAAGTTCCTGAGTCTACGCACAACTCAGAGGATCACTAGGTTCCAGTCTGAGAAGGCTTCCAAACAACTTGGTCAGGGTCAGGGTCCATGACACGATGTGTAAATTAAACTCGCTTAATGGTAAGTGTACCCTACGCAGTAATAACAGTGGACCTAAGTCCAGATATTGAACCCAAAGGACTAATGGTTTTTTTTTTTTTTTTAGAAGTTTAAGAATTTAAATAGAGGTTTTCTTATAATTCAATTTGGTTGTTAATAAATGCATAAAGTAGAATATTAAGTGATTGAGATAGAAATGAAATTATGAGAAACTAGGAGTGTGGTTTTGTTAATAATTTGATTCCTCTAAACCCCCATTTAAAACCTAATTCATGTTAATCACTAACTTGATTTTAATTAGACAATTACTATGATTAAGAGAATTGTCCCTATTCCTAAATGCAACCCCAATTGATCATAGGAGGTTTTTCATTTTAGAAAAGCATTAAAAACAATCAATTAGTCAGAAGAATAGAAATTTAGAATGATCATACAAAATTCCTAAACTTAACTAGAGCGTAAATCTACGGTTTATCGTTAATGATCATAAGCAATAAACTGATTCAATTCAAGTTTAAGATGGTAATTCTTTAAACAAGCATTAAGGAACACGCAGTAGTTTAATTAACAGAACGAATTAGAGAATTGGAGATTCAGGTTCATCAATTATTAACTACTTCACAATCTCTAATTTAGAAATTAGCTACTCATGATTAGAAGGAGAACACAAAATAGAAGGGAAGAGAGATTTACACGAAAAAACAATGATCCTTGATCCAATAGCAGTTACAAGTCGAAAGAAACAGAAAAAAAAAACGTAATGAATTCGCTATCACAAGTTCCTATTAATAAAAGAAAAAGTTAGCACGGCCATGCTACAACTTAACACGGCCGTGTTGTAGAATAACTAACTGGAATTGGGATCAACACGTTGTGTTGATAGTTATCACAGTCGTGGTGATAATAGAATTACGAGACTTTAGTTAGCATGGTCATGGTGTTGGTTGTGCTATAGGATGACCACGATCGTGTTGAATGTTAACACGGCCGTGTTAAAGAATGAGTATTTAATCCTTTGTTTTGACCTCTTTTCAGCTCTTTTCCTTAATTCTCAACTTCTTGCACACTTTGTATATAAAGTGAAGTTTGCCAATACAAAAAATGATTGAATTCAGTTGAAAACATGACAATAATCACCCTAGAATTAGCACCAAAAAGTGGCTTATCACACGGGGAGGGGGAGTAGAGGCCAGAACAAGTGATAGCTGCAACATGTGAAGGAGAAGCGCTGAGGGGAGATGCTAAGAGTTATTTAGCACAAACTTATCAAGTGTAGCCGTCAAATGAACGCTAGAGCTACGGGGAATATCTAAAATATCCACCAAAGAGGAATCTGAGTACCAATTATCCATCCAGAAATTAATCCAACTACCATTATTAATAATCCATCCTGCATGCATAGCACAAGTATTCCAATGATGCCTTACCAAAGACCAAATGAAGGAAAGCTTATAGGTGGTAATGACATGCCTATTTCTCGTAAAGCGAGATCTCATCAAGACAGCCCATTGAAAGTCTGACTAGCGGATGTGCCAACAAAGTTTCAGAACTGCAACTTGATTAAGCTTTAAGAGAGATTTAACACCCAATCCCCCCCCTCTAAAACAAGTTTGCAGACACTATGCCACGCTACCATAGATAGCTTATGAACATCAATGTTCTTAGACCAAAGAAAATTACGCATCCAGGATTTCACTTGTTTAAGAAGATCAGCAGGCCAGACATATATCTAAAAGCTATAGAGAACCATGCTCGAAATTATCGAGTTCAAAAGTTGAACATGACCCATAAAAGATAATAAATTACCTTTCCAAGAGGAGAGTTTAGATTTGATGAGATCAATAATAGGACGGCGATGTTTAGAACAAGGCTTACCTACAAAGATTAGCACTCCCAGATAAGTAAATGGGAGGGATCCAAAGCCAAAACCTAACACATTCTTAATTGTTGCATGTTGGGAGGGAGATAGAGCACTAGTATAATAACGACATTTCACCGGATTGGTCCATTGACCCGGGGCTTCTCCATAGAACTTGAATAACAATTGAAGATTTGAAAGACCTTGAGGGGCAGCATCACAAAAAACCATAACATCATTTGCATAAAAAACATGAGAAGGAAGAGTACAACCATTTGTCCCCATAAGAGGTTGCAAATAACCATTAGCCATGAGATGAGAGATTCCACGACTCAGAGCATCAGCCGCCAAACAAAAAAGTAAAAGAGAAAGGGGATCTCCTTGCCTTACCTCCCATTTGTAGCCAATGTATCTAATTGATTAACCATTCACCAAGAAGGACAGTTTAGCTGAATGCAAAATAATATGAATACAATTACAAAAAGTGGAATTAAAGCCAAATTGGAAGAGCACTTCCAAGAGAAAGGACCAATCAAGAGTATCAAAAGATTTTCAGATGTCAAATTTGATAGCCATATTAGCATTGGGGCGCTTGGTGTTGAGAACATTGATTGCTTCCGATGTAGTACTAATGCATTCCAAGATTTGATGGCCAGGAATAAATCCTTTTTGTTCCGGAGAAATAATCTTGTCAGCAATGGCTGCCAATCTATCAGCAAGCACCTTGGTTATAATTTTAAACTGAAAATTTTCCATTGCGATGGGCCGAAAATTATCAAGATTATCAGCATAAGGAATTTTTAGAATAAGCACCACAATGTTGGAGTTTAGACTTGGGAGGAGCCAACTTTGAGTGAAAAATTGCAGCGTGGCAACATGGACATTTGGATCAATGGTGTCCCAGAATACATGATAAAAATTATCTCCAAAACCATCTGGACTCGAAGTACTTAAGTTACTAAGAGCAAAAATAGCTTGCTTTACTTTACAGAGAAGAGGAACATTAATCAACATAACATTATCTTCTATAGTCACTAGAGAAGGAATGACAGAAGAAACAGGGGCATTCGGAATACAATGATTATCGGCTCCATATATGTTTTCAAAATATTGGATCACTTGAGCTTTAATTGCAGAAGGGCTAGTAAGAAGTTTATCGTTGACTCTCAAGGATGTGAGCTGCCTCGTGGAGTTTCTATGCTTTGCCAATTGATGAAAAAATGGTGTGTTTCTATCTCCCTAAAAAGGAGGGAATTTATCTTAGTTTTCTATATATTAAGTTTTAGTTTAAATATTTAAAGAATAAGAAAATTTTGGTGTAGCTAAGATAAGAAAGGGAGTTGAAACTAAAATCAGGCAAAGATAAAAAAAAAATCTTTGTTTATTGACTTAGGCTAAAAGTCACTTAAAATAGAATATTTGAGTCTTGTATAAATAGGTTTGATTGTCATTTAGAACAAAAAATGAGGGGATTTCATTACGATTCTATTGAGGGAGAAACTCTTCTTTAGGCTCTTTTCTTTGTCCTATTTCATTTTTCATGTATTTTGGGTAGTTAAATCATTTCATATTGGGGTTAGATCTGACCAAATTCAAACTTTCTTCTATCTTTTGATATTATTTTATATATATTATGCATATTTGTGTTCAATATTATTATTTTGCTTTATT
This sequence comes from Amphicarpaea edgeworthii, assembly GCA_014843725.1. Taxonomy (NCBI): domain Eukaryota; kingdom Viridiplantae; phylum Streptophyta; class Magnoliopsida; order Fabales; family Fabaceae; genus Amphicarpaea; species Amphicarpaea edgeworthii. Next base: position 19,681,542 of record CM026321.1, read on the forward strand.
GCTTAAAGCTTATTATGGATTGATCAACCATAACATGATTTTTTGACATGATTATTGTTGGGAAACACTTTTATTGTCTAGATCTCTGAAACAATATACTCAACAAGCTTGGTGTCTAGGAATGAAACTAAGCTTGTTGGTTATCTTGAGTTACTAAACTTAAAACAAGTTTTTTTTCTTAAACGTACAATGAATTGATGTCCATACAATGCCTTCATGACGTGTTGAACTGTAATATCCTCCCATCCCGAAGCACAAATCTGTCCAAAGACTAATATGAGATATTTGAGTGTGAAAATAACTTTTGCAATAGCTTTTTCCCTTTTAACTACTGGACTTGAATTTTCAAATAAAGCATCAATTTCACATTGAAAAGCATTGTCTTAAATATTTAATTTTCACATGATTTATAAGGTAATTAGTTTAATTTTACTCAATTTTAGAGTGATGTTTTATTTATTTTATCTTTTTTTTTTTGAAATGCGGTCTTAGTATCTCTCAAGAGGGACAAAAGACATTTCAACTATGTTGCCACTCCTTAAGTTACCCTATCATTAAGACCAAGCAGTATATTATTAAATAAGCAAAAAGAATACAAAGAAATGGGTGAACCAAACCAAATCCAAAAAATCATCAGCAAAAACGAAAGTTAGGCAGCCCATAACAATTACAGGTAAAGCTAATAGAAATAAAATTAGGTAAACTAGACCATCACATAAACTCTACACGCTCATTTACACAAAAATTAACTAGACTATCTGCACATTGATTACCTCCCTAAAAATGTGTAAAGAGATTATATCCATATTGTTAGAGAAAGAGAAAGCACGATTCCAGTGAGCCTTGAGTTGCCAAGGAATAACTATTGGATGAGTAAAGGCCTTGATAGCCAACTGAGAGTCACATTCAATCTAGAGTCTCGGCCAACCAAGTCTAGTTGCTTGCTCAATCGCACAAAGAACCGCAAAGATTTCAGCATAGAGAGAGGTGTGAATGCCAATATAAACAAAAAAAAAAACCTCCTCGGAAGAAGCCAAAATGATCCCAAAATATTCCGCCAAAGAACAACATGACCAGAATGACCATGAACTGCATCATTCGTGTTACATTTGATGAATCTAGCAAGCGGAGGATGCCAATCAACTTGGATGATTCGAGGTGGAGTAGGAGGGTGGAGCGGAATCCCAAAATGATGAAGACAAGAGAGATCTTCCAAGGAATTGGAAGCGTGAGCTCTAGTGACACGACCCAAGAAGGCAACTGAGGATGCAATCAAGGCCTTAACATGATGAAGACAGAGTCTGGAGTTGTGGAATCTGAGACTATTACGAGCCTGCCAAATCATCCAAAAGGTGTGAATAATTGCAAATTGTAGTAGATCATGAACTTGGCCTTTACAATGCTTAAGCGATTGCAAAATAGATAGGTAACTTGAAGAGTTAATCTGAATTTGAAAAGAGAATTGTAGCCAATTCCATAACGAAATAGCAAAGTCACAATGCAAGAAAATATGTTCTGAAGATTCCGCAGCTACACCACAAAAACTACACATAGATACAATGACACAACCTCGATGTCACAAAACATCATTTGAGGGAATTTTATTATGTAACAAATGCCACAACACAAAACTCCTAGAAGGGGGGACGGTCTTAGTCCAAACCTGCTTGGTCCAAGACAAATGAGGAGCTACTAGAATGAGGAAATTGAAGGCCTCTTTAAATGATGGGGTTCCTTGTCTAGGAATACCCCAACCAGATGCCTTTATGATAGTGGAAACTTATGCCTCAAAGGTCGGATTTGGAGGAGTCCTTAAACAAAAATATCCCCAATGTAAAGAACAAATAATTCGTTTTCATTCGGGGGCATGGAGTGAAACCCAGATTAAATATAGCACTGTAAAAAAGGAAATTTCATCTATAGTGCTATGTATCACAAAATTTCAAAGTGACTTAGTCAATAAAGAATTTTTATTAAGGGTAGACTGTAAGTCTGCAAAAGAAATTTTGGAAAAAGATGTTCAAAACATCGTTTCAAAACAAATATTTGCTAGATGGCAAAGTCTTTTATCTTGTTTTGATTTCAAAGTTGAATTTATAAAAGGAAAACATAATTATATCCCTGATTTTCTAACTCAAGAATTTTTACAGGGTCAGACCCCCAAACATGAGGCCTTCGACCCCTTCATCCGCCCTGTCCCTTGATGATTTGACCCTTTCCTTCTCCAAGGTGGCAGCCAATAAATCCCTAAATAACCTAAGAATCCTTCCTAAATCCCTAAATACTCCTTCCTCTTTCAATAGGTTTCCCCCATTAATTCCTCCTCAGAAAAGCCAAATTATTGATAATTCTCAAAAACCCAAAATTCATAAACCCTTAGATTAATACATAAAAGAGTCATGTCAAAGGATAATTTCCATAGAGCCTGAATTTGATCAAATAACACCGACAGATATTCTGTCTGAATTCTCTCCTGAAGGATGGGGATGGATGCCAAAAGACCAAGATTTAAAGAAGAACAAAAGGTTTTATCAGCTCATCTTGTTAGACACTGGATCTGCTGAAATAACTCCAGAAAAAGACAAAAGGGATCCTTCTGTCGTTAATTATTCAAAATTAAAAATCTTAAAGGTTCTCACCTTAACGGATTGGAACCAAAACCCAATTACTGAAAAGAGGTTTTCCCGACCTTTTGACCCTCCTACCTTTAATTATTTTGATTATCAAGAAGCATGGTTCAAGATCCTTCTTGAACCTAACCCTCGCCATTCTTGGTACATTACCTTTAAATATGCCCTTCCAGCCAAAATACCAACCTGGTTTCAAGATTGGTTTCTGCTTGTAGGGCTTGTAAAAGCCATTCTACCTACCCAGGTAGTCTCAATATATGAAAATTATAAAAAGTTAACTCCCAAATTACCAGTACATGAAAAATTAATTAGTTTTTGCTCAATAATGGGGGTGAGCTGGTTAATGCAGCATCTCTATGAATTCCACCAGCATAATTCGGCTCCTTATCCGAAGGCTTTATGTCGCAGGGTAAAAGTTTTTTGGTGGAAAAAATTTGAAATTAAATTTTTGGAAGATAAGTTTTCTCATTGGAAGACTGGAAAATCATTCCTTCCCCCTAATCCTGAAAAGAAGGCACTCCAGCATCCTGCAATGTCTTTACAACTAGTAGGAAAATCTAAAGAAGAGAAAAGGCAACACCTGTTGGCGGCCTTGTCTTCTCTAGACTCGGATGAAGAGCAGAGGTTTTAGAAGGAGAAACCCAATGCAGTAATTCGTATTTAAATAATGAGGATGACTGCTTTGGAATTCAAGAAATTGCAAACTTGGACCAGCCGTGACTAGGATCCAAGACAACATTAAAGGTAATTGATGAAGAAGCTCCTGACAAAATAATAGGAGCAGTGGACATAATAACTACAACAGTTAATGAAAAAATGGTGTGTTTCTATCTCCTTGTAAATTCCACTTGATCTGAGATTTTTCTTTCCAAAAAAATGAGGGAATTTATCTTAGTTTTCTATATATTAAGTTTTAATTTAAATATTTAAAGAATAAGCAAATTTTGGTGTAGCTAAGATAAGAAAGGGAGTTGAAACTAAAATCAGGCAAAGATAAAAAAAAAAATCTTTGTTTATTGACTTAGGCTAAAAGTCACTTAAAATAGAATATTTGAGTCTTGTATAAATAGGTTTGATTGTCATTTAGAACAAAAAATGAGGGGATTTCATTAAGATTCTATTGAGGGAGAAACTCTTCTTTAGGCTCTTTTCTTCGTCTTCTTTCATTTTTCATGTATTTTGGGTAGTTAAATCATTTCATATTGGGGTTAGATCTGACCAAATTCAAACTTTCTCCTATCTTTTGATATTATTTTATATATATTATGCATATTTGTGTTCAATATTATTATTTTGCTTTATTGCTTAAAGCTTATTATGGATTGATCAACCATGACATGATTATTGTTGGAAAACACTTTTATTGCCTAGATCTATGAAACAATATACTCAACAAGCTTGGTGTCTAGGAATGAAACTAAGCTTGTTGGTTATCTTGAGTTACTAAACTTAAAACAAGTTTTTTTTTCTTAAACGTACAATGAATTGATGTATAATGAAAGAAACTTAGACTTCTTTTCACTTAATATATTAGGGATGATGAAATATTTGTTGACTGATTTTAATATTGAAATGTAAATGGAATGTGTATTATGCATTAAAGCAAGAAGCTAGTAAAGTTTGGTGAAATCTAACCTTGGTAATACCTTTGCTATTTGAAAATCCCCATTTTAAGCATTGCTTCTACCATCAAAATCACAAAACTATTTCTTTAGTTTATTTGCTCCACTTGTTTTGTTTTTATATTCACAAACTCAATCTAAAAGTTCATGTTTTTATTGTTTTCTTATCAAATTTGTTAGTCTAGTTAATATTTAAATAAAAATTACCCAATATTACACAAGTACATGTGGATACGATATTTGAACTTGCAAGATACTATTTATACGATTTGGTACACTTGTTAAGGACTTAATAAGTAACACGGTTGCCGGGGAGTTATGTCTCAATATTAGGCAATTTTGTTTTTTTATTATCCAGCTATAATCTTTAACTCTTTTTTTTTCTTGTGTTTTATTTTTTACTGTCTTGTGCTAACACTAAAAAGTAAAATAAAAAAGAATATCCATTTTTGGATTGATGAAAGAATATCATAAAGATGTATAAAACGCTTAATTGTATATTTTACCATGATTTTTTTTTTTTGCAAATTTTACCACTCAGTTTTTAGTTTTTGTGCATTTTACAAACATGTTAATAACAAAATTCATTTTTAATTTTGAAATAAAACTTGGATGATAAAATATGAAAAATTAAAATTTTAAATGGTAAAATTTACCAAAAATAAACTTGAATGATGAAATAAGTATAAATTAAAAACTTAAATAGTAGAATCTATAAAAATAAAAGTCATTGGTAAAATAATAAAAGTTAAGCAGTAAAATATACCATTGGTCCTCTATGGAATGATATTGTTTTCTTTTGTAAGTGTTGCTAAATAACCAATAAGATTGTACCATCAACCATGTCTACAGGCATGCTACATCATTAAATCGCAATAATGTTTTTCTTCCTGATTCGTAGATCCTAATTCTTGTCAGAGAAAATTAATCTAAAATCCATAAATAAATCAGGTGAAAAGGAAAGAAAATCTAAAATTCTGATTTATTTGACCTAAAACTGATTTATTGTAACAAGAAGTCAACATTTTATCTCCCGAATTTGGCTCTTGGCCAATGATACTTGGATTAAAAATAAAATATATATATTTTAAATTTTAATCCAATCTAATTCAAAATATGTGATTGGATTCCTAGTTTTCATCTATCTAATGGTATTTCTTAATTTTATTTACCATGATCATGATGATTACTATTGTAAAAAAAATTTCAACTCATTTAAAATCATTCCGGGGCCTGTGGGACCACCTACCTGTATGAGAGTCAATAACATAAGTTAGGATCTTAGAATCAATAACAATTTAGCACAAAATCAGGAAGAAAATACTTGAAGCTCAACATAAGTTTAGGATCTTAGAATCCCAAGAGTTTCTCAACAAAATATAGGTGGAATGAGAGAAATCAATTTTATCTCCCGCATTTGGCTGTTACCCATGATGCTTGGATTAAAATCAAAACATTTATATCTTAAATTTTAAGTCTTAATCCAATCTAATTCAAAATATGCGATCGGATTCCTAATTATGATGATTAAATTTCAACTTTAAAATCTTTCCAAGATTACATTCTTAAATCAACGAAATGGTATTTAACTCGAAACATAAACTATATGTACAATCACAACACAAGTATTTTATATGAATAATTGAATACCCAACTAAGAAAATGATTCAATAAAATATTTGAATTTGTCAAAAACAAAAAAAAATTAAGATAATTTCCTAACCGTTTTAACAGGGTCATCTCTTGTTAATCCACGTGTAGTAATTTTATTGGTTGGATATATATTTTAAATTCAAATCAAATCTAATTTAAAATATGTGATAGAATTCCATTAGCATAAAATCTCAACTTATTTAAAATTTAAATTTGTTAATTTATAGTTTTATTTTACTTTTTACTTTATAAACTCCCAATCGAATACAGAAAAACAACCCTACAATCGACCATGAGAAAGGAGAGAAAAAAAGGTGATGGAGATGGAGATAGAGAGGATAGGATTAGCTTGTTACCGGAAGATGTTCTGTGTCACATTCTCTATTTCCTTCGCAGCGAGGAAGCCATAGCCACGTCCTTGTTGTCTAAGAGATGGCGATTTCTCTGGCGTATGGTTCCAGCTTTAGATTTCAAGTGTGCAGACGAAACAAGCTACGAGAAGGTGAACAAGTTCCTGAATCTACGCATCACTCAAAGGATCACTAGGTTTCGTTTCAAAGTTACATGCTCTAATCAACCGAGCTATTTCAACAAATGGCTAACTGCAGCAATAAACGAAGGAGGAAAAGTTGAACATCTGAATCTGTTGTTGTACAATGTAAGGCTAACTGATACCTTCTCCAACACGTTGTTCACCTGCGCCACAATTGTCAGCTTGAAGCTTAAAGCCCGGTTTGTTCCCTCTGTTTCTGTTTGTCTCCCGTCTCTCAAGACTTTGCATCTCCATGCGCACTCGTGCTGCGACTTTAAGAACTTCCTCTATGGATCTCCGGCCCTGGAACTGTTTCTCCTGACGAAGGTTGGGTCCAATATCAATGACTTGAATGAGTTGAAGATTGTGCGTGGCCGTCGACATGTCCGGCTCTTCCACGGCCAGCGCATAACCAGAGCGCTTGTTGTTTTTTACTTTCAGCTCGTCATAGAAAGTAATCGTGACGAGTATGATTTTATCCCGGACTATTTAGAGGATCGTTTGGAAAACATGGTGAAGGGAAAGGTTTATATCACGTGTGGCACTAACTTTAGGGGTAGTAGTCAGTTTACGTTGCATAGGGCCCCAGACTCTTGGCTCAACTCGTGCGTTTTCTCGGCTCTGAAACAAGTGCATAATGTTGAATTTCTTTCTTTGGCTGATTTTAGGATGAAGATGACAGGGGTTATTGATCAGTCTTCTACTCTTGATCTTCCACAATTTCAGAATTTAGTTCAGCTACAGCTTTATCTTAAAGACCCTAACTCCATTTTTATGGATTTTCCTGCGGAGTGCTGTAATTCTAAGCTCCAATTTGCTGAACCTATAATAATGGATGAGAGCTATGATACTAGTAAGATGTGTTCATACCACGACTCATCGATTGTTCCTATTTGACGTGAAACTCACATGAGTGTGAAGGAATGCTATTAGTGATATATAATGATTGTTATCTTAGAGGCAGAAACTGTGATTGTCATTGTGTAGGTCTGGTGATTGTAAATCTTCATGCAAAGAATGAGTTCAAATCATATGAATTTTAAGTGAGTATACTGTTTTTTTTTTTTTTTTTTTTCAAAATCACCTATTACATCTCATTTATGGGCATGGTTGTGATGATCCAATGGAATTGTAAATCTAATCCATTTCTAATGGAATGCACCTAAAGCTTGAAATTGTAACTGATATTGTTAGATTGTTAAGATTTTGAATAAGTAACTGATATTTAAAAATAATATATATATATATATATATATATATAAATAAAAGTTATAAGTTATATTTTAAATTGGTAATCAATAATCTGGGTTATGAATCTAATATATACATTATTCTTTTGCCTTAAAAAAAAATAAAATTGTAGTAGTAATTAATGAACAAGAAATCACTTTCACTCAGCCGCATCTCTCCAACACAACCAACAATACCAACTTCCTCGACCTCTAGACTTTTGCTTCCAACTCTGGGCAATGGCTTACTCGCCGGATCCTCCAACCTAACCTACCTGACGTGTCGAATCCGGCGATTTGAAGGGTGGAGATGATGATAAACATTGAACGAAGAAAAAGATGAGGGTGACATGTTTTGAAACTTTATGATCTTGGTGCTGTATGTAGTTGTGATGGATGATGATGTGTTGAACATGCCGAATTGGGGTTATTATGAACCCTACAGATGTGGACATATTGGTTTGCAACCATCTTGGTCTGCATTTTTGGGTTTGTTGACTTGGTTTTGGATTTGTTGATCTTGGGTTTGTTGTTTCCTTGTTCCACGATGCAGCATTGTCCATCGAAGATGAACAGCAGGATGAAGGATGATGGTGATTTTTTAGAAAATAAAATAATCATCTAAATTTTAAATTTTAAAAAATTAACAGTGTTAAACATGGTTAATAATAAATTTTAAAAAATCGTGTCACAAAATTGAAAATAAAATGATTTCAAAAAGGACAATCTTAACTTATTTTAAAAATGTAAAGGACAAAATTAAGATTTCAAAAACATAAAGGACTAAATTGAAAAAAACTAAAACATAAAAAAACCAAAAGTAATATTTAGCTTAATTTTTTTAATTAACAATTTGGTTTTTTAATTTTTTATTATTTTATTAATGGTAAAATTCTGATTTATTGTACCTAGAAGTCAACATTTTATCTTCCCAATTTGGTTCTTGAATCTTGAACATGATACTCTAAATAAAAATAAAACATCTATGATCTATATTTTAAATTTTAATCCAAGCTAATTCAAAATATCAACTTTGTTATCTGATTTTGTTTTTTTTCGCCATCACAAGACAAGATCTATTCCCAAACTTTGGAACCCTAAAATGGAAATTGGGGATCACATCAAGCTTGTCTTTTTCTTTGCCATTACAAGACGAGATCAATTTCCAAACTTTGGAATCCTAAATTGTTTCTACTAAACAAATTCTATTTGTTTATAAAATAATTAATTATTGATAATCACTTATTTTATAAATATTTTTTTTATAATTTTAAACAAATTTATCCATTATAAATATGGATAATTGATTATAACAAATAAATATAAATAATAATATAATTTGATAATATCAATATATAATCAATACATATTATAATCAATCTATTATCTATATTTATTATATATTATAAAAAAAGGTTTTATCATATTGCTAACATTCACGTATTAATTCTAAATTTAATTATGTTAAATAATAAAATAATATTAATAAATTAATTTGTTAAATTTGAAAAATAATTTAATTATTTAAACTAATATGGTTATTAAAATTATTTGATATTACTAGTTCATATTTCAAATATAAGATAATATTAATAAATTAATCTGTTAAATCTTAAAAATTATTTAAACATTCAAATTAATATTCACTCAATATATTTGAACTATGCAACGTTTTGATGAAGAAAAAGAATAAGAAAAAATATTGTTTACCTCCTATGTTAATATGTCCCAACAACATGCAATACAAGATGTTTTTTTATCTACTTGAACTCAATAACAATCTCTTGAGTATTGAATATAGTCCAAATATAGGAAAAAGGGGTTGACAATCATTATCAAGCTAAATGTTATATAATTTTTTTAATTAACAGTCTGGTTTTTTAATTTTTTTATCATTTTATTATTGGTAAAATTCTAATTTATTGTACCTAGAAGTCAACATTTTATCTTCCCAATTTGGTTCTTGACCATGATATTCTCAATAAAAATAAAACATCTATAATCTATATTTTAATTTTTAATCCAATCTAATTCAAAATATCAACTTTTGATTTAGTTTTATTTACAATTATTATGATGATTATTCTATTATGATAAAATTTCAACTTATTTAAAATCTTTCCGTGATTACATTCAACGGAAACAAAAAAGGTAAGATAATGACAAGATAATATAATTGATATGCACAAGCACAACACACAGATTGAATGTAAATTTAAATTTACATATACACTCCCATAGTGAATACAGAGAATAAAAAGAAACCCTACAGTTGACAATGACGGATGAGAGAAGAAAAAGTGACAATGGAGAGGATAGGATTAGCTTGTTACCGGAAGATGTTCTGTGTCACATTCTTTCTTTCCTTCCCAGCGAGGAAGCCATAGCCACGTCCTTGTTGTCTAAGAGATGGCGATTTCTCTGGCGTGTGGTTCCAGCTTTAGACTTCGATTGCACAGGCAAAGAAACCTGCAAGAAGGTGAACAAGTTTCTGAGTCTACGCACAACTCAGAGGATCACTAGGTTTCGTCTCGATGTCAGAGGCAAACATCGTATTCGTTATTACCTTGAATGGTTTGCTGCTGCAAACAACGACAAAGGAAAACTAGAACATCTGAATCTCAAATTGCGGCCATGTGCAGTTAGAGCCTACTTCTATAGGCAGTTACGCACCGTGCTCTCCTGCGGCACCATTGTCAGCATGAAGCTCGTGCTTCCGAATAACCACTTTCCTCCTTCTGTTCCAGTTAACCTCCCGTCTCTCAAGACTCTGCATCTCAGCGCCTTCTCGTGCTCCGATGAGGTCCTTAAGAAATTCATCTACGGATCTCCGGCGCTTGAACTGTTTCAACTGAAGATTGTGCTCAGCGCTCGACGTATCAATGAGTTGAAGATTGTGCGCAGCGCTCGACGTATCAAACTCATGGAACGCAGAATCTATGAGTTTCAACTTGTTATAGAGAGTGAGAAGGATGAGTATGATTTTATACCGGACTATTTAGAAGGTCGTTTGGAAAATGTGGTGAAAGCAAAAGCTTATTTCACAGTCTCTGGTCCTAAGTTGATGCCTAAGTCTGTTTACAATCGCCGCAGTTTCGGTGCATATGCATTCCAAATATATGTTCTCCCGGTTTTGGAACAGCTACGAAATGTTGAGTTTCTGTCTTTGGTTGATTTTAGAGTTATTGGTTCGGCTTCTATTCTTGATCTTTCACAGTTTCAGAATTTAGTTCAGCTTTGTCTTTATCTTAAAGACGCTAACTCCGTGTTTAAGCAACTTCCTTCGAAGTGTCCTAAGCTACTCCGAGATTCTTCTTCAGAACCTATCATCATGGATGATGGCTATGATTTTAATAATATAAGTTCGCATCACGATATATCAATTGTTCCTATTTGATATGAAAATTACCAACTTTCTTGGTAGGGCGTGTTTACGAAAAAAATAAAATTAATTTATTTAAAAGATAAAATATTTTTCTTTTTCTAGTTAGTTTTGTTTTTTTTTTTTTTTTTTTTCATGTAGGTCGTGTGGTTCTAGCTTATACTACCTTGTATTTGAATAAATGAAAAGTGAAATGAGTTTCATGATTGAAAACTCCGTAAATTCCATTCTTGTTTCTATTATTCTCTTCTTACAGACACTATTGCTGTTGACTGCAGTTGCACTTGATGAAAATTCTTAATTTTGTTAGGCAAAGCCTCCAAGTTGTTACTTGAACCATTAACACCAACAAAATAACATCTAAGGTTTACAAAGGAGTTACTTAATAAAAAAAAAAAAACTCACTTAACAATAATAATTACTTATTTTACTGTGTCACATGTAATTCATATTGACACATGTAATTCATATATTACTTAATTTTACCATTAATATAAGAGTGAAAAAGAAAATTAATTAAATTTTTTAAGATAAAATGATAAAAATTAAGTTGTTTAAAAATTTATATGCTCCAAGTGCTTTACATGCAGTGTTAATTGATGATTAGACTGTTTTATTTTTGGAACCACATCTCCCTTAATAGAAACACATAAATGTGTCTGCAACTGCAACACTATCGCAGCATCTTCTTCTATATTAAACAAAAATTGAACAATATTTTCATATAACGCTTTCATGACGTGCTGAGCTGTAATATCCTCCAATCCCGAAGCACGAATCTGTCCAAAGACTAATATGAGATATTTGAGTGAAAATATCTTTTGCAGTAGCTTTTTCCCTTTAACTGCGCTTGAATTTTCAGATAGAGCATCAACTTCACATTAAAACCCCTTTAACAGACTTATATACTTAATTTTCACATATTCATAAGTCAATTAATCTAATTTTATTCAATTTTAGAGTCATGTTTTATTTATTTTATTTTAATTTTATATATTTCAAAGTTTTAGTTTAAATATTTAATTTTTTAGATTGCAATCTAATGATTTTTGTTTACTTTTACACAAAAATGAAGTGAAAAATGGAAAAGTTTTAGGGCTAATTTAAAGAACAAGCAAACTTTGGTGTACTAAGATAAGAAATTGAGTTGAAGCTAAAAATTGGCAACAAGCAAAAGTATCTTTGTTTTTGTACTTTGGAGGCTCTTCTGCACTTTTAACCAAGCTAGAACTTTTAATTCAGGCTAAAAGTCACTTAAAATATAATATTTAGCTCCCATATAAATAAACTTGATTGTCATTTAGATCAAAAAAATGAGAGGATTTCATTTCGCGGTACTAACGATTCTATTAAGGGAGAAACCCTTCTTTGGACTTTTTCTTTATCTTCCTCTACTTTTCATGTATTTTGGACTATCCACCCAGATGGATAGCTAAATCCTTCCATATTGGGGTTAGATATAACTAAATTCAAACTTTCTTGTATCTTTTAATATTGTTTTATATATATTATGCATATTTGTGTTCAATGTTAATATTTTGCTTCTTTACTTAAAACTTATTATAGATTGATAAACCATGACATAATTTTTTACATGATTGCCGTTGGAAGACACTTTTATTGTCTAGATATGAAGCAATATACCCGATGAGCTTGGTGTCTAGGAATGAAACTAAGCTTCTTGGTTATCTTGATTCAGTAAACTTAAATCAAGTTTCTTTTCTTAAACATGTAAGAAATTGTCATATAATGAAAGTAGGGATGACAATATGGACCTAGACCCTACGGCACCCGCAAAAATACCCATACGCGGGTAGGGTAATAACCCGCATATTTCGGGATGGGGATGGGGTGGGTATTTACCCGCAAAATCTCACGGGGATGGGTGCGGGTACGGGTACTGTAGTACCCACCCCACCCCGCCCCCGCACCTTATGTATATACATATTAATTAATATATTATAATTTTATTATTTAAATTATTCAATTAAAATTATTTAATTATCTATTTATTATTTTAATTATTCTTTTTATATGTTAATTTTGATATTCTATTATGATTTAATTTTTATTTGTATTAGTAGTTCAAAGCAATATAGAAACTATGGAAATAAGCATTTGTAAAATATGGAGAAACTAATTTGGATGATGAAGTTAAAATATTATATCTATTTGTGTTTTATTTTTAATATATAATTATAAACTAATTAGTTTTAAAAATATATTAGTTTTTCCCGTTTAATTAGAGTTTTTGTTTAGATTTATATTGAATGATTATTTTTGTAATGTTATTTATTTATATAAATCAATATTCATTTGATTTTAATATTATATAAGGGTATATTGGATTAGGATTTTAAAAGACTTTTTTGGGATAAAAAAGTCTTAGAAGATTTTTAAGATTTTGTAGGAAACTAAAAATTGTTAAAAAAATTTTAAGAAAACTTTTGTGATTAGGATTTTAAGTAATAGTGAAAAATAATAACAAAATATTAGTTAAAAATATAAAATGTTTCATTTAACTCATAAAATTAATAATGTTATCAAAATATAAATCAAATAATTCAACAAAAAATACATGATGATCAAAACATTAATCATCTGCCTAACTTGAAGAATATCCAAAGACTTTTGTGATTAGGATTTTAAGTAATAGTGAAAAATAATAACAAAATATTAGTTAAAAATATAAAATGTTTCATTTAACTCATAAAATCAATAATGTCATCAAAATATAAATCAAATAATTCAACAAAAAATACATGATGATCAAAACATTAATCATCTGCCTAATTTGAAGAATATCCAAAGTTATCTATGTTTTATAGCATCCCAAAGCTCTTTGTTTTCTATGTTAAATTGTATATTTTTTCAAAATTGACTGTAATAGTTTAGAAAGGTTTTTTAAAACTTTAACTTGATTGTTTGTCCTAAGTTAAAATTTCTTTTAGACTCAGATCTACTTCTCTTATGAAAATTTTCATTTCATTAAGAATTTATGAACTTAAAATGAATGAGACAGTGGACTACATTATAGGATTGTAAATTGATTCATAGTGATTTTGAGGTATGAACACATCACTATTAGAATCATATGAAAAGTCTCACCTTGAAAAAAAAAAAAATGTGTGGGTGAGATATTATGTCACTGCCTCCAAAGCAAAGATAATGAAATAAAAAAAAAAAAGTCTATGATGAGAAAGAAAAGTCTCTTGTAGTTGAATGTGATTGTTTGCTGAGTTTGGTATTTATATGATCAACTAAAAAGTCTATAAAATCTACCAAAATCCAATTAAAAAAAAAAGTTCATAAAATCTTTATAATTTTGAATAATAGATGACTTTTTTTTTTTACGTTATTCAAAATCTCAATCAAATACCATTAGATTTCGTTGTCCTCTGAAAAAACTCTTGATAATCTTGATTGAATACCATCAGATTCCTGATTGAATACCTAAAACATTTTTACAAAAAAAAAAAAACCATTTAAATCTTAAACAATCCTAATCCAATACATCCCCTAAGTTTTTTTTTTAAAATTTTTAATTTTATATACATGAAAAGTATTGGTCGCGGGTGCGGGTACATAGGTATCAGAGGGTATGGGGACGGGGATTGAAACTGTTATCCATACGGATATGAAACCGGGGATAGGTACCTTTTTCAAACATGGGTATGGGGACGGGTACTATAGTACCCTACCTATTACCATTCCTAAATGAAAGTAATTTAAACTCTTTTTCACCTAAAAAAATTAAGGATGAGAAAATATTTGTTGACTGATTTTAATATTGAAATACAAATACAATATGTATTTTGCTCCGAAACAAGAAGAGAGTAAAGAGTAAAGTTTGATGAAATCTAACCTTGACATACCTTTATTATTTGAAAAATCCCATTTTAAACATGGCTTCTACTATCAAAATACAGAAAAATAAAAGCTGGAAAGGAAATCACTACCTACTCTTGAGCCAATAAACAACATAAATAAAAACATCAAAAGAAAAACTAGTTTACTAGAAACAAAAGCCTGATATGAGAGCTATCATCCATGTTACTACAGCCAACCATTTATTGAGATAACTCATATAAGTGGGGATCTTTAAGATAAAGCTGTAGCTGATCTAAATTCTGAAATTGTGGAAGTTCAAGATTCATAACCCGTTTCATCTTCACCCTAGAATCAGCCAAAGAAAGAAATTCAACATTACGCACTTGATTCAGAGTCGAGAAAACGTACTTGTTGAGCCAAGAGTCTCCGGTACTATGCAACGTAAACTTACGACCACTAGACCTAGTGCTACACGTTATATAATCAATATAAAATATCTCTAATTTTTAATTGGTTAATTATTTTTTATTTTATATTATTAAAAAAATTGATGACTAACATCACATATCACACGTGAAGAAGATACTTGGCTCAACATAAGTTAGGATCTTAGAATCAATAACAATTTAGCACAAAATTGGAAGAAAATAACTGATGTATTGGGTCTGTGTCTCCCAAGAGTTTCTCAACAAAATATCGGTAGAATGAGAGAAGTCAATTTAGCCTCCCGAATTTGGCTCTTGATACTTGGATTAAAATCAAAACATTTATATTTTAAATTTTAAGTTTCAATCCAATCTAATTCAAAATATGTGATCGGATTCCTAATTTTCATCTAATGGTATTGCTTTAATTTTATTTACAATGATTACGATGATTACAACTGTGATAAAATTTCAACTTATTTAAAATCTTTCCAAGATTATGATCTTAAATAATCTATACGTACAATCACATCACAAGTATTTTATATGAATAATTTAAAATTAAGAAGTCTAATTCGATGGATTAAACATGGTATATGGTAAATCTTTTATGATATTATATTTGATTTCTATGAATAAAATATATATATAAATAATTGAATACCCAACTAATAAAATGATTCAATAAAATATTTGAATTCGTCATCAAAAGAAAAAGAAATTTAAGATAATTTCCTAACCATTTTAACTGAGTCATCTCTTGTTAATCCACGTGTGTGGTAATTTTATTGGTTTGTTATATATTTTAAATTCAAATCAAATCTAATTTAAAATATGTGATAGAATTCCATTAGTATAAAATCTCAACTTATTTAAAATTTAAATTTGTTAATCGACGTGTGTGGTAATTTTATTGGTTTTATTCTTCGACACTGTGAGCGTAAATTCCATTCTAATATCTATTATAGTAATATCTCTTTTTTATTCTTTTCTCAGACTGCATAGCATGGATGGGAATCTTGTTATGAGTTGCAAATTGGATTTGGGAAAGTCAAGTTGGACTAACTCCAACCTTAATTGCAGAAATCAAACACTATTGTTGTTGACTGCACTTGCACTGCATTATGAAAATTCTTAACCTTATTAGTTGTTTGAATCAGGCAAAGCCTCCAAGTTGTTACTTGAACCACTAACACAAACACAACACCATCAAGGTTTACAAAGGAGTTAATAAAAAAAATATATCACTTAATAACAAGAGAGACGTCAGATTTTGTATCGCTTACCGTTGATGTGATTTGAATATAATTAATTTTGTTTTGATGAAAAAAAATATATTTTATATGATAAAAGAGTCTAAAAACAGCTGAGAGAAAAAAAATAAATGGTTGAAAAATAATTATAAATTTTCAATTTTATTAAAATAATTTATTTTTAATTTTATTTTTCAGATTTAATTTAAAGTTTCCAAACATCCCATTTATTTTAAAAACAATTTATTTTCCAAACCATTTGAGTTTTAAGAGATTGATACCCAACCTCGCTTCAAGTGAAATAATTCCTATTTCTCACCGAATTTTAACTTTAAACACACCCTGAATCCTGAGAGAGGAGAGACAAACAGAAAAGGATAACAGTTAGTCATTCGAAATTCTAACTATATCAGTTACAATTTCAAGCCTTTAAGTGCATTCCATTAGAAACTGATTATGCTTTTAACTACTCAAAAAGATAACAAATAGTACACAAACTAACTAACTGACAATCACATTATCAATAATAGCATTCCTTCACACTCATGTGAGTTTAAAATATATACACATGATCGAAACTAGGAGTTGGATCACATATTTTAAATTAGATTGGATTTGAATTTAAAATATATACCCTATCAATCAAATTATGACACGTGGATTAGTAGAGATAACTCAATTAAAATGGTTATCTTAAATTTAAAATTAATTTTTTATTTACTGATGAATTTAAAATTGGATTACTAATATATAAGTCATTTTATTTGGTTTTTTTATTGGATTATTTTATTATTTAGATATTTGATGTAGTCTTTTGATTAGTTGAGTATTCAATTAAATCATTCAATATACATGTTTTGTGATTAAGATTGATCTAATAATGAAATCTTGAAAAGATTTTAAATAAGTTGAAATTTTATCACAATTGTATTCATATATTATTTGTAAATAAAATTAAAGCAATACCATTAAATCAAAATTAGGAATCCCATCACATATTTGAATTAGGTTGTTTAAAACTTAAAATTCAAAATATACATGTTTTATTTTTAATTTTTAATCTGAGTATCATTTACAAATCAATAGTCAAATTTGAGAGATAAAATGTTACTTTTTTCGTTCCATCAATATTTATTTGAGAAACTCTTCGTCAGACTCAATAAAAGATTTAAATTTAAAAAATATTATTTGAATTTTAAAATAATATATTTTTTTTGTTTATTTTATTTTAAATAATAATTTTATTAATACAAATAAATTACGTATATTTAAAAAATAAAAAAAAATACTCTACTATCTTAAAATTAAAATTCTTATTTAATTTTATTTTAAAATCTGATTTGTTAATTTATTTAATTTTATTAATTATAAAAAAATTATTAATGGTGCCTTGATTTGTTAGATTTGTAATTCCATCATATTGATCCCATTTAATCTTTTGATATTTTTAAATTTTCTGTTATTTTCTTCTTGACTTTGTGCTAAGTTGTTATTGATTCTAAACAAGTTTTTCCTTACTTTTACCTTATAAACTCCCAATCTAATACAGAGAAACCCTTCATTTCAATTGACCATGAGGAATGACAGAAAAAAAGGTAATGGAGATGGAGATAGAGAGGATACGATTAGCTTGTTAGCAGAAGATGTTCTGTGTCACATTCTTTCTTTCCTTCCCAGCAAGGAAGCCATAGCCACGTCCTTGTTGTCTAAGAGATGGCGATTTCTCTGGCGTGTGGTTCCAGCTCTAGACTTCGATTGCACAGACCAAGCAACCTGCGATAAGGTGAACAAGTTCCTGAGTCTACGTACAACTCAGAGGATCACCAGGTTTCATCTCAATGTCACAAGCAATCCTCCTATGCTTCATTACGATGAATGGTTTGCTGCTGCAAACAAGGGAAAACTAGAACATCTAATTCTCAATTTGCGGTTATGTGCAGAGACCCATAGGCAGTTACGCCCCCCACTCTCCTGCGGCACCCTTGTCAGCCTGATCCTCATGTTTGAGTGTCGCTACTTTCCTCGTTGTGTTCCGGTTAACCTCCCGTCTCTCAAGACTCTTAAGAACTTTCTCTTCAGATCTCCGGCGCTTGAACTGTTTCACCTGAAGATAGTGCACAGCACTCGATATATCAATGAGTTGAAGATTGTGCGCAGCGCCCGACATATCAAACTCATGGAACGCAGAATCGATGAGTTTCAACTTGTTATACAGAGTGAGAAGGATGAGTATGATTTTATCCCGGACTATTTAGAAGGTCGTTTGGAAAATGTGGTGAAAGCAAAAGCTTATTTCACAGTCTCTGGCCCTAACTTGATGCCTAAGTCTATTTACACTCGCGGCAGTTTCGGTGCATATGCATTCCAAGCATATGTTCTCCCGGCTCTGGAACAGCTACCAAATGTTGAGTTTCTGTCTTTGGCTGATTTTAGAACTATTGGTTCGCCTTCTACTCTTGATTTAAAGCGGTTTTGGTTCCAGAATTTAGTTCAGCTGCGTCTTTATCTTAGAGACGCTAACTCCGGGTTTAAGGATCTTCCTGCGAAGTGTCCTAAGCTACTCCGAGATTCTTCTTCAGAACCTATCATCTTGGATGATAGCTATGATATCAGTAAGATATGTTCGTATCACGATGTATCAGTTGTTCCTATTTGACCTGAAACTCACAAAACTCAGAAACTTTCTAGTTAGTTTTCTTTTTTATGTAGGTCGTGTGGTTTCTAGCTTAACACTCCCTTGTATTTTAATAAATGAAAAGTGAAATGAGTTTCATGATTGAAAACTCAGTAAATTCCATTCTAGTTTCTACTATTCTCTTCTCACAGACACTATTGCTGTTGACTGCAGTTGCACTTCATCATGAAAATTCTTAATTTTGTTAGGCAAAACCTCCAAGTTGTTACTTGAACCACTAACACAAACACAACACCATCAAGGTTTACAAAGGAGTTAATAAAAAAAAAAATATCACTTAATAATAACAGAGTTATTTATTTTAATATGTAACGCCTGATTTTGTATTGCTTACAATTGGAATGGGAGGGAATTGCAGTCTTTAAACAATTGCTATAATAGATTATAATAAAAAAAATTATTTATATAAGTTTGCTGAAATATGATTTAAATATAATTAATTTTATTTTGATGGAAAAAAAAAATTTATGATGAAAAAGTCTAAAAACAGCAAAAAGAAAAAAAAATAAGTTGCTCAAGAATAATCATAAGTTAAAATTTTCAATTTTATCAAAATAATTTTTTTTTTCAAATTTAATATAAAGTTTGCAAACATCTCACTTATTTTAAAAATAATTTATTTTTCAAACAATTTGCAATCAAACATATCTATTATGCTTTTAATTACTTCACACTCATGTGAGTTTTTTTTTTTTTTACTTAATGTAATTTTTTATATATGTTTTAAAAGTTTTATTTTAATATTTTAAAATTTTATTTTGACACATTTTAGTTCATTTCATTTATTTTGAATCAATGACTGATTTTTTTTTATTTTTTTTTTGTCTTTCTCTTGTCCTATGAACCATAGCAAACCTTGTAGGCTGCAACTCGCATGTGCGAGGCCATCCCACGCGGCGTCCCGGAGCAGTAATTGAACAAGCTCACGCCGGCCCTGCAGCAGTGTTGGCCATGTGGGTGTTCTGTCTGTGTGGGAGGCAATTACGCTACCTATTTCCGTTTCCCCCTTTGTTTTTTTTCTCTTTAGTTTTTTATTGATGGATTTGGTGTCAAATTTGTGAGACTCAAGAATGAAAGCGCTGCAAGAGGGAATGTAGATGCCTTAGATAGTGGCCCTCGTGGTCGTTGCAACGATTGCATTTCTGGGAAGGTTGGACATGGCATGGGGAAGAAGAAGGAACAAGGTCGCCATTAATGATGAATGAGCGAGTGAGTGAGAGAAAGGATAAGAGAAATGATTGAGTGAGTAGGTGGGAAAGGGTGCAGACAGACGGAGAGGAAGGTTGCGGAAAGGTTGTTTTGGTTGGGAAGACATTGTTCTTTGTTGGATATGGTTTGAGGAAGGATATGAATAGAAAAAAAAAAAAAAATTTGACTGATAACATGAAGTGAATCAAAATGAGTTAAAATAAAATTTTAAATTATGGGAAAATTTTAAAATATTATATTTTAAAATAAATAAAAAATATACTTAATGCATCAAAAATTACATCAAGCCTTTGTTTTTTTTTAATGAATGCACTTATGTGAGTTAAAAATATATATGCATGATCGAAATTAAAAATTGGATCACATATTTTAAATTAGATTGGATTTGAATTTAAAATATATATCCTATCAATCAAATTATGACACGTGAATTAGTAGAGATAACTCAATTAAAATGGTTATGGAATTATCTTAAATTTAAAATTGATTTTTTATTTGCTGATGAATTTAAAATTGACTTAATAATATATAAGTCATTTTATTTGTTTTTTTTTTGTGCTAAATTGAATTATTTTATTATTTAGATATTTGATTGAGTCATTTGATTAGTTGAGTATTTAATTAAATATACATGTGTTGTGATTGTCCCTATCAATATAGATTTATGTTCCAAGTTAAATAAGATTGATATAAGAATGAAATCTCGAAAAGATTTTAAATAAGTTGAAATTTTATCACAGTTGTATTCATATATTATTTGTAAGTAAAGTTAAAACAATACCATTAGATCAAAATTAGGAAACCCATCACATATTTGAATTAGATGAATTAAAATTTAAAATATTTATATTTTATTTTTAATTCGAGTATCATTTATGGGTCTATAGTCAAATTTGGGAGATAAAATATTAACTTCTCTCGTTTCATTGATATTTGTTTTTTTGAAAAATTCTTATTAGATAGAGACTCAATACTTCATCAGTTTCGGTCATTTCTGTGAGGGGCTCGTTAATAAATTTGTATGACCAGCGAGGAACTTTTTTACAAATTTCGTTTATTCTAATACACTTAGTTCTATTTTGATGTATTGTTAATTCTCATGCATGTGTGATTTCGGTCATTCGTGATTACGTACAACTATCTTGAAATATTAGCTTCAAGTATACGCTTAGACAAGGAAATAATGTGGTAGACATTCTTGCTAAGTCAGAAGTCAAATCCTCTTCCCCATTTATTTTATTAAATTGTTATCCAACTTTAGCGATTCACTCTCTTTTGTATGCCTTAATGCCATTTTTTAATTTTTTTATTCATAAAAAAAAAATACTTTATCAGTTTTAGCCCTCTTAAGTGGTACAACTAGTGTGTTCAATTTAAATAAATAAAAATAATAACTTATTTTATTGTGATACATATTCATATTAACAACGTATTTTTTTTTAATGATATGGATATATATTATAATAAAATAAGTCATTATTTTTTACTTAATTTAATTATTTACCTTAATAATTTATTTACATTAATTATTTGTTGGTATGCAAAATTATTTACATTAATTATTTAATTACTAATATCATTCATTTTTTGTTGTATGTTTTAACAAATTCTTATTTACAAAATTTACATGATTCGTTTGAATATAATGGTATATGATTTTTTTTTATGAGAAATATAGGTGTTATGATTTTTTATGTTATTTGTGTCGAATATTATAAAGATGTAATTATAAAGTATATTATAATAAATTATATATTATTGAAATTGATTATTTTTTTAAAATTTAGAGTTAACTAAAAATAATAAATTATATGATTCATGATAAAGTATTTTCATCAAACATTTAATTACTATTATTTTTAAAAAGGCAATAGGATTATCCAAAAAAAAAAAAAAGCAATAGGATGATTGAAATTAAATTGATGTTACACTAGAGAAACACTTGATAGATACAAACCTGACACGTTATTCTTTAAGTGCAACCAATAATAATTTGATAACTAATAAAATAAAATAAAATAATAAATCATAGTTTTTATTTGTTCTTTTTTATTCTAATTCTTTGCTAAATAGCATTAAAAATTTAAATACATAAAAGATTTAAATTTTGAAAATATTATTTGAATTTCAAAACAATACATTTTGTTGTTTATTTTATTTTAAACAATAATTTTATTAATGCAAATAAAAGATGATTCTGCTAGGTTTGTAACTACCTAAATATTGATCCTAACCGATATAGTTATTCCATCGATTTAGATATTGAAAATCAAACTTTGGGGTTTAACAAGGATCATTCTTTTCTAAGTGAATAGGAAGAGTTTTTTTCTAGCTATCTGAATACTGTTTCTAAGAATGATGGTGATCATTAAGTTGTTTGATATTTTTAAGTTTTTTGTTATTTTTTTCTTGACTTTTTATTAAGTTGTTATTGATTCTAAACAAGTTTTTCGTTATTTTTACCGTATAAACTCCCAATGGAATATAGAGAAACCCTGGAACCCGACAATTGACCATGAGGAATGAGAGAAATGATGGAGATGGAGATAGAGAGGATAGGATTAGCTTGTTACCGGAAGATGTTCTGTGTCACATTCTCTATTTCCTTCGCAGCGAGGAAGCCATAGCCACGTCCTTGTTGTCTAAGAGATGGCGATTTCTCTGGCGTATGGTTCCAGCTTTAGATTTCGAGTGCGCAGACGAAACATGCTACGAGAAGGTGAACAAGTTCCTGAATCTACGCATCACTCAAAGGATCACTAGATTTTGTATCACAGTTACATGCTCTAATCAACCGAGCTATTTCGACAAATGGCTAACTGCAGCAACAAACGAAGGAGGAAAAGTTGAACATCTGAATATGTTTCTGTACACTGTAAGTCTAACTGACACCTTCTTCGACACGTTGTTCACCTGCACCACGATTGTCAGCTTGAAGCTCATGCTTGAGGGTCGCTGCTTTCATCCTTGTGTTCCGGTTAACCTCCCGTCTCTCAAGACTCTGCATCTCGACGCCGTCTCGTGCTCCGATCAGGTCCTTAAGAACTTTATCTACGGATCTCCGGCTCTGGAACTTTTTTTCCTGACGAGGGTCAATTCGAATAGCAATGACTTGAATGAGTTGAAGATTGTGCGTGACCGTCGACATGTCCGGCTTCTCTACCGCAGTAACAGAGCGCTTACCTCTGTTAAGTTTCAGCTGGTCATTGAAAGTGATCGTGATGAGTATGATTTCATCCCGGACTATTTAGAGGGTCGTTTGGAAAACTTATTGAAGGCAAAGGTTTATATAACGTGTAGCACTAGGTCTAGTGGTCGTAAGTTTACGTTGCATAGTACCGGAGACTCTTGGCTCAACAAGTACGTTTTCTCGACTCTGAATCAAGTGCGTAATGTTGAATTTCTTTCTTTGGCTGATTCTAGGGTGAAGATGAAACGGGTTATGAATCTTGAACTTCCACAATTTCAGAATTTAGATCAGCTACAGCTTTATCTTAAAGATCCCCACTTATATGAGTTATCTCAATAAATGGTTGGCTGTAGTAACATGGATGATAGCTCTCATATCAGGCTTTTGTTTCTAGTAAACTAGTTTTTCTTTTGATGTTTTTATTTATGTTGTTTATTGGCTCAAGAGTAGGTAGTGATTTCCTTTCCAGCTTTTATTTTTCTGTATTTTGATAGTAGAAGCCATGTTTAAAATGGGATTTTTCAAATAATAAAGGTATGTCAAGGTTAGATTTCATCAAACTTTACTCTTTACTCTCTTCTTGTTTCGGAGCAAAATACATATTGTATTTGCATTTCAATATTAAAATCAGTCAACAAATATTTCCTCATCCTATTTAATTTTTTTAGGTGAAAAAGAGTTTAAATTACTTTTATTTAGGAATGGTAATGGGTAGGGTACTATAGTACCCGTCCCCATATCCATGTTTGAAAAAGGTGTTAGTTCATACTTTTACTAAAGAATTCTCTTCAGTAATCTGATGCCCAATAGACGTGGTGAGAGTTCCTATTTATAGGAATACTGATGCTATTTGAATTTAATCAGTCAGTCTATCGACATATTCAAATTAATTCAAACTTATTAACAGAGATAATATATTTCAAATTTGAATTTAATCTATCAGTCTATCGACATATTCAAATTAATTCAAACTTATTAACAGAAATAATATATTCTCTTAATAAGATATTCTCTCATCATTTTTCTATTGCTCATTAAAATATTATTATGCATAAATGTCACAATAATAAAGAGATGTCTATCTTCAAGTATACATATTAATTATATTCTTGGTGCTAGCAAAGAATATAATAATATTCCACATAGAGATTTTGTCAATCAAATTGATTATTCTCTAGTAAAGATTAACACAATCGTTTGTGTGTGACCCCGTAGGTTCAATACTAAGTTGGCAATAAATTAATCAAATTAATTTTACTAATCAAGGTAGGCATCTAGCAACACTCCTTAACGTCCAGATAGCATGAAGTAATTTGTTATTACTTTCAAGAACCACTAGAAGAGTAATATATAATATTTCCTTCCATCATTTCCAACTCTAGATTAACTTTAGAATATGGTATTACTGTCAAATTCAATCACGTTAATCAGTGAATGATTCTAAGAAACTCATTTCTTCATTCATTCAATTGCCCTGGCCAAGGTCTTGATTTATAGAGTTCAAACTCATTACCTAGAGTCAATGGATTCCTTCTTGAATAATCATTAATTCTACAAGTATTTAGTTATATCCAATGTCCATTCAACTAGTGCTTTAGAGCATTAGGTGTCCGGAATTAAAATATAACAAATGACTTGTTAATTACTATGATAATCTCAGGTCAAAGGAAATGTTATATTTCTTCTTGAGAGTTTTTCTATTGACAAATTAAGGTAATATTAACCATTAGAAAAATCTCAATATCGAGTTAGTTCAATGATCACATCCCTATGTGCATCATCTATATGTGTAATTTAATAAATGAGATCTATTAATATTCATCCAATGAATACTATTACACATATATTAATCTATCCGGATTATTAATATCCTATTCAAAATAATCCTATGATCAAGAACACTTTAGATTAAAATTTCAAGAGACTTGTTTCTCATTTATCATAATCTCTATTATGATAACAATCTTCAATTTTAACCAAGGACTTCATCAATTTATCAAACTAGTATAAAATGATAAAGAAATGAAATAATACTTTATTATTTGAAAATAGAAATTGATTACATGATAAATTGGAACTTGGGCATACAAAATTATTCCCAACAAAAGGTACCTGTCCCTGGTTCCATATCCATACGGGTAACAGTTTCAATCCCCGTCCCCATACCCTCTGGGTACCTATGTATATAAAATTAAAAATTAAAAAAAAAAAACTTAGGGGATGTATTGGATTAGGATTGTTTAAGATTTAAATGATTTTTTTTTTTTGTAAAAATGTCTTAGGTATTCAATCAGGATTGTTAAATGATAAAAAATAATCTGATGGTATTCAATCAAGATTATCAAGAGTTTTTTCAGAGGACAACGAAATTTGATGGTATTTGATTGGGATTTTGAATAACGTAAAAAAAAAAAGTCATCTATTATTCAAAATTATAAAGATTTTATGGACTTTTTTTTTTAATTAGATTTTGGTAGATTTTATAGACTTTTTAGTTGATCATATAAATACCAAACCCAGCAAACAATCACATTCAACTACAAGAGACTTTTCTTTCTCATCATAGACTTTTTTTTTTTTAATTTCATTATCTTTGCTTTGGAGGCAGTGACATAATATCTCACCCACACATTTTTTTGTTTCAAGGTGAGACTTTTCATATGATTCTAATAGTGATGTGTTCATACCTCAAAATCACTATGAATCAATTTACAATCCTATAATGTAGTCCACTGTCTCATTCATTTTAAGTTCATAAATTCTTAATGAAATGAAAATTTTCATAAAAGAAGTAGATCCAAGTCTAAAAGAAATTTTAACTTAGGACAAACAATCAAGTTAAAGTTTTAAAAAACCTTTCTAAACTATTACAATCAATTTTAAAAAAATATACAATTTAACATAGGAAACAAAGGGCTTTGGGATGCTATAAAACATAGATAACTTTGGATATTCTTCAAGTTAGGCAGATGATTAATGTTTTGATCATCATGTATTTTTTGTTGAATTATTTGAATTATATTTTGATGACATTATTGATTTTATGAGTTAAATGAAACATTTTATATTTTTAACTAATATTTTGTTATTATTTTTCACTATTACTTAAAATCCTAATCACAAAAGTCTTTGGATATTCTTCAAGTTAGGCAGATGATTAATGTTTTGATCATCATGTATTTTTTGTTGAATTATTTGATTTATATTTTGATAACATTATTAATTTTATGAGTTAAATGAAACATTTTATATTTTTAACTAATATTTTGTTATTATTTTTCACTATTACTTAAAATCCTAATCACAAAAGTTTTCTTAAAATTTTTTTAACAATTTTTAGTTTCCTACAAAATCTTAAAAATCTTCTAAGACTTTTTTATCCCAAAAAAGTCTTTTAAAATCCTAATCCAATATACCCTTATATAATATTAAAATCAAATGAATATTGATTTATATAAATAAATAACATTACAAAAATAATCATTCAATATAAATCTAAACAAAAACTCTAATTAAACGGGAAAAACTAATATATTTTTAAAACTAATTAGTTTATAATTATATATTAAAAATAAAACACAAATAGATATAATATTTTAACTTCATCATCCAAATTAGTTTCTCCATATTTTACAAATGCTTATTTCCATAGTTTCTATATTGCTTTGAACTACTAATACAAATAAAAATTAAATCATAATAGAATATCAAAATTAACATATAAAAAGAATAATTAAAATAATAAATAGATAATTAAATAATTTTAATTGAATAATTTAAATAATAAAATTATAATATATTAATTAATATGTATATACATAAGGTGCGGGGCGGGGTGGGGTGGGTACTACAGTACCCGTACCCGCACCCATCCCCGTGAGATTTTGCGGGTAAATACCCACCCCATCCCCATCCCGAAATATGCGGGTTATTACCCTACCCGCGTATGGGTATTTTTTTATGGGTGCCGTAGGGTCTAGGTCCATATTGTCATCCCTACTTTCATTATATGACAATTTCTTACATGTTTAAGAAAAGAAACTTGATTTAAGTTTACTGAATCAAGATAACCAAGAAGCTTAGTTTCATTCCTAGACACCAAGCTCATCGGGTATATTGCTTCATATCTAGACAATAAAAGTGTCTTCCAACGGCAATCATGTAAAAAATTATGTCATGGTTTATCAATCTATAATAAGTTTTAAGTAAAGAAGCAAAATATTAACATTGAACACAAATATGCATAATATATATAAAACAATATTAAAAGATACAAGAAAGTTTGAATTTAGTTATATCTAACCCCAATATGGAAGGATTTAGCTATCCATCTGGGTGGATAGTCCAAAATACATGAAAAGTAGAGGAAGATAAAGAAAAAGTCCAAAGAAGGGTTTCTCCCTTAATAGAATCGTTAGTACCGCGAAATGAAATCCTCTCATTTTTTTGATCTAAATGACAATCAAGTTTATTTATATGGGAGCTAAATATTATATTTTAAGTGACTTTTAGCCTGAATTAAAAGTTCTAGCTTGGTTAAAAGTGCAGAAGAGCCTCCAAAGTACAAAAACAAAGATACTTTTGCTTGTTGCCAATTTTTAGCTTCAACTCAATTTCTTATCTTAGTACACCAAAGTTTGCTTGTTCTTTAAATTAGCCCTAAAACTTTTCCATTTTTCACTTCATTTTTGTGTAAAAGTAAACAAAAATCATTAGATTGCAATCTAAAAAATTAAATATTTAAACTAAAACTTTGAAATATATAAAATTAAAATAAAATAAATAAAACATGACTCTAAAATTGAATAAAATTAGATTAATTGACTTATGAATATGTGAAAATTAAGTATATAAGTCTGTTAAAGGGGTTTTAATGTGAAGTTGATGCTCTATCTGAAAATTCAAGCGCAGTTAAAGGGAAAAAGCTACTGCAAAAGATATTTTCACTCAAATATCTCATATTAGTCTTTGGACAGATTCGTGCTTCGGGATTGGAGGATATTACAGCTCAGCACGTCATGAAAGCGTTATATGAAAATATTGTTCAATTTTTGTTTAATATAGAAGAAGATGCTGCGATAGTGTTGCAGTTGCAGACACATTTATGTGTTTCTATTAAGGGAGATGTGGTTCCAAAAATAAAACAGTCTAATCATCAATTAACACTGCATGTAAAGCACTTGGAGCATATAAATTTTTAAACAACTTAATTTTTATCATTTTATCTTAAAAAATTTAATTAATTTTCTTTTTCACTCTTATATTAATGGTAAAATTAAGTAATATATGAATTACATGTGTCAATATGAATTACATGTGACACAGTAAAATAAGTAATTATTATTGTTAAGTGAGTTTTTTTTTTTTATTAAGTAACTCCTTTGTAAACCTTAGATGTTATTTTGTTGGTGTTAATGGTTCAAGTAACAACTTGGAGGCTTTGCCTAACAAAATTAAGAATTTTCATCAAGTGCAACTGCAGTCAACAGCAATAGTGTCTGTAAGAAGAGAATAATAGAAACAAGAATGGAATTTACGGAGTTTTCAATCATGAAACTCATTTCACTTTTCATTTATTCAAATACAAGGTAGTATAAGCTAGAACCACACGACCTACATGAAAAAAAAAAAAAAAAAAAAAACTAACTAGAAAAAGAAAAATATTTTATCTTTTAAATAAATTAATTTTATTTTTTTCGTAAACACGCCCTACCAAGAAAGTTGGTAATTTTCATATCAAATAGGAACAATTGATATATCGTGATGCGAACTTATATTATTAAAATCATAGCCATCATCCATGATGATAGGTTCTGAAGAAGAATCTCGGAGTAGCTTAGGACACTTCGAAGGAAGTTGCTTAAACACGGAGTTAGCGTCTTTAAGATAAAGACAAAGCTGAACTAAATTCTGAAACTGTGAAAGATCAAGAATAGAAGCCGAACCAATAACTCTAAAATCAACCAAAGACAGAAACTCAACATTTCGTAGCTGTTCCAAAACCGGGAGAACATATATTTGGAATGCATATGCACCGAAACTGCGGCGATTGTAAACAGACTTAGGCATCAACTTAGGACCAGAGACTGTGAAATAAGCTTTTGCTTTCACCACATTTTCCAAACGACCTTCTAAATAGTCCGGTATAAAATCATACTCATCCTTCTCACTCTCTATAACAAGTTGAAACTCATAGATTCTGCGTTCCATGAGTTTGATACGTCGAGCGCTGCGCACAATCTTCAACTCATTGATACGTCGAGCGCTGAGCACAATCTTCAGTTGAAACAGTTCAAGCGCCGGAGATCCGTAGATGAATTTCTTAAGGACCTCATCGGAGCACGAGAAGGCGCTGAGATGCAGAGTCTTGAGAGACGGGAGGTTAACTGGAACAGAAGGAGGAAAGTGGTTATTCGGAAGCACGAGCTTCATGCTGACAATGGTGCCGCAGGAGAGCACGGTGCGTAACTGCCTATAGAAGTAGGCTCTAACTGCACATGGCCGCAATTTGAGATTCAGATGTTCTAGTTTTCCTTTGTCGTTGTTTGCAGCAGCAAACCATTCAAGGTAATAACGAATACGATGTTTGCCTCTGACATCGAGACGAAACCTAGTGATCCTCTGAGTTGTGCGTAGACTCAGAAACTTGTTCACCTTCTTGCAGGTTTCTTTGCCTGTGCAATCGAAGTCTAAAGCTGGAACCACACGCCAGAGAAATCGCCATCTCTTAGACAACAAGGACGTGGCTATGGCTTCCTCGCTGGGAAGGAAAGAAAGAATGTGACACAGAACATCTTCCGGTAACAAGCTAATCCTATCCTCTCCATTGTCACTTTTTCTTCTCTCATCCGTCATTGTCAACTGTAGGGTTTCTTTTTATTCTCTGTATTCACTATGGGAGTGTATATGTAAATTTAAATTTACATTCAATCTGTGTGTTGTGCTTGTGCATATCAATTATATTATCTTGTCATTATCTTACCTTTTTTGTTTCCGTTGAATGTAATCACGGAAAGATTTTAAATAAGTTGAAATTTTATCATAATAGAATAATCATCATAATAATTGTAAATAAAACTAAATCAAAAGTTGATATTTTGAATTAGATTGGATTAAAAATTAAAATATAGATTATAGATGTTTTATTTTTATTGAGAATATCATGGTCAAGAACCAAATTGGGAAGATAAAATGTTGACTTCTAGGTACAATAAATTAGAATTTTACCAATAATAAAATGATAAAAAAATTAAAAAACCAGACTGTTAATTAAAAAAATTATATAACATTTAGCTTGATAATGATTGTCAACCCCTTTTTCCTATATTTGGACTATATTCAATACTCAAGAGATTGTTATTGAGTTCAAGTAGATAAAAAAACATCTTGTATTGCATGTTGTTGGGACATATTAACATAGGAGGTAAACAATATTTTTTCTTATTCTTTTTCTTCATCAAAACGTTGCATAGTTCAAATATATTGAGTGAATATTAATTTGAATGTTTAAATAATTTTTAAGATTTAACAGATTAATTTATTAATATTATCTTATATTTGAAATATGAACTAGTAATATCAAATAATTTTAATAACCATATTAGTTTAAATAATTAAATTATTTTTCAAATTTAACAAATTAATTTATTAATATTATTTTATTATTTAACATAATTAAATTTAGAATTAATACGTGAATGTTAGCAATATGATAAAACCTTTTTTTATAATATATAATAAATATAGATAATAGATTGATTATAATATGTATTGATTATATATTGATATTATCAAATTATATTATTATTTATATTTATTTGTTATAATCAATTATCCATATTTATAATGGATAAATTTGTTTAAAATTATAAAAAAAATATTTATAAAATAAGTGATTATCAATAATTAATTATTTTATAAACAAATAGAATTTGTTTAGTAGAAACAATTTAGGATTCCAAAGTTTGGAAATTGATCTCGTCTTGTAATGGCAAAGAAAAAGACAAGCTTGATGTGATCCCCAATTTCCATTTTAGGGTTCCAAAGTTTGGGAATAGATCTTGTCTTGTGATGGCGAAAAAAAACAAAATCAGATAACAAAGTTGATATTTTGAATTAGCTTGGATTAAAATTTAAAATATAGATCATAGATGTTTTATTTTTATTTAGAGTATCATGTTCAAGATTCAAGAACCAAATTGGGAAGATAAAATGTTGACTTCTAGGTACAATAAATCAGAATTTTACCATTAATAAAATAATAAAAAATTAAAAAACCAAATTGTTAATTAAAAAAATTAAGCTAAATATTACTTTTGGTTTTTTTATGTTTTAGTTTTTTTCAATTTAGTCCTTTATGTTTTTGAAATCTTAATTTTGTCCTTTACATTTTTAAAATAAGTTAAGATTGTCCTTTTTGAAATCATTTTATTTTCAATTTTGTGACACGATTTTTTAAAATTTATTATTAACCATGTTTAACACTGTTAATTTTTTAAAATTTAAAATTTAGATGATTATTTTATTTTCTAAAAAATCACCATCATCCTTCATCCTGCTGTTCATCTTCGATGGACAATGCTGCATCGTGGAACAAGGAAACAACAAACCCAAGATCAACAAATCCAAAACCAAGTCAACAAACCCAAAAATGCAGACCAAGATGGTTGCAAACCAATATGTCCACATCTGTAGGGTTCATAATAACCCCAATTCGGCATGTTCAACACATCATCATCCATCACAACTACATACAGCACCAAGATCATAAAGTTTCAAAACATGTCACCCTCATCTTTTTCTTCGTTCAATGTTTATCATCATCTCCACCCTTCAAATCGCCGGATTCGACACGTCAGGTAGGTTAGGTTGGAGGATCCGGCGAGTAAGCCATTGCCCAGAGTTGGAAGCAAAAGTCTAGAGGTCGAGGAAGTTGGTATTGTTGGTTGTGTTGGAGAGATGCGGCTGAGTGAAAGTGATTTCTTGTTCATTAATTACTACTACAATTTTATTTTTTTTTAAGGCAAAAGAATAATG
The DNA here is from genome assembly GCA_014843725.1 of Amphicarpaea edgeworthii. NCBI lineage: Eukaryota > Viridiplantae > Streptophyta > Magnoliopsida > Fabales > Fabaceae > Amphicarpaea > Amphicarpaea edgeworthii. Next base: position 19,714,229 of record CM026321.1, read on the forward strand.
TATATATTAGATTCATAACCCAGATTATTGATTACCAATTTAAAATATAACTTATAACTTTTATTTATATATATATATATATATATATATATTATTTTTAAATATCAGTTACTTATTCAAAATCTTAACAATCTAACAATATCAGTTACAATTTCAAGCTTTAGGTGCATTCCATTAGAAATGGATTAGATTTACAATTCCATTGGATCATCACAACCATGCCCATAAATGAGATGTAATAGGTGATTTTGGAAAAAAAAACAAAAAAAAAAACAGTATACTCACTTAAAATTCATATGATTTGAACTCATTCTTTGCATGAAGATTTACAATCACCAGACCTACACAATGACAATCACAGTTTCTGCCTCTAAGATAACAATCATTATATATCACTAATAGCATTCCTTCACACTCATGTGAGTTTCACGTCAAATAGGAACAATCGATGAGTCGTGGTATGAACACATCTTACTAGTATCATAGCTCTCATCCATTATTATAGGTTCAGCAAATTGGAGCTTAGAATTACAGCACTCCGCAGGAAAATCCATAAAAATGGAGTTAGGGTCTTTAAGATAAAGCTGTAGCTGAACTAAATTCTGAAATTGTGGAAGATCAAGAGTAGAAGACTGATCAATAACCCCTGTCATCTTCATCCTAAAATCAGCCAAAGAAAGAAATTCAACATTATGCACTTGTTTCAGAGCCGAGAAAACGCACGAGTTGAGCCAAGAGTCTGGGGCCCTATGCAACGTAAACTGACTACTACCCCTAAAGTTAGTGCCACACGTGATATAAACCTTTCCCTTCACCATGTTTTCCAAACGATCCTCTAAATAGTCCGGGATAAAATCATACTCGTCACGATTACTTTCTATGACGAGCTGAAAGTAAAAAACAACAAGCGCTCTGGTTATGCGCTGGCCGTGGAAGAGCCGGACATGTCGACGGCCACGCACAATCTTCAACTCATTCAAGTCATTGATATTGGACCCAACCTTCGTCAGGAGAAACAGTTCCAGGGCCGGAGATCCATAGAGGAAGTTCTTAAAGTCGCAGCACGAGTGCGCATGGAGATGCAAAGTCTTGAGAGACGGGAGACAAACAGAAACAGAGGGAACAAACCGGGCTTTAAGCTTCAAGCTGACAATTGTGGCGCAGGTGAACAACGTGTTGGAGAAGGTATCAGTTAGCCTTACATTGTACAACAACAGATTCAGATGTTCAACTTTTCCTCCTTCGTTTATTGCTGCAGTTAGCCATTTGTTGAAATAGCTCGGTTGATTAGAGCATGTAACTTTGAAACGAAACCTAGTGATCCTTTGAGTGATGCGTAGATTCAGGAACTTGTTCACCTTCTCGTAGCTTGTTTCGTCTGCACACTTGAAATCTAAAGCTGGAACCATACGCCAGAGAAATCGCCATCTCTTAGACAACAAGGACGTGGCTATGGCTTCCTCGCTGCGAAGGAAATAGAGAATGTGACACAGAACATCTTCCGGTAACAAGCTAATCCTATCCTCTCTATCTCCATCTCCATCACCTTTTTTTCTCTCCTTTCTCATGGTCGATTGTAGGGTTGTTTTTCTGTATTCGATTGGGAGTTTATAAAGTAAAAAGTAAAATAAAACTATAAATTAACAAATTTAAATTTTAAATAAGTTGAGATTTTATGCTAATGGAATTCTATCACATATTTTAAATTAGATTTGATTTGAATTTAAAATATATATCCAACCAATAAAATTACTACACGTGGATTAACAAGAGATGACCCTGTTAAAACGGTTAGGAAATTATCTTAATTTTTTTTTGTTTTTGACAAATTCAAATATTTTATTGAATCATTTTCTTAGTTGGGTATTCAATTATTCATATAAAATACTTGTGTTGTGATTGTACATATAGTTTATGTTTCGAGTTAAATACCATTTCGTTGATTTAAGAATGTAATCTTGGAAAGATTTTAAAGTTGAAATTTAATCATCATAATTAGGAATCCGATCGCATATTTTGAATTAGATTGGATTAAGACTTAAAATTTAAGATATAAATGTTTTGATTTTAATCCAAGCATCATGGGTAACAGCCAAATGCGGGAGATAAAATTGATTTCTCTCATTCCACCTATATTTTGTTGAGAAACTCTTGGGATTCTAAGATCCTAAACTTATGTTGAGCTTCAAGTATTTTCTTCCTGATTTTGTGCTAAATTGTTATTGATTCTAAGATCCTAACTTATGTTATTGACTCTCATACAGGTAGGTGGTCCCACAGGCCCCGGAATGATTTTAAATGAGTTGAAATTTTTTTTTACAATAGTAATCATCATGATCATGGTAAATAAAATTAAGAAATACCATTAGATAGATGAAAACTAGGAATCCAATCACATATTTTGAATTAGATTGGATTAAAATTTAAAATATATATATTTTATTTTTAATCCAAGTATCATTGGCCAAGAGCCAAATTCGGGAGATAAAATGTTGACTTCTTGTTACAATAAATCAGTTTTAGGTCAAATAAATCAGAATTTTAGATTTTCTTTCCTTTTCACCTGATTTATTTATGGATTTTAGATTAATTTTCTCTGACAAGAATTAGGATCTACGAATCAGGAAGAAAAACATTATTGCGATTTAATGATGTAGCATGCCTGTAGACATGGTTGATGGTACAATCTTATTGGTTATTTAGCAACACTTACAAAAGAAAACAATATCATTCCATAGAGGACCAATGGTATATTTTACTGCTTAACTTTTATTATTTTACCAATGACTTTTATTTTTATAGATTCTACTATTTAAGTTTTTAATTTATACTTATTTCATCATTCAAGTTTATTTTTGGTAAATTTTACCATTTAAAATTTTAATTTTTCATATTTTATCATCCAAGTTTTATTTCAAAATTAAAAATGAATTTTGTTATTAACATGTTTGTAAAATGCACAAAAACTAAAAACTGAGTGGTAAAATTTGCAAAAAAAAAAAATCATGGTAAAATATACAATTAAGCGTTTTATACATCTTTATGATATTCTTTCATCAATCCAAAAATGGATATTCTTTTTTATTTTACTTTTTAGTGTTAGCACAAGACAGTAAAAAATAAAACACAAGAAAAAAAAAGAGTTAAAGATTATAGCTGGATAATAAAAAAACAAAATTGCCTAATATTGAGACATAACTCCCCGGCAACCGTGTTACTTATTAAGTCCTTAACAAGTGTACCAAATCGTATAAATAGTATCTTGCAAGTTCAAATATCGTATCCACATGTACTTGTGTAATATTGGGTAATTTTTATTTAAATATTAACTAGACTAACAAATTTGATAAGAAAACAATAAAAACATGAACTTTTAGATTGAGTTTGTGAATATAAAAACAAAACAAGTGGAGCAAATAAACTAAAGAAATAGTTTTGTGATTTTGATGGTAGAAGCAATGCTTAAAATGGGGATTTTCAAATAGCAAAGGTATTACCAAGGTTAGATTTCACCAAACTTTACTAGCTTCTTGCTTTAATGCATAATACACATTCCATTTACATTTCAATATTAAAATCAGTCAACAAATATTTCATCATCCCTAATATATTAAGTGAAAAGAAGTCTAAGTTTCTTTCATTATACATCAATTCATTGTACGTTTAAGAAAAAAAAACTTGTTTTAAGTTTAGTAACTCAAGATAACCAACAAGCTTAGTTTCATTCCTAGACACCAAGCTTGTTGAGTATATTGTTTCATAGATCTAGGCAATAAAAGTGTTTTCCAACAATAATCATGTCATGGTTGATCAATCCATAATAAGCTTTAAGCAATAAAGCAAAATAATAATATTGAACACAAATATGCATAATATATATAAAATAATATCAAAAGATAGGAGAAAGTTTGAATTTGGTCAGATCTAACCCCAATATGAAATGATTTAACTACCCAAAATACATGAAAAATGAAAGAAGACGAAGAAAAGAGCCTAAAGAAGAGTTTCTCCCTCAATAGAATCTTAATGAAATCCCCTCATTTTTTGTTCTAAATGACAATCAAACTTATTTATACAAGACTCAAATATTCTATTTTAAGTGACTTTTAGCCTAAGTCAATAAACAAAGATTTTTTTTTTTTATCTTTGCCTGATTTTAGTTTCAACTCCCTTTCTTATCTTAGCTACACCAAAATTTGCTTATTCTTTAAATATTTAAATTAAAACTTAATATATAGAAAACTAAGATAAATTCCCTCATTTTTTTGGAAAGAAAAATCTCAGATCAAGTGGAATTTACAAGGAGATAGAAACACACCATTTTTTCATTAACTCGTTGTAGTTATTATGTCCACTTGCTCCTATTATTTTGTCGAGAGCTTCTTCATCAATTACCTTTAATGTTGTCTTGGATCCTAGTCACGGCTGGTCCAAGTTTGCAATTTCTTGAATTCCAAAGCAGTCATCCTCATTATTTAAATACGAATTACTGCATTGGGTTTCTCCTTCTAAAACCTCCTGCTCTTCATCCGAGTCTAGAGAAGACAAGGCCGCCAACAGGTGTTGCCTTTTCTCTTCTTTAGATTTTCCTACTAGTTGTAAAGACATTGCAGGATGCTTTGAGTGCCTTCTTTTCGTGATTAGGGGGAAGGAATGATTTTCCAGTCTTCCAATGAGAAAACTTATCTTCCAAAAATTTAATTTCAAATTTTTTCTACCAAAAAACTTTTACCCTGCGACATAAAGCCTTCGGATAAGGAGCCGAATTATGCTGGTGGAATTCATAGAGATGCTGCATTAACCAGCTCACCCCCATTATTGAGAAAAAACTAATTAATTTTTCATGTACTTGGTAATTTGGGAGTTAACTTTTTATAATTTTCATATATTGAGACTACACGGGTAGGTAGAATGGCTTTTACAAGCCCTACAAGCAGAAACCAATCTTGAAACCAGGTTGGTATTTTGGCTGGAAGGGCATATTTAAAGGTAATGTACCAAGAATGGCGAGGGTTAGGTTCAAGAAGGATCTTGAACCATGCTTCTTGATAATCAAAATAATTAAAGGTAGGAGGGTCAAAAGGTCGGGAAAACCTCTTTTCAGTAATTGGGTTTTGGTTCCAATCCGTTAAGGTGAGAACCTTTAAGATTTTTAATTTTGAATAATTAACGACAGAAGGATCCCTTTTGTCTTTTTCTGGAGTTATTTCAGCAGATCCAGTGTCTAACAAGATGAGCTGATAAAACCTTTTGTTCTTCTTTAAATCTTGGTCTTTTGGCATCCATCCCCATCCTTCAGGAGAGAATTCAGACAGAATATCTGTCGGTGTTATTTGATCAAATTCAGGCTCTATGGAAATTATCCTTTGACATGACTCTTTATGTATTAATCTAAGGGTTTATGAATTTTGGGTTTTTGAAAATTATCAATAATTTGGCTTTTCTGAGGAGGAATTAATGGGGGAAACCTATTGAAAGAGGAAGGAGTATTTAGGGATTTAGGAAGGATTCTTAGGTTATTTAGGGATTTATTGGCTGCCACCTTGGAGAAGGAAAGGGTCAAATCATCAAGGGACAGGGCGGATGAAGGGGTCGAAGGCCTCATGTTTGGGGGTCGACCACCTAAAAATTCTTGAGTTAGAAAATCAGGGATATAATTATGTTTTCCTTTTATAAATTCAACTTTGAAATCAAAACAAGATAAAAGACTTTGCCATCTAGCAAATATTTGTTTTGAAACGATGTTTTGAACATCTTTTTCCAAAATTTCTTTTGCAGACTTACAGTCTACCCTTAATAAAAATTCTTTATTGACTAAGTCACTTTGAAATTTTGTGATACATAGCACTATAGATGAAATTTCCTTTTTTACAGTGCTATATTTAATCTGGGTTTCACTCCATGCCCCCGAATGAAAACGAATTATTTGTTCTTTACATTGGGGATATTTTTGTTTAAGGACTCCTCCAAATCCGACCTCTGAGGCATCAGTTTCCACTATCATAAAGGCATCTGGTTGGGGTATTCCTAGACAAGGAACCCCATCATTTAAAGAGGCCTTCAATTTCCTCATTCTAGTAGCTCCTCATTTGTCTTGGACCAAGCAAGTTTGGACTAAGACCGTCCCCCCTTCTAGGAGTTTTGTGTTGTGGCATTTGTTACATAATAAAATTCCCTCAAATGATGTTTTGTGACATCGAGGTTGTGTCATTGTATCTATGTGTAGTTTTTGTGGTGCAGCTGCGGAATCTTCAGAACATATTTTCTTGCATTGTGACTTTGCTATTTCGTTATGGAATTGGCTACAATTCTCTTTTCAAATTCAGATTAACTCTTCAAGTTACCTATCTATTTTGCAATCGCTTAAGCATTGTAAAGGCCAAGTTCATGATCTACTACAATTTGCAATTATTCACACCTTTTGGATGATTTGGCAGGCTCGTAATAGTCTCAGATTCCACAACTCCAGACTCTATCTTCATCATGTTAAGGCCTTGATTGCATCCTCAGTTGCCTTCTTGGGTCGTGTCACTAGAGCTCACGCTTCCAATTCCTTGGAAGATCTCTCTTGTCTTCATCATTTTGGGATTCCGCTCCACCCTCCTACTCCACCTCGAATCATCCAAGTTGATTGGCATCCTCCGCTTGCTAGATTCATCAAATGTAACACGAATGATGCAGTTCATGGTCATTCTGGTCATGTTGTTGCTGGCGGAATATTTTGGGATCATTTTGGCTTCTTCCGAGGAGGTTTTTTTTTTTGTTTATATTGGCATTCACACCTCTCTCTATGCTGAAATCTTTGCGGTTCTTTGTGCGATTGAGCAAGCAACTAGACTTGGTTGGCCGAGACTCTAGATTGAATGTGACTCTCAGTTGGCTATCAAGGCCTTTACTCATCCAATAGTTATTCCTTGGCAACTCAAGGCTCACTGGAATCGTGCTTTCTCTTTCTCTAACAATATGGATATAATCTCTTTACACATTTTTAGGGAGGTAATCAATGTGCAGATAGTCTAGTTAATTTTTGTGTAAATGAGCGTGTAGAGTTTATGTGATGGTCTAGTTTACCTAATTTTATTTCTATTAGCTTTACCTGTAATTGTTATGGGCTGCCTAACTTTCGTTTTTGCTGATGATTTTTTGGATTTGGTTTGGTTCACCCATTTCTTTGTATTCTTTTTGCTTATTTAATAATATACTGCTTGGTCTTAATGATAGGGTAACTTAAGGAGTGGCAACATAGTTGAAATGTCTTTTGTCCCTCTTGAGAGATACTAAGACCGCATTTCAAAAAAAAAAAAATAAAATAAATAAAACATCACTCTAAAATTGAGTAAAATTAAACTAATTACCTTATAAATCATGTGAAAATTAAATATTTAAGACAATGCTTTTCAATGTGAAATTGATGCTTTATTTGAAAATTCAAGTCCAGTAGTTAAAAGGGAAAAAGCTATTGCAAAAGTTATTTTCACACTCAAATATCTCATATTAGTCTTTGGACAGATTTGTGCTTCGGGATGGGAGGATATTACAGTTCAACACGTCATGAAGGCATTGTATGGACATCAATTCATTGTACGTTTAAGAAAAAAAACTTGTTTTAAGTTTAGTAACTCAAGATAACCAACAAGCTTAGTTTCATTCCTAGACACCAAGCTTGTTGAGTATATTGTTTCAGAGATCTAGACAATAAAAGTGTTTCCCAACAATAATCATGTCAAAAAATCATGTTATGGTTGATCAATCCATAATAAGCTTTAAGCAATAAAGCAAAATAATAATATTGAACACAAATATGCATAATATATATAAAATAATATCAAAAGATAGAAGAAAGTTTGAATTTGGTCAGATCTAACCCCAATATGAAATGATTTAACTACCCAAAATACATGAAAAATGAAATAGGACAAAGAAAAGAGCCTAAAGAAGAGTTTCTCCCTCAATAGAATCATAATGAAATCCCCTCATTTTTTGTTCTAAATGACAATCAAACCTATTTATACAAGACTCAAATATTCTATTTTAAGTGACTTTTAGCCTAAGTCAATAAACAAAGATTTTTTTTTTATCTTTGCCTGATTTTAGTTTCAACTCCCTTTCTTATCTTAGCTACACCAAAATTTTCTTATTCTTTAAATATTTAAACTAAAACTTAATATATAGAAAACTAAGATAAATTCCCTCCTTTTTAGGGAGATAGAAACACACCATTTTTTCATCAATTGGCAAAGCATAGAAACTCCACGAGGCAGCTCACATCCTTGAGAGTCAACGATAAACTTCTTACTAGCCCTTCTGCAATTAAAGCTCAAGTGATCCAATATTTTGAAAACATATATGGAGCCGATAATCATTGTATTCCGAATGCCCCTGTTTCTTCTGTCATTCCTTCTCTAGTGACTATAGAAGATAATGTTATGTTGATTAATGTTCCTCTTCTCTGTAAAGTAAAGCAAGCTATTTTTGCTCTTAGTAACTTAAGTACTTCGAGTCCAGATGGTTTTGGAGATAATTTTTATCATGTATTCTGGGACACCATTGATCCAAATGTCCATGCTGTCACGCTGCAATTTTTCACTCAAAGTTGGCTCCTCCCAAGTCTAAACTCCAACATTGTGGTGCTTATTCTAAAAATTTCTTATGCTGATAATCTTGATAATTTTCGGCCCATCGCAATGGAAAATTTTCAGTTTAAAATTATAACCAAGGTGCTTGCTGATAGATTGGCAGCCATTGCTTGACAAGATTATTTCTCCTAGGAACAAAAGGATTTATTCCTGGCCATCAAATCTTGGAATGCATTAGTACTACATCGGAAGCAATCAATGTTCTCAACACCAAGCGCCCCAATGCTAATATGGCTATCAAATTTGACATCCGAAAATCTTTTGATATTCTTGATTGGTCCTTTCTCTTGGAAGTGCTCTTCCAATTTGGCTTTAATTCCACTTTTTGTAATTGTATTCATATTATTTTGCATTCAGCTAAACCGTCCTTCTTGGTGAATGGTTAATCAATTAGATACATTGGCTACAAATGGGAGGTAAGGCAAGGAGATCCCCTTTCTCTTTTACTTTTTTGTTTGGCGGCTGATGCTCTGAGTCGTGGAATCTCTCATCTCATGGCTAATGGTTATTTGCAACCTCTTATGGGAACAAATGGTTGTACTCTTCCTTCTGATGTTTTTTATGCAGTTGATGTTATGGTTTTTTGTGATGCTGCCCCTCAGGGTCTTTCAAATCTTCAATTGTTATTCAAGTTCTATGGAGAAGCCCCGGGTAAATGGACCAATCAGGTGAAATTTTGTTATTATACTAGTGCTCTATCTCCCTCCCAACATGCAGCAATTAAGAATGTGTTAGGTTTTGGCTTTGGATCCCTCCCATTTACTTATCTGGGAGTGCTAATCTTTGTAGGTAAGCCTCGTTCTAAACATCTCCGTCCTATTATTGATCTCATCAAATCTAAACTCTCCTCTTGGAAAGGTAATTTATTATCTTTTATGGGTCGTGTTCAACTTCTGAACTCGATAATTTTGAGCATGGTTCTCTATAGCTTTCAAATATATGTCTGGTCTGCTGACCTTCTTAAACAAGTGAAATCCTGGATGCGTAATTTTCTTTGGTCTAAGAACATTGATGTTCATAAGCTATCTACGATAGCATGGCATAGTGTCTGCAAACTTGTTTTAGAGGGGGGGGGGATTGGGTGTTAAATCTCTTTTAAAGCTTAATCAAGTTGCAGTTCTGAAACTTTGTTGACACATCCGCTAGTCAGACTTTCAATGGGCTGTCTTGATGAGATCTCGCTTCATGAGAAATGGGCATGTCATTACCACCTATAAGTTTTCCTTCATTTGGTCTTTGGTAAGGCATCATTGGAATACTTGTGTGTCGCAACCGGAATTACAGCAGACGGCGCCTAAAATCGAAAGTATGGATCAGAGGAGTCGCCACCAATGTTTATTAAGGAAAACATCAGAAAAACCTTTTTTAGAGAAAAAATGGTCTTTGAAACCAGATTTTGAGTTCGGGAGTCCATTACGTGTAGAGAAGGTATTAGCACCCTACAACATCCGTCACAAAGACAGTTATCTTTAATTAATTAAGCAAAAATCTTTTATAATTTTTAGACATTTATCTCACCAAAACATTACTAGAACAAAATAATTAATTTTACTAAAGGAAAGAAGGAGATATACTATTTTTATTCTTTTTATTTTTTAATTTAGGACTCTTGAGTTGTCGCAACTCATTTATCCTAAAAAACACTTTGAAAAATTGACAGAGGTGTACACCCAAGTCAATTCATCTTTATTATGATTTTTTTAAAATGATTTTAATTAAAACAACTATTGATAAATTAAAGAAAGTGCAACTTAGTAAAACGGGAGCTGTAGACAGAAATATGGCCCCAAAACGAGAAGCTATAATTTAGTAAAGCAGAAGTGTAAATAGAAATATGGCCCAAGGTAAATGTGTTTCAGTTTAGTAACATAGGAGGGTGTAAACAGAAAACTGACCCAACACAAATATGTCACAGTCTAGTAAGATAGGGGGTGTAAGCAGAGAAATGGCCCAAGACAAATATGTTGTAGCTTAGTAATACTAGGGGGTGTAAATAGCAGGCTTGGCCCAAAACGAAAAATAAAAACTTTAGGGGTTCTCATCTCCCCATTCAGTTGCTGTTTGAGCTTAGGGTTTGCGAGAGAGAGGGGAAAAGGGCGAGGCGGCGCGAGGAGGTCGCGGAGGTGGGCACGGGAGGCCGCAGTGGCGGCGTGACGGCGGAGGACTTCGCGGAGCCAGGGGAGGAGGCCGCGTCAGCGGCGGCGGAGATGGAAGGCGGTGAGGGGTGGGTGCCTTGATGAGGAGCGAGGGGGACGATGGCGGCGGTGACTGGCGGTTGAGGGGTGGCCGGAGGCAAGTGGAAGGGAAAGAAGAGTGGTTAGTGGTGAGTGGGTTTTGGGGTTTTCCAGTTCCGGGGCACCTAGGTATAGTCTCTCCTCTTCCTTTTCTCTGTTTCTCTTTGGTTTGTCTTCTGGTGACTGGTTTTGTGGTTTGGATTTAGTCTAGGACCATGATTTTGGGCTTGGAATAACTGTAAAACGGTATCTTATGTTCTGAGTATGAAGTTTTTGACTTTGTCTCTGTTTTGGTTACCTATATTGGAACTCAGAGTCTCTGCTTATGTGCCTGGTATTGTTCTCTGCCTTGTTCATACCTTATTTTGTGGCTCTGTTTGTGTTGTCTGGGATTGGGGAATTTTGAACTCCATGATTCTAATGATTCACATGATTCACGTATTTTGGTGTTTTTTGGTATCTGTTTATGTCTTTGATCTATCTTTGGTGGGCTGATTAATTAAACATAGCATTTTCTTTTAGATTCATATCTTTACATCATTCTGAGCAAATGGATTTGAGCAAAATATTACACTGATTATAAACAAACATAGAAAAAGTTAATATTCATGAAAGTTACATGATGATTGAAAAGAGAGAAACCTGTTTGCTGTATTGTTATTTTCTGGTTCTGGTTCTAGTTTTGGTTCTGGTTCTGTCTTGGTTTTTTCGCTTGCTGTTCCTTTCTCTGTTGCCTCTTGATCTATCTACCCTTTTATGCTTCCTTTTTTTGTTATATATAATGAAATTTTCTGAACCCTTTTTTCTTTATCCTCTTTTTCTTTTTTTTTTTTGCAGCTGTAATCTTTGACCAAATCCCTTATCCCTTAGTGCTCTGCCTCCATCCTGATGAAGCGGTTGAATGCTGTGCTTGATGATGAAGAAGTGGCTGACCTGATGATGAAGCTGCTTAGGGATTTGCTAGTGGATTGATGAAGCTGCTGATGAAGGAGCCACTAGATTGCTGAAGCTACTTGTTTCTTCTTTTTTCTTTCTTTTATTCTTCTTCTTCCCGTGGCTTCCTTTCCCTTTCCTTTTTCTTGTGCTTGATTTGGGCACTTAATGCAAGCTATACTTCAATTTTTTTAAAGAAACTTGTAGCATTGTAGCAGTGTAATTTGGAGAAAAATGAGAAAAAATGGGTTTCTTGCTTATTATATTATTGTGTTCTCTTTCATTTTTTTCTTTTCCCTTTCATTCTTTCATTTTTTTTTTTATGTAACAAGATAAACTTGTGGGATAATAATAATAATAACAACAACAATAATAATAATTATGGGATAATAATAATGATAATAATAACAACAACAATAATAATAATTATAAAAGATAATTAAACGGACAAAATTAAGGCATCATTGGAATACTTGTGCTATGCATGCAGGATGGATTATTAATAATGGTAGATGGCTACACTTGATAAGTTTGTGCTACATGCTGCAGCTATCACTTGTTCTGGGCCTCTACTCCCCCTCCTCGTGTGATAAGCCGCCTTTTGGTGTTGATTCTAGGGTGATTATGGTCATGTTTTCAACTGAATTCAATCATTTTTTGTATTGGCAAACTTCACTTTATATACAAAGTGTGCAAGAAGTTGAGAATTAAGGAAAAGAGCTGAAAAGAGGTCAAAACAAGGGATTAGATACTCATTCTTTAACACGGCCGTATTAATATTCAACACGACCGTGGTCATCCTGTAGCACAATCAGCACCACGACCATGCTAACTAAAGTCTCGTAATTCTATTATCACCACGACCGTGATAACTATCAACACGACGTGTTGATCCCAATTCTAGTCAGTTATTCTACAACACGGCCGTGTTAAGTTGTAGCACGGCCGTGCTAACTTTTTCTTTTATTAATAGGAACTTGTGATAACGAATTCATTATGGTTTTTTTTTTTTTCTGTTTCTTTCAACTTGTAACTGCTACTGGATCAAGGATCATTGTTTTTTCGTGTAAATCTCTCTTCCCTTCTATTTTGCTTACAATTTATAATATATATATATATATATTGTGTTCTCCTTCTAATCATGAGTAGCTAATTTTTAAATTAGAGATTGTGAAGTAGTTAATAATTGATGAACCTGAATCTCCAATTCTCTAATTTGTTCTGTTAATTAAACTACTGCGTGTTCCTTAATGCTTGTTTAAAGAATGACCATCTTAAACTTGAATTAAATCAGTTTATTGCTTATGATCATTAACGATAAACCGTAGATTTACGCTCTAATTGAGTTTAGGAATTTTGTATGATCATTCTAAATTTCTATTCTTCTGACTAATTGATTGTTTTTAATACTTTTCTAAAATGAAAAACCTCTTGTGATCAATTGGGGTTGCTTTTAGGAATAGTGACAATTCTCTTAATCATAGTAATTGTCTAATTAAAATCAAGTTAGTGATTAACATGAATTGGGTTTTAAATGGGGATTTAGAGGAATCAAATTATTAACAAAACCACACTACTAGTTTCTCATAATTTCACTTCTATCTCAATCACTTAATATTTTACTTTATGCATTTATTAATAACCAAATTGAATTATAAGAAAAACTCTATTTAAATTTTTAAACTTCTCAAAAAAAAAAAAAACCATCAGTCCTTTGGGTTCAATATTTGGACTTAGGTCCACTGTTACTACTACGTAGGGTACACTTACCATTAAGCGAGTTTAATTTACACATCGTGTCATGGACCCTGACCCTGACCAAGTTGTTTGGAAGCCTTCTCAGACTAGAACCCTATCGTTTAAAGAGGCCTTCAATTTCCTCATTCTTGTAGCTCCTCATTTGTCTTGGACCAAGCAGGTTTGGACTAAGACCGTCCCCCCTTCTAGGAGTTTTGTGTTGTGGCGTTTGTTACATAATAAAATTCCCTCAAATGATGTTTTGCGACATTGAGGTTGTGTCATTGTATCTATGTGTAGTTTTTGTGATGCAGCTGCGGAATCTTTAGAACATATTTTCTTGCATTGTGACTTTGCTCTTTCGTTATGGAATTGGCTGCAATTCTCCTTTCAAATTCAGATTAACTCTTCAAGTTACCTATCTATTTTGCAATCGCTTAAGCATTGTAAAGGCCAAGTTCATGATCTACTACAATCTGCAATTATTCACACCTTTTGGATGATTTGGCGGGCTCGCAATAGTCTCAGATTCCACAACTCCAGACTCTGTCTTCATCATGTTAAGGCCTTGATTGCATCCTCAGCTGCGTTCTTGGGTCATGTCACTAGAGCTCACGCTTCCAATTCCTTGGAAGATCTCTCTCGTCTTCATCATTTTGAGATTCCGCTCCACCCTCCTACTCCACCTCGAATCATCCAAGTTGATTAACATCTTCCACTTGCTGGATTCATCAAATGTAACACGGATGGCGCAGTTCGTGGTCATTCTGGTCATGCTGTTGCTGGTGAAATATTTTAGGATCATTTTGGCCTCTTTTCAAGGTTTTTTTTGTTTATATTGGCATCCAAATCTCTCTCTATGCTGAAATCTTTGCGGTTCTTTGTGCGATTGAGCAAGCAACTAGACTTGGTTAGCCGAGACTCTAGATTGAATGTGACTCTTAGTTGGCTATCAAGGCCTTTACTCATCCAATAGTTATTCCTTGGCAACTCAGGGCTCGTTGAAATCATGTTTTCTCTTCCTCTAACAATATGCATATAATCTCTTCACACATTTTTAGGGAGGGTAATCAATATGCAGATAGTCTAGTTAATTTTTGTGTAAATGAGCGTGTAGGGTTTATGTGATGGTCTAGTTTACCTAGTTTTATTTCAGTTAGCTTTACCCATAATTGTTATGGGCTGCCTAACTTTCATTTTTGTTGATGATTTTTTGGATTTGGTTTGGTTCACTGCTTTTTTTCTTAATGATAAGGTAACTTAAGGGGTACCAACATAGTTGGAATATCTTTTGTCCCTCTTGAGAGATACTAAGAATGCATTTCAAAAAAAAAAATAATAAGTAAAACATCACTCTAAAATTGAGTAAAATTAAACTAATTACCTTATAAATCATGTGAAAATTAAATATTTAAGACAATGCTTTTCAACGTGAAATTGATGCTTTATCTGAAAATTCAAGTCCAGTTAAAAGGGAAAAAGCTATTGCAAAAGTTATTTTCACACTCAAATATCTCATATTAGTCTTTGGACAGATTTGTGCTTCGGGATGGGAGGATATTACAGTTCAACACGTCATGAAGGCGTTGCATGAAAATATTATTCAATTTTTGTTTAATATAGAAGAAGATGCTGCGAGAGTGTTGCAGTTGCAGACACATTTATCTGTTTCTATTGAGGGAGATGTGGTTCCAAAAATAAACATCAGTTAACACGGCGTATAAAGCACTTGGAGCATTTAAATTTTTAAACAACTTAATTTTTATCATTTCATCTTAAACAATTCAATTTTTTTTTTCACTCTTATATTAATTGTAAAATTAAGCAACAAGTGAATTACATGTAACATACTAAAATAAATAACTCTTATGATTAAGGGAGATTTTTTTTTATTAAGTAACTCCTTTGTAAACCTGATGTTGTTTTGTTGGTGTTAATGGTTCAAGTAACAACTTGGAGCCTTGGAGGCTTTGCCTAACAAACTTAAGAATTTTCATGATGAAGTGAAACTGCAGTCAACAGCCATAGTGTCTGTGAGAAGAGAGTAAAAAAGAGATATTACTATAATAGAAACTAGAATGGAATTTTCGGAGTTTTCAATCATGAAAAACATTTCACTTTTCGTTTATTAAAATACAAGGGAGTATAAGCTAGAAACCACACGACGCACACAAAAAGGAAAACTAACTAGAAAGTTTCTGAGTTTTGTGAGTTTCAGGTCAAATAGGAACAATTGATAGACTGTGATACGAACATATCTTACTGATATCATAGCTATCATCCAAGATGATAGGTTCTGAAGAAGAATCTCGGAGTAGCTTAGGACACATGGCAGGAAGTTGCTTAAACACGGAGTTAGCGTCTTTAAGATAAAGACGCAGCTGAACTAAATTCTGAAACTGTGAGAGATCAAGAGTAGAAGACGAACCAATAATTCTAAAATCAGCCAAAGACAGAAACTCAACATTTCGTAGCTGTTGCAGAACCGGGAGAACATATGTTTGGAATACATATGCACCGAAACTGCAGCGAGTGTAAATAGACTTAGGCATCAACTTAGGGCCACAGACTGTGAAATAAGCTTTTGCTTTCACCACATTTTCCAGACGACCTTCTAAATAGTCCGGGATAAAATCATACTCATCCTTCTCACTCTCTATAACAAGTTGAAACTCATCGACTCTCTGTTCCATGAGTTTGATACGTCGAGCGCTGCGCACAATCTTCAACTCCCTAATCATCACATACTGCTTCAGGTGAAACAGTTCAAGCGCCGGAGATCCGTAGATAAAGTTCTTACAGACGTGATCGGAGCACAAGACGGCGCCGAGATGCAGAGTCTTGAGAGACGGGAGGTTAACTGGAACAGAAGGAGGAAAGTGGCTACTCCGAAGCATGAGCTTCATGCTGACAATGGTGCCGCAGGAGAGCACGGTGCGTAACTGACTATAGAAGTAGGCTCTTACTACACATGACCGCAAATTGAGATTCAGATGTTCTAGTTTTCCTTTGTCGTTGTTTGCAGCAGCAAACCATTCATGGCAATAATGAATATGATGATTGCCTCTGACATCGAGACGAAACCTAGTGATCCTCTGAGTTGTGCGTAGACTCAGGAACTTGTTCACTTTCTGGCAGGTTGTTTCGTCTGTGCAATCGAAGTCTAAAGCTGGAACCACACGCCAGAGAAATCGCCATCTCTTAGACAACAAGGACGTGGCTATGGCTTCCTTGCTGGGAAGGAGAAAAAGAATGTGACACAGAACATCTTCCGGTAACAAGCTAATCCTATCCTCTCCATTGTCACTATTTCTTCTTTCATCCGTCATAGTCAACTGTAGGGTTTCTACTTCTCTGGATTCACTATGGAAGTGTATATGTAAATTTAAATTCAATGTATTTGTGTTGTGGCTGTGCATATCAATTATATTATCTTCTTATTATCTTATCTTTTTTTGAGTAAATTACATTGGTTTGTTCAATTACAAATATATTTCCTTCTTCTTCTTTTTTATCATTATCTTGACACCACATACATACTTTAATGGTGCTAAGTAGTTCTTAATTTTTTAAATAAAATTATATTTAATTTTAATTAATTTATTTAAAATACCATAATTATCTTTATAGTTAAGTTAGAGAATTTTTTTCTAAAGGAGAAAGAAGGGTTTCTTTAGAAAGGTTGTTATTTCTCATTTTCGTGTACTACCTTTTAAGATTAGAGAATTATTCTTCTTCTCTAAAGGAAGAGGAATATTGATGATCCCCTAAACTTTTAAACTCATTACAAATATATCCCTTAAATTTTAAATACATTACATATGTACTCTCTTAATTTTTAAATACATCACACATGGATCCCCTTAACTTTAAAAATCATCACATGTATCCCCTAAACTTTTTAATACATACATTACAAACGTCCCTTGTATTTTAAAAAAGAAAATAAGGATATTTTTGAAAAAAAAAATTATAAAAATCATATATCAGTCACATGATGTAAAGGGAGTGCAAGTGTAATAAGATACAAAAATTTAGGAAATTCTGTGTAAGGATAAAAAAATAGGATGCATGTATAATTGTAATTTGTTTGGTCTATTTAAGAATGTAATCACGAAAAGATTTTAAACGTTGAAATTTTATCACAATAGCAAAAATCATAATTATCGTAAATAAAACTAAACCAAAAGTTAATATTTTGAATTAGATTGGATTAAAATTTAAAATTTAAAATATACATGTTTTATTTTTGTTCCGAGTATCATGCGTCCGAAGAGTCAAATTTCAGAGATAAAATGTTTACTTCTAAGTAAAAAATCAGTTTTATGTACAACAACTTAGAATTTTATCATTAATAAAATAATAAAAAGTTAAAAAATCAGGCTGCCAATTAAAAAAAAAAGTTTGATATTGTTAGGTTTTTGATTATTTTCTTCCTGATTTTTCGGTAAAATGTTATATATTCTGAGATCCTAACTTAAGTATTTTTACGAAAAAATGTTTATCCAAATAGTTATTTCTAATATTACTAGCTGAGGGGTATTTGAATTAGATTTTAAACTATTTTCGCATAAGAAATTCTTGTCCATTTTTAATACTAGGATTTTATAATTTGGACTTCAATATATAATATAAGATTTAAAAGAACTTGACATATTTATAAAATTTGAAATGACTAGAAAAAAAAAATTGAAAATTACTTAACACTAATCAAAAATAGTGTGTTCGAAAAATATCATTGAACATAAAATAGTCACAAGTTTGAGCTAACCAAAAATAATGTGTCTGAAAAATATCATTGAACATAAATTAATCATAAGTTATTATGGGGTTGAACCCTCCCATCTGATAAGATATATTTTTTAAATCAAAGTTACAAGCTGCTAATATATTTTAAGATTTTTTTTTTCATGATAGTTATGATAATTGCTTATTTTTAATCACAAATTCTCATAAAGTGTGATAATGAAAAATAATAACAAGACATTAGTCCAAAAATCTAAAAGACTTAACCCATAAAATCAATAATATCATCAAAGTATAAACCAAATAATTTAACAAAAGATATATCTAAAAAATATTAATCATCTTCCAAGATAAACATTATTTCTTTCGGTGACATATGAACAAATAAGTTTAGATATGATATTTCTTTTATACTTCTCAAACATTATCTTCTATTTTCTGTTGTATATCTTTTTAAAATTAAAATTAACTTTATTGTTTCCTCCTGAGTTAGAACTTCCTCATGTTTATATCTATTTTTCTCATGACGATTTTCTTTTTATTAAAAATTTATGAACCTAAAGGAAGAAAAATGAAATGCCGAACTACATTAGTCAAGTGATGTAGGTTTCTAAGATGAATCGTAATGATTTAGAATATGAAGTAAAAAAACGTGAAAGATTGGATGGGAAACTATGCATATTTTGTCATTCAAAATTTTAATTTTTGCATATTTTATCATCCAAGTTTTATTTCAAAATTGAAAATGAGTTGTTTTGCTATCAACATGATGGTAAAATGCACAAAAATTAAATACTCAAGTGGTAAAATTTGCAAAAATAAACTAGCGGTAAAATGTGTAAAAATTGAAAACTCATGTGACAAAATCTACAAAAATAAAAGTTATGTGGTAAAATTTGCAAAATAATAAAAAAATTGATGATAAAATATGTGATTAAGCCTTTTATATATCGTTATGATATTCACTCATCAAGCCGAAAGTAAACTATTGTTTGTCAAAAATCAACCAAACCCTTATGTTAGGCAAGTTACTCTATTTTTTTTTATTCTTAGGAAACAAATCTTATAGGAAGAGCTTACAATACTCACTTCCGGTGCTCAAACACACTGTACTCAATCAAATGAGCTAAATTAATTGATAAATCAATAGCTTATAAGGTAATTTGTCAAATGTATATTTAATTTTTTTATCCTACAACAACACATTCCGTAACATGCACTCTCTAATATTCCTTTTATAATTGACTAAAATTTATAGACGAAGTTAGCTAATAGAGAAAAAAAAAAAAAAAAAAAGAGAGAGAGAGAGATTGGTTAACTAACATAAAAGTACATGAAACTTAAACAATGAAATGAAGGAAAAAAAATAAACATAATGAACGAAAAGAAACGAAACTAAATTGTGAGAGCATAAGAAAAAGGGAAGATATACAACAAGTTTTTTATTATTATTATTGAGCTTAAACAAAGACTGGGAGTACCAAAACAAAACAATAACATCAAATGCACAAGCAAAGGCCACGAGTAAATGACAAAAATTAACAGATTTGAGCCAAATTAACAGCTTCAGCTAAAATTAGACAGTGAAGAATTTGTGAATAAAGTAGCTGAAGCTAAATATTGTTGCTCAAGCTAAATCTGCAGCACTTGGCTAAAACTGTAACTTCAACTAAAATTTTGGTTAACAAGCTTTCTTATACATGATGTTAAAAGCCAGATCAAATAAGAAAAGAGTACCAAAAGCATTCATGCATAGAGACAAAGTGTTCACAGATCAAACAAACATAAATACACTTAATGCATAAAAATAACACAACAAATCAAAACAGGAACATGAAAGGTAACAAAACTAACTAAGATTAACAAAGAAAATGAAAATGTACTAAACAAAAGGAAAAGAAAATTGGTTACTTCTCAAAAAGCACTTCTTTAACATCATTAACTTAACATTTGATGTTGGTCAAGGTGACATATAAGCCCCAAAAAGCACATCCTCCTTTCTCTTTCACTTCTTTAGTAGAAACTCCATGAAAATCATGTATTCATGAAGCAGCTTCCAAACCATGACAAAGGAAATGTTGGTGAACAAGGCATAGAAGGTATTTAATGATTTATCATGTTCTTCATGCCTTTCTTCCTTGTCCATTAGTTGATGGAGATCCAAAGATATCAAGTTGAGAAGACTTGCTTGTTGAATTTCTACATTTGAGCACTTCTCTCACTGTTTTTGTGTTCTCTCCTCATCTTTTTCTTCACTCTTTTCTCTTGAATCAATCTCTTCTTCAAGACTCTCCCCATGTGCTTCAACCTCTAGAGAATTTTCTTCCCTTTTGGCAATAGAAGACATTTCAGCCGCTTGTTTTGCTATATCACCAAGTTGAATCTTGAGATTTTGAATTGAGTTTTGATTGGCTTCTGCTTGATCAGAAATTGTTGGCAAGTGCACCAAGTCATATCAAGTAGTAAAATGGACAAGTCCAAGTATCGTTTTTCACAGGGACTAGAGCAACATAAATAACCAAGTATTTCTACTATTTTTAAACTATAATTAAAGGAACAGAAAGCAGTAAAAACATGAACCAGTTGTGTGAAATAGAGACTGATGTTCTCAGTCAAGAGCAAAATTAAAAATACTAGCTGAATTAAACTAGTGACAGCAACAATAATAAGCAGCAGCAGTAGTAGCAGTAATAGTTATAACAAATTATAAAATGATGCTGTAAGGGGGTTTGAATTTCACCAAAGCTAACACTCTTATGGCATGAACGTTCTGCGTAAATTCCTTCTATATTTATCAGTTAAAATCAGCCAACTACTCTATTCTCTGTGTCGATCCCTCGCACTCAAAAAAACTAAGTTTCTTTCCTAAGGCTCTCACCTCTTAACAAATAAATCAGCAGTAACAACAGTGGTTATGTGATTAGAACAAACCAAGTTTTGATCCCTCGCACCCCCGGTTTATTCTCTCACATGATTACCAATAAACCAAGTTTCAATTCCTCGCACCCCCCGGTCTATTGGGCATCTGTTTTCAGTTCAAGAAAATAATCCCCGTTTTCCAACCAAGGTTACTATCCTAAAATCATGCTATAAGTAATCAGTTTACAACAAGCATTAAGCAAAGAAAAAGATGCTAACCCAAAATATAGAAAGTGGAATTTATGCATTAAAAATATCAAAGATACAAATAGAGTGTAGCAGTGGTTACATTCATCCCCTTACAGCAATGAAGAGCTTAGCTACTCTGTTCCATGGACAGCAGCAACTTAGGTTCTCAGGATAGATAATGGGAGGTACAATGGTAAATGATTTTCTAATGTTATGGGGTTTCTTTTTTTAATCCTAAAATTACATAGAAAAACGCTTCTACTCAACCCAATGCAACAGTGCTCTGTCCCATCATCCTCAAAAAGTAGAGAAAAATAATCTGCAACAGTAGACTTCTTTTCAGAGCAGAAAAAGTCATTGTTTCATTGTTAGTTGATTTTGGCTCCGAGCCAAATTCGTAGTTCAATTTTGGCTTCAAGCCAAAATCATATTTAACTTTTAAACAGCTGTTGATCCTCTGCTCACTCTTTGGGCAGTACACTCACAAATTCCTCGATACTCTCTCTTTTATCATCATTATCCTGCAAAAAAGGTGAAAAGGGGTAAAAGAAAACCAAAAGCTCACTCAAGCTGTCCATCAAAGGAAGATTTGATGAAATAACAGCAATCATGAAGTAAACAACTCTCTATTTAGTCTAAAGGATAGAAAACAGACCTATATTTTACTTATAAAATAAGTAAATTAACAGTTTATCAGCTTCAAAGTTAGCTTGGGAAGCTTCCATGAATTGCATCAACACATTTTCAAGATGAGAGGGTTTATCTTTTTCATATTGATTGTAAGGATGTAACTCTTGCTCCCACCAAGACTTTTCCATGGAATATTGATAACAATCCTCATTGAAATGCCCTCCTCCACAAAAATCACAATAGATAGGTTGTGGGTGATTGACCCAATTGCAATATTTCAATATGTCCAAACAACATCTCTAGTTGGTTACTAAGAATCCTTCAATGTGTGAACATACCACTCCAAAAGTCTTCCATGGATCAAGTTCTTCAAAGGTTTCACCTTGCATATATATGCTCACAAGAAAAATGGGTATTCTTTTATATTTTATTTTTTACTATTAGCACAAGACAATAAACACTGAAAATAAAACACAAGAAAAAAAAACAAGAGTTAAAGACTATAGCCTAGGATAATAAAAACACAAAATTGCCTAATATTGTGACGTAAGTCCTTGGCAACAACACTCATTTACTTGTTAAGTCCTTAACAAGCATATCAAATCGTATAAGTAATATCTTGCAAATCCATATATTGTATCTACCTAGACTTTCCCATAAATATTAATTAGACTAACAAATTTTATAAAAAAACAATAAAAACATAAACTTTTAGATTGAATTTATGAATATAAAAACAAAACAAGTACAACAAATAAACTAAAGAAACACTTTTTGTAATTTTGATAGCAGAAGCAATGCTTAAAAAGGAAATTTTCAAATAACAAAGGTATTATTGGGGTTAGAGTTCACCAATAATACCTTTGTTATTTGAAAATCAGTAATACTAGCTTCTTGCTTTAATGTAATACATATTCCATTTGCATTTTAATATTAAAATCTGTAATCAAATATTTCATAATCCTTAATTTCTTAAATGAAAAGAAGTTCAAGTTCTTTGCATCATTCTTTATTGTATGTTTAAGAAAAGAAACTTATTTTAAGTTTATTTTAAGTTTAGTAACTTTTATATTAATTGTAAAATTAAGCAACACATGAATTACATGTCACATACTACAATAAAAGGAACTCTTATTTAAGATTTTTTTTTTTATTAAGTAACTCTTTTGTAAACCTGATGTTGTTTTGTTGATATTAATGGTTCAAGTAACAACTTGGAGCCTTGGAGGCTTTGCCTAACAAACTTAAGAATTTTCATGATGAAGTGCAACTGCAGTCAACAGCCATGGTGTCTGTGAGAAGAGAATAAAAAAGAGATATTACTATAATAGAAACTAGAATGGAATTTACGGAGTTTTTAATCATGAAAATCATTTCACTTTTCATTTATTCAGATACAAGGGAGTATAAGCTAGAAACCACACGACGCACATAAGAAAGAAAACTAACTAGAAAGTTTCTGAGTTTTGTGAGTTTCAGGTCAAATAGGAACAACTGATATATCGTGATACGAACATATCTTACTGATATCATAGCTATCATCCAAGATGATAGGTTCTGAAGAAGAATCTCGGAGTAGCTTAGGACACATGGCAGGAAGTTGCTTAAACACGGAGTTAGCGTCTTTAAGATAAAGACGCAGCTGAACTAAATTCTGAAACCGTGAAAGATCAAGAGTAGAAGGCCAACCAATAATTCTAAAATCAGCCAAAGACAGAAACTCAACATTTCGTAGCTGTTCCAGAACCGGGAGAACACATATTTGGAATGCATATGCACCGAAACTGCGGCGATTGTAAATAGACGTAGGCATCAACTTAGAGCCAGAGACTGTGAAATAAGCTTTTGCTTTCACCACATTTTCCAAACGACCTTCTAAATAGTCCGGGATAAAATCATATTCATCCTTCTCACTCTGTATAACAAGTTGAAACTCTAAGGCTCTGCGTTCCATGAGTTTGATACGTCGAGCGCTGCGCACAATCTTCAACTCCTTAATCATCACATACTGCTTCAGGTGAAACAGTTCAAGCGCCGGAGATCCGTAGATAAAGTTCTTAAGGACCTGATTGGGGCACGAGTCGGCGCCGAGATGCAGAGTCTTGAGAGACGGGAGGTTAACCGGAGCACAACGAGGAAAGTAGCGACCCTCAAGCATGAGGATCAGGCTGACAAGGGTGCTGCAGGAGAGTGGGGGGCGTAACTGCCTATGGGTCTCTGCACATAACCGCAAATTGAGATTTAGATGTTCTAGTTTTCCCTTGTTTGCAGCAGCAAACCATTCATCGTAATGAAGCATAGAATGATTGCCTGTGTCATTGAGACGAAACCTAGTGATCCTTTGAGTTGTGCGTAGACTCAGGAACATGTTCACCTTATCGCAGGTTGTTTCGTCTGTGCAATCGAAGTCTAGAGCTGAAACCACACGCCAGAGAAATCGCCATCTCTTAGACAACAAGGACGTGGCTATGGCTTCCTTGCTGGGAAGGAAAGAAAGAATGTGACACAGAACATCTTCTGCTAACAAGCTAATCCTATCCTCTCCATCATCACTTTTTCTTCTCTTATCCGTCATAGTCAACTGTAGGGTTTCTTCTTCTCTGTATTCACTATGGGAGTGTATATGTAAATTTAAATTTACATTCAATGTATTTGTGCTGTGCCTGTGCATATCAATTATATTATCTTCTTATTATCTTATCTTTTTGTTTCGTCGATTTAAGAATGTAATCACGGAAAAAGTTTAAATAAGTTGAAATTTTATCACAATAGAATAATCGTCATAATAATTGTAAATAAAACTAAATCAAAAGTTGATATTTTGAATTAGATTAGATTAAAATTTAAAATTTAAAATATACATGTTTTATTTTTATTCCGAGTATCATGGACCAAGAGCCAAATTCCGAAGATAAAATAAAATGTTGACTTCTAGTTACAATAAATCAGAATTTCACCATTAATAAAATAATAAAAAAATTAAAAAAAACCAGGCTGTTAATTAAAAAACCAAGTTTGATATTTTTAGGTTTTTAATTGTTTTTTTCTTAACTTTGCCCATAATTATTAATTTTGTGGGTTTGGTTTTATCCACCCATTTCTTTATATTCTTTTTATTTATTTAATAATTGGATGAGGGGCCAAATTTATATTCATATATATACAAATTTTATTTGTATACATTAAAGATAAAATAATTTATTAAAATATTATATATATATATATATATATATATATATATATCATCAATTAAAATAAACATTCATTTTAAAAGTTTTAAAAATATTACAAATATTATTCATTAGTTTCATATATTATAGAGACTTTCTTTTATCAATTTATAATAAATAATGACATCTTCGTTTATCTTATTTTTTTATAAAAATATCCTATTAATTAAATTCTTAAAATCTATTAGGGAAGAATGAATTATGTTAGTTATAAAAATATATTAGCCAATAATTAATAAAAAAAAATTATATATTTTCAAATTGTTATAAATTAAAGAGTAATATTTTGTTGTAACTATACAATAATCACATAATAAAAACAAATTTAATTGATTATTGTGTAACATTAATTTGCTTATTGTAAGGTTTGAATATGATGTGTTTAGATTTATACACACTCTACTACTCTACTAATTGAACATGTTAATAAAGACTTGTAAATATATTTATTTATAACATTTAAAATAAATTATAAGAAAAAAATAATATTAAAAATAAATTATATTCAAATATTTTATCTAAAAAGAAAAAATATATAATTATCTTCATAGTAATTACAATAAGAAAAACAAAATATTTATCTAAAAAAAATATATTATTATCTTTAAAAAAAAATATCATAAAGGAAGATAAAATATATTGTAAATAAAGAAAAAAATAATATATAAATATATTTAATTTATTACAAATTAAAAAAGTGACTCAAATATTAATATATATATATATATATATATATATATATATTTATTTATTTTTATTTATTTAATATATATATATATATATATATATATTAAAAATAATTGAAAAATCCAGGGAACCTTGGCCCCATGCCACCAAGTGGCTCCATCCCGGCCTTAAAGGATGCTAACATGCTAACATAGGAATATTTTTTGTCCTTCTTGAGATATATCAATATTACATTTAAAAAAAATCATTTTTAGATAAATTGTTATCGATTCTAATATCCTAACTTAAGTATTTTTAGAATGAAGAAAAAGATTTATCCAAATCGTTATTTCTAATATTATTTGTCTTTACTATATAGGTCAAAGCAAAAGATGCATATATCAATATCTAGTGCTTGGTTGATTAAATTAAGTTAGATGAATGAGTATTATAAATCTCTTTAATAAAGTGTTAACCACATACTCCACGATAGAAAAACAAATTAAACAAATTGTTTCTTCTCTCTTCTCTTCAGTGGATTTGGCCATGATGGCTTAGATAAACTTACTAATGAAATTGGTACTGAAGCTAACCCACCTATAGAAGTTGAAGCTTAAGCAGTCGGTAGGTTAACAGGAGAAAAGATCATCCCCAACTTTTTTCAAAACTGAATCAAATACTATCAGAGTATCAGCCCTTGTTTATTTTTGTTATTTAAATTAATCAATTAATATTGATAAATTGATAAAAACGCATATGTGACCATCATTTAATTCACCTCACCCACTTTGCAAAATAAAGATGTCTCAAATTTAAATACAGGCTAATATTTTTTTTTTCTCTCTAAACATTGAAAAGTTAAATTTTAGTTCTTACTAAAAATATTTGTCAGTTTTTTTTTTCTTGAAATTTGATTTAAATATCCAAACCTACTGCTTACTAACTAGGACGTTATTTATATTTTTTTATTCTTTTAACTTATTACCTTGGTTATCTATCTCTTCCTCTACTTACACTTTCAAATCCTCCTTTTCTTCTTCTTCTGAACTCGATCAAGAACAAGAACAAGAGACATACCTCACACCTTTTTTGACAGAAGTCTCACTTTTCAAAGCCATGGCCTATTCTCCTCTCTTACCTCCCCTGGACCATCGCTTTCACCTCCGCCGCAACACCCTTCTCCTACGAGATCTACTTTGGGAACTGCTTCATGCGCCGCCGTGACGCCCTCCAACCCCGCACCGGCGCGGGGTGATTTCGGTGTTGGCACAGCAACACGCTTCGTAGCTCCGTGTGCAAGGCTGGGAGGCTTGTCTGTAGAAGAATTGTTTTGCATCGGTTATATATTAACCCATGTAATAAGTTGAAAAATAAAACATTATAAATAACATTCTGGTCAACATACACGTAGATTCGTAGCTAAATTACATATATTCAAATCAAGCTCGGAAGTAAAAAATAATCCATTACAAAAATGATAAAAAAAACTAACACCAAATTTAGTAGGGATTAAAAACTGAATTTTTCAATATTTAATGTGACAAAAAAACCTATATTAACCTTAAATATAACTATTATTTTTTTTCACAGAAAATATAACTATTGTTATTCCATAAAGAAAACTAACTGTTATTATAGCATAACGAAACATTAAATCACTTGCAAGTAGTGTGAGAATAGCCCAAGGAGAATTGAGGCATTAAGCAAGATTTGAGGTTACTGTCGATAGAAAAATTCTACTTGAAGAGAAACATCATGTTGTTAAAGATGACTAATCAAGTTTTTATAATCATTAATAAAACTGATTGATAACACGGTATGAGATTACTTGTGGTACAAATTTAGGGGATCAATTTAGAATAAAAAAATTAATTAAGGGATCATTTAGACCAAAAAATAAATTAAGGGACTAGCTATTCTTATATTTTAGCCTATGATTTATTCAAAAGGAATCACAAAGTTTACAAAACTAAGAAAGTAAATGTGTATTTTAAAATAAATGAATCAAAATCGTAATTTTTTTTTTTTGAAAAACATAAGGACTAAATGTTTCTGTTTTTAAATTGAGGTAAAACTTACAAATTTTAAAAAATAAAAAAACCAAAATTGCATTTAAGTGTAGTTTTAAATATTAATTACTAATAATTTTAAATAATTGAAAAAACATAGAAAAATTTAATTTGTAAAAATTTTAGTTATTAAAGAACACAAAAAAAAAGTCATTTTCTTTATATATTGTTGTTAATTTTATAGACAATTTTAATGTATATTGAACTGTAGCCTGTAAATTTGTATTTTTGATAACAACAACCTCATTGATTTAATTAATAGCATTTTTTATATATTGACTACTTATTAACTAATAGCCTTTTCATAATATAAGACTATCTTTTTTAAACCTATATATGTCTATGACTTTTATATTCTCATTATGGTTTAAGAAAGTTTATACAATATAATATGACTTGCACATGCATATTTTTTTTGTGTGTGGATTTTTTATGCAATTTTTTATGTGAATTTTATGATTTCTTGCAATTGTCTTACAAAATATTAGCATTTCTGCGGATTCTGCTATAATTTTAGTTAAAATATAGTTATTTCTTAAATTTTTTGAAAATTTGATTTTTTTTTTTTTGGCCTATGCATTTATTTTGTTTAGTATAAAGAAATAATATTTCTTACAAATTTGTCAGAAATAAACTTATAGGAATCTTTTATAATTCTTTATTCAATAACAGATGTGGCATCATAAATCGTATTTGAAAATAACTTGAGAAGTGCTATGTTAATGAAAAAGTAAAAATCATTTTATCATAAAAATACAATTGAACAAGAAACAAAAAAATTAAAATTCTTGACCCAAGGTCTACAATGCTCACATACTCTACTCAATCATCTAAATTTTTCTTGATAAAGCTAAATTAAAGTCCTAGCTTTCCAAGAAAATAGAAGATTATTATTCGATTTCAAGAAATTACAAACCATAACTCAAAACATTGTATTTTTATTTGAGATTACAAATATATCAAATTATTGCATAAATTCTCATGATTGATTAATCAGCACCAACGGGTCCAATCCAAGGGTAGTCCTGCAAAACACAATCAAACCAAACCTTCTGACTCCTCTCCCGGATCTGAGTTTCATTCTCCCGGAACTGAGGCGATGTCAAAATATACTTCGTCATCTCATCATGGCACTCTTTTCCAACATCATTCACAAGTTTGTCACAACAATTATCACCAACTATTTTGTTCCCGTAAAATATAGCCGTGAACACCTCGTCACCACAATCCGGGAACAAATTCGATCCACAATCGGCCAAGTACTTGTCATGCGACGACAATGGTTGTGACGATGATGATGGTGATGCTTCTGGAAAGTAATCTTGTGAAAGCCCGAATTTGACCATCAGTGCAAAACTTATCATCATGAAACATATAGAAATGTTGTTGCATGTAGCCATGGTTTGATTTGATGATCAAAGGTCTTAATGTTGGTAACAACTAAGAAGTTTTGATGATTTTGCATTGGTTGGTATGAAGATGTATATTTATAGTTCAAAAGTAGGTTTCTTAACGTCTAAGTGTGTTAGGTTGTCAAGAAAATAAAACGTCTAAATGTGAACAAACCGGTCTTAATCATGTTTAATGAAGAAATAAAACCTTAAATAACTAATGTCTATAAACTGAAAAATGAAGAACGTTCGGTTAATTCATATGTTAACGTTTCCACCATATTTTTTAAGTTTACCCTAAGAAGTTATATTTATTTGCTGTTATTATTGGAGACACATACAAGCACTTGACACATGTTTACGTTATATATTTATTTGCGGTTATTGTTACAATGGTAGTAATAGTACGACTGTTACTGGTCATTAGAAGCATGGGCCGAACCCAAGATATGAGATGGACAATAGATAGTTTTAATTCTAAAAACTTCTTCGAATTTCATGAGATCATTTTTTAATATAAACATTTTTTTTTTATATATTTCAAATCTCATGTGGTTAGTTTAACTAGAAAGATAAATCAATTAAGTTACTTACAACTTAAGAGCAACATGGTGTATTGAAATCTTTGGTTATATTTCAAATTATATTTATTTTATTATTAATAAAATGAATTAATCTTTTTTTCTTAAAAAAAAAGTATGGTGTTACTTTTTCATTTCATATGAACTCCCAACCTTTCAAAAAAAAAAAAAATACTAAAAAAGCTCTTTTTCACATCCACTTCCTCATCAGGTAGAATTTAGGTGAGCCTCATCAGTAATTAGAAAATAATTTAATTTATATTTTTTATTATTTCAATTGGATGCATTTTTTTTTATAGGATTTTTATTATGTTTATTGTCTTTTTTTTATTTATAATTTTTATGTAAGTGAATCTAATAAAAAAAAATTACATCCAGAATCAATTAAGAAAATAATTCAAAATCACATCACAAAATCAAAAATAATTTTTATTTCAAAATGATCATTAATTTAAATCTTTTTAAAAACATAAAAGGACAAAACTCAAACTTATTATAAAACATAAATTACCAACCTAATAAAAACTAAAAAAAAATAGAAATCAAGTGACGTTTTGCCTAAAGAAAATTATATACTACACACTATAGATTTAGTTTTGATGAGGTTGTATCTACATTATCCCTAGATAGTAGTAACCTTGAAGCATAACATTATCTATTCTAAGATATATATGTGTAAGGCTCAACCTATATATGGAGAGTTCTTCTTGACATATGAGGATTGATCTTTCACCATAGTGTAAACAACTGTGTCCAGAGTTATCCCTAGTGCGTTTCCATTTTCTTCTTCAAGTAGAACTAAAAGGTTCCCAGCTGGTTTCAAGAAAGATCTGGGTATGTGATACCTGATGATCAATAAAATGGTACGTTCAGCTAAATGTAAGTCATAATATTAGGTATTTTATGTAAATTATTACATCGAACCATGAAGGAAAGTAGAAAAACAATAATATTCTATAATTAAATTACAAGGTACGTACAATTTAAATATGTGCTATTCTGTTTGAAAATTATGTGATTCGGTAAAATGATGTTCTAGAATGATTTAAAGTAAAAAAAAAAATGATATGGGTCATAAGTGTATATATTCTCTATAGATTATTATGTTTTGGGGGCAAATTATCATTTGAAGTTGCAAATAGATAGAACACAAAATGAATTAATTGTGATTGAGAAACATGCCATTGTTGTGAAGGAGTTCCCTTGAATGTGTGAAACGATACCCAATAACCACCAATGTTATGGCCATTAACCCAAGCTTAACCCTTTCCCATTGAACCAAGGTTAAGTGCTATAGGATCATTACCTACCGGTGCATCAAATATGGTCTGTCAATCAACATGGAAATAAAAGATTAGTGAAGTGTTAAAATAATAACAAAGTTTTAGCCAAATTATGAAAGAATGTTGTAATGGTGTAGTGATTAATTCTAAAATTGTAATTTACCCTTAATTTAAAGGGATAGACTATTTACAAAAGAATAAAGATTAAGCATCTATATGTGATAAATATCAGCGACCCTTTTTTTCAATACTCTTTTTGTAATTAGTTAAAATTTATTATAAAAAAAAATAAATTTGATGGATTATAAATTTAGCTATTTTTCCTTGTTCATTTGGATTTCCCTGAAGACTATCTATGTACTATGGAGGAATTAAGTGGGAAAAAAAAAAATCAACAACAATTATACCAGATACCATGTGAGTGGCTGATTAGAATTTCCAAGATTTTCCCAGTAAACTTTCCTGAACCCTGTGTCACTATATATTTGCATATTTTCTCCTAACAACCCAACCTTCAATTAAAAAAATAAAAATAATAACATTAGCATGTGGTGATCAAATAATAGTTCAACTGATTAACTATCGCAATAACATACAGTTCAAACATGTATATGCATAATTCAAAATTGAAACACAAATCTGCCAGGATTTCAATTTTAAGCTATAGATATTAAACTTTAAATATGTTATGACACTATACATATATGGTTAGATTTAACTGAAATTTCTTCTAAGGAGAAAAGTTAATAAAAAGGAAAAACTCAATGAAAACTATTTTTTGACAACTATGTCATAAATATAGTATTATCATTAATTAACTCATATATAGAGCTTAGAGTAATCACCTGACATCCCCATGATTTTATAAGTGATATCTCTTCCATCAAGTTTCACTTTATACAAACCAGTTTTTTTGCGATCTAGGTATGCTCCCGAATCCTTCACTTAGAAAAAAAAAATGCACATTTCATGTAATTATATGTCTTCGTGAGAACTAATAAAAAAAAATGTCTTCATGAGAGTATTCATATTTTCTAATATTCATTTTGATGATTTTAAATAATGTTGATGGAAAGACAAAGGGTAAGCCTGAATATATATATTTTTTTCAGTAACATCAGGGTGCTTCATTATTAGTCCTTAGACTTGTGATCTTGAAACTTTTGATAGACATAAATTAAATAATCATGTACATTATTATCTAAAGGGTATTTTTTTTTATAGATAGGAATTGAACACACAATGAATAGTTATTTACCATATTATGCACCTTATTCAATGAGTTAAATTTCCTTGATATGCCTAAGAGAGTTTTACATTATTATACAACCGCTAACTAATTAATGACTGTTTATATAACTTTAAAAATAATTTTATAAAATACTTATCATAAATTAACAATTGTAATTGTATTTCTAATGGTATACCATAGACAATGTCATTGTATGCCCAGGAAGTAACCGTGCTTCAAAATTTAAATTAATAAAAAGTAAATAACAATATAATTAAATAATAATTTAAAATACAATAATAATTCTTTTTTGTGAGATTCTTTGAAAGCAACTTTAAAGAATTGTTTATATTAAAGATTTGATGATTAAAATTGTTTATATTGAAAAAATGTGAGAAAATAGATTATCTGTAAAGTTGGGGCCCATCAAAAGAAAAAAAAATAAAAAATGGTTACTTTTATGAGCTTTATTTTTCTTGATGATGATGAATGAAAAAAAAAAAAAATTGTAAACAACAGAGACATATATGTACCGGCCATCCAACTGTTGCACTGAGTAAGGAAATACTGTACTTCCCCTTTATCAACTGTAGCTTGATCTGCAGTTTGCAATTTGGATTTTGGTGACTGCCATGTGCAGAACCTAGAGATGATAGAAGTGGTAGAGATAAAGATAAAGTAAATCCTGAAAACTGCATGCTTTGAAGATGAAAGAAAAAAAAAAGTGTCATAATCACAATTACTAGTGATGCTTGTTGACTAGCCAAATCATTATCTGCATTTTGATATATAATAGATGGCTATTGGATAACTAATCTAATTCTTAGCCATAAAAACAATAGAAAAAAGTGGTTATATATATGAAGCACAAAGTTTCTAGAACTAATAATGATGAACAAACTATTTTATTTTTGCTCTATATCAATAATTGGTATGTTTTCTGAAAAGTGGAAAAAATGGAATATGATAGATACTAAATAGTCTAAGGTTTATCCACATGAGGTCTTCTTTAAGTGTTGGGGACTTTGGACTAAAATTTTCTGGAGTAGATTATAGAGACTGCCAATGAGTCTTGAACTTTATTTGAAGCAAGTATTGCATTTAGATATCTAAACTTTACAAGTAGGGGATAGTGAGTAACTGAGTGCAAATATAAAATGAAGTTTTTATTTATGTTCTTCCTCTTCCTTGTATAAATATTCATTCTCAAATATTAAGGAATGTTGGCCATTAAGTGCCTTTCTCCGGAGATATAAGGTTATAAATTGTTCTAGAGGTGAAGGAAGAAGAGAATGAGAGAAGTCATAAATTTGACTTATTTTACTAACAAAAAAAAACTAATGATTAATATTTTTTGATAAGAAAAGATAATATTTTTTCACTATGCAAATGTATATTGCATGAATCATATTTTTTTTATGAATTTAATGTCAGCTTTCTAGCAAGAGAAATGGGGGATGATATTAGGTGCTTACCTACTAATACTCCATTGACAAATGCATTCAAAACATGTCCTTTGCTGAATACACTAAGAACTGATTGAGCATTAGGAGAGTCTGCACATATGCTGCATAAGCCAGATTGATAATGAGCATCCCAGTAAAGAATAAAAGCTATGTTTGTTTTGTGGTTGGATGCAACTGGCATGCGTTTGAAAGTATCATTAATTCTGTGAAAAGTCATAATTTGTAGCTTTCATTTGAAAGTTGGTTTGGGGATCTTTTAACCAAGAAACAAATATGCTAAAAGCAATTATACAGATAACATGATTAAGCATAACAAGTATTAAATACTTATATTGTTATTTCACCTGTAAGTGTACCATAGATAGTCAGAAGTATCTTTTGTTGTGCCAATATGATCCAATATTTTGTTTTCTCTTAATGAAGTATTATCATAGTCAGGGATGTCTTCTTTGTGCACTTTCCACTGTCCAGCTGAACTGAACTGTAACTTTGGTTTCATTTCCCTGATATTGTATTGTGTGTTTACCTACAAGAGCAGCATAAAATTAAGTGTCTTTCACTAAACATCATTGTATTTGAATCAAGACACTATACTCATAAAAAAGAGTAATAGCATAAGGAGGATGACAAAAAGATTCTTTATGCAAGGGAGGGTTGTAATAAAATTTAGAATTAAATATGTTTTTAGTCATTTAAATATAAAAAATTTCATTTTTATTCTTTAAAAGTTATTTTTCTTATCCTTCAAATTTGAAAAATATTTTTTTAATCACTCTTTACATATGTTATTAGTTGTGTCAAATAATAAATATTAATTTTAAAAGTTATGGTTTTTGACATTTGTAAAAAAAAAAAAAAAAAAAAAAATTCAATTTAAAGAATTAAAAACATATTTAAATCTAAGATTAATAACATAATAGGTATTGAGAATTTCATTCTTACCTTTGCTGTGTTGAAGGCAACATTCTTGCAGTCTGGCAGGATACTGATCGATTGTCGAGGTAACTATATGTAACATTTTGAAATTGGACTGTGGCATCTCTGTGAGCACTATTTTGGAAGAAGGTAGCACAAACTGTTGAGTTCTTTCTGAAAACATAAGCCTGAAAGAAGGACAACAAAGATTTAATTGTTTTTACAAGATTAAGCTTTTCAGAGAGTAGTTTAATTAAAATGTAACTGTTTAAACAATAATATTCAACTATAATTAAATTATATAAAAATTAAAAATGTATGTAAGCAAGACTATGTTCATGTTATTGTTGGTATAAAAATCCTAAATATGATCTTTACCAAAGTTAATTGGTCGATCAGGGCCAAGACTGGGTTTACGATGACAAAGTTGTAGATTTAATAATATGGTTTATGTCACTTTTGTGTCTTTGTAAATCAATATATTTTTGTCTGGAAGGTATGCATTTTAAATCCTATATAAGTATGTTTCTAAATAATTGTCCTCCTCGATCGTTTCTTTCTTTTCTCCTGTCCTAAAATTATTTTGTTATACTAACATTATCATGATCACTTTATTTTTATATTAAACATCATGAATTAAAATATTTTTATGTTGTTGTGTTAGTTGAAACAAAAAAAAAAAAAGTATGCATGGTAAGCTATTGAGTATAATGATTCTTAGTAAGATTACCTCTGGTCTTCTATTTCTATTTCCTCTGCTTTCATGTTTGAAGTTCCAAACAAACGTTGCTTCAATTTTATAGTACAAGACTCTCACTTCTCCTTTTCAATTGAGCTTCCCCCGCTCGGAGTGGCGTCTAGCTCCTGGGTTCGTTTGCTGACCCGCCTTCCACTTTGGCGTAGTCAAGAAGTTTCCGCTTCCTCGATTGAGCTGTTCCAAACCCAAACAACTCTGAATCAACATAGGAATGGGAGCAGTTTGAATCAGAGTCCTCCATTCTATTTCGGACATCATTGGCTTCTCCTTCATAAATTTCCATACTAGTCTTGGATTCACGCCCTCCTTCTGAGGAATATATCCAACGAAACCCACACTCTTTTATGACCAGAGCTTTATTATTTTCTTTGGCTTGAGCAATGAATTTAAATGTAAGCTTTGGATGATTAGTGGTGCTCTTGTCATCATTGACTTTCCTCTCTTTAATTGCTTTCATTATCTGCTTGCAACATTCTTCATCATACCATACAAATATGTGATCTTCCATAAATTCAAATCGTGTATGGAAATCGTTGAAAATTTCACCATAAAAAAAACTTGATATATTGATCGATTCATCCCAGCTAGTTTCCAAGCAGCATTGACATCCAATACTTGTATACTTCTGAATGCAGCACGATTGGACTTGAGAAACAACCAAGTAGAAAATGAAACCCAACAAATTAGGGGGAAGTTCAATAGTCACCAAAGGTTGTGTAGAGTGGAAATGGAACCAGTCACGAACTTTTCCACCCCTGGCTGGTAAAAGGTAGCAAATATATCCTCTCAATTTAGAAAGAAAACCATCTTCATCTTCTTCCGAGGATGTTGCTTCTTCATTTTCTAATATTACTATTGACAACGGTTTTGTTGCAAGCTCGATCCTATCAATGGCATCTTTCAAAATTGCATCACATGAATGTTCATCCAATTTTATACAGTTAGAGACCAAAAAAGTACAATTGGGTAAGTTGGATGATTCAGTCATTGAACTTAACACTATCTCCAGAGAGTGGCAGTTCCAAATGTGGAAGTGCTTAATGGATAGTGGAAGTGCAGGTATATATTGAAGCATTCTACACATACCAACTATAAGAAGTCCGAGTTTAGGAAGACATTTAATGCTTTCTGATAATTTTATGATGGCGATGCTAAATAACCTTAAGCTTCCCAATGATGATAACAATGAGATATTGTCTGGGATTTCACATAAGCTTGGACAATTGCAAAGCATTAGATGTACTACTGACTGAAAGGAAGAGCTGGCCAGAACCTTATGTAAGGTGAAGAAAGTATCACACGTGTTTCGATGACTCACGAAGCCAAATGTGTTTAGCAAAGTTTTCAGGAAGATTTATAAGACTAGAACTAATTGCAAAAGTAAACGTATAGAGATCTCTGATATTCAAAAGTGATGGGGACAGCTCATTCAAACCTGTATTAGCTAAACACAATAGTTTGAGAGATTTTGACAAGGTGTTGATGGTAAGGCTCTTGAGCGACTTACATCCAGTCAATTCTAAAAGTTCAAGCTTTGGGAGGGACAAAATTGATGGATCAACATAAGACAACCTTTCACAATTGTGCATCATTACATATTTAAGATTTGGTGCGTGAAACAACTTTGGACATTCCATAAGGTGTTTTGAGTCAGAAAGATCAATGCTCTCTAAATTTGACAAATTCTACACCCACAAAATGAATCAAACAAGTTAGTAAATATTCTTGGAAATTTCATTTTTTTAATTCATTTCATATTGACATAAAGTTTAGGATTGCTAAAAAAAAATTAGTTTTGAAAAAATAACTACAACTAATAATAATTAATTATATAAAAGTGGTTATAAAACTATAACTAATTTTATAATTATGATTATTTCAAATAATTTATTTTTATGCAAGAAATAACTATAGTTAATATTATTTTAATTAGTTATTTTCTAATAACTAGTTTGTTCAATATTCAATATTGAATAATAAAAAAAAAGATGTAATTATTATAACAATTTATACAACATAATTTAAGGGTTTATCTCTTTCCGCCATATCATTTACTATTATATTTCAAAATTCTCTCTCTTCTCTTTTCTTTTTTTTTTTATTGTCAGATTTGTTATATATATATATATATATATATATATATAAAAGAAAGAAAGAAAGAGTATTTTTTTTTTTGTTGAATAAAGAAATTAAAAAAAAAATAGCACTAAGGCCTACAAAAGAGAATACCTGAGGCATCAGCAACTAAGTAATTCAAAGCTGAAGCTGAACAAAAATTTAATAAAATAAATGGGGAGGAGGATTTAACTCCTGACTTAGCAAGAATGTCTGCCACATTATTTTCTTGCTTAAGCGTATGCTTGAAGCTAATATTCCAAGGTAGTTGTACGTAATCACGAATGGCCGAAACCACACCTGCATGAGGATGAACAACGTCGAGCCCCTCAATGATGAATTTCAGAGAAGTGGTGAAATCCGTCTCACAAATAACATTAGAGAAACCTTTTGTGTGGGCAAGTTTAATGCCATGGAAAATAGCACACAGCTCAGCGGTGGTGTTTGAAGTAAAATCACAATTGCCCATATAACCCGTGATCCAATTGCCTGCAAAATCTCGTAGAACGCCACCAAAACCTGACAAGCCAGGATTACCAAAGGAACTACCATCCATATTGATCTTAATGTAGTTTTGCGGAGGAGGTTCCCAGTTAACCAGTATCCTATCTATTGAGGATGAGTTAGTCGAACTGGTCGAGCTTGTCCCTTTGGCTAGATGTAAAAGAGAACTTATCTGGTTATGCATATACCAGTCTGACCAAACTATATCGTTAAAAACCACCTCATTCCTCGCACGCCAAATCATCCAGCAAGTGAAGCCGAATAAGAGCTAAAAATTTCCTTGAATGTTACTTCGAGCCAAGATACAAAGATCATCAATGAAGAAATCAAGACCATACTGCAACCGGATGTATTGCCACACCTTACATGCATAGGGACAATCGCGAAGGATGTGAATCCATGTTTCATTGGCATCTCCACACCTGCAACAAGAAGAATCAGTAGTAATATGCCACATGAAGCGGAAAGAGTTAGTAGGAAGACTCCCTCTATAGGTGAGCCAAATAAAGTGTTTAACATTCTCAGGTAGCTTGGACTTCCACACCCACGACTTAACTCAACACAGGTAAGATGAAAAATAGGCTCTCGGCTCAACCACGCATAGGCGGACTTGGTATCATACCTTCCCGAGCTATATGCACTCCACCTAATAATATCCGACATAGAAGGATTAAGAAACAAGTACGGAAGGGTGTTCCGAATGTCTTGGGGCAAGGTTGTAGTAAGGACGTCAAAGTGCCAATAACCATCAAAATAGACATCATTAACGCGTAATTGCATGTCCCTTTCATGGACCTCATCTACCATGTTATACAATGGTCCCTCCTCTAACCAAGGATCAAACCAAAAGGAGCAATCCCCGTCTCCAATCCTAAACGTGAAACCTTGTTTGAGATGAGATAAGGCTTTCATGATAGAGGACCAAACATACGAGCTGCTTGTGGAATTCTTAAGGTGAAGAATATTCTTTTGGCCAATATATTTCGCATATAGTAAGCGAACCCATAACTTATCCTTGCCGTGTAAAAGATCCCACACATGCTTGCCAAGTAGGGAAATGTTAGCTTGGCGACATCGACGAATGCCCAAACCTCCTTTGGCACGAGTTTTAGAGATCGTAGACCAATCTACCCAATGATTGTGATTCCCTCCCCAGATGAAGCACCTTAACCTAGAGTCAATTTTATTGCAAATTCCCTCCGGGATCCATAGGTTTTGCATAGAGTAGGAGGGGATAACAGATATAACTGACATAGCCAAAGTTACTCTGCCAGCACGACTAAGGAGTTGGCCCTTCCAACCTGCAATGCGGTTATTAACACGGTCTGTGAGGGAGGCAAAATCCACCTTAGTGGTCCTACCTACCAAGAGAGGGAACCCCAAGTATCTGCCTAGATTATGAGTGTGTTGGAACTCTAATATAGTGGCGAATTGCTGGATTTTGCTACGTGGAACATTCTTAGAGACGAAGAACTTAGATTTCTGACTATTGACTTTCAAGCCAGAAGCAAGACAAAATAGACGGATAACATCTTGGACCAACTGCACTTGATTTGCTAATGCCTTAGTGAACAACAGGCAATCATCGGCAAAAAATAAATGTGATATCTTAGGGCCACCTCTGGAGACCGTAACTGGTTGCCAATCCCCACTACTCACTTTCTCCTGAATGAGAAGTGCTAACTTCTCCATGCATAGCAGAAAGAGATAAGGTGACATTGGATCTCCCTGACGAAAACCACGTCTCGGCAAGAAAGAGGGCAATCTCTCATTATTTCATTTTAAGGACAAGGACGTAGTAGTAGTGCAGTTCATAACCAAATCTATTGTGCGGTCCGGGAAACCCAAATTCTTTCAGAGTCAATCTCAAGAAGCTCCAATCAACCCTATCATAGGATTTTTCAAAATCAATCTTGAACATAACATATCCAGTCTTTGCAGTCTTCTTATGCATACTATGAACAATCTCTTGGGCGATGATGGCATTATCACAAGTTCCTCTCTTGGGGATGAAGCTACTTTGAAGGGGACCAATGATAGAATCTAGGTGTGGCCGAAGGCGATTCACTAGGACCTTGGAAACCAATTTGAATAGAACATTACAAACACTGATCGGTCTGAAGTCCCTGATGGACGTGGGATTCTCCGACTTAGGAATGGGAACTATCAAAGTGTTAGTCATTTGGGATGGGACAACAGTTGTGGCAAAGATCTCAGCTACCATGCGTGTAATATCATCCTTGATATGTGGCCAGAAGGTTCTGAAAAATATAGGTTGAAATCTGTCTGGCTCAGGGGCTTTGTAAGGGTTCATGCTAAAGAGGGCATCCTTCACTTCCCGTAACGTGACGATAGTGGCTAGGCCGAGGGAGACATGATCCTCTAATCGAGGAACATGCACTAGCTGTAAGCAATTGGGAAGACATCTAGCAGTAGATTGGAAGAGACCTTAGTAGAACGATTGAGTTTCCTTCTTAATAAGGGATGCATCAGTGCACCAAATATTATCGATAAACAGGCCAAAAATGTTATTCTTGCGTCTTCTGATAACCGTTTGAGTATGAAAGAATTTGGTATTCTTGTTGCCAAATCTTACCCAATTCTCACGGGACTTCTGGAACCATAACATTTCTTCGCGAAAAAGGATCTGGTTGTACTGGTCCTGCAAGGCTTTCTCGAACTGAATCAAGTCAGAAGTAGCCCGAGTCTCTAGTTCTCGGTGGACTCCTTTGATACGAACTTCCAACTTCTTTTTGTCCTGAAAAATATTCCCAAAGACCTCTTTGTTAAAGGTGATAAAGCTGTCACGAACCTTATTAAGCTTATGGAAAGTGTCTCCGGTAGTTTGACCCCATGCTTGTGTCACAATATTTGCATACTTCGGGTGGGAAAGCCAAGCTGCTTGAAAATGAAAAGAAAGGTTTATGCGAGAGTCAGCTTTTCGACAAGAAAGAAGGAGAGGATTGTGGTCCGAGTTGTGGGGGAGAAGAGTTTCCAACAACGCATTAGGGTAGGCAAGACGCCAGTCAACGTTAGCCACGCACCTATCGAGTTTTTTTTGTATGAACCCTCTTACTTGAATATTCCTGCGCCACATGAAGAAGCTCCTTGTGGTTTCCATATCAATAAGGCCACACTGGGTGAGAACGTTGTAAAGAGCATTGGTCCTAGCTTGGTGGAAGGCTCCCCCTATGACCTCCGATGGTTGAGTAATCTCATTCTAATCGCCAATGACTAGCCACGGTCCTTCCATGTCATTACCACGAATCAATGTATTACCTTCAGGCTAGAGAAGGCGAATAGTAGGTGGAATTGCTCTGCAATGTATGCCTCCCCTATTCCTACGGTGAAGGCTATTCTTTGGGATCACTTGATCAAAATTGGTAATGACAGAAAGAGAGAGTATGAAATACTAGTTATTTGTTTATATAACTAGTTATGTATCTATAA
The DNA here is from genome assembly GCA_014843725.1 of Amphicarpaea edgeworthii. Classification (NCBI taxonomy): domain Eukaryota; kingdom Viridiplantae; phylum Streptophyta; class Magnoliopsida; order Fabales; family Fabaceae; genus Amphicarpaea; species Amphicarpaea edgeworthii. Next base: position 19,755,911 of record CM026321.1, read on the forward strand.
TTGGTTATAATTAATTTTAAATAGTTATAAGATCATAACCAATTATAAAACTAGTTTTCAATAATAATAACTAATTTTACAAAAAACAGTTATAGTTATTTTATAACCACTGTTAATTAAGTTATTTATAGTCATGATGATAGTTATTGAAATAACCAAACCAGGAGTATTCCTAATAAAATTTAATTTTGGGCAAAAGCAAAAGCAAAACCACAAGTCCAAATATAAATATATAATTCAATTGATATGTGCATGCCTACTTGTACTCCCTGCCAAAGTTTTTCCACATTACTGCCCTGCATGGAAAGCTCAACAAGCTTCTCAGGACAGAGAGCAGATGGTAGAGATTTCAATGGATATCCATTCCATCCCAAATATCGTAAGTTTGTAGGTAAGAATTGAAGACCCTTTGGAAGATAAACTGAATTGATTCTCTCAGAGTTTTCATTGGGGGATTGAAAAGCAAGTATTCTCAAATTTGGCATCTTTCTGAATGCTTTGGAGCTTAAAGTTATAGTTTGAGTCATATCTAACCATATTCCTTCAACAACAGCAGTTCCCTGAGAAATAAAAAAATAGAATCAATTTTAACTCTTCTAAAATAATTCGCACTTTATTATATAAAGACAATTGTTTAGAAATGCAAGACATGCTATCAAACACTTACTCTGTTATTTGTCAATACATCATAGACTTCCTCCGGATCCCACAATCTACTACGTTGCCCAGGATTTTTAACAGATTCTTCACGAACAACTTGTCTACCCATTTCTTGTATCAGATCATGCATATCTAAGCAATTAGAATATGAAGCAATTGTGATGAGAGCTTTGTCTAAAAGACTTCTTATTCCTATAACAGCACAAAAATTGCAGCCATTTAATACTTTTGTTACCATGTCTCTTTTTTGTCCTTTAAAGAAACAAGCTATGTCCAGAAAAATATTTTTCTCATCAGAATCTAATCCTTCATAACTCAATCTCAACACTTCCTGAATTTCAGAATTTGGAATTTTCCTCAGTTTATTTAATGCACTATCCCATTCATTTTCTGTTTTGGAACGAAGAAAAGATCCCAAAACTTTCAAAGCTAAAGGGATTCCTTTGGCATAATTCACTGCTCTTTTTGATAACTCCTCGTATCCATTTTTAGGATTGGTTTTGCCAAAGGCATTTAAGCTGAAAAGTTCAAGGGAGTTTTGAAAGTTCATTTTCTGGACTTCGTGAATTTTGTCTACACTTTGACACACAAGTATTTGCTTATCTCTAGTTGTCACAATGACTCTGCTACCAGTTCCCAACCAGTCACGGCCCACATCAAAATAACCAACACAATAACCATCTTCCAATTTAGTCCCAAATGTTAAGGGGCCAAGTTCACTAATGCACACCAACATCAAGGATCAAACTAAATGATAATTGTCAAAATCAAACTAATAAACCATTTTCCACTTAAATTTTTCCTAATACCAAAGTCTAAATTGATGTTTTACTCAATGCTGTCATTTAACTTGTGATGTGAACCACAAGTCTAAGTATTCCAAATTCTTAAACTATTTTATATGAACATAATATAGTTAATTTTCAACTTAAAATCAATTGACATTAATTAAAATTATCTATCAGTATAGATATATATAAATTACATTGCGAGAATTGATGCGATCATACTGAACTTCCATATATATATGCGTGTGTGTATGTACATGGGGAAAGTAAAATAAAAACACATAAAGACTAACCACAGGATTAGGAGCATCATCTTGCTTGCACATTGTCCAAGGCACTCCAGTTTGAAGTGCCACAGCCATTTGTGCAGCCCAAGGAACATATCTGGCTCCATTCTTGTGAAATGCCTTTTCAAGCATACCATGATCATTTTCAATCTGCATGCATGCACCCATAAACCATTTTTATAAGTAATTAGTGAAGATCCAAGTGATATATAATTGGCTAGTTTTTAAACTAGTATTGAAGTATAAATTAACCTGTGATAGTATGATGGGTCCTCCTTGTGAACCATAAAGATTGGCTGATTTCATCATGTTGACTATTTTGGTAGTGAAATTTTGCATTTTGCATTTGAAGCTGCCATACATTTATAAAGAAGAGTTGTTATGGTTTATGACATACCAAATACTAGAATTTAATGGTAATGCACATACTGACCTTGTAAAATACTTTTGCACTTACCATCACTGAATCACAATTTATAATTTATATAACTTTTAAAAAAAATTATAAACTGATTTACAATAATTTTACTGATTTCATTTTTTTAGTCTAAGATTAAGCCGTAAATAAAGGATTAAAGGGTGAACTCTGTTTTAAAGAATTGTGACCCCAATACTTCACAATTCTTAGAAATTATGGTATATGCTACCTTCTATTATGTTATCACAAATCACAAATTATAGTACATTGAAGAAACAAAGGATTGGTACCTTGAATGGCTCATTATTTGTTCTGAAAACAATGCCGGGAATATCATGCAACCAAATTGGAGAGCCCTGCACCAACAAAATCATATATATATATATATATATATATATATATATATCAACAACAACTTATTTAGAGTTTAATTGATTTTCAGTTCATTTAAATATTACTTATTTTAATTTTAATGTTTCATTTTCCTTTTAGTCTTTGTAAATTTTTTAACTTTTAAAAATAGTTTGTATCAACATTTACTAATAACATAACATGCATTGACATAGTATGCAGATATATTAATGTTAGTTATCACTAAAAAATAATAGAAACTACTTTAAAAGATTATAAAGATAAAAATAACAAAAAAGAATTTTAAGAAACTACAAAATTAATTATATTTATGAAAACCATAAAAACATATTTAATTTTTTTATTATTATATTTTACCATTGAATTGTGTCTGTGTTGGGAAATTATTAATAGAGGGATCTTACTTACCCATAATTCCATTCACTTTCAGTGAATGGCCCAATTCTGAGAGTCACGTATAGACCCTGTGCTTGGATTTCCTTAATGAATCTCACTAAATCACGTCTTCCACTGAAGTCATACTTCAAAGAAAGTCAAAAGTAAAATATAAAATAAAATGCAACCACCATTCTAATACTATTTATAAATACTTACTACGAGCAAAAGCAAAAATTAAAAAAATAGTTTTTTTTCTTTAAAAAAATAGTTTTTTTTCTTAAAAAAAACATATATTGTAAAAGAGTTTTGAGGTTACCTATTCTTTTTTGGGCTCGTATCAAAAAATTTACCAAACTCAATCAATTAAATTAGTAACTCTCGACAACCGAAGACGACGACGACGATAATAATATATATATATATATATATATGTTAAGATATATGTGAATATATTTTGTTATTGTATTTTAGCATAGACACCCAAACATCCTAATGTGAGAATATGAGGGATCCCGTTGGTATAGAATTTAAAGAGGAGAAGTGTTTCCCAAAACCTTACTTGGAAGAATATTAAGAAGATATGTAACCATTTGCAATGCATGATGCCAAAAGAAAGGAGGAAGAGAGGCATGAGCAAGAAGAGTACGAGACATATTATTGATAGTCCGAATTTTTCATTTGGCTTTCCCATTTTGAGGTGAGGTACGGGAGCAAGAAAGACGAAAAGACATACCATTAGTTTTACACAAATCCCAAAATGGTCCATTGTCAAACTCCCTCCCATTATCACATTGGAAATTTGTTATATTATGTTCAAATTAAGTGGGAATGTGGGCTCGAAAAGCTAAGAATTTCTCAAATACATCAAACTTTCTAGCCAATGGAAAAGTCCACAAATAATTAGAATAATCATCCAAAAATAAAACATAATATCGATGTCCCATTAAACTCAAAATAGGAGATGTCCAAATATCACTATAAATAATATCGAAAGGCGTACTCGTAGAAGAGGAAACAAATGGCAACTTAATATGTTTTCCAAAAACACAAGATTGACACAAACTAGAACTGGAAAGACGATTACAATCAATACTTTTATTTTTTCTAAGAACATCTAAAATAGGAGCACCCGAATGACCCAAACGATTATGCCAAAGCTTAGGAGAAATGGTGACAAAGGTTGAAGGAAGAGCTTGATTTTTGATAGGAGTAATAAGAGGGTAAAGATCACCCTAACTATCACATCTCATTAGTGGCATCCCTGTCTGAAAATTCTTCACAGAAAAACCAAAAGGATCAAATTCCACTGTCACAGAGTTATCAGTAGTGAATTTTCTAACCGAAATAAGATTTTTGATAATTTTGGGAGCATGTAGAACATTTGTGAGAGATAGGGGAGGATTAGGGGAGGGCAAGCAAGTATGACCATAGACATGAATCGGGATAGTATGATCACTACCAACAATAATACCATGATGATTGCTCAAATTAAAATAAGACGAGAAATTACCATTGTAAGATGTCTGTCAACATCCAATTTTGTCCGTCTAATTATCTTTCATAATTATTATTATTATTGTTATTATTATTATCCCATAATTATTATTATTATTGTTGTTATTGTTATTATTATCCCACAAGTTTATCTTGCTACATAAAAAAAAATGAATGAAAGAATGAAAGGGGAAAGAAAAAACGAAGGAGAACACACAATAATATAATAAGCAAGAAACCCATTTTTTTCTCATTTTTCTCCAAGTTACACTGCTGCAATGCTACAAGTTTCTTTAAAAAAATTGAAGTATAGCTTACATAAGTGCCCAGATCAAGCACAAGAAAAAGAAAAGGGAAAAGGAAGCCACGAGAAGAAGAAGAAGAAGAAAAGAAAGAAAAAAGAAGAAACAAGCAGCTTCAGCAGCTTCTCCACCAGCAGCAGCTTCAGCAATCTAGTGGCTCCTCCATCAGCAGCTCCGTCATCATGCCGGCACAACAGGAGGTGTTCATTTTTCAAACATGGCAGCTGCAAAAGGAAAAAATAATGATGAAAGGAGAAAAAAACCTTCCTAGGAAGGAAATCTCAGCTATAAAGAAGGAAAGAAGATCAGAGAAAAGGAGGAGGCATCAAAAAAAGGAAAACACGCTCAGATCAGAAACAAAAGGGAAGACACAAAGCACCGAGAGATCAACCGAGAACTAGAAGGCAGAGAAAAAGAAGAGAGATCAGCGGAGTAAAGAAAATATCAGAAAAGCAGAGCAAACAGGTCTCTTTTCTTTCAATCTTCATATAATCTTCATCAAGTATTACCCTTTTTTATATTTTTGCTTGTAAACAACATATTATCTTGTAATCTATTTGCTTAAAATGATAAAGAGATATGAATCTGAGGAGAAAATGCCATGTTTAAATTTAAATTAATCAAACCTATCAAAGATATAAGCCTGGCCTTAGAATCAGAATCAAACGTTGTGGTAAAAATCCAAGCATAAACAGAGCCAGGAACATAAGCCAATACAAACAGACCCACAAAACAAATCGAACAAATCAGAGGACCCAACCAATCAGATAAACCAATCCAACAAACAAACAGAGCAATCGGTTCAAGGCCAAAGAGAAATATAGAGAGGGAAAAAGAAATCAGAAAACTCAAACAGAGAAACCAATCGAACAGAGAAATCAGTTCAAGGCAAAGGGGAAGTAGAAATAGAGAAAAGAAAGGGGAATGAGAAAGAGGAAGAGACACAACCTGGGCCGACGGTCTTCGTCCTCCCCTCCACCAGCCACGCGCGCCCGCGCCGCCACCTACACCACCGTGACGCACCTTCGCGCCACCCTCATCCTCCTCCACCTCGCCTAGCCACGCGCGCCCGCGCCCGCGCCGCCACCTACACCACCGTGACGCACCTTCGCGCCACCCTCATCCTCCTCCACCTCGCCTAGCCACGTGCGCCGCCGCGACCCCGTCGCCATCACCCCGCGACCACTGCGCCCTCACCGCCGCCGCACCCCGCGACCACTCCCTCGCGCCATGCGACCTCCGCCGGCCACCCAACATCACCCTCGCGACCTCCGCCAAACAGCCAAACATCATCCCTGCAAAAAAGCCAAACACTCTCCTCCACCTCACCTCCCTCCGCCTCCAGGACCACCGCGACCTCACGCCGCCATCGTCGCCCCTCACCGAGGCGTCTTCGTCCTCGCCGGCCACCCAATATCGCCCTCGCCCCTCGCGCCTCGCGCCGCCGTAGCAAGTCCGATCCCAATCTCGACCTCCTTCCTCTCTCTCGCGAACCCTAGTAGACAAGCAGCTGAATGAATGAGGAAACAGAAACCCTAAATTTAATTTCGCGTTTTAGGCCATTTTAATATTTGCACCCTCTAGCATTACTAAATTACAACCTTCACGTCTTGGGCCAGTTTACTATTTGCACCCTCGAAATTACTAAATTACAACCTTTAAGTTTTGGGCCAGATTTCTGTTTACACCTCCATTTTACTAAATTACAGCTACTCGTCTTTGGGCCAGATTTCTACTTACACCTCCATTTTACCAAATTATAGCTTCTCGTTTTGGGGCCATATTTCTGTCTACACCTCCGTTTTACTAAGTTGCACTTTCTTTAATTATCAATAGTTGTTTAAATTAAAATCATTTTAAAAAAATAATAATAAAGATGAATTGGCTTGGGTGTACACCTCTGTCAATTTTTCAAAGTGTTTTTTAGGATAAATGAGTTGCGACAACTCAAGAGTCCTAAATTAAAAAATAAAAATAAAAATGTCTCTTTCTTTCCTTTAGTAAAATTAATTATTCTTTTCTAGTAATGTTTTGGTGAGATAAATGTCTAGAAATTATAAAAGATTTTGCTTAATTAATTAAAGGTAACCGTCTTTGTGACGGACGTTGTAGGGTGTTAATACCTTCCCTACACGTAATGGACTTCCGAACTCAAATCTGGTTTGAAATACCATTTTTTCTAAAAAAATGTTTTTCTTATGTTTTCCTTAATAAACATTGGTGGCGACTCCTCTGATCCACACTTTACGATTTTAACCGCCGTCCGTCCCGCCGCGATCCAGGTTGCGACAATGTCATATGAGAGGTAGCTCCGGTGTCCATGTACCATGATGGATCTGGGGGACTCAAAGACATAGTATGCATCACCGCTTCAATATTTGTAGGAACATAAGGAGCGAACTGTCCATTCTGAGAGGCCATGTAAGCCTGCTATGGTCGTGGCCCAAGAACGTCAGGCTGTTGTTGCTGTCTCTGTGGTGCTGGACCCCGGGCCCACCCTTGGTTTGGATATGGGCATGGAGGAGCCCATTAAGGCATCCAACCCCAAGGTGGGTAATTCGGCCAAGGTGAAGACCCCCACTGTGGCTGCTACTGTGGACTCCCACCGGACTGCTGCGGACCACTACTGTCGCCCCCTGCACGGCCAAATTTTCCACCACCGGACCCACGACCACCACTACCAAAATTTTTTCCAAAATTCTTACGATATCCAGACGGCTTCCCATGGTGCTGCTAGTCCGAATGTGAAGAATTTGAGTCATAAACGGATTGTGAGGCAGCCACCATTGCCGACTCCGAACCCGTGGCAGCCTCCTTTGCCAATCCGGCTTCCTCAAGTGTGAGCATCGACCGAGCCTGATAAAACGGAGGTAGAGGATCACTCTGCCGAATTAACGTCCCAACACCTCGATATGCACTTGTGAGACCCAAAACAAGTTGAATGACGAGGCGGCTCTCCGACACCGATGCTCCAACATTTTTCAACTGATCAGCAAGGGACTTGAGACGTTGACAATATACCGAAGCATTTGGAAAATTCTCCATCTTAGTATTGGAGAATTTGGCCTCAAAAGTTACCACACGGGAATGTTTGTTGTCTTGGAAAATATCTCGCAACCTATTCCAAGCATCCATGGCCGTGGCATCGGGTTCAATAATTGTATGCAATAAGTCATTGGAGATGGTTGCATAAAGCCAGGAAAGAACCGTAGCATCAAGAGTCGACCATAATTCCTTTTCATCCTCAGTCGTAGGTACCTTTTTTTTGCCGTTGGCAGGAGGAATAATGTGATGAAGGACCTTATGAGAACGTGCGGTAATTTTAAAAAGCTCCGCCCATGTAGAGTATTAAACATTCTCCATTTCAAGAGTGATGGAGATATGGTTCCGTATATTGGAAACCGCAAGAGCCGGATGGAAAGAACTCTTGTTATCTGTCATGGTGGTGAGAAGAAGAAGAAATAAGGGAGATGAAGGGGAATCTGCGAGGGCGCTTGCAGAATGAAAAAGAAGGATCATAATTGCCCTAGAAAACTGATACCATAAAAGAATATGCTATCCTCTCCTTCCATCCACCACAATCAATAAATTACAACCTCGATCTACCCCATGTGTGTTTTGGGTTATCCTTCGTATCATCGTGGCTACAAGTGTTATGATTTATCTTCTAGTAAAATTATAATTCGTCACGTCTTATTTGATGAGCATGTTTTCCCATTTCAGAAATTGCATTCCCCTTCTTCTACTGCTTATGATTTCTTGTGTGATGATATGAGTGTCTATACAATGCATCACCTTTACAATCAATCTCCAAATGTTTCTACTCCTCACACGGACCAACCTGAAACACAAGCCCACCCCCCTACTGGCCCAGATCCCGTGAGCCCAGACACCGCCAGCCCACACTTAACTTCAAGCCCACCCGCCTCTCCTTCTCTTAGCCCATCCTCTACTCCTATCTCCACACCAACGGACCAAACAGTAACTTCCCCTCCTATTCCCATCCAACAACCTTGTATGGTCACAAGAAGCCAAATGGGCATTTTTAAGCCAAACAAGAAATATGATGATGCATATGGCTTAGCCACTTCAATTACTCGGTCTCCATTAGCTCGTAACCCTGTTGCGACTCTTCGTGACCCAAATTGGAAAATGGCCATGGATGATGAATATGATGCTCTTATTAAAAATAAGACGTGGGAGTTGGTGCCCCGTCCACCTAATGTTAATGTTATTCGGTCTATGTGGATTTTTGCTCATAAAGAAAAATCTAACAGTGTGTTTAAGAGGCATAAAGCCCGTCTTGTAGGTAATGGGAAAACTCAGCAAGTTGGCTTTGATTGTGGCGAAACCTTTAGCCCGGTAGTGAAACCGGCTATGATTCACACCGTTCTTTCTCTTTCTCTTTCAAAGGCATGGCCCATTCATCAGTTGGATATCAAAAATGCTTTTCTTCATGGTGAGCTACAAGAAACAATTTATATGCATCAACCATTGGGGTATCATGACCGTACCCATCTAGATTATGTGTGCCATTTGCGTAAGTCATTATATGGGCTTAAACAAGCACCCCATGTTTGGTATAAGCGGTTTGTTGATTATGTCTTGTCTCTTGGTTTCTCAAATAGCAAATGTGACAACTCATTATTTATTTATCGAAAAGGTTCGCACATGGCTTACATTTTGCTCTATGTTGATGACATTATACTTACTGCCTCTTCTCATGCTCTCCAATTGTCTATTATGAACCTTCTAAGCTCAGAATTTGCTATGAAGGACCTTGGTCCTTTGAACTATTTTCTTGGCATTGCAGTGACCCGGCATAAGGGTGGTATGTTCCTTTCATAGCACAAATATGCCGAAGAAATTATTGACCGGGCCGATATGTCTTCTTGCAAGTCGTCTCCAACACTGGTTGACACCAACGCTAAGGTGGGTGCTACTTCTAGCTCACCTTATGAGGATCCCACACTTTATAGGAGTCTTGCTAGGGCTCTACAATATATCACTTTCACCAGGCCAAATATCTCTTATGCGGTGCAACAGGTGTGCTTATATATGCACAATCCGAGGGTGGACCATATGCAAGCTCTCAAACGCGTTATCCGGTATTTACAAGGTACACTTGATCTTGGTCTTCATCTCAATTCATCTTCGATCTCATCTCTTGTTTCTTATAACTGATGCTGATTGGGGTGGGTGCCCTGATACGAGACGTTCTACCTCGGGTTACTGTGTGTTTTTGGGTGACAACTTGGTGTCATGGTCCTCCAAGCGTCAACCTACACTCTCTCGATCTAGTGCAGAGGCCGAGTATAAGGGTGTTGCTAATGTGGTCTTTGAGTCGTGTTGGCTTCGAAATTTGTTATTGGAATTGCATTGTCCAGTTACCAAGGCTACTATTGTGTATTGTGACAATGTTAGTGCTATCTATTTGTCGAGCAACCCGATGCAACATCAACGTACCAAACATATTGAGATGGATATACATTTTGTACAAGAAAAGGTTGCACGTGGTCAAGTTCGAGTTCTTCATGTGCCTTCACGATATCAGATCACGGACATATTTACTAAGGATCTTCCATGTGTGTTGTTTGATGATTTTAGGAACAGTCTTACTGTCCGTCGTCCTCCTGCTTCAACTGCAGGGGTGTGTTAAGATATATGTGAATATATTTTGTTATTGTATTTTAGCATATATTTAGTTTGTTAAGCATATAATCAATTTCCTAAATATATGCCTTGTATTATTAGTTTACGAGTTTCCTATATTATTAATTTCCAAATTTCTAAAGATTACGCCTTGTACATTGTATATATTCCAAGCCAGTGAATGAAATCCGGGTAAAGAAAATATTCTTTTAATATATATATATATATATATATATATATATATGTATGTGTGTGTGTGTGTGTGTGTGTGTGTGTGTGTGTGTGTGATTGACAATTTAATGGATTCAAATCTTTTGCCCAGTTCTTTTCAATGTCTCTAAAGAAATTCCGGCAATTTAACAAAATAAAGTACCAACTAAAAGAGAAGTTATTCACAATTGAACCAAACCAATTCAAAATTAGTTTGAAACTTAATTCATTGAAAAAAGTTTATGAACAAATAAGTTAAAAATATAACTCAGTAAATTGTACTTGTGTAATTTACACCAATTTTTACACCATTAATAACTTTATATAGAAAGAAATAAATTATCAAGTGAGCTTGTTTCACCAGCTTTAGTGAAATTTTGTTATTTCATTAGCGTTTTATATAGAAAAAATAAATTATTAATCATAATTTTAATAATTGAAAATTTTGACAATGCATATGTTCAATTTTAGCAAAAAAGAAAATACACATTACCTTAAAAATATTATTTGCAATAAATTATTTATAAGGAGTTATAAGTTAATAGAAATTTAATGTTTTAACATATTTAAATCATCCCTAAAAAGACATATTTAAATCATAATTATCATGTTCAATTAATGTTTTAACAAAGAACAACACTTATGAGTTATGACTACTCTGGGCAAAAACAAACGAAGGCAATTCAATGACAACGATTCTGTGATTATCTCATTTTTCATCTCTTATGCTTGTGTTCTTACGCTGACCTTCGCTTTAAATCCCATCAATAATAAAAGGTTTAAATTTATATTTTTTTTAGGGAAGGTTTAAATTTATATAATGCACTATAATTGTTCCTTTTATTTTAAAAAAAATCATTTTAGTCCTCAATATCATGATTAAATGTTAATTAAGTGATTAGCTGACTAAAAAAGATTAAAAAAAAAAGTCTAATGTTATATTTTTATAATTACAATAATTAGATTTTTTTAGTCAAGTCCTCAAAGTATCCCATGTTATCTTAAAATAACATGAACTAAAATGAAAATATTTTAAAATAAGACTAGTTTACAAATCTATATGAAATAAATTATGGAATAAGCGGATTGAGATTTGAGTACAATGTCAAAAATTAAATATTTTTAAAAAAAATTAATGAAAATTAAATCAGATAAAAAAAATTACAAGAATTAAAAACGTATTTAAACTTACAATAATAATAAAAAAAAAAAACTATCTATCTATCTAAACTTGGGAGGAAAAATATCAAGAAAAGAATAGTATAATATAGTGATAAGAAAGTACCTCAGGAGTGCTACGAGGATAATGAATTTAACCAGAGAAAAGGATTCTATGTTGGCCATCAATGATCAATGATCTTTTGTCGTAGGTAACATTATCACCATAGGCAAAACCAAAAAGACACCATTAGAAGTGGTGCAAGGAAACACCAACACACCATGAACACTTTCATCAAATCCCTCTATGTAATTAACTTAATTGAAGGCTCTTCTATGTTGCTTCTCTTTCCAAGAGGTGTGTGTGTGTGTTTTATATTTGGTTAGGGATTGACATATGTATTGTTTTGCTTGGAATATTGATATGTATTTGTGGAAGATCTCTTGAAAAAATGGCATGAAATCATGTATTTATTAGTTTTCCTATTTAAAAATGTGATATCAAAGACAAATCAATCCATTAATCAATATTTTGATATTGTATTAATATTTTTTTTATCTTTATTTATAAATAAAATAATTTTTTTACTGGGTTACATTGTTACTATAGTTAGAAATAGGAATGTTAGCGGCATATTATTTTAAATACTCAGGAGATATATGGTTAGAAAGAGAATATTATAAATTTATTAAAAATTATGGAGAGAGTGTCTAAAAGTGAATATTGTTATTTTTTTAATTTTTTTTATGGAAACATTCATATTATTAGAAATATTAATGAGGTATTCGAATCCACCACTCATTTCTTTCCTTATAAATTTTACTTTTTAACCATCAAATCAATTTAACCGTGTATCTAAAATAGACTAAAGTAAAAGCATTGATTTAATTTTAGTTTCTCTTTTATACTTTTTATTATTTCTTATCATCTCTGTATATTCAACTTCTCTAATTAATTTTCCATAGCCTCTAATTAGTTGTTACATTCAATAAATAAAAAATACAGCCTCAAATCAATTGTTATATTTGATTAAAAAAATGTGGATGAAGAAAAGGTTAATGATAGAAATCTCATTAAAATGATTATTTTTTTTCATTTTTTATAAAAGTAAGTCATCAAAAAATGTGATGGATACTTCATCGTACAAATAATATGGTAAAAAAAAAAAATGATATTGTACTATATTTATTAATACCATATGATTAACCTATTAGAGTAGCCTAAAAATATACAGTTTAAGTAGTAGCTAGTTTACATAAAAAAAAATTATTTAAACCTTATCACTTTTTTTATATTTAATAATTGACACCTTTGTTGATTTAAACCATGCCATTTTCATCTTATAAAATAACATATATTCATTAAACTTAAATGAGTAACCTTATTATTACAATTGTATAAATATATAAAACATAATTAAATGTTATTATATTAAATAAACATAACATTTTATAAGATATAATATATTTAAGGGTTGAATAGTTTTTATATTATTTTTGTTTTTTGCAAAATTCACTTGTTATCCCCTAAGCATGGTTTAAAAAATCAAATCAACCAAGTTAATTGAACTCGAATTCGATAATTGGACTGGTCAGATCAAGGCCTGGTGATCGAACCGAATCAATTTCAACATTATACGGGTGTATTTAACTCATATTGACCCTAATTAAGTAAAAATTTAGTTATCTTTCTATGAATGTCACTTTAGAATAACTTTTTTTCTAAATTAAGAAAAACAAAAATTAATTATTTAATAATATTTCCCTTTCAATAAAATTTAATAAAAAAAATATGTTATGTTATGAATTTTATAATAATTATTTTTAAAAATCATATCAACTATCAATATTGTTAGTATATGGCCATTAAATTCTTTAATAATATTATTATTTTATGTAGGTATATTGTGTACTTTATACTTTTTTATTATTATTATAAGCAATCGTATTTCACATATATTAAGAAAATCACTTGAATAAATTAAATTTTAAATATTTTTTTCTAAATTATCCTTAAAAAAATTATTCAGTTTTGTGAAACTTCCTTAAAACTTACTCATAAAATAAAATTATTATGGAAATAACATCATTTAATGAAGTCAAAAAGTTAACTTTTGATTATATTTAAGAACAAAAAGTATACTTTTTAATAGTTGTAGACTGTTTCATAAAAACAAAAAAACGTAATAAATTTTCTTGATTTTAAGAAAACAATAATAGAATTTATTATTTTATCATTTTTTATTTTCTACTTCACAGTAAATACATATATAAATTAATTAAAGATTCAAAATCAAACAAGATTATAATTGTTAAAAAAAATAATTAATTTAATTTTAAATTTCGCAAACCACATATAAATAAATATAAATAAGCAGAATTCATCGCAAAACTCGATTATTAAAAAAGAACATAGAATAGGAGTATGCCTTTTGTTACTCATAATAGAGAACAAACTAGTATATAACAATAAGATCATAGTTTTAATTTTGAAGGGAAACACTATCACACATTCTCTAAAACATTATTTAAGTTACACTTTTTTTTAATCGGTGAAAATCACACAAAATTTAAAAATCAGATTATATAAGAATAAAACTCTTATGCAATACCTTTAAACAAAATAAATAAAAAAATGTTATTATTTGGTGGCTTAACCCCAAAGAAAACTAGGATGCTCTTCAAATACTAGAAAGTAATAACCAGAACAACATTATTTCACTGACTCTAACCCCAAACAAAGAGACTCTGCAATTGCATCATCGTCGAGTGGGATCAACAACAAAACCCCAAATTCAAAGGATGTCGATCTTCGAGTACAACGGCGGCGCCGTCGTGGCCATGGTCGGCAAGAATTGCTTCGCCGTCGCCAGCGACCGGAGGCTCGGCGTTCAGCTCCAAACTATAGCTACCGATTTCCAACGCATTTCCAAGATTCACGACAAGCTCTTCATCGCTCTCTCTGGCCTCGCCACCGATGCTCAAACACTGTATCTATCTAACCCTTCACTATTTTCCTTTTTTTTTTCTTTTTTTTTTACCCCTATTTTTTTTTAATTGTTTTTGTTCTCTCTTTCGTTAAGGTATCAGCGTCTCGTTTTTCGGCACAAACTGTATCAGCTTCGTGAAGAGAGGGACATGAAGCCGGAAACTTTTGCTAGCTTAGTCTCTGCTCTGCTCTATGAGAAAAGGTAATGCCATTTAGATCTGATGGGTAAAAAAAAAAACCCTTTGGGTTTTTTGTTCAAAGTTTTAATTTTTAGGGTGCTGTTTAAAGTGGGATTTTCCTAGTGAAGTCGTGTGAATGAAAATTGATAATGGGTTGTTGTTACTTGTTAGTTTTGAATGAATTGATTGATACCCATGTGTATATATAGAGAGAGTAGATTTTCTAGGTTTCCTTTCAAAATGGGGCTGGGATTTGAGTTTTTTTTTGTTAAAAAAAAATTAATGATGAGGCTGAGGTAATGGAATTTGTAGATGTTAGCTATAACTAGTGAGTAGCTCTAGGAAGACACTTTCTAACACTCTGTAATTGACTGGGATTTATTGACAATCACTTGAGACTCGTTAAATAGGAAGTGAGATCAGTGTAATTTTGTGATTTTAACAAATTTTAACCAATGATAAAGAGTGTGTTTGAGAGAATGTGTCATTAGCTTCTTTCTAATAAATATTCCTTCGGAACTTAGCTGAGACTGGAGTTTCTTTTGCAAAATACCTGTATGTAGAAATCCCTACTTGTCACTAGGAACCTAAATATTCCCTTTTCTTTGTTGCTTACTTCAGTTTGTTTCACCGCTTCCTGATTTCTATGTTCCCATAAAAAAACAGGACATATTTTGAGGAAGTCTATTATCCTTGTTTTGAATTTTGAATATAAAACATGCATATGTCATTCTAGGATTGGTTACTATACATCTTTTCCACTTTCCCTTCATCCTTCCTGTTTAATTTTTTTATCATTGTGAAACAGTTTATTTATGAATTGTGACTTGATTTGGCTTGATAATGAGCTAGATTTTTCTCTTAAATAAATAACTGAAAAAAGAAGCAGCACTGTATGGTGGTGGAATCTGGTTCGTAACTTGTGTACTTGAGCACGTTTTACATACATGAGCTTGCTAAGGTAGTGATTGGCCCAGTTGTTTTTTGGTTTTCTTCTTCTTAAAAGGAAAAGTTAGACCAAACACATTTGGAGAAAAGCTCTTAAGGACCTTAGTTTTTGTAAAAGAAAGTGGATAGATTTTAAGCTAAACTTTCATTTGTATGAGATAACAAATTACAGTAAACTATGAGACTTAAAATAAAAATTGCATTCTTTTGCTTTTCAGGTTTGGTCCATATTTTTGCCAGCCTGTCATTGCTGGATTAGGGGATGAAGACAAACCATTCATTTGCACAATGGATTGTATTGGCGCAAAGTAAGTTGAATTATTATACAGTTCATATTTTCTTGTAGAGGGAGATTAATATGTGTAAAATCTTGCAAATGTTAGCAGTGTAGTATAAGTGTATAATGCTATTTTAGTGATATGCATGGACCATATTTGAGGAATGGTTTACATCTTTATATGCATTTGGCTGAAGGTCAGAGTGTGAGACAACCATTGTCTACATATTTGAACAATTTTACTGACCTTTATTAATTTGAGTTATTCCAGCTACTTGGATATTAGACATGAGAAAATATTTTATAAATACTTTTGTTATGGAATTTAGTAGGGAAAGAGAAAGAAAGAGGGGAAGAGGAGAGAAACAGAGTTCAAAGAATTGTGTACTGCACTTCTGTATAATTGTTCAGTCTCAGTCTACATTCATTCTGTCTTGAATCAACAGCCCTGCCTTATTTATAGGCAGCTACCCAACAGCCATAAAATCTAAACTAACAGCAGCTGACTAATAACTAATTAACCAACATCCCTCTCTTATTTATATTTCCATCAGTTTTGTTCTTCCAAGTTTCAACTTTCAAATTTCAATAGCCTAAAAATTGGTGGTTTTCTATCCTATGATACAAAACAAGTAAAAACATCAAGTGAGTAGTTAATAAAAGATAAAAGCAAGTTGGAGTTGACAAAACAACATGATTTAAAAAGGAAGTGATGAAGATGGACCAAATTTGTGGAAGTAAAAGCTAAAAGTTTCTATACTCATAAATATATATTATATGTTGCTGCATTTTTGTTGGAACAGAAATTCTCTTGTATTTTTAAGTAGGTATCTTTGGCATAACAATTCATTTGGGATGACATTAAGCGGTGGCTTATGTTTTGTGGAAAGAACATTACCTTTTTTATTAGGTTTCACTAACAGCTGTTAAAGTGGCAGTTTTGCTCCATTTTTTATTTTCTTTGCTGTTATCCATTTTATTAGTTTGCTCAGCAGGATTGCTTATCCTCCATTAGTCTGTTTCTCATATACATATACCTACATCTTCTGTTTCCTCTAATCTGAAAATGTTCCAGATTGTATGTTGTTTTGATTGTGCCTTTTATGCAAGATTATTCTTCCCCTAAATAAATAACCTGTAAGTTGTATATTGTCTTATGAGCTAGATGTATGTAATTCTTTATCTTACTATTTTCCTGTATGCAGGGAGCTGGCGAAAGATTTTGTTGTTTCTGGCACTGCATCTGAGTCTCTGTATGGTGCTTGTGAGGCAATGTTTAAGCCTGACATGGTAGGTCACAAAGATTAACTTGTTTTGTCTTTTTATGCGGTTTTGCAAATCAATGTAGTCATGTTTTACCATACTTTAACATGTGTGATTTCTTGCAATCAACCCAGAAACAATCCATTTTTTGTACTATTGTAGACATTCTATTGCACCATACTTATAGAGTAAGTTTCATTGTGAAAGTATAGATGAATTATCAAATCATCATAGGTTTTAAAGCCTAATAAGTTTGGCTAATCATTGTGCAAGGGAATTCAGGATGATATTTTGTTTGGGAAGGGAGGAAGTTTGTATAAAATATAAATACATAATGAAATGCTATTGCTTATGCAGACATATATGAGGTTAATTCAAGTAGTTATCAAGTTTTAAAAAGCAAGCATTAGTGAAATGTCTAATAACTGTGGGGACAAAATTGTTGGATGGAAACAAGATGTTCTATGGTGTGTTAGTCTGGGATTCAAATAGAAAAGGCCATTAATAGTTAAATAGTGCCTTCATTTTGCAGTTTGGTTTAAACATCAAAGTTTTCCAATCATACTTGTGATTTAACTTCAAATATTTTTAAGTGTAGTTTCTCTATGTTAGTTTAGGAGATGCACGCAGCTTATATTTTTCTGCTCGGTTTCTGATCTTGACACAGGAACCAGAGGAATTGTTTGAGACCATCTCCCAAGCACTGCTATCTTCGGTAGATCGTGATTGTTTGAGTGGCTGGGGAGGACATGTCTATGTTGTGTAAGCTTTACAAATTCTGATTCTCTTAGTTGTTTGGTCCTAAGATTTTTTATATGCTGCTGTTGTCAATGTCCAAGCTAAGTACTCGTACATTATATGCACTTATCCATTGTACAAGCCACTGGACGTTCTGACTTTTGCTGAGCTGTCACAATGGGCTGCTTGGCCCGATGGTCCAAGCCTGAAAAATGGGCCAAAATTTCAAATGGGCTGGATTTTCTTGCCTGGCCTGACCTAGTGGCCTGTTTTGTTTCATTTTGTCTTAGTTTATATAAATTTAAGAGGAAAAATAAAAATAAAATACTACTAGGCCAAAATATGCCCGGTTGTGTTGGGCCTATAATTCTTGAGCCGGGCCAAATTTTCCAAGTTCTTTTTATACCACATTTTTTAGCCCAGCCCAATTCAACTTGACGGACAATCAGGCCAGCCTGACGAGCTGGGCCCATTTCAACAGCTTGTATCTATGAAAAATAATTTTCACAAGGCATGATGCACAAATCCTGAGTAGGGCAAGTCCCTCTAAGCTATTAGGCCATTGTCATGTGACTTATAATAGTTATTTTTATGGATTGCCATAATCACTTTGAAAGAGAAACTTGCAATACTCTATTTGTTCCCTAAAATGTTTGTCTTACGTCCTCTTTTTATTTCACTTTTAGAATCATTTTCTCCCTTGAAATTAAGGCATCTAAGTTTGATTCTATGCCTAATCTCATATTACATTATTGTAATTTGTAATGGCTTATTGGTATGTTGATTTGTTTTCTGCAGCACGCCAACTGAAGTGAAGGAAACCCTTTTGAAGGGAAGGATGGATTAACTTGTAAGGCACCTACCTGGGTTTTCTGTTTAGTTTGGAGCTGAAACTCATGACATTTTTACCACCCTTTATTAAAAGGGTACTTTGTTATTGTGGCTCTTTAGATAACTGTACCCTGAAAATTATTTATACAGTTTCACTTGTTCTATATTTTAGATTATTATTACCAGTGAAAGGAGATTCTTGAGTTGGGCATGTTGTGAATTTGAGTTAGATTAATTTCGACAAATGATTATTTGTTTTCAAAAAAGGTTTTAAAATGCTTCTTTTTAAAATAAAATAAATAAACAACTTTAAATACCAACAATTAACAAGAATGATATATTTAGTTGGAGGTTTTGTTTTCTACTCTCACATTTTCTTGGGCCAATAATAGTTATGCACCTAAGTGGGATTAATTTCTAATTTAGTGGTTTGGGAGACATCCGTATTCTCTCTTTTCTAGGACCAATTTTTTTTTTTTAACAAAAAACAAATCTAAACCTAGAATCAAATACTAAGTTGTACTATTATGTTATTCTTATCAGTTATTGGGTAAATGTAATTTTTGTTGGCAGACTGTAAAATGGGCATGGTTCTCTTATTGTTTGTAAAATTGTACGGACAGGTCAGGGATATTTTTACATTTTATGTTTGTTAAACTACAAAGCTTTTGAATATTCTTATAGTTCCTACATCTTTAGTTATTGTTTTCAAAATGACATTTAAAAAAAAAAAAAGGAAAATTAATTGTACAGAGTATCTTAATTTTAATAAAGACGCACATATCTAAAAATACTGAAAATATTCTCCAAAAAGAGGAAGATAAAGGTTAAAAATGAAGGCACAAGTCAAAAAAATTTTAATTAAGTTATAAAATTGTGTTTTTTTATACAATGAAAGGTTCCCAAGTTGAGGCAACAACCCGCAGCAATTGCTATAGCTGAAACCTCCAATTTTGGAATAAGGTATATTGCAACTTAAGGATAATGTTTAGCTTTTGCTTTGCACGTAAGCTGCCTTATCCAAAAAGAGAAAAGTTGATGGGGGTATTATATTACTAGGAATAGCCAAGAATATGGAATATTTGGAATACATGAAAACGTTTTCCCCATTACTTGATATGCAAGTTTTGTTCATTTTCAAAGAAATTTCCAAACTTGTGCTTTCATCCATCTATCTTCTCCTCAAATACCTCTTATCACTTTCTTCTTTTCCCAAATCCCAACCCATATTTCAATTCTTTTGGCTAATTAGTAATAATTACCCTTTTTTTGTCCTTCAATGGAACATGAAGAAGGAAAACAACTTTCTCAAAAAACTTCATTACACAATCAACACGAACAAGTTAATTCTGATAATAATGACATGCAAGAACAAACTGGAATATTTACAACTCTTGCATCATTTGAAAGTGAGACTGATCAAAGCGAGTCCTCTTTTGGCGATGATGATTACGATGGTAACGAGGATGCTGATTTCTTTTTGAGTCAAGAATTCGAGTCAGAACTTCAATTTCTTGAAAGTCAAGGAAGTAACGTTGATGTTGATGATGATGATGAAAGTTATGATGATGATGACAATGACAATGACAATGGTGAAGATATGGAAGAAGATGAGATCGACGTGGATGAATTGACTTATGAAGAGTTAATCGAGTTGGGAGATTTTATAGGGCAAGAGAAGAGAGGGTTGTCACAACATGAAATTTGTTCATGCTTGCATTCTCACACTTTCCATTGTGCTGAAAACAAAAGTGGAATTGATCGTTGTGTGATTTGTCAAGTTGAATATGAAGAAGGTGAAGCCTTGGTGGCAATTCAATGTGAGCACCCTTATCACACAGATTGTATAAGCAAGTGGCTCCAAATTAAGAAGGTTTGCCCAATATGTAACACTGAAATTTCAGCTCCCAAGATTATTAGTTAATTAAGAATACTTGGTTTTTAGATTGTAGTGTAAAATTTATGCTTCCTTAATTTGTGCAATCTGAATTTGAATGAAAATTCATAAATTGAGAAAATAAAAGCCGCATTGAAGCTTTGTAACATTGTAAATAAGCAGAAATTTGAAATAATATTTAAATATTTCAGCATAAAAAACTATTTAAAGTTTTTGGAATCGTTTCTAATAATTTAAATTGTGCCAATATTCATCATCTAAATACAAATATCTATTTCTTTCTCATGTTTGTGTGGATTAGTTCTTGCATAATGATTAAATTTTATTTTTTTTTAAAAGTGGTTTCTGGACACTGCTAAATTAGAAACAGGTCGATATCAGGTCTAAAGTCAAAAGCTGCGGCTTTTGTGACGGCTAACACCTTTTTTTTATATTTTTATTATTATTATTATTTATTATGCTTTAAAAGTTCTGTGTTATTTTCTGAAGTGGACTTGCAATGTTGACAGAGAAGACACACGTCTTATCCTTGTCTTGCCAACTCGCGTGATTCATTTCCGTCAATTTTTACATTCCATAGTCCAAGTGGATTGGAACCATGGAAACAAAACAAAACGTGTACAATTCATTTGGACACAATAGTGGTTTTAAGAATAAATTAAAATGTGAAAAATAAAGATACTTTACTTGAGAAAAAAAATAAAAAATATATATTTCTAGAATAAAATAGGTGGATCACAATCTTATATTATAATATCTTATATTTATAATATGATATTAATTTTTATAAAATTATTTTAAAATTTACATAAATAATTAATTATAATTGAATGAACGTATAAAATTATTAAAAAAATATTACTTCTTACCAAACGGTTTTTGGTTAAGACATACGAAGGTGTATCCTGTTAAATAGAGATTTATACTTTTTAATTTTTTTTAGTTAAAATATATTTTAAAAAAAGAGACTACAAGATCCGCTCAGCAATTCGTACTATGCGTTACCGTTAATTACTCTATTTTAAAAAGTCAAACCAAGCCATTTGCTAGCTATTATAGCAGTAAGTTCATTAATACCTTAATTTGCTTCGATCAAGTTATAATGAAGCTATTAACTCAGTTTAGTTAAAGGTGTTCCCCACTAACTAAAAAGTTGCAAAAGAATTTCCTCAACATTAACCGAAAAGTGTGTGCCATGAAAGTTTATGTCAAATCCACGTACGTAGTTCGGGTGATCATTGGATCTTTTTTATTCAGATGCTTGATAACTGATTTGGAGTATTTATTGATTTCGTGGATAATTAATTTTCATTGGAAAGTTTGAATGACCTGATTTTATTGAATTTTTTTTTATCTTTTAACTATTTTTTTTATCTACCGTATTCGAACCTGATATATTATCCATCGAGATCAAATCCATGTAAAATGGTTAGTTTCACTAAGCTTTTGACATGTAAAAATAATTCAATTTTTTCAAGTCCTTATAAAACTATATAAAAAAATTAAATTTTTTTGTATAAAATATTTTTTTAATGCATTATAAAATATATAGAGAGACTAAAAATCAATAATTCTTTATGAAAATTAAAACATTTTTTATATTTATAAAGTTCAAAAAGTTATGTAAGTGGAAATGGTTTTATCTTTGATTTAAACACTCACTTTAAAAAGTAAAGTCAATATTGATAATCAAAACTAATAAATGGAATTTATACAACAAAATTTATTATAAATATATATACATCAGTTTTATTAATGATCAATCTCATAAAAAAAATATGTATTTTTATAAATAAAAAAAAAATCATCTCTTCACTATTCTTTTGTTGGTTATCAATAAAAATCTTACTCAATAAAATCTAATTCGTATAACTTTTTTAAAAGATGAACATGATTTTTTTTAAGTATTAGAATTTGACTTTCATATAAATAAAAGATGTCATCTCAATAAGTCAGGAATTACTGATATTTTCTAATATATTAGGCCAAAGCTAATATCATTGATTTAAAATAATTTCAAACACAAAAAGAATAAAAACTTATTTTTCCCATAAAAAAAAATGATTTTTCACGAACCTAATGCCAATTGGGATACCAATGGGTTGAATTGATCTTATTAGAATCTTAATCAAGTTAATACTTAATAGTCGAATAAATAAAACTAGAAGAAATTGAAGTTAGATAAAGACACCCTCATGAGCATATCTCATGACTCACCCCATTCTACAGACATATCCGTACAAGTATGAAAAGGTGAAGAACAGACGCACCGACAGCTGTAGCCTAACAAGGAACTAGCCACAAAAAAAGGTGAGGATAAACACTCCCACAGTCCCACGTATGGCAATGAAGTAGTTGAATGAATGCTTATCTTGTTTTTCTTATTTCAAACAAGTCACTATATTTTTCTGTTACATTGATTGATTTGAGAGTAATGTTAACAAAGACAAAAAAAAAAACACAGAGAGAACAGTGTAGGTGTGGCGAGTGCATAAACTAGAAATCACGCGAGAAATGAGAATGATCATGTTGCAAAGCAAGTGGCACAGCTCAGAGTGACGTGTATATCTTATCCATCGTTGAATTCCACTTACGATTTAAAAATATTATTAGTAGAATCCTCGTGGAGCAATATTTGTAGTATGTGAATGAATGAATACAGATAAAAACTAATTTTAAATAAAATTTGTATGTATAACTGAGAATCTTTCGTCGAGTAATTATGTTTCGATATTTTTAATACAAAACCAAATTAAAAATAAAATTCAATATAAAACAGTGAATTTAATAGAAAAAATATTTTCAATAACAACACATACTTCAAGTTCAAGTGAATGTTTGGTTTAACTTTACACGGCATCCATTTTCAATGTCCAAGCATAAACAACTCTGCTTACTCTTTTCTCAGATTTTTGACACACGCATGAAATGATAGACATGGAACCAAACACGGCGCAAGCAAGTTTGATAGCCGAATCATATTAAGAAAAAAAGAAATGTGCCAAAGATAGTGATGACATCCAAAATCAAATTAGATTTGTTGTAAACTCAAGTTTATTAACTTTAAACCGAACAGGGTTAATTTTATTACCAAATAGCAAGAATAAAATCAAAATCAGTGCGCCTAGCTAGCTGCTGCGAATCCCTAGGGAAAAAACAAACCGACAGACACGGCGCCCCAGTCCAAAACCAATGTCGTAAGCAGTGACTAAACCCACTTCTCGACAGACACGCACGCACCACACTTCCAAGCTCAACACGTGTCCATCCTCGTCACCACCCACCCAAACCCTACGCCCTTTTTCTGAACTTTTGCTCCCTATAAAACCCCCTCTCTCCCGCATGCCCCAAGTTTCAAACACCGCCACCACACAAATTCCCCTCTTCAACTTTCACTTCACTTTCCCCCAAATTTTTCATTCTCAATGGCCACAACAACAACACAACTTCACTTACCCCCCGGATTCAGATTCCACCCCACCGACGAAGAACTCGTCGTTCACTACCTCTGCCGCAAATGCGCTTCGAATCAAATCGCCGTTCCCATCATCGCCGAAATCGACCTCTACAAGTTCGACCCTTGGGTCCTTCCAGGTATTAATTCGGACTTAATATTTCATTTTTATTATTATTCAGAACTAAATATGAATATCAGACAACAAATTATCTTCCAGGAATGGCTTTGTACGGAGAGAAAGAGTGGTATTTTTTCACGCCGAGGGACCGGAAGTACCCGAACGGTTCGCGGCCGAACCGGTCGGCGGGAACCGGATACTGGAAGGCAACCGGAGCGGATAAACCGATCGGCAAACCGAAACCGGTTGGGATCAAGAAAGCGTTGGTGTTTTACGCTGGAAAAGCTCCCAAGGGAGAGAAAACTAACTGGATCATGCACGAGTATCGCCTCGCCGGCGTCGACCGTTCCGTTCGCAAAAAAAACAACTTGAGGGTATATATACCAAATTACCAATATACCCTTTTCCCCTTTGCTATATCAAGGACATAACGGACATTTCTTGCGCAAAGAAGCTTCGGTTTACGATAAGTTGATAAAGACCAATCACAAAAATAATAGCAATAGTAATGAAACATGTTTTCGCCAACCAATTATTACTTTCTACTTATGGAAATTATTCGTTCTTATCTCTTACTAAAAGTTAGGGATATTGGAAATTAAGCAACTAAATGATAATTTAAAATTTAAAAAAAAAAATATGTGCGCACACATGGGTTGATTGTTGATGTAATTGGATTTTCTGAATTTTGCTGCAGCTGGATGACTGGGTACTGTGTCGCATTTACAACAAGAAAGGTGCAACTGAAAAGCAGCAACCGAGTGGGGTCCAGCGCAAAATTGAATGGTCGGAAATGGAGGACGAGAAGCCGGAGATTCTTCCGGCGGCGCCGCCGTACACGGTTGCGGATTTAATGTACTTCGAGGGTTCCGACTCGGTGCCGCGGCTGCACACGGCGGACTCGAGCTGTTCCGAGCAGATGGTGTCGCCGGAGTTCGCGAGCGAGGTGCAGAGCGAGCTTGCGTATGATGATAATTACGTGGATGCCACTCTCGAGAATAATAATCAGATGTCGTCGTTCCAGGATATCTTCACGTACCTCTCCAACCCCGACCTCTTCTGAAAATACGCACCTCGACTCGACGACGTCGTTATTGTGTGTATGTATGCTATGCATGCATTTTTGCAGCATTACACGGGAAACACGTGACTGTGAGTGTGTCCATCAGGGTCGTTCCAATAAAGCTTAAAATAATTTATTGAAAAAATATTTTATTTTAAGTAAAATAATTATAAATAGGACATTTTTGTTCGATATATAAACTTTTTTCTAATACATAAGGCATTTTACATAAAAAATAATAAAAAATATTTTTTATGGTCCTAAAATAAGGATTTTACTTGTCTTATGCTTGTGCTTGTGTCAGCCTTAGTCTTAGTGCGCATGGGTGATTATTATTATTACTACTACTAAAATGGAAGAATAGAAGAAGAAAGATATTTTTATATTAACATGATGAATTAGGAGTCTATTAAATCGATGAATATTAATACATCAATTAAGTATATTTGTACCTTAATTTGTAACATTTTTATAATAGACTTAGCATTTTCCGGAGTGAGTACCATCGCAGTCGTAAGCACCCACCATGCTCCAAGACAGTATGTGCATTAAATATTAATGTGCTCTATACAATTATCTTCTTTTTAAAACTTGACAAACATTATACAATTTATTAAATGACATTTACTACTTTTCTTAAGGATAGAAAGTTATTATTATTATTTTTTTTATATCTCAGTCTTGAGGGAAGTCCGGTAGGAGTATTAAAAGGTTTACCATTATTCGCGTACATGGATCAACAATAATGCGATAAATTAATTCAGGAATATTTAAATATTGGGTTACCTAAATTGTAAAATATGTGTAATTCAACATTTTGTTACAAAATGTCAATAATTAAACTTTGGGTTGATGGGCTAGAATTTGGGGACGGTTTCTCTTTCACTTTGCTTTCTACATCTCTCAAAAAATCTCAATAGACAAAAATACCCTGACTTGCATCCCTATTTCTTCCCAAAGAACATAAGCAAATCTTAGTCATCAAACTTCATAACCATTGCGCACACCCAAACACCACCATCACTACCACCGCATCTTGCCTCCACTCAACCATCCAACACAATTGTTGCAATAAACAGAAAAGAAAACCCAAATCTTTGTTCGCGACCTCGCCACAACAACATGAGTCTAGCCTTCTTGATCTTCGTCCACGACCACGTCACGATGGAAGATGGCAGACTGTGGTAAATTGAGGATAAACTCTTTGTTGTTGATGGAAGCTTCTGGATTTGCTTAGATGAAATAACAAGGAGTGTCTATGTGGTTTTGAGGTTGAAGGAGATTTGAATGTGAGTTTATGTGATGGTGCAAGAGTGATTAGGGTAAAGATAAAATTTACGAGGAACAAAATGTGCTACCTTATTTCGGAACAAATATTTATAATAAAATTTTCATTTTTTAAAATAGTTATTCTGAAATAACTGTTCTAAATTTTTTTTCTGAATAGGTATTTTGAAATACGAAATTTACATTTTGGAATAACTATTTCAAAATGACCATTCCATAACATGGGTGCATGAACAATGGATAATTTTGTTCGTTGGAGTCTTTTGGGAGGTAAAAAAAGCAAAATCCTTTGGGGATATATGAACTTGGTAAGCCCAATCATTCTGATACACAAAACCAACAGAAAATGGCCCAAACGTTAGAAACGCTGATTATAAGTTTTGTAAGGGATAAATTAGGAGTGTTCATAAATCAAACCAAACCAAACTAAACCGCGAAATCGTCCAAAAAAAACAAAAAATTGATTAAACTGAAAAATCACATGAACCAAAAATTTCCAAAACCGCATATTTTTTGTAGTTTGTTTCAGTTTTTAGATTTTATTATAAAAAATCAAACTAAATCGAATCAAATCGCATTTTATAATTATATTGATTTACTTTTAGATATTTAATATTATCTAACTAACAATATTTTAATTTTTTATGATCATAATATGTGATTTATAGTATATATTTTTTAATAATAAATTCATAATATATTATGACACATACTTTCATATATTACAAAAATATATATTGATATTACTAAATAACATTAAATTAAATATAAAGTGAAACATGATTTATTATTATGTTAAAAAAAAGTTAGTAATATCATTTTATAATAATGTTAAATAGAAGTAAAAATAATATTTTTTAAACTAAAATATATAAATCAAAATTTAATAAAAAATAATATAAAATAATAATTATGTGAGTTTAATTAAAAAAATTAAACTATGATAATAGATTAAAAAAAATCGCGAAATCAAATCGAACCAAACCGCAAAAAATTGGTTTGGTTTGGTTTGAATTTAATGTTATGTTAAAATTGAACTAAACTGAATCGCAACTTTATTTTAAATTTAGTTCAAACTACTTTTTGTCCAAAAATCAAATCAAATCGCATCGCAAACATTCCTATGATAAACGACTTGTTTTTACAAAAGTGACCAAATAGCTTGTAAAAACCTAAGCATGAGCATTAGTAGCAGTGTTATGGGACTCAAAATGTTTTTCTTTTTTTCCTTAAGTTGTGGTTATGCTTTTTAAGAAAAATGTCAAATCCTAATGAATGGATTTCATAGAATAGAATGGCAGACAAATCAATCAAAAGGAGTAATTAAGTAGTGGCTAAAATATTTTTGTACAGGTTTGATTCCTACTTAAAAAACAAAAATCCGTGACGTAATAACCCTATTTGTACCAAATAACATTCTTCATAGATATTAGTAAAACATGTCCGCTTTTGTTCTTTTTGTTTTCTAATCTCTCTTCAAAATTGAATGGATTCTCATATGAAACACTTCTTTAAAGAAAAGATCTATCCTAAATTTTTCATCTTATATATATTTTTAAGCATGCTAAACTAACCTAGTGTACTCTTCGTGAAGGGACCTACGAAATTCTTTAACTGGTGTGGTCACGTAGAAAAAAAAAAAACTTTTAGATATATTTTTTTTTCTAAAATATGGGAATTTTCAATTTGATCATTGTTTAATATCTTGACCATTACAGTTAATAAAAACAATGGATTTTAACACCTTTATTAGAAGCCAAAACACGTGTTTTTGTTTATCATTAAGAAGGATTAAATATGAATAGCATAAATAAAGATTAAATTAAAAAATAATATCACATTTTTAGAAATCAAAAACATATTTAAGTTGAAAATTACAACTAATTAACAAATGAAGAAGCTGAATGAAACACAATTTAAAATGGAAAATGTTGTTGGTCAGTGATTTTCCCACTATTCGTGCTCCATTTCGTAACAGTTGCTCTGTACTAAATAGTACAACTCATATAAAATATAGATCAGGTTATGTAAACGTTTAATTAATTTTAAAATCAGTTAAAAAACAAAACAGCACATGAAAAAAATTATATATAAGTAAGAGAATCATTGACATGCATCTCTGCACACAACCCGGATCAAACGGACTAAAAAACAAACTCTCTACTAACAGAACAGATAAAAAAATATCACAAAGATTAAATTAATGAGATTTCATATGCAAAAGATGCATACTGATTTTATGTTTAGTTTATCTTGATAAGCATCACCACTGATTGTGTAAATTAATTGGTGTGAGATTATTCTAATTTAATTAGTATAATCTTGAATTTCATATTTATATATAATTTAGTCGTTATTTATAATAATTTTATTTTATTAAATAAGATAATTTTTTTTACTAAAAGGTATAATTCAGTTAGTTAAATAGAATGTATGAGTTCTTACAATTGATTTTCATTAATTTTTATCTAATGAAAAAACAACATTGTTTTACATAAAAATAATATGTAGTCTTAAAAAAAAAAAGGAACTTGATAAGGTTTTCAGCCTCCTGATCTGCATATGTTATAAAACATGGATTCTTTGAAGATGATGATAATACAATAACATTTTATATGATCTCTCCTTCAAACACTCTTATGTGATGAATGGATTTCTCATATTACTTAATAAATTTATTTATTAATTTAACCTATTTCAATGAAAATAAATAATTTTAATAAATCTCAATCAATTTTTAAAAGAAAAAAAGTGTCCGAGAAAGAATCATTAATGCTCCTCAGTAATAATAAAAGGGGAGTCAAGATAGGTGTCCTAAAGGCACATGCAGATGGGGAGCATGGTAGATTCTGATGGATCCACTGAAACAGACCAGTGCTATAAATAATAATAATAGAGAAAAACAGATAATTTTTCCTTCTCACTACTCTGCTATTCTCACAGTGCATGTGTCATTTTCTCCACAAGCATCCAAATTCCATTCAATTTCGTCCCACTCCTCCCTTCTAATGTCCTTATAATATTAACCACGGTTCAGACACAACGACCTCTGTATCCTACACAGAACACAGGTCATGTATGTATGTACTCTCTCATCAATTCTCTGCTACATTTCTATTTTGTGGGCTCCACTCATTACCTTTCACCAAAATAAATTCACCTATCACCTACTTACTTTAGAATTTAGATCCACTTCCCACTCATAATACAAATTAGGTACTTTCTTTATTAACTCTCTTTCTGCTGTATAGTAACCAACTATGTGGAATACTAAATAACTCTCTTTTTAGTATATAGCCATCAATTTTTTTTGAATCATGGTATTTTTGGATGGAAAGTCAATCACCAATTCCTTCAGATATAAATATTTATTTAAAGACTTAAACTTTCTTAAGAAATAAGTTAAAAAAGAAACTCAACTATTCTATTAAAAATTAAACTGTTTTCTATGAGATTAAAAAATAAAAGTTGCTTCAAGATGTTTATCGAAAACAATTCAAACTGTTCTGAGTAGTTCAGAAGCAATTCAAATTCATCAATTTTGCTTGAACATGTACACTATGTTATGTTTTTTTTTTTTTTTTACCGTAAATGTTAACTTTTCAGTGCTCTGAAGATGCTAACAAAATAACAGATTATAAAAATGACTCCAGTAGTACCATGTAACTAAATTTAGATATGTGGCAGTGAATTTGACAGTAACAGGTGAAAGTAAAAGGAAAAAATGGCATTTAGTTGGTTGCCAAGCCAAGTACTCTTTTTTTTTTTTTTTTCTTCTTCTTCCTTTTGTCAGAAATACTTGTTCCTATGCCGACAACAAGCATCTCATAATCGTGGAATGAAACTTTGACCGAAAAGAGGATTATTTCAGACAAGCAGAGCTGCGTTTGAACCCACACATGATGCCTTCTTCTGGGTACAAATATTTGTGGCGTAATAGTTTCTGTCACTTTTTGCATGTTACATACACATTCCCAAGTGGGCTTTCTATGTCTTCAACTGCATTTATTTATGGTTGTGATTTGTGTATGTATTTATCTTGAATTTCAATGTTTCTATCTCCAAATCAATTAATAATGGCTCTTGTTTTGCTTATCACTAACTAACTATAGTAGTAATTATCTACAAGTGACAATTAATTTGGACTCTTTAATTATCACTAGTAATTAGCTACAAGTGACAATCATTTTTTATTTTAAAAAAATATCAATAAGAAACATTTCCTTTTACTCTTCTTTAATTAATTAGTAGTGTTCTGATACATTGATTAACATTGGCTTAATCATAGTAATTCTTTAATGTTTGAAGTACTATGTCTAGACAATCTCTGTCTCTGAAGTCTGAACCAATGGGAAAAAACATGAAGCAGCAGAGTAAAAACCAAAAAATGCACAAATCCCAAGCAAGAGAAATAAAAATGGTTAAAAGTTACGTAAAACTGGAGTGATAGAGTGACAGAGTGATAGTCATAGATGCAATGCAAGCAATAAGCCAATAACAAATAACATGGGCGAAACCAACTGTCAATCAGACTTTCAGTGCAACCCGATTCCGACACGTATTTTAACCCCCCAAAATGCTACACGCCGTCAAAACTATTTTAATTTAATTAATTAATTAATTAATTCAATAATAATAAAAAAATTCACAAGCGAGGAGGAAGAAGAAGAAACAAAAACCATGGAAAGGAAAGGAAAAGACTGACACACTCACTCGCTCGCTCACACTCACTCATTCATTGGCACAACGCACTCTTCTGTTATTCTAACTCTCTCCGTCCGTTTCCTCTGTTTCCGTGTGTGCCTCGTTGTTCTCGTTCAGCTCCCTTCACCGCATTCTGAATTTCGAGGTATAGAGTGTGTGAGAGCGGTTAGATATTTGTAAGAGCGTTTCGATTTGATTTGTTCTTTTCTGTCTCTCACTGTGCCCTAGCTTCTGCAACCGATCTGTGGTAGTTGGATCTGATTTGATTTTGTTCGGTTGTTCTCGGCGAAGATCTGAATTGTCGGTTTTGCAGTGCTTTTGCTCAATTGGATCAGAGAAATTCGAAATGAATTGAGATGCGGCGGTATTGGAGGTAGTGCAAGGAGGGTGGAGTTCTGCGGCATTTGCATTCCGGTGGTGAGGTAGTTTCTTATGGCTCAGTGGATTTTTATTTTTTATATTTTTTACTTGTGGTGGTGTGTTTGATGTGAACGTCATTGTTGCTCCGTAGAGATGGCTGGTGAAATGTTTGTTTTGTGGAGTGTGGCATTTCAGCCTAGGTTTTAAATTCTGGCAGCAGTCTCTCTCTTTATTTTATATTGTGGGAAATTGCAAACAAATGCAGCGGATATGGACTCAATTACGGAATTTGCAGCCAAATTCACGATTGCAGAATGTTTTAATTTCAATGTAATGTGTGGAACATAGGAATTGAGATGTTGGTTGGTTGCTTTGGATTTTAGAATAGATCACTTAGCCTTAGTGTAAAGTATTGTTGATTGTTTATTGCATTTTGATGTGCTGCTAGCTAGACTGATAATGTTGTTGCTGTTGTTGCAATTGGTAGTGTGTGTGTGATTTGTTTTACTAAAGTAGGTTTTGCTCAGGTATGAATGTTTTTTAAACAGCGGTTCTACCAACTGGTCTCGCATGAGGAACTGAATACATCTCTAGCTGATGTCTGTGACTTGTTTTTCTGGAAATTGGAATTTTTGGCTGTATGTCAATTTGGGATGGTTAGTATTTAGAATGTGTAAATTTTCAGGTGTCCTGCAAGGAGGGTAAACTGGCGAATTGGTGCAAATGTCAAAGTCTCCCTCTCATGAACAGCGGCGATCCGTTTATTCTGCCTCTCAGCCTGGGTCAGTAATTTAGTTTTTTGCTCGTTAGGAATTTATTGTTGACGAAAGTCTGATATAAAAACTAGAAATAACATTAGTGATGAATCAGTGCTAAATTTATGCTATTTTTTAGAATTTAATGTTCAATTAATGGTTGGTCATGACTTAGCTGAGTTTGACAGTACATCCTTCACTTGCAAATGTGAAGGTAGTAAAAATACTAACAAGTGGGAATTAAATATATGCAGGGAGTGTAATGAGGCAACAGGAATGGATGATCCAGAATCTACTATGGCAAAAGTTGCTAATTTTGTGGAGCAACTGCGTGCAAACTTGTCATCACCAGTTGAGAAAGAAACTATTACAGCACACTTGCTAGGTATTGCCAGGAGAAGAAAAGATGCTAGGGTACTCATCGGTTCTCATGCCCAAGCCATGCCATTGTTCATAAGCATTCTCAGAAATGGAACCCCTCTTGCAAAAGTTAATGTTGCTTCCACTCTTAGTGTCCTGTGTAAAGATGAAGACTTGAGGTTAAAAGTACTTCTTGGTGGTTGTATCCCACCATTATTGTCACTTTTAAATTATGAATCCACCGACGCCAGGAAGGCAGCAGCTGAAGCAATATATGAAGTTTCCTCGGGTGGTCTATCTGATGATCATGTTGGTGTGAAAATTTTTGTTACTGAAGGTGTAGTTCCAACCTTATGGAATCAACTAAATCCATTGAACAAGAAAGACAAAATTGTGGAGGGTTTTATTACTGGAGCATTAAGAAATCTTTGTGGTGACAAAGACGGCTACTGGAAAGCAACATTAGAAGCCGGAGGTGTGGATATCATAGTAGGGCTCTTGTCTTCAGATAATGCTGTTTCTCAGTCAAATGCAGCTTCTCTATTAGCACGTTTAATGCTGGCATTCACTGATAGCATCCCCAAAGTTATAGACTCTGGAGCAGTCAAAGCTTTACTTCAGCTTGTTGGTCGGGAAAATGACATTTCTGTAAGAGCTAGTGCTGCTGATGCCCTAGAGGCTCTCTCTTCAAAGTCTACCATGGCTAAAAAAGTCATTGTTAATGCAGATGGTATTCCAATCCTTATTGGAGCTATAGTTGCTCCTTCGAATGAGTGTATGCAAGGTGATGGTGGCCAGGCTCTACAGGAGCATGCAACACGAGCTTTAGCCAATATCTGCGGTGGCATGTCTGGTTTAATACTATATCTTGGAGAACTTTCACGTGTTCCTCACCTTGATGCACCGATTGGTGATATTATTGGCGCTCTTGCTTATACACTCATGGTCTTTGAGGAAAAAGTTGATGTCGATGAGAAACATTTTGATGCAACTCAGATAGAGGATATTCTAGTAACACTTTTAAAGCCTCGAGACAACAAACTGATTCAAGAGCGTGTCCTCGAGGCTATGGCTAGCCTATATGGAAACGTCTGTCTCTCAAAATGGCTCATTCAGGCAGATCCAAAGAAGGTTCTGATTGGACTTATAACCATGGCTGCCCCAGATGTGCAAGAGTTTCTGATACTTTCATTGACAAGCTTGTGTTGTGATAAGATTGGAATATGGGAGGCCATTAAAAAAAGGGAAGGTATCCAATTACTAATGTCATTGCTTGGATTATCCAGTGAGCAGCATCAAGAGTACTCAGTTCAGTTGCTAGCATTCTTAACTGACCAGGTCGATGACAGCAAGTGGGCAATCACTGCTGCTGGAGGGATTCCACCATTGGTGCAGTTGTTGGAGACAGGGTCACAGAAAGCAAGAGAGGAAGCAGCAAATGTTCTGTGGAGTTTGTGCTGTCACAGTGAAGATATTCGTGCTTGTGTTGAAAGTGCTGGGGCCATCCCAGCATTTTTGTGGCTTCTTAAGAGTGGTGGACCAAAAGGACAGAAAGCTTCTGCCATGGCACTCACAAAGCTTGTCCGAGTAGCTGATTCTGCCACAATTAATCAGCTATTAGCACTGCTCCTAGGGGATTCTCCAAGCTCGAAAGCCCACACAATCCGAGTTTTAGGTCATGTTCTTACTGTGGCTTCACAGAATGATCTCCTTGAAAAGGGTTCCGCAGCTAATAAAGGCTTGAGATCTCTAGTTCAAGTCCTCAATTCATCAAATGAGGAAACCCAAGAGCATGCAGTTTCAGTTCTAGCTGATTTGTTCATCACAAGAAAAGACATCTGTGATAGTCTTGCAACTGATGAGATTGTACGTCCTTGCATGAAGCTTTTGACTAGCAAAACTCAAGTTGTTGCCACTCAGTCAGCTCGAGCGTTAAGTGCCCTGTCTCGTCCAACAAAGAACAATGCTGCAAATAAAATGTCTTATATTGCAGAGGGTGATGTTGAGCCACTAATCAAGTTAGCTAAAACATCCTCTGTTGATGCTGCTGAAACTGCTGTTGCTGCATTGGCCAATCTTCTCTTTGATCCTTCTATTGCTGCTAAGGCTCTAGCTGAAGATGTTGTTTCAGCTTTAACAAGAGTTCTGGCAGAAGGGACCTTGGAAGGTAAACAAAATGCATCTCGTGCACTTCATCAATTATTGAAGCATTTTCCAGTGGGTGACGTTCTCAAGGGGAATGCTCAATGCCGTTCCACCGTGCTTGCACTTGTTGATTCCTTAAGAGCTATAGATATGAACGGAACTGATGCTGCAGATGCTTTAGAAGTAATTGCATTGCTAGCCAGGACTAAACAGGGTGTCAACGTCACTTACCCTCCATGGTCGGCTCTGGCTGAAATACCGTCAAGCTTAGAACTTCTTGTCTGCTGCCTGGCTGAGGGGGCTTCCCTTGTGCAAGACAAGGCAATTAAAATTCTATCTAGACTTTGTGGGGATCAGCCAGTTCTTATTGGTGATTTGTTATCTGCTAGTTCCAGATCCATTGGTTCATTGGCTAATAGAATAATGAACTCCTCCAGTCTAGAAGTAAAAATTGGAGGTGCTGCCTTACTAATTTGTGCTGCAAAGGAGAAGAAAGGGATTTCAATGGATTCACTTGACACTTCTGGGTATCTAAAACCATTAATATATTCTTTAGTTGAAATGATAAAGCAGAGTTGTAGCTATTCTTCGTTAGAAATTGAAGTGCTCATTTCTAAAGGTTTTATGGAGAGAAATGTTTTTCAAGAAGTTGATGAGTTTGATAGCCCTAATCCAGCCACTGCCTTGGGAAGCACTATTGCCATGTGGTTGCTTTCAGTTATTGCTTCTTTCCATATAAAGAGCAAGCTCACAATTATGGAAGCTGGTGGACTTGAAGTTCTCTCTGACAAACTTGCAAGACACACTTCAGATTCACAGGTATATTACATTGAAGCTTTTTTATTTATTTATTAAAACTTGCTTTATCAGTTTCCTTAGTCTTCTGGCTAGCCTCTTCTTCAACTTAGGTACTGACATCCATACCTGTAACTTGCAAATATTGAAATGTGCCATCTCAGGCTGTGTGATGGCATTGCTTTATGCTTGCTGGAAAATATCTATTTGCAATTGGATAAACAACAATAACTTGGAGGCTATATGAATTTGCAATTTAGAATTCATTATGAGTGGATAATATTTTGAATAGTGTCTAATAAAGAAGCAGATTTGGGAAGAGGAAACCAATGAAGAAGAATTGTTTGTGTTTTTCATTGAACGTCTTTTATCATTTGATGAATGGCATGTTGAAGCATATGAATTTTAAAGTCATTCAGAAAACTTGAGAGTAAAGAAATGATGAAAAGCTTTCATCAAAGAAAAAGGAAACTTAGAATTGGATATTCACCAACCAGCTTTTAGCAGGAAACTGAATTTGGGCTGGGGTTTGTGAAAAAGATTCCAAGCTAAGCCTAGCCTGACATGAATCACCAAAAATATATACTGATTTTTTTTTTTTTTTATTAATATGAATTTAAATTTTAATATATAAGTTCCTTTTCTCATATAATTTTAACACGTGTTCTTTCTAAACTGTGTATTTTCTTTTAAATACCTTTTTTGAGGATTCTTTTCCCTGCTTTTGAATTTCATTACAGCTAATTTTATTTTAATTTGGATTTCAGGACCTCTTATTTCTAGTAAGCCTGACCTTAAGATTGATTTCTGAAATGATTAGTAAAGAGTGAAAAGATTAAAGGCTCAATGTACATTGTACATTCTGTTTATTTTTCCAAATACTAGATTTAGTTAATATAGTTGTTGATTTGTTTTGCTGACGTACATATCTGGATTGCACAATTTGTTTGTCTGTTTGACCATGGCACGAGTTCAGTTGCTGAATTAATATTAAATAGATTTCCTGCCTTCCGCTTTTGACAGGAAGAATATGAGGATACAGAAAGAATATGGATCAATGCCTTGCTCTTGGCCATTTTATTTCAAGATGCAAATGTCGTTCTATCTCCTGTCACAATGCACATTATACCTTCTATTACTCTTCTGCTAAGATCTGATGAAGTAATTGATAAATATTTTGCTGCCCAGGCTATGGCTAGTCTTGTTTGTAATGGTAATAAGGGAATAGACCTTTCCATTGTAAATTCTGGTGCTGTTGCTGGATTGATAACTATTATTGGGCATGTAGAGTCAGATATACCTAATTTAATGGCTTTATCAGAAGAATTTTCTTTGGTACAAAATCCTGATCAAGTTGTTTTGGAGCACCTTTTCGAAATTGAAGATGTAAAAGTGGGGTCTACTGCCAGGAAATCTATACCCCTCTTAGTGGATCTCCTGAGACCAATACCAGAAAGGCCTAGCGCTCCACCAGTTGCTGTTAGACTCTTGATATCCATTGCAGATGGAAGTGACACCAATAAATTAATCCTGGCTGAAGCTGGAGCTCTGGAAGCTTTGAACAAATACCTGTCCTTGAGTCCTCAAGACTCAACTGAGTCTGCTATTTCCGAGTTATTGAGAATACTATTTTGCAATTCTGAACTTATTAAACACGAAGCAACAACAAATTCATTGAACCAACTCATAGCTGTTCTGCGTCTAGGATCAAAAAATGCTAGATATAGTGCAGCAAGAGCACTTCATGAACTTTTTGATGCTGACAACATTAGAGACTCAGAGTTAGCTAAACAGGCCATTCAGCCGTTGGTTGACATGCTTAACACAACATCAGGGCATGAACAGGAGGCTGCTCTCATGGCCTTGCTCAAGTTAACTTCAGGAAATTCTTCAAAAGTATCTCTTCTTATTGACGTGGAAGGAAACCCACTTAAATGCTTATACAAAATATTTTCTTCTGCTTCATCCTTGGAACTGAAGAGCCATGCTGCCCAACTCTGCTTTGCTCTTTTTGGCAATAGCAAGATCAGAGCAGATCCAGTTGCCTCAGAATGCCTAGAACCCCTTATATCCCTGATGCAATCTGGTTCTGAAACTGCAATAGAATCTGGGGTTTGTGCTTTTGAGAGATTATTGGAAGATGAACAACAGGTAGAGCTAGCAGCAGCCTACAATGTTGTGGATCTCCTTGTGAGCTTGGTTTCTGGTACCGACTATCAGCTTATCGAGGCTGCCATATCTGCTCTTATCAAATTGGGCAAAGACAGGACTCCAAGTAAACTAGACATGGTGAAAGCTGGCATTATTGAAAATTGTCTCAAGCTACTAGAATTAGCTCCTAGCTCTTTATGCTCCACAATAGCTGAGCTGTTTCGCATTTTAACTAATAGTAGTGCAATTGCAAGAAGTTCAGATGCTGCAGAAATTGTAGAACCTCTTTTCCATGTCTTGCTCCGTCGAGATTTTAACTTATGGGGACAGCATAGTGCCTTACAAGCACTTGTAAATATATTGGAGAAACCACAAAGTCTTGCAACCTTGAAGCTTACTCCAAGCCAAGTTATTGAACCCTTGATTTCTTTTCTTGAATCCCCATCCCAAGCTATTCAGCAGCTTGGCACAGAACTGTTATCTCATCTTCTTGCACAGGAATATTTTGAGCAAGATATTACAACAAAGAATGCAGTTGTGCCCCTCGTACAGCTTGCAGGAATTGGAATATTAAACTTACAGCAAACAGCGATAAAAGCATTGGAAAAAATTTCCACAAGTTGGCCAAAGGCAGTTGCTGATGCGGGAGGTATTTTTGAGCTTGCAAAGGTTATTATTCAAGAAGACCCTCAACCACCACATGCACTCTGGGAATCAGCTGCTTTAGTTCTCTCTAATGTATTACATTCCGATGCCGATTACTATTTTAAAGTTCCTGTGGTGGTTCTTGTAAAACTTTTGCACTCAACACTTGAGAGTACAATTAGCATAGCCCTTAATGCTTTAATAGTTCATGACAGAAGTGATGCTTCAAGTGCTGAGCAGATGATGGACGCTGGAGTTATAGATGCTCTGTTGGACCTTTTAAGATCTCATCATTGTGAAGAAGCATCTGGTAGATTACTAGAAGCTTTATTTAACAATGTGAGAGTACGGGAGATGAAGATGTCCAAGTATGCTATAGCGCCTTTATCCCAGTATCTCTTGGATCCGCAAACCAGATCACAGTCCGGCAAACTTCTTGCTGCTTTAGCTTTGGGAGATCTTTCCCAGCATGAAGGACATGCTAGATCTAGTGCCTCTGTTTCTGCATGTCGTGCATTGATAAGTTTACTTGAAGATCAGCCAACTGAAGAAATGAAGGTGGTGGCTATATGTGCATTGCAAAACTTTGTCATGAACAGCAGGACCAATAGACGAGCTGTTGCAGAAGCGGGGGGCATACTGGTGATTCAGGAATTGCTGTTGTCTCCAAACACAGAAGTTGCTGCACAAGCTGCTTTACTGATAAAATTTTTGTTTTCCACCCATACACTGCAAGAATACGTGTCAAATGAGTTGATCAGGTCTTTGACAGGTACATTATAATTGTCTCGATTGACAGTGTTCCCTGCTTTACACTGATGCATGCTTTTGGAGCAACTACTTTTGGCATATCTGTCATAGCTCTAATCATGTCTGTTTTGCAATGTCTATCACTAGTCTTTGGTTTAACAAATTAAATAGAAATTCATTTAATTGCATAATTTTTCATGGATCAAACTCATTCATGTACGAAAGCTTCATTTAATGTTTATTTAATTTATAAGTATCAGGTTTTGAGGGACAATTCTAGTTGTTAATTATGAGGAATGCTTTTTATTTTAAATGCTTCTTTTAGTTTTGCTGTTTGAACCAATATTATTAGAATTTGAACAGATATATGTTTCATTTTGGACATTTTGGACACTAGTTTTATTTGTTGAGTTTTTTACAAGCATTACCTAGTTATTCTTCATAATGGATGTTTTTCAGAGTAATTGGAAATTGTCAACATGTACCAATAAACTAGTCTCCTTCCTGTTTTCTTTCTCCTAGTATAAATCTTTAGTTCAGTGTATATTTCTGTTTATTGTTTCATTTTAGAGAAATGGAGGATGTGTAAAGATTTTAGTTCAATATATATTTTTACTGTATCAATCCTAAAGTTATATTAATGAGAAAAACAAATTTTCACATATAGATTGGGGTGTAGTTGTGATGTTTTTCTTTTACATCTATTATAAATTTTTATTTCATCAAAGAATCATTTTGTCTGCAGCTGCACTGGAAAGAGAGTTATGGTCAACTGCCACAATCAATGAGGAGGTTTTGAGAACTCTACATGTGATATTCATGAACTTCCCTAAGCTCCACACGTCTGAAGCAGCAACTCTTTGCATTCCTCATTTGGTAGGGGCACTAAAATCTGGCGGTGAAGACGCTCAGGACTCCGTACTTGACACGTTTTGCTTGCTAAGACAATCTTGGTCAACTATGCCAATAGATATAGCCAAGTCTCAAGCTATGATTGCTGCTGAAGCCATCCCCATTTTGCAAATGCTCATGAAAACATGCCCTCCTAGTTTCCATGAGAGGGCAGATACTCTTCTGCACTGCTTACCAGGTTGTTTGACTGTCACCATTAAGCGTGGAAACAACCTCAAACAAACTATGGGAAGCACTAATGCATTCTGTCGGTTGACAATAGGCAATGGTCCTCCAAAACAAACTAAGGTATTCCCATGAATAGTTTGAAAAATCTGCAAAAACACTGATATTATGTCTTAGCCAATGTATATGATTGAAGTTCTTCAATAATTTTTAAGCTGAAACTGTTGGTCTTTTGTTCTTTGCAGTCATCTTTTTTTTAACCTTCTTTTCTACTAATTATAGGCTTCATTTTTTGCTATTCCCAGTTTTCCTGTAAGTACCATGCTGATTACCAATTGCATTTGATATGAGTATGACAACCGGAAATTTGAAAATTGAAAATATTCATATATCAAGGAGTACCCTACATTTAGCATTCCTGTCATAATTCAAATCTCTGACAACTTAAAAAGGATTCAGTTTTGATTATAGAATTCCACTTCATTGAATCATATGGGGTGCAATTTAACCCTGAAGCACTCCAGTTTTTACATATGAG
Source organism: Amphicarpaea edgeworthii (assembly GCA_014843725.1). Lineage (NCBI taxonomy): Eukaryota > Viridiplantae > Streptophyta > Magnoliopsida > Fabales > Fabaceae > Amphicarpaea > Amphicarpaea edgeworthii. Next base: position 19,796,957 of record CM026321.1, read on the forward strand.
AAAACTGCAGATTTAATTTTCATTGACCAAAATTTATATGAACTTGTTAATTGATTTGTCTGCTGTCTCTAGCGAGGATTAAATTTTCTTATACAAGATTACGGATACCTTCTCTGGTTTTTGCTTATGTTAGGTAGTGAATCATAGTACATCTCCAGAATGGAAAGAAGGATTCACTTGGGCATTTGATGTGCCTCCAAAGGGCCAAAAACTACATATCATATGCAAAAGCAAGAACACTTTTGGGAAGGTAACTAGATATTCATTCTGTAAGTGATTTACTCATTCTCTATTTTTCTGTGTGGTAAGTGGTAAGTGGTAAGTGCTTGCCTGTTCCTTTGCTGAAAGGATTAATTACTACATTTCTTTATTTATAAAATTTGCTCGATTGGTCCTTTAAACCATCTAACGGGAAGGATTCAATTGAGAAAATTTTTAAAACAAAAGGACCCAATTGCATACCTAAAAAATTAAAGGACCCAATTTAGTAAATTTTTAAAATAAAAGGATCCAATTGCACATCCAACAAACTAAATGATCCAATTGAGCATTTCAAATAAATTAAAAGACAAAATTGGATATTAAGCCTTCTTTGTATGATGGATACTAGTATTATTTTGTTGATAACTGGAATGATCCTTGTCTATTTCTGACCTGTCAATAATAACTCTTTCTTCTTATTCACCTTCCCACTTACTCAACTAAGCACATGCTAAATCTGTATTGCTTTAAAAATACTGACTGGAATAAGTGTTGTGCTTTTTCTCCAGACAACTCTCGGAAAAGTCACTATCCAAATTGATAAAGTTGTATCAGAGGGGGTTTATAGTGGATTATTTAGTCTTAATCATGATGGTAACAAAGATGGTTCTTCCCGAACACTTGAAATTGAGATTATATGGTCCAACAGGATTTCCAATGATGACATTTGAAAAAAGGATAGGATGCTACTTTTCGGGTGGAAGAAGCATAGAAAAGTGATCTGCAACAACATGCAATGAGATGTTGAAAATGGTTTTGCTTGTAATTATAAGCACATATGGATGATCCAATTTTGTAGTCTGTCTGGCAGATTAAGTTGCTTCAGTTTTAAGTGTAAATTAAAATTATAAATGTCCTGAGGAGGCAAACGTTTGAAAAGGATGCTCCCACGGCAAAGTCAAAAAATGTTTGCAATTGTACAGGTCAGTCCACAGGTATATTAGAAACTTGAATCATAGGAAAAAAAATATGCATTTTAATTAAATTTGTCAAAAGTTTTTTTTTTTTCGTTGGTATTAGTTGCTGATGTTGGGATGTACACTAGCTTCTTCTGTAAAGTGGCTTTGTTTTATGTTTGTAAGCCACAAGAGATGATAAACTGACAATATGTCATTGTCCCCTTGTGTCGGGAATATGCTCTTTTTTCACCACCTTGGCCCCCACCCAATAAACAGTTCCATTTTTCTAATTGATTCATGGACCTTGTTGTAGGTTTAAATTCCATTTAAATATTGATTCTTTGGGATAAGCATACCTGTTTTTATTTTTATTTTTTTCATTTTGAAAGCTTAATGATGATCCATATACTATTCACTGTTTACGTAACTTGTAATTTATAAAAGTTAGTTGAACTATTATAAATAAAAGATTATAAGAGAATGGAAAACTATTTTACATTACCATTAAACTTTTTTTTTTAAATCGTATGCTTCTCTTTGCATTTCCTTCTTATCATTTACCTCAATTTATGAGCTCCATACACATTCTAATGGAGGACTTAAGCTATTATGTGTTTAACAAGGCCTTGCATCTGCTATGTATAGGAGTTATTTGATGCTTTTTTAACCTGATAGTGCCACACTCTTTCTTTATACATGTTAGCAATAACATTAACAAATAAAACACCCTACTTCAAATCTATACGTGGAACAAGAGATGCAATTCCATTCCCAGCATCATAAGTGGGCACATCAAGTGTCTGAACCAATTTTTAAAAAAATCATGTTTTTATTGTTCCAGTTTTAAGAAATAAACGTTAACATTAAAATTAGAGTTTATTTATTTTTGTCTAGACACGCAATCATTTTTTATTGGAGGCAATCATATTTTAAGTCTGATAGTAGTATCGGAATCAATCCTTCAGTGGATCAGTTTTAAGAAACAAACATTAAAATTATAACTAGAGTTTAATGGTCATCTAATATAATGTCAATGCATTAAAAAAATATATTGTCAATCAATAAAAAATTATTATTAATATGATTTTTAAGATAATTATTGTAAAAGTCAAGAAATCTTGGTATGATTTGAATGGCAATATAGAAGCATTTTGAATTTTAATTAGAGTATAGTTTAATTTTCATAATTTCATATTATTAAAAAGTAAGATGATTAATTTAATAAATCTTTAAGAAGTCATGATATTCTTGCAAGACTAAAAATATTGTCAATACAATTAGAGAAACCAACTCATATATGAAAACATTTATTGATGGGTTAAAAAATTATATTGAAATAATTATCAGTATGATTATGTAAGAGTGACTCATAATTATGGGTAACTATAGTTATCGTAACAATTGGCTTTTTATTTATTTTAAAAATTAAAAAGAATAGCAATTGTTGATGTGGGCGTAAAGTGGTTAAAAGAAAGTGGGAGATTATTGAAGTATTGAATCACTCTTTCACACATCAATCAAAATGACAAAAAAAAAATATTAGCTTAATTTTCAATGAAATATTTAGTGTTTCAAGATTGATATATTATAAATAGATTATGAGTTTAATGAAAATGTACTAATATTATAAAATAGTGTTACATTATTATCCAATCAAATATTTAAAATAATTTTATAAAAATTAACAAAATTAACCTAAATGATAAGTTGTAAAATCCATGAAGTTTGAGAAATTAAAAAGAATATGAATTGTTGAAGTAGATATACTAATAAAGCAGATAGTAGAAAGTGAAGAAGCATTGAACCACTCTTTGATACATCAATCAAATGTTGATGTGGTAATAAAAAAAAAGGTAATTTAGTTGTGAATGTAGTAGTTTTTCAGGCTATGAACTGCAGGCCCTAAAGGCAAGATGAAACAGCACTCTGAGAGAAGAAAGAGTGGGGCAAGCGGAGAGTGGCAGAAGAGGGCCAAGGCATTGTCATAATAATAACTAGTAGAGTCCCATATTGCTTGCAGATCTACTACCACCTAACAGGTGCCTTGCAGCATGAAAATGACAAAGCAATATAAGTTGGTAAAAGAGACACATCACTGGACATTTTTGGTTTAATCATTCACAAGGAGAAAATAAAGAACTACATGAAGGAATTCAGCATTGAAAAGACTTAAGTATCATAATGCATGGGGAGCAAATCATAATAGATCTTCTCACTTCGTGTCTTTTTTTCTTCTGTTTTTTTTCCGCTCTTGTGGGATTGGTAAGAAAAGTCTTTGTCAAAACAATGACTAATCTTTATGATAGATTATGAACATACACAATATAGATATTATCTTTTCAACATAGTCTATTGACTCTATTCTATATCCAAACTGATAAGGATTTTAACCTGTTGTAACTTAATAAATCGCTATCATTTGTATCAACGGTAAAACTACTTATATCATATGATTATTTACACTATCAAAACAATATGAAATTCAGTGCCTCAGAAGATAGCCAGGGGAAGACTATTAAGTTTGGCCAACTTATTGATTACCTTCTTTATTGTGCACAGGCACAGCCGTGAATACAAGATCGTATTAATTAATTTCTCCGAAGTGAGAAGATATATGAAGTAATGATTGATTCACTGATGATTTTAAATAAATTGAATTTGTTTGATACTTTAATTTAATTTAAGAAATTAATGTTCATATGTACCGTAAAGATAAAATAATTTTACATCAAAAATCATAATCTATTGTCTTACTATAAAAAAAAAATTTATGATTAATTGAATGTGTGAAATTTTTACATCATCAATACATTAGTATTTTTCTCTTAATTAATGGTGAAAATACTCTTATTTTCTCACTTTAAAGGAGTTCAATCAGTCCATAAATATGACCCATTGCCAGCACATCAATCAATGACATTTCTCACTTTATGTTCTTAACTCTATTCTTTTCATTCTCAATTTTATGTTACTCTATTTGGATACTTTGTCTATATTTCTAATCCACATGAATTTTCACTCGAGATTATATATTGCATTGCAACTTGATCCTATCAATTATGTTTTTAATGCACATGAAAGTCAGTTAGTTACTCTCTAACACACTTTTATTATTGATTATTGAAATCTGCATAATCATAAATGATCGAGACTCATTAAACAAGGTGTTAAATCCAAAAAGTTGTGATTTTGAACAAATTTCAGCCAATAATAACAATGACCCAATAAAAGAGTGATAGAAAATACTCAATAAGTCAAAAAGAAAATAAAATATTGCTTAAAAATATCAAACACCATTGAATGAAGTAGAGAAAAAACTAAAATTTGTAAAATCTAGAAGCTAGTATAATATTTGCTCATGTTTAGGGCAATGGATTTCCAGTGCATAGATAAACAGCTTCTTATGTTATCTGCATAGAAGAAGCCATGTGTTGACTGCACAAATTGTAAAGCAATTGAATGTCATCTAGAATCTTTTGCCTGCAATCTTAATCTATTGCCATTCAGTAAAGATACTTGGCTTTCTTATCAGAAAACTGATATTATCTTATCACCAACTCACTAACACCAAGTATCACCCTAGCTTCCTTTACTCATTGTGTAACTGTATGGTCCTTTACACACTTAAGTATGTGTGAGAAGGAGAGGGTGTCTCCGAAACATTATCTACGGTTTGAATTTGAAGTTAATGTCGAATAGGCATTCCAAATCTAACGAATATTAAAACAAAAATAAAGATATGATTGATTCACAATTTTTTTTTTATTTGCATCAAACGTACTTTGCTGTCTTTTTTTTTTTTTTTATGAATAAAAAAATTAGGAAGAGGGAACAAAGGCTTAAAAATAGAGTGTTTAAAACATTAACAACTACGTAATTAGAAACTAGACAAGAGTTTAATAAAATAAATGGGAAAGACATGTCAATATTACATTTTCATGAGGATGAACATTATCGAGACCCTCAGTGATGAATTTCAAAGAAGTGATGAAATCTATCTCACAAATAATATTCGAAAAAACTTTTGTGTGAGCAAATTTAATGCCATGAAAAATGGTACTCTATTCAGCGATGTTGTTTGAAGTAAAACCACAGCTGCCTACATAATCTGTGATCCAATTGTCTGCAAAATCTCGTAGAACGCTGTCAAAACTTGACAAGTCAGGATTATCAAAGGAACTACGCAGAGGAGATTCCCAATTAACTAGAGTCATCTATGTCGAGACGAGCTGGTTGAGCATGTCCCTTGCACTAGATGTAGAATAAAACTTATCTAAAGAAAATCAAGACCATAAGATATGGTTATTCCATTATTTTGAAAAAAAAAAAAAGACACAATATCCAATTTACATCTGAATCAAATTTAGGAATACAACCAGAATAGTGTTGACTGGAACGAGTGATGCTAAGCCACCCTCTTAAATAACAAGTTCGGTCAAGAAACACATAAAAATAATTTACAGTACAACAATTACAGTAAGATTTTGATTAGTGAACTCAAAGAACCAATTAGTTTATAGTTTAATAACGGTTCAGTCATTAGTTCTAATGAACAGAATGTTTTTGTACATACATGAAAATCAGAGATGCCAAAATGAATTGGTTCGCCTAATTCGATTAAAGTTGAATTGAAAAATGTTAATCCAAATAAAATTGAGTTAAATATAAGTTAATTTGATGAGTTCAACATGTCATTTTAAATTAAAAAAAAAATATATGGTTGAATTCAATTAAACCTATTTTGACCTCATATTTTTATTTTTATTTTAAATTTATATAAATCTAGATTAAAAAATAAAATAGGTTACTTTAGACCGACCCAATGGGTCACTAAGCCTAATTGGACCACAAAAAAGAAGGTCTAAATAGATATGAAATAGTATAATTCAATTTATTTTTTCACACTTGACTCAATAGATCTAACTGTCTATTTTATCATTTATATTAAAAATGAATATATGAATCAACTTAAATTTATTTTAGGTGAGGAAAGGTTCTCTTTATTCCAATACCAGCAAAACGACCAAACATAGCAAGAATTTTCAAGGGGATTACAAATTACTATTAATGGGGATCTCATAAATCTGGACTAAGTCATGTAGTTGTCTTAAGAATATGATATTCATATGAACATTGAAAATATGTCTATGCATTTTAGCAACACAATGCACAGGTTTATGTCTAGTTGCATATACAAATTCAACAGTGACAAGAGGTCTAATCTTGCAATAAAAGCTTATTTTCTTAGTCATCATTATATTGGCATTTAATAAGCACAAATCAACAACTAAAAATTACTCTACACATTCTTACAAACAAGATGCTTGGTAATTAATGTGAAAAGGAAATGCTATGAAATATATATTCACACTTATGAAAGGTCACAATTTCAACACCAATGACAAAAACGGTTGTATGAGCACAATCCACTACTGAAGAGCTTGAGTTATTATTATTGACCAGTGCTGACATAAATTAGAAGGTGTCAAATTAGCTTGAAACATGTTTATTTATGGTATTTCTTCTCCATGCATTCAGAATTAGAATCTAACGATTCCTAACAACATCCCTACGGTGGAGGAGCTCATTGATTGTATATTTTTGAGTCCCCTTTGAACCTCAAGTCAGTAGGCATTAAGATTTTCGTCCCAATATCATTTATGTTCGATAAATGTCACAGTTTTGTTTTTATAAAAGTACTTAGGTAGTGAAGGAAGTAAGTTATATATAAATTGACTCCTAAGCGCTATGTTAAATTATTTGACATATTAGAACAATTCATTTATTAAATATTAGTATTAATTTGATGTCAAACATAAAAAAACACAATATTCTTCCTAGTGTTGGGCCTATCTAGCCATAATTATCACGTCATCATCATATTACCTTTAAATGCATATTCGATACGTCTAGTTCTTAACGTGAGAGAGGTGTATTGGAGATTTACACGTGTTAAAAGATATAAACACGTTCTTAAGTATATACAAGTTGATTGAGTTTGGTACAAATTTATATTTTAAGATTGAGACATCCAAGAAATTTGCAAAACCACATAATTATATTATAACATACTCAAAAGCCATCCAAACATGATACTGACAAAAACAAAATGAGAGGCACATGACATAAAATTCAAGAGCGAGCTTAATTATGAAGGGAATAGCCAGGGACCATTCAAGGTGACACTTCATTATAGCAAATTCATCTACGAGTTCTTAAACTAATTTTTATGGGTTACACGATCAAACATTACATTTAAAATTTTTATATACTTTTTACTCTAATAATTGTCTTGTTAAGAATTCCAATTGGGTCTCACATGTTATCCGATATGTTTATAATTTTTTTTATTTAAAAATAATTATTTATTTATAATTTTACTTTGAAATAATATATATATATATATATATATATATATATATATTTTAACGTATACTTTTAATGAAAAAATACAATATAATAATTTTGGATAGGTATTCAAATTATTTTTTTCTTTTTTTTTAAATGATTTTTTCTCTTAAAAAAGAGAAGATAGTTTATTCGTGATGAATTTCAAATTTAAATATAAATATAGTGTAATACCTTGATCTCTTAAGAAAACTTGTGAACTCATTTGAATTATATCATGATATAAATATATTGCCTACGACCTATTTCAGTATTTCATTCCGAAATAGTGTAAGTTTTTTTTTTTTTTTTTGTCTAAAAACAATTCCAATGATGCCTACATTTCTTGGAATCTGAATGAGTTGAATAAAGTTTATATATATATATTGAAAGAAATTCTGATGCTAAGAAGTTCGATTCTTTTTTGGAAAAAATATTACTGAAAGACAGGCTATTGCTTTGTCGTACTTGAAAGACAGGCTATTACTGATAGCTTAGTTTAGTTGTTTAAACAATATCAAACTGTCATAATGAATTAATAATTAATGTAATTGAGATTAAGATATGATCCAATGTTGCGGTAAAGCATATGCTTTCACTAAACAACAAAGTATATTATAAGCATATTTCAACATTTTAATTAAGTTACTGTGGTGTTGAATTTGTATAGGTTGCATCGTATTCTGCATTTAGCCACTGACCTTGTACGCTTATTACTTATTAGTGATAATAAAACATTAGGCTTTGTTCGGTTAGTGTGAAAGTATGATGAATAAAATTAAATGAATGAAATAGAAATAAAAATTGAGTTATTTGACAGAGACGGAAGATGTATTATGTTTAATAGACTATGTGTTAGGTCCATGATAAATAGTTAAATTTTGTTTCAATTTTTTAATAATTTTTTTCTATTTTGGATTTTTATATATCAGAATATTTGTTTTAGGTCTTTAATTTTTTTTTAGAATGTCTAAGAGTAGTTAACTTTATCTTACCAAATACCAATGGTTAATATTGTAAAAAAAATATTAAAATGTTTAATAATAGTTAATGTCGCTTCACATGTGATTAATATTAACCATAATATAATTTTATATAATTATGTTTATTTATTATAATTTTTTTTAAAAATGAAAATAAATAAATTAAATTTCAAAATTTCCCACTCTTTTTTCTTTCTTTCCATAAAACAGATAAAGATAAATCTATAGAGATGAAATTGTTTTTTTATTAAATATATTAAGATTTTCACATTTTTACTTTTGGTTATGCTTTCCAAAAATAATGCGACAGAGGCTGATGTCCGTTTCTGGTATGGTACAACGAAATAAATAATTAGTATTTGAATATTTTGTTGATTGGTACACTTGAAGGGGTCAATTTCTCTATTAAGGACAGACAAAGAAAAGGGTATTGTTTTTTTTTATTATTATTATTTTGTCAGCATTGTTTGTGTTTTTTAATTAAGAAGTACAGTTATTAATTTCGATATATAATAAATGAAAAAAAACTTATGTACAGTAAAATGTAAAATTATTTACACTAATAGTCTATTATAATCTTTCCTTTATTATAAAATAGTTGATTTTTATAAAATTATTTTAAAAATTATTATAACGATAAGTTATAATTAATCAACGATATAAAATAATTTTACATCAATGATATATGAATATTTTACTAAAAAAAAATAAATTCTCACGTAATATTATGTCTGTTTTTAAGGTGATCAACAAAATTAATATTTATTTTCAATAAAATTATTTCGTACGAATTTTATCATTATTATATATATATAAAAAAAATAAAAAGAAGGAAAGGGTCTCGTCACTTGTATATACATAGCAGAATTTAAAAATCTATTTTGACAGAAAAGCTCGCATACAGTTGTTACTAACCAACAAACAACACTTACTTCGCGCCACTAACACCACACACCATACCCTGTTGTTGTCCCTACTCCACAATCACATTTCAACCCATAAATTAATTCATTTCTTTTATCATACATAATTATAATTTTATATCTGTTCTAAAGATTTTTTTTTTGGCATACGAACAAAATTAAACGTGATTTTTTAATTAAATAGATTGTTTCTCAAATGTGGTCTGAATGAGTAATAACTTATATTTTAAGCTATCCTTATAAGTTAAAAAAGTGTAATTTGATATTTATTATAAGATTTGATCTGCAATTTTTTATACATTAATTATTTATTCACAATAATACATTCATTTATATCAATTCTAGAATAGTGTAATAATGGAGAAACATAACTCATTAATGTTGGTTAATTTTGAAAAAAAAGAAGAAATTAGTTTTAGACAAACTTAATGCTTTTAACTAAATTAACTAACTTTTTTTTTTTTTTTTAACTTTCTTGATCCGTATAAATTAATTAATTGGATCATATAATATAGACCAGAGAAAGTAACTCATAAAATAGGCTTAATTTGTTAACAACACGACAATTTGTTAGAAACAAAATATGAAAATATGGTGTTTTAGAGTTTAATATACATGACTCATCTATGTATATATATATATATATATTTTTTTTTTTCTTATAACATATTCAAATAATAAAAAATTATTTTACCATATTTTTAAAATAGTAAAAATAGTATAAAAAAAGCTTTACACTGTTAGTATATATTAATTATTTTTTTTTATCTAGTTATTCCTTTTAAACAGTCAATTTCCTTATTTTATGTAATTTAAATTTATCTTTTTTTATACTATTTTTAATTTTTTTATTATAATGGCCATATTTATAACAATTTTTTTTAAAAAAAAAATAATGATACACGAAAAATAACTTTACTTTACATTGAAAGTTTCACTTTTATTTAAATTTAAAAAGTAATACTATTAAAAAATCAAAATAAATTGCCCCCTTTTTGGAGGGAGAAGACAGAGTCCAAACTCCAAAGTCTCTGCATTTCAATGGCCGGCACGTGACTCATTCTCTCTCTCGAAAATTCTCTTTCTCTCTTTCACTCTGTAATAACCTTCGAACTTCCAACTCTCACTCACCTCTCTTTCTCCGCCGTCGATGTCTTCCGCCGCCGGCTACGCTCGCTCCTCCCTAAGAGCTTCCGTCTCGCCGCTCCGCTCACGGAGGTCGCCGGCGGGGCCCGCCAAACCCGCTGGAAGACCTACCACTCCGTCGTCAACCTCCACCGCCGCTTCGAGGCCGTCGTCGTCGTCGAAGGCCTCCGTCTCTCCGCTGTCCGCCGCCGCCGTGGCTGACGTCAGCAAGGCGAAGGAGAATGTCACTGTCACCGTCCGGTTCCGTCCCCTCAGGTTCGTGCGTTTCATGTGTCTTCTCACTTCAATTCATATATATATAATTTATTTTTAATTATTATTATGATTTAATTTTGTTTTGGTTAGTGGGAGAGAAATGAATAAAGGAGACGAAGTGGCGTGGTATGCGGATGGGGATCATATAGTCAGAAACGAGTGCAATTCTTCCATTGCTTATGGCTTTGGTTAGTTAGTTTTCTTATTCTCTAATTACTATTTCAGTTTATATGTTAATGTTAATTAATGGATTATCGAACCAATTTAACTAACAGAATGTTGGCATGTTTTTTTTGAAGTTTTTTACCGAAACATTTTTAAATGATGAAAGTGAACACATCTTGCGGCAAGCAGAATTTTCTGTTCATTCCATTTATAGAATCCTACCATCCATACATTAAATGTGTGTTTATACTAGATTATTTTGAGAAAACGATAGCTTTTTTGTGCATGTTTAAATTAACTTATTTTGAAAAATTATTATTTTCCTTTTTATTGAAATTAGCTTATTTTGAGAAAACAATAATTATTTTGGCATTGCTGTAAAAATAAAAAAATAAAAACTATTTTGGCAGTTTAATTTTAGAGAGTTATTAAAAAGATGATAATTTCTCAAAACAATCCATTCCTAAACATGTGCTGCATATACTATACAGTAGTTTTTTTTTTTTTTTTTTTCAAATTAGTTGGAGTGATGTTTGTTCATAGAAGATGTTAAGTTAGAGTACCTTGTGATCCGGCTACGACCACAACTTTAAAATTACAAATTGTCATAGCATTTTATCTGTTCCATTAATTTGAAAGCAGTTGAATGTTGATCAATTGTAAAAAGTAAAAACACAGTCGAGACTTGAGGCATTTTGTGGTTTCAGAATTGTGTCACACCAGCATTAGTCAATTGCAGAGTACATTACTGGTTGATTTTGTGCTTTTTTTTTCCATGGTATTTCTTGTTACTATATTTTTCGTGTCACAGACAAGGTATTTGGTCCTGCAACAACAACTCGGCATGTTTATGATGTGGCTGCTCAGCATGTTGTCAGTGGTGCTATGGAAGGGATTAACGGTAATATTTTTTCTGTTAATTATACTAATGTATATTGAATATGTCTTTTTGAAAGAGGAAGAAATTAATGGATTGAGGGCTTGTAGTAAGTTAATGATTGGAATAGGTGTCTTGACTAGCTTCTAATAATTTCTTTATTTGTCTTTTCCTTTGAGTTTATTTCTGGGTTCTGAAATAGGTCTATTTGGTTAAACTTCTGTAGAATAAAGGAAAAAAAAATAAAATGAGCTTCTCAGGACCTTTACAAATTAACTTATGGAAAAATTATTTCATTTTTTTTTCATATTTTTTCTCATTCTTCAAGATAAGTTTATCCAAACAGTCCCTAAAATGTATATGACCCGTAAGCTGTCTGCATGAGCAATTGAATACTAATAATCTAAATTGATGTTGGTAACCTGGTTGGGGTATACAATCAAATCAAATTTAAGAATGAAACTCCTGTTCCACTTGCTCATGAATACTGTACAGTGTACAAAGTACAAAGCAGAGCATGCTTGTAGCACAAGTAAGTCAAGTACCTATTTTCTGGCTCATATTGATACATAAGGTGATGAACTTAATGGTTGAAGAATATAGGTAAGATTATCAATTTTACAAGCACTCAATTGTTTCCAACTAAAAAAATGCAGCTCATATTTGTAACTAGGACTTGCTAATAAAAAATAAAATAAAATTTGTAATTAGACTTTTATGAGAAGGGATGCTGGTCCCTCCCAAATATGGCATTAGTTTGGTCTTATAAATTTTTATGTTGTTTCTGAGGTGGAATTATATTATTTTCTAGCAAAACATGTTGGTAATCTCTCTCTCTTACACACAAACCAAACCTAACACAATATTAGCTGAAAATTGCTTTGCTGATCTGCAGGTACTGTTTTTGCATATGGTGTTACTAGTAGTGGAAAGACTCATACCATGCATGTAAGTGAAAGACACACTCGGCCTAGGAATATATATATATATATATATACAGAATACTTACATAGGAAAAATAAATACAAGATGCAATTTACAAGATGGAATATTTAGGTTAATAATTCTAGCTCTATTTCCTAAGACCTAAGTTACAACAAATGTAGAAAACTTGGAAAGTGGAATGGGTATATGCGTGCTATTATGTGGTTTTTGACAGTCATAAATCTAGTCCCATAACAAAAGTTCACACTGTTGGAGAGTGATATGTAAGTGCTAAGTTATGTGGGCTAATCATCTGCATCAACATGGACTGGGGGTCCGGGAGCTTAAGAAAATAATAATAAGTCATAAAATGAACACTAAATCAACAAGAGCCAAAACATAGAATCAAGGCAATACACGCAAGTTATGATAAAAGATATGTCTATATTTTTAAACCAAATATTCCCCATCAACCAAAATGCTACATCTTCCATGGACAATCAACTATTACAGGGAAGCAATATTGTTCAAAGCATATCTGAATAGATGTCAGAAATAGAAATGTTAGGGATTAAAGGTAAAGAGGTCAGATTATACATATGACAAGATAGTGGTAAATCATTAGTTATTTAATCTTGCTCCTTACTCTTGTAAAACGGAAAGTCTTGATCAAATTTTCTTCTAGAATTTAACATGAAGCTGTTTCACTAGCAAAACAAATTAAAAAAAATAAACAATCTTCTTTCAAGTAAGATGAACATTCTGCAGATCAACAGTCGTCCTTTGTCTTTAAGGACTTTTGTTGGTTGACACTCGAGTAGCTGGGGCATTGCTTCAATTTTTTTTTTCTGGTTCCAGACATGTGTACTTTCTAAATTAGCTATATATTTTTCCCAGGGGGAGCAAAAATCACCTGGAGTTATCCCACTTGCAGTAAAGGATGTCTTCGGTATTATACAGGAGGTAAAAAGTTTAAAGTTTTCCATACTGGACTTTAAATCCTTTCATATCCTTGACAGGCCGTGTTTGACATTTCAGACTCCTGGACGAGAATTCTTATTACGTGTCTCATATCTTGAGATTTACAATGAGGTTAGCTCATGTACTAATACTATGTTTTATTGAGCTCTCTCATCTTTATGTACCTATATTGGGGGAATTCTTCCTTTGCATTTGCAAGAATGATGACCAGATTAACTCCACTATTGTCTGAGAATAGCCCAGGCAGAATATGGGGAACACAATCTAGATTAATTATGACATCAAAAAGGATAAAAAGATGTAGTTTGTTTAAATGCAGGGATGACATAAACTCAATATGAAATGATTGCAAATGACATAGGATGGGGCCATTGTCGTCAAACACTTTTGGTGGATCATTATGTGAGAGTGATTCTATTATACAAGTAGAAGCATTGAAGTTTGACAACAGATTTTTAACAGTATGAATTGTATAGTTATTTAGTACTTGTTTGTTTAACAGATGAAATGGAGGTTAAATGTTTTCCAGCACATAAAATCTCTGTTAGAATCCAGGTTTCCCAAAGCAAAAAGAAGGAAGAAAGAATTGCTTTGCACAAACTCCATTGCAAATGGAGATGCAAACTGGCTTAGGGTAGCCAACATTATAGTTGCAAATAAGTGAAATAATTCTTGGCTCCTTGCAGTGGACTTAAATTTTATTGGCTAAGATTGTCTTGGTTGCATCAGTTGTTACGTGTTAGCGAATATAAGCATAAGAAGATGTGCTTTGAAAAAATGAATTATTTGTTGTCTCCAATCTGACTTGTTGCAAGTACAAGCCTGATTATTGGAACTATTTTTTGTTTTTTTTTGCTTCCTTTCCCTCATATTTCTGTGTAGATTAGGCCTACAGGCATGCATCTATCATCTATCCTTGGTCACATGTATCTATATATCTTAATGAGTATCACTTTTTATTTTTATGTGCTCTTTTTGTAGGTCATTAATGACTTGCTGGATCCAATTGGGCAAAATCTAAGAATACGAGAGGATGCTCAGGTATTTATATTTATTAATGATGCAAGGGTTTGCACGGTTTCTTCCTAGTTGTCATTGTAAGAAGTTTTACATGGTGAATTTTATAGGGCCAGTTTATCTTTATTGGGAAAAACCCAAGTCCCACAATGGTTAAAGATAATGCCAAGATATAGTATAAAGTGGGGGACAATCCTCACTTTACAAGCTAGTTTTGTAGGGTTGACTTATGACCAAACCCACTTTGTAAGAATCTTCAACTCTGAATGACTGAATGTTTGCTTGTTGAAATTATAAGGTTTAAATAGGGAAGGGGGAAAAGAGAGAATTGAGACTCTGAATAATAGGATATCAGATCAATATGCTGCATTTTAATATGATTTTGACAACCTTAATTCTAAAAGTTGTAAGGTCCATGCATTTCTAATTCTGCCATGAATATAATTTCTAAAGCAAACCTAATTCTGCCGGAAGAGACCCAATTCAATTTGATATCAATATAAACCATAATTTACTTAAAACCATATTTGGTACTCACACCAATAATGAAGAGTTTTAAAACTTAAAAAGAGTGTGTTGCTAGCAATCTTCTTTGTTACACACAAATATCTGTTGGATTTGGTTCTTATTTTTCTTATCATAGACATTGCATAAAGAAGACTTGATATGTGTTTTGATTGAATCTTATAATGAGACTACAAGGTATATATAATGGTGACAGGGTACTTATGTTGAAGGAATCAAAGAGGAAGTTGTGCTATCTCCTGCTCACGCCCTTTCTTTGATTGCAACTGGCGAAGGTATAATGAACTTTTTTTATGTTTGTCTTCCCATTGTTCTCATTTTAAACCATTGGTAGCATTCATTTATAAGTTTTTCCTTTACAATGCTTTATGTTGTGCTCCAACTTAAGCATGACCATCTTTTGTACTTAAAATTTCCTGTCTGCAAATTTTATGATCTTAGAAGAAGATATCTATGGTTGTTATATTTTCTTTGGTCTTGTATTGTTAGATGCTTATTTATGCTAATTCATGTATCTTAATGTCTAGTTTCTGAAATAATGCAGAGCATAGGCATGTGGGTTCAAATAATTTCAATCTAGTCAGCAGTCGAAGCCACACTATTTTCACCTTGGTATGTCAAGATAATCTCCATATGTTTAAGATTTGAATGAATGCTTCTTGTCATTTAACACTCCAAAAACTTGTTAGTTTTCTGAAGTGATTACATTGCATATTCTTTTGAATCTTTGTAACACCCATGCACCTTTTACGAAGATAATGGGTTGTCAAACTATTTTTTTTTTAAAAGATGATAGAAAGTGACAAGTCAAATTGACAACATATTAATAAAACAATGTTTTGCTGTATATCAAAGCCGTGTCTAGTAAGAGGCTTAAGACAAAAGTTAATTTAAATTGATTTGGAATGTGTAGAATTATGCATTGCAACAGACATACATGTATGCCCACGCACACACAAATATGCACATAATAGCTTAATTAATATAATTGATATAATTTTCTTAAAAAAAAGCTTAATTAATATAATTACTATAATACTATTTTACATTTTTATTTTTGTTGTCAACTACAAAATTATTCATCAAAGTTTAATACTTAAATTAATATTTATAATATTTTAGTTTTAATATATAAAACAACAAATTTAGTCATTAAATTTAAACTCTATACTAAGTTTGCAAACTTCTAAGTTTTAGTCTACTTTTTGTAACTTCAGAACCATATTATTTCATGAATTGCCTTAAATGCATACAAGAAGCTATATTTTAAACTATTCATTATGAATATTAATAAACAAAAAACTATTCATTATGAATGTGTTTTCATCAATCAATCAATCATAACTTACTGGGATTCTTTATTATTGTTTCTATTTTTTTGTGTGGCTTATGCTGCTTTACTGATTACATTTTCTTCTTTCAGACTGTTGAAAGCAGTACACGAGGTGAAAATATAGGGGAAGAGGATGTGACATTGTCCCACTTGGTAATACTTATAAGACCAAGATTATTATTACTGTATTGCTCCAGTAAATGCCTCTGGCATTTTTTCTATTACCACTTCTAAAAGCTCCTCCCCTTCTTTCCCAGCACTTAATTGATCTTGCAGGGTCTGAAAGTTCTAAAACTGAAACAACTGGTTTGCGGAGGAAAGAAGGTTCCTATATTAATAAAAGCTTGCTTACTCTTGGAACGGTAATATTATGCTATGTTTTGCTTGTCTTAATTTTTTTTAACTCCTTTTACCACAGCTGTTATCCTAGTTTTAAATGTTAGTTTTTCTCCTGTTTTATGCATGACATTGTAGTTATTTCAAATGATAGTTAGTGTATAGTGTATATTTCTTGTGTTTACTTTTGAGGTTAGTTGCTATTTAAATATAACAATTTTTTTTCTCTCTTCAGGAGCAGCTTTGGTAATAAACTAATAATTGGTTTTTGAGTTTTATGTCTGATTTTCTTCATCAATCATTTCTTAGCCTTTAAAATTCCTATTTGGCACCTATGCACTGTGAATGATTTAATGAGTCCCTTTGTCTCTTAACAATTTTTTGGGGGGCATCTCAGTGAATAAAGTAATCTATAACATAAGGCTATAAGTGGCAAATCTTGGTTGCATTTATATTATTATGCTATGCTGGCAGCTTGTAGTTTGCTCTACATTTAAGGAACTATTCGTGGATGCTCTGATGGTTTAAATTCTTATGATGTGTAACATTCCCATTCTCAACTGTTGTTAAGTGAAGTAATTAAATTTCTCTATCTTGTTTCTGCTGCATTGCAGGTGATTGCTAAATTAACAGATGGAAAGGCAACTCATATTCCTTATCGAGATTCAAAGCTCACTCGGTTGTTACAATCATCCCTTAGTGGCCATGGACGGATTTCTGTTAGTACAATTTGTCTTTCAATTTTCTGCTAGTTCTAATTTGTAAAAAATTGCATGGCTAACTAATGTTTGAAAATGACTTACTATGGTTTGGTTGTTGAAGCTCATTTGCACAGTTACTCCTGCTTCTAGCAGTAGTGAAGAGACACACAACACATTAAAATTTGCACACCGGAGTAAGCATGTTGAAATTAAAGCTTCTCAAAACAAGGTCAGTTTATGTGAAATGCTGATAATGTGATAACCACTTGACAGTGATTTCATGCTATTAACCTTTAGCTGATTCCCTTGTACTAGATTATGGATGAGAAGTCTCTAATCAAGAAGTATCAGAGGGAAATTTCTGAGTTAAAGCAGGAGCTGCAGCAGTTGAAGCGTGGCATGGGTGAGAATCCCAATATGGCCACATCTTCACAAGAAGATCTGGTTACTTTGAAGCTTCAGGTTTGTGCTGATGTATACATCTTGGATTGTCTAATAAGTGTCACTGTTCTTGGTGGGAGACTTCATAATATGCCAGAATAAAATGTTGTGTCTTGAATCTTAACCCAATGATATTTACATTCCTCACTGCACATCAAAACTGATATCTTTATTTGGTATGGTGTTTCTTCACTTTCCCATAATAAGCATTTCTTCATTATGTAATAGCTTGAAGCTGGCCAATCCAAATTGAAGTCGAGATTGGAAGAGGAGGAACAAGCTAAAGCAGCATTGATGGGAAGAATTCAGCGACTAACCAAATTAATCTTAGTTTCTACAAAGAATACAATGTCGTCGTCAGGCATTCCAGAAAGGCCCAGCCATAGGCGAAGACATTCTTTTGGGGAAGATGAGGTGTGTTTTTTGCAAGGGTACTCTAGTTTGTGCAGCAGTCAATTATATGCGTTGGAATGGCTAGTAAAATTGTAAATACCCTATGCATTAATGACAAATGTTTGTCCTTCTGAGTGCAGCTAGCATATTTACCAGATAGAAAACGTGAGACCTATATTAATGATGACGCAGGGAGCCATGCTTCAGTTCCTTCACCAGAAGAAAAGGATGACATTGCCAATTTAGATGAATTGGGGAAGGATTATAAAAGAAGCAAAAGGCGTGGAATGCTTGGTTGGTTGAAGCTGAGAGTAAGTTGTTTTCCTTTTTTATTTGAACTATATTATTTATAATGTTGAAATAATTGACTAATTGATTGATACAGAAGTTAATATCGATGTATAAAATTATAATACAAAAATCCCAATTCATAAATAATAGGTCACTAAAGATTAGAGACTTTCTGCCAAGCTGAGTTTTGTATGGATTAGGAGTTGATGATTGGTATTGCTCAATCTAAATTTTATGGGAATTTAGTACCTTATGTATATTATTATCCAACCAACAGTATTTTCCACGAATGCAGAAACCTGATAATGTTGATGGATTATCGCCAAATGTTGACAGTGAGGGCTCTGCAAATGGGTCACCTGCATCTGCTTCAAAATTAACGCCAAACCGAGTTATGCTTCATGACTTGAAAGATTCACGCAGGAACTCAGTCAGCAGAAAGGATAATGCTCCGGCTCTCAATTCTTTTCCAGGAAGAACTCAAGCAGGTGACTTGTTCAGTGTAACTGTTGGAGGTCGTCAACTTCCTCCGGTGAGATCTCAAATACTAGTGATCCATGTTGCTGGAAAGACACACATGATTTATGTATCTTGAAACTGGTGAATCTTATGTATGCGAATCATAATTGTGCTGAATGACTATCTTGCAGACTGGGACTACTGTTACAGATCAAATGGATCTTCTGCGTGAACAAGTAAAAATGTTGGCTGGAGAGGTGGCATTTTGTATTAGTTCTCTGAAAAGACTATCTGAACAAGCAGTTAACAAGCCTGAAGATATCCAACTACAAGTGAGCTTTTTGTTTAAGATTGTCAAATGAAGAACAAATTTAATATTTCATAATAAAACTGGGCGGGTTATTTTGGTGATAATGACAGATGGACATGCATAAGTTGAAGGGTGAAATTAGCCAAAAGAAGAATCAAATTCGTATCCTAGAGCAACGCATGATTGGATCACTAGGACATGCACCAAGTAATAGTGAAATGTCTCAGGTAACTGAAACTAATTTCTACTTGAAGCCACCTTATAAATACAGCTATATTCGGTGAAAAACAACTTAAATAATTCTATCTCGAAAATGTATGTTGTGTTTGGTTGAGGGGGTGATAGAAATAATGTAGGTTTTATGTGGGTCCCATACCTTTTACGCCTTACTTTAATTCAAATATTTCTCTTGAATTTCCATCCTCTACACCAAACACAACAGAAACCTCCTGCTGTTCTTTCATGCTGTATAAATTGCATTGTGATAAGAAGTTGGTTTTGTCTTTTCCCTCATGGAGGAGATCCTTCACCACTTTTTCTTTTGGGTAAAAAATAAAGCCTATTGTACCCAAGAATTTTATAGAATTTTTAGTAGTTTGTAATGACTTCTTTTTGCACTGTTGTTAATGATAGGTTATATTGCAATGCATTGACGAACTTCCTTTCATTTTTCTAAAATACAAAATTAGCATATATTTTATTGGTAAACTTCAACTAACACATTACTTAATCTCTAATGTAGGCTCTATCCAAGCTTACCACTGAGCTGAATGAAAGAATTTTTGAACTTGAGGTTGGTTGTCTTATCCTCTATTCCTCTTGATAGTTGTAGGATGGTTTCAATTGCATTTAGCTAGCATAAATCTATGAGTATTATACTAAGGTTTTTCTCTCATGTTAATTGAGCATTCAAGATCAAGTCTGCAGATAACAGGATACTTCAAGAGCAACTGCAGTCGAAGGTATATTACACTATTGTAAGACCTTTTAAGGGGACTTGTAATTCCTGACATTTGCTAAAATTCTACAGAATTCAGAGAATGTTGAGATGCAAGACACAATTGTTTCACTAAAGAAACAGATAAATTCGTTGCTGGATAAAACCTCAACTAATTATCAGCATGTTGCCGATAGTGAGACTGGCTGTTCTAGAGAAGTATCAGAAAAGACTGATGAAACACAGTCAGTAAAAAACAATGCAATAGTTTCTCAAGCACAGCTCAAGCAAGGAAGTAGTGATTCAACTACAAATTCCCAAATTCTTATGCAGGTTATCTCTCTGTCTGTGGCACCTTCTGCAGAAGGAAACTTAAAAATTATTATTCGCAAATAGATAATCATGAAAACTGATTCCTAGATTTTTTTTTTTTTTGCTTGTTTCTGTTTCAGTAGAAGTGATTTTTTTTTTTACTATTACATTGTGCAGGCAGTTGATATAGAGAATTTAAGGCAAGAGAATGTGAGATTGGTGGAAGAGAAAGACGGGCTTGAAATTCAAAGCCAAAAACTTGCAGAGGAAGCTTCATATGCTAAAGAGTTGGCGGCAGCTGCAGCAGTTGAACTCCGAAACCTGGCTGAAGAAGTGACTAAACTTACTTATGAAAACGCTGAACTGAGTGGTGATCTAGCAACTGCAAAAGAGGCCTCTTGCAAATCAAACTTTTCTCCAACATCTTCATATGATTGCAAGCAAAATATTAATAATAGTTTTCAACGAGATGGACAATTAAAAAAGCGGGGGAATGAAGTTCTTATTGAGGAGTTGCAGAATGACCTTAATGCTAGACTCCAAAGAGAAGCTGCATTAGAAGCAGCTCTATCTGTGAAAGTTGAAATAGAAGCTGACCTAAGAAGTACACTTGATGAAATAAAACACCAAAAACAAGATTTGGAATATGAGCTTACAAACATGCGGATGCTGGTGTCCAAGATGAAAAAGTCTGGCATTAATGTTGAGGGCAAGTCAACAGTTCATGTGTCTAATGATGTACAAACCAAGTTTAAAAATGGACATCCAACATCTAATGGTTACTCTCATAGAAAACAATACAAAGAGGCTGAAATTTTTGGAAGCATGGAAGATATGATTGCATTAGAAGAACTAAGGGCTAATTATCAAAGAGAAAGAAGGAGATGCAAAGAACTAGAAAGTCATATTTCTATATTGAAGGTATCTCATTCCCATTATCACAAACAATTCATCTATGTTCCATGATAATATGAATCATGCTCGTAATCTGCATTGATTGAATTTCTTCTTGACTCAACTAAGATCCAGGGTGAGAAAATGAGTTTAGGTGACTTTTATAGAAGAGAAATGATGTAAAAAGAGAAAATTGAGATAAGGTAGACTGGAAAGGGAAGATTGATGAGATGTTCATGTACTCATGATATGATATGATATGATTAACTAAATAGCAAGTTCTATAAGACTATAATTAACAAATATGTAAAATAACATGGATTAACCTTTCAACAAGGATAGATAGAACTACGAGCACAATTACAGATGGGTCTGAAAGAATTGACCTCAAAGTCGATAGTGGCTTAAGGATTCTACATATTTATTTTTTGAATTTAGAAATTGAATTAGGGAAAACAGGAATTTAAAAAGTGAAAAACATAGTTGCTTAAAGATATGGAATCTAGTAGCTAAATCTTTAGCAGAGCTTAAGGTTCTCAAATGGCTACAGGTAGGATTCTTTAAAGACACTGGATCAGCAGGAATAATGAATATGGTTTAGGGATCCAAGAAGACTAGAAAAAGGAAATTCAGGATACTGGTCTACCATGTAGAAAGACCAAATTCCATAGAGAATAGTTAGACAGGTGCTAGTTACTTGGTTTTCGAACCTGATCTCCCTGGTTGCAATCTTCTATTTGCACTCACAATAGATTTGCATTTTGGAGAGTAGGAATTGTAAATAACGGGTTAATTAGGTGGTCATGTATCTTGCATCACATAAGCCTAGACTTGTTTTTCTGATTTCTCTGCGTGATAAGAAAGAATTGCAAATGATAACACTTTTAACTATGTAATAGGGTGAAGATATCGCTGATCTGGATGTTATGGCCCTTGAAGAACTTCAGAACCTTCATATTGAGGCAATAACAAAGATTTGCCATGCAAAGGTGACATTTCTCACTTGCCTGACTTTCAACAATATTTTCCATTGCCAAGTCCTAATGAAACAAATTGTTTTCTTTACTTCTTCCCTTGAAAATTGATATATATTTCGGGTCATTTTGTACGTTAATTTATATCCTAGAAAAGTAAACATTAACTTCGTCCTAGATGCTGTTTCAGATGAGTTATTGCCTATAGTTTGATGATCGATATGTTTTAAAATCGGCTTTCTAATTTTGTAATACCAGAAAAATCGTGTTTCTTGTACAAGGGGTAACATCCTTTTACCTTACCTCCTGTATGTCAGGACATTTTCTTAACACTGGTTTACTGAATTAACAAATCTAGATGAATATCAATATTATGAATTTTCAGTGTCTTAAGAGGCTGTATATGCCAAGACCAGTCCTGTCAGAAGTTAAATTCTTAATTATAGATTTTCATTTACCAGTTAATGAAAAGGAAGTGGTATTTCTGGAGGAAGTAAAACGAGCAACTAGATATCCTGTTATTTTCTGCCTAATATTATAATCTCTTGCGACCAACCTGTCACCATGACTGATGATGAATGTCATTTTACAACTTGCAGTATGCAAATCAAAACTTGTAGCATCATGCTGTTGGCTGCCGAGTGTTGTACACGAGGTTTTCAAAGTTGGTATCAATTCCTAAAATTACACACTCCAGAAATTATGTTTCCTAATTTAGGGTGTTTTAACTTAATATGCACATTTTTGCAGGTACATTATACTCTTGTAACTTAACAAAATACTGACGATGATCTCCTCTCAATCATCCTTGTGCTAATGCATGGAAGCAGTGAAGGCCTATCAGCTAGTTAAAGAGAATAACTACTTGCTACTGATGGGAATTGAGTCCCCTCAACTTCATGATTTTTTTTCAAGCAAGGATCAGTAACTGTAGCTTGTATTGTTTGGAAGTTATCATTTACAACAAATTCACAAAATGCAAGCTCATGAAGCATAAAATATTGTAGCAAGGTGACAAAAAAACCCTATGTATATATATGATGTACTATATGGAATTATAAAGGCTATCTAATGTATACATCCGAGCACCTTCATCACAACAACTCATTTACAGTCTGTTTCTTCATAAGATGCAGGGCAATGGTCCCCAAAGATACCCAAATTGGTAGCATATGGGTGTGGAAAATCACCTACCAAATCACGATCCACACTGTATATGAACATGAAAATATTTCCTTGTAAGACTTATTGGCGTTCACAATTCTGTAAGAAATCATAAGAGAAAGTTATTACCTGGGAAGCCTATCACAATTTGAAGATACCCATCCAATCTGCTGTTTCTCGTTGTCATAAATCACGAGTTTATCTTGTAAAGAGACATCTAAGAGCGCAACAGAAAGTGTATTACCATAAAATTATCAAATGAAAGAGAAACAAAAGTGGAATTGTTTATACTCTCGAGTCTTGATGCCTTACCTCCAATAATGTTGAGATTTTCTAGTCCTACTTCAGTTCCATCTAGAATCCCCAAGCAGACATTGCCATGTTTCTGCATAAGGACAGCATGTTAGGCAATTTTATTTGTTCCCTCAACTAGAGATGATTCAATCTTAAAAGGTGCTCACAGTGATAATAAGATAAGCTTCTGGTGGTAGATGCATCTGCAAATTCTTGTTACTTGTGAACCTGAATGCTAGGGGCTTGAAATATTTCTTGACATCACTTAACGAGTTGAAAGACTTTGCGCCCTTCCAACAAATTGGTAGTGATTGATCCTCAGTTGCTCTTTTCAACTGTTTTCCCTTTAAATCTTTAGTTAGCTGAATTATGAATCAATGAATTATTATTAACTGAAGATTTGGGTAAATCACTAGAAATTTGTAGGAGAAAAAATTATAAAGAAAAAAATAAATTAATCTCTCCATAAGTTAAAATTAGTTTATCAAATAACTAATTTGTAGAAGTCTCATATTTTTTAGGAAAAGTTATATGAGGAATAGAGGAAGCTTTTATAAATTAGCTATTGGAGAAGCCAATTTTAACTTATAGAAAAACTAATTTTTTTTTCTTCATATTTTTATCTTCTAGAAGAAATTCTAGTGTAGGTAGTGTATCCAAAAAGATCCTAAATATCTTTACGCCATATAAGACAATGAAATTGATGACTAAAATTAAGGGGCTCTCTAGTTTCCATCTTACCAAATCAACAACAGTTTGATAGGCCTGAGCATTAAAGTATGTGTAAGAGCTCCCACTATCAAAGATAAGTTCAAGATCCTTAACAGTAGTAGCCTTACCATTGAAAACCAGTTCTGCTGGTCCTGAGCTGTAGTGTTTTCTGAAGCAATGATAGTTGACAAGTTTTCATGAGTGGTAGCGAATGATGCATGTGTGAAACAAAAAAAAAAAACATCTCAGAAGGAACAAATAGCATCAATTTTAAAACTTACTCTAAAGAACTAGGCAACATGGATGTCCAAGCAACTCCTGAAGAGGGAATGTGATCACCTCCAAAGAATAAAAAACCTCCTCCTTGAGCACTTAAGCAATGGCCAACCACATTGCGGATCAGACCCAAAGAATGAAGTTGAGATAAAATGCTTACTCTGCCATTGCCAAGGCCGAGGACTCCTGCTGTAGAAGGTGGGGAGGTAGAAGAATACTTTTGATCATATCCACACCTAGCCATGCATCAGACAAAGCAACTCTTAATTATTCTCAAAGGGGAACAGAAAACTTTAGCTCCAAGTTGAAGCCATGGCAACTTTTTTCCTGTGAGTAGATCAATTTTGTTTCGTTGCCCTAGTTACAGAAGCATAATTACACCAACTTCGTTTTTTTATTTTGACATCACAACTTCACCAATACAAATTATGTAATCAAGTCCCATTTGAATAAACTTCTCTATAAACACTTGTAGAAGAAGAAAATAAGAAGATAAAATGAACTGAGCTTCTCTCATAAGCTAAAATCAACTTATGCAATGTTAGATGAGAGAGCCTATAAATTAATTCATTTTACCTTCTTATTTTCTTCTCCTATAAATACTGATGGGTAAGTTTTTCAAAACCGGCCTTGGTAGTTGATACCACCAGTGTCACTCATGAGTTTGGAAATTGGAAACAAAACACTCACCCAAAGGCTATCCTAGGGCGCACCACAGAACCGTTGGTGAATTGAAAAGGAATGTAGTCCCGGACTAGCACACCCAGAGACGATCCATTATCTGCATACTCAACCTCATAGTCACATTGGTCATCTGGGGAAGCACAATTATGGTCTGCTGATAAGTGCACTTCAGAACACAACTGGTCCACACATTGCACAAGGTTGTGATTGGGTTTATAAAGTTGATCTTGAGGCTGCAAAGATTGACAATGGTTGAATAACAACTCATTCTGAGGATAAAACGACTTGTTATTGCTCATACTTCAGAAAAAAGGCCTAATCTAAGTTTAAGCATACCTTGGTGCAACCTTTGCATGGTGCATCACACTGAACCCAAGTGAGGTCACTACCTGAGTCAATGTCAAGGTCGTAAAGCTTGGGGGGATAGCCAATGTTGAGAGACACTGTGTAATGCCTGCATAAAAAGAGGAATACAAATATTTTTCAAGTAACCACTATAATTTAAGAGTTTAAAGGTGATGTACTGTCATTTACACTGACAAACAATCACCATTAAACTCATAATTTAAACTTTAACAATAAAAACCAGTTCACTTCAGAAATTGAACTATCATGTCTCCTTTTCTTCCATAATTTGTATAAGCAAAAAGTGACTTTTTGGGAGATGGGGTCCATTCCCTCCCAAAATAAAGAAACGAAAAGAAAAAAAAGTTAAGTGCCTCAGTCAAACCTAACTTTTATTCTTTCTCTAAATAAACTAGATATATTGAATGGTAGGTAAAGTAAAACTCAATGAAAAAGCAGATATACTTGATAATAAGCGATATGAATAATCTTAAAGCTAGATCATGAACCAAATCCATAAGAACTATTCAAAAACAAAAATTCCATTTTTATGAAGTATAGGAGAGAGATAAAGAATGCTTCATAAAAAACTTAACATAGCTCAGTTCAGAAGACTAACATATACTACATAATTACTGGAACAAAGTTATCCCAAAAAAAAAAGAAAACATCCACCGAGAGAACCATGAACAATAGGTAAGATGACACTATTTACTACTTGATGAAGAAGTTTGAACGAAACAAATTCATAACATACCCAAGAGGGTACACATTTCCATGAACTTTGAAAACAGCTGAGGATGAAAAGCGATGATGATTATCAAATGGGGTGGAGGGCTTCTTGGAACTGCGGGGTTGAGCTGAGAAAGAGAGTGGGAAAATGGCAGAAAACAGAAGAAATAGCAAAAGTGTGTGCAATGCTATTGTTCCCTTCATTTTACTTGAAAAGTCGAAAGGAAGAAACTTTATTTATGAGAGGGGGAAAAGGTTGCAATGATTCAAGGAAAGGAAAAAAGGGTATGATGATATTGAAAAGGAAAGAAATGAAAAAAGCGAAGGAGTTTTTTTTTTTTACAGTGAAAACATGGAGCATTCTCTGCGGTGTCTATTTTCTGGCTTATGTCTTGGTCGGAGGGGCAGTTGTTGGCAGATACCAACGTTATTTAATGCTTTATTATTTAAAAAGGCTTCAATTTTGGCCTTGTAGTTTTTTTTTTTTTTTTCTCTATTCCAATTTTGGTTTTTGTAACTTTTTTTTTAAATAAAATAAAGATAGTGCTTGTAAATTTATAATTTTAATTTGTTTTAAAATTTCATTTATTTTTAATTTCTGGGCCTTCTATGTTTGTGATTTAAGGGACTAAAATTAGAAAAATATAAACTTCTAGGGACTATAATTTAACAAAAACTACACAGAAACTAAAACTAGAAAAGACTAACTAACAAAAACTAGAAATGAAAAAAATTACACAGACCAAAATTAAAAAAAAAAACTGTGAACTTATAAAAACTAAATTCATATGTCTTTAAAATAATATTAAGTAGTTAATTTCTGAGCATTTTTATTTTATAAAATACTAGTATTGAGTAATTATTGTTAATTTTATATTATAAAATTTAACTCATTAAATTTGGAGATAATTTTTTTATTATATTGTATTTTTTCTTACAAAATTTAATTTAATTATTAATTAATATTTATTTTATATTTTTTAATTTTTAAACTGTTAATACTTTAAATGTTTATTAATTAAAATAAATTAATTGTTCATGCTAGAAAAATAATTTTCTTTATTACTTTTTTTATTAAAAAAAATTGATTTTTGTCTTAAAACTTTATGATATATGTTTTAAAACTACTTTTTTTAATCGAATGGATCAATATATTTTTCTTAAATTACAAAATACGTACTTGATATTATAATTGTAACATTTGGTCCAATAGTCTTATATATAAATAAGAAAAAAAGTTAGCATTTATCTTGTAAGATAATTTTACAGTGTTAAACAATAATAACTTTCTATTTATGATAAACTTGGTGACTTTTATATAAACAGTCAACTTTGAACATCATCATTATTTGTTACTGGTAAACTATTAATTATAAATAATTCTACTAATCATAATTATTAATAAGTTTTAATTAATTTATAGACCACAATTTAAATTTATAATTAACTTAATAATTGTATGGATCATAATTATTATTTCATAATTGATTAGATCAACAAAAATTGTCAATTTGTAAAATCAGAGCCTAAAATACAATTTATCCAAATAATTATTAATTTCTTTAAAAACGACACTCAACGGAGATTAAATGTTGATTATATGTTGTGGTTATTTTACATATTTTGTTAACTTTGAAAAACATTTTGTATTTGTAAATTAAGATAAAAAAAAAAATTAAAGTAGAATACTAACATAAGTGACATGTGCGTTGCACAATGTAACTCATTGTTTTAAAAAAAATAAAAATCTAAAATATGTTTTTAGTTTTTGGAAATATGAGAATGTATGGTTTTACTCTTTACAACTTTTTTATAAGTTTTTTGTCCCTTTGAAACTAAAATAAGTTGTTTTTTTTTATTCGAAATTAAGTTCAAATTATTCGAATCTATGATTTTAATTTAAATTTTAAAATATGATTTATGGGAGTTTAAAATTGCCACAAACAAAAGAAAATCATTAATTTTGGAACCCTCTTTTCTAACCTTCTTTTCCAACCGCCCCAACATTGTTTTCGTCATTTGTTCTGCATTCAGCCAACCCACGAGCCACCATAACATTTGCATGACCTTATGGCCTTAATTGGCCCAACCCATTTTTTTTTCCTAAGGGAGTTGTGCACGTCCTAGAGAGTGCCAACCCTAGCTGGAGCAACTGTTCACTATAATAAGGAATTTTACCTTATGTGGAGGAGAGAGAAAGGGGACTATTTTTTTAAAAAAAATTTCCTTTTCCATCTTTGTTCATGAAGCTCTCTCTACCTTCTCTCTAAAATCCTCTGCCATTCTCTCTAATTTTTTGAATTCATTAATTTAAATCCATCATTTAAATTCTAGTATGTGGTAGAGGAGAATACAAGCTTCAATTTAAGCTCCATTTTTGCACATTTGAAACTTTAGAAATTAAGGTATGGAGAAGTTATTCCATTCTAACCTTAAACCATACTTTCTTGTTGATTTTCATTATTTCATTGAGCTTATTGAACTGATTTGGTGGTAAATATGCTTTGAAATACTTGTTTTGGATGAAAAATGATCATTTCGATATATAGGGGTAAAACTATGCTTTCAATTTTTAAAAATTTTTCATGCTTTGTTATAGGGTTGAGAGACTATATAGGTACTCTAGGATACCTCTGGATGCTATGGTACAAATTTTATAATTTTTGGAGTTAAGGAACTATTTTTAAAAGGTCAATCTTTGATTTATAAAATAGTTGAGTTTAGGGTTGTTTCATCCTTGGAAATTATTCAGAGGCACTTTTGAAGAAATATGGAAACACCATGTTGTTTCATAAATCATTGGCAACGTCCATGATTTTATTTGGAATTTTAGAAAGCCTTTAGATATTTTTCCAAGATATAATTAGTAAAACTGAGTTTAGTCACTCAATATGGTTTTTGAACGATTAAAATTATATTTTGTGCATGTTAAATTTTGATAAATTTAAAATAGGTACTATTTGTGATTTATGGTATATGATATTTTTCTATGAATTTTATTGAAGGTTTTCATAATTATAAATGGTTATTTTGTTCGAATTATGTTGTGAGTGTTAGGGATTATTTAATTAAAAAATGAGCCTTATGGTTGTTTTAAAATTTTGAGAAATATATATATGTGGTAACTGAGACCTATGGGAATCTCCTTGTGCAAGGATTTGTAAAAATGACTATTTTTACTTAGGTAAATAAATAGCAAACCGTGGATTCTTGAGTTGGTCCAGAAACAGTTTTTAAATAAAATAAAATATTTATACTTATAATTTTCAACTAAAAATTTTATGAGTCGAAATAAGAGTGATGGAGAGTATCTGTGCCAAATTTCATGATATTATAAATTCTATAAGTATGTCAAATAATTCTTCTTGTACTAGTATTTTCAGCTTAAATCACTTGATAAATATGACATGAATTGTTGGAAATGCTAGTATGAAGGGATGTTCTACCTCAGAAGGAGAATACCTTTGGTTATTGTGTATTATGTGATGTTGATATGTAATTAAATATTCTTTGTGAATCATGCATTTTTATAACTGGCATCTGAGACCTAGGAAGTGTGAACCCTAGGCACCAACTACTGGGGTTGGTTGTATTTGTGTGATTGATTGATTGTTTGTTTTGAGGAAGCAAGGATGGTGAGTCCTTATGGGGAGCAAATGGACCCCGATGGAATGCATTTGTGAGATTAAGACGTAGTCTTAATTAATAAATGAGTTCATTAAGAAATTAATGAATAAATTAATACTAAGAGTGAGAATTTAATAACAAATTGATGTAATGAGATATGAGTAAACAAATCATTGGACTTAGACTTAAAAGTAGGAATCTTACAATGAATTAGAGTAGTATATTTAACTGAAGTATAATACTTGAGTGTATGTGAGAATTACATAAGATTTAATAAAATTTAATGGGGTGAGGTCATGAATAGTATTCATGATAGGTGTGTGATGCTCAATGCACGCATTACTTTGTTTGGTGTGTTCAGTGAGATGCGAAAGGAAAGGATTTCTTTCAACGTTAGTACAAGTGAAACTAACGTGTTTGGAAGTGATTACGATGTTGATGGCACATTTTACAACAAAGACATTCTTGGTGAGAGTTGGTCAAAGGAACCAACTGGAATGAGATGTGCATTAATATTTCCAACTGCATGTGTGGTGATGAACGAGACAACGACAGCTACTCACTTAGTGTAATGAGGTAGACATGTTGGTGCTGTGAACGAGAAGTTCACGAGGCATTTGGTGGACCATTGTTCAGTGTTTGCATTAGTGGAAAATGCATAACCCATTGGAAATGTAATCCCTACTAAGGGAAATGTTGTTGAGGAATCGATCCTCAAAGTGTGGATGACCACATAATGGCATCTGAGAAATGGTCACAGGCATGGTGTCCTAGGGGGTATGGCGTTGGGTTGTGGCTTTGAGTCACATAACCAACTCAGCAACCTCAACTAAGCGCGATGCATTTTCAGTTGGTGAGAAACCTATCAACTAATGACGAGAAGGGTGTACTCCCAACAGCCATCCACCTAAAGTGTAAGACCACTGTGTCCGTGGAGTTCCAGTGTAACGGGCCTGAATTTTTGAAAAAGTTGTACAAGTGTAGAAACGCATAGGTTTTCAATGAGATCATAAGTGTGTCACTATGGTGTGGATGTTGTTTATGCATGTGGCTGGAAGGCCGTTTGATTGTTGGTTTTTGGGAGGAGTGGAAAACTCACTCCATACACTTTGTTTTCATATGGGGACGAATGTTGTATGTAATTGACAAAGATGGAATGGAATGGTTACGACCAACATTGATGATTTGGAAAGACTTGTTCGGGAATAGAAGGCCTTTGAGGTTACTTTTCAAGTTTTTAATGAGGGTTGGGAGTTAGTTTTCTTTTAGTCACTACCTTGGGTCTTAGTATGGTTTCTTGTGTAATAAATGGTAAACTAGATCTTAATTTTATGGTCTTTACGTTGTTGTATGTGACTTAGATGACTTATGTCTCTTTTCCAAAGATCTAAATGTGTAATCATGTTTCTTTTTATGGAATTGTTTTAAGGCAAGATTTTGGTATTATTTCATGCTTACCGGTATTTTAGTATCATTTGGAATCAAGCATTTTATAAAAAGTAAGAGGTTTTTGTAAATAATATTTATTAATGAATACTTATTTTTAAGAGAATGATAGGTGTATTGAGAGTGAGTTTCATTGAAATTCTTGTAATAAGTTTTGAGGTAAAAAAAAATACATTCCATATTTTGATAATGCGTTAATAAATCAAGTTTTTAATTAAATTCATATTTTTGAAGAATAAAATGTAAAGTTTATGAATTTATAATTTTAGGGTGTTACACTTAGCTCCATAGATTTTCCACCTCCATAAATGCAACCTCCATCTTGTTCACGATCTTGGCTCCATAAATCTTCACATGGGATTGGAACAGATCTCATTAAACGAAGGGTCGAACAAGTGCTTTAGCAACAATGGCAGCACAACATCACACAAAGATTGACATGGAAGAAGTGGTATTAAGGTTAGGGGTATTCTTGACCTTTCTGAGTCTTTTGGAAGGTGCATGATTTAAAGTTGGATGTGCAGTCATCCAAAGTTATCATAGATGTGGGTTTGGATTATACGAACCTAGATTCAAGAAAAAAAAACACATTTCAGTTTCACAAGGACTAGAAATCATAAGCACGAAGATCACTAAAATTTTTAGATTTTGTTCACGATCTCAGGGTTTAGTGTCCATGATTTAAGGTTTTATTCATGATTTAGGGTCTATGGTGTTATGGTTTAGGGTTTAGGGTTGATGGTAGATGATTCAAGTTTTAGGTTTATAATTTTATGGTTTAATGATTAGGGTTTATGGTTCATTATTTTAAAGTTTTAGAATTTTCATATTCATGGTTTAAGGCACATTGTTTTTGGTCTATGGTTTAGGGTCAGTGGTTTAATGTTTGAGGTTTATGGTTTATGATTAGGGTATATAAGTTATGGTTTAAGGTTTATGATGCATGTTGCATGGTTCATTGTTTAAGGTTAATATTTTAGTATTTGAGGTTAAGATTTTAGTGTTATGGGGTTTAGGTTTTAGGGTTTATGATTTAGGGTTTAAGGTTTTAAAATGTATGGTTCATGGTTTTAGAGTTTAGATTTTAGGGTTTCACCGTTTATGATTTTAAGGTTTTTAGTTTATGGTATATTTGATGTGCATGGTTTAAAGTTTTATGGTTTAAGATTCTTGATTTTATGGTTTAAGGTTTGGGGTTTAGGGATCTGAATTTTAGTGTTTATGAATTCATTGTTTAGGGCTTCATGGTTTAATATTTCGGGTTCATTATTTTAATCTTTTATGGTTTAGGGTGTAGAGTTTTTTTCGTGGTTAAGGGTTAGTGTTTAGCATTGATGATTTAGGATTTAGGATTTTAGGGTTTAAGGTTTTATGGTTCGGTGTTTAGTATTTAAGGTTTATGCTTTAAGATTTTAGGGTTTCTGTTGCATGGTTAATAATTTTATGGTTTAGAATTTAGTGTTTGATGGTTTAGGATTTATGGTTTTATGTTTTAATATTTAGGGTCTAGGGTTTCATAGTTTATGATTTAAGGTTTCATTATACGGTTTAGGATTGATCAATTCATTAGGATTCAAGGTTTCATAGTTTATAATTTAAGGTTTCATTTCATGGTTTATGGTATAGAATTTCATGATTTAGAATTTAGGGTTTTATGATTTAAGGTTTTATTCCATGGTTCACGTTTTATAGTTTCATTTAGGATTTAGGATTAGGTTTCATTGTTTAGGATTTATGGTGTTGTTTCTTGGAATATGATTAGGGTTTCATTTCTTGTAATATGATTTAAGGTTTCACAATTTATAATTAGTGATTTTAGTTCATGAATAAGGATTTAGTTTTCATTTATGATTTCATAAATAAAACCTACATCATTTAGAATGAAACTCTAAATTAGTGTTTAGTATGAAACCCTAAATAATAAGGTTTCATTTATGAAAACCTAAATCCTTAGGTTTTCATTTATGAAACCCTAAATTAGGATTTAATGTTTCATAAATGAAATCCTAAATTCTTTAGGGTTTTATTGAAACCTTAAATCTTAATTTAAGATCTTCATTTATAAAACTCCAAATCCTTAAGGTTTCGTTTTTGAAACCTTAAATCCTTAGGATTTCATAAATGAAACCCTAAATTATGATTTAGGGTTTCATAAAAAAATCCTAAATTCTTTAAGGTTTCATTGAAATCTTATATCCTAATTTAGGGTTTAATAAATGAAACCATAAGTAATTTAAGGTTTCATTTACGAAATCGCAAATCCTTAAGGTTTCGTTTATGAATCCCTCAATCCTTAGGGTTTCATATGAAACCCTAAATTAGAAATTAATATGAAACCCTAAATAATAAAATTTCATTTATGAAACACTAAACTAGGATTTATGATTTCATAAATGAAATCCTAAATTATTTAGGGTTTTATTAAAACATTAAACCTTAATTTAAGAATTCATAAATGAAATCATGAATAATTTACAGTTTCATTTATTAATTCCCAAATCCTTGGGGTTTCATAAATGAAACCGTAAATTAGAATTTAGTATGAAACCCCAAATTATTAGGGTTTCTAAATGAAATTCTAAATTCTTTAGGGTTTCATTGAAACCTTAAATCTTAAATTAGGGTTTCATAACTAAAACTATAAATAATTTAGGATCTCATAAATGAAAAACTTTAATTCTTTAGGATTTTATTCTTAAATCCTAGTTTAGGGTTTCATAAATGAAACTATAACTTAGAATTTAGTATGAATCCTTAAATTATTAAGGTTTCATCAATGAATAATAAGGTTTCATTAATAAAACCCTAAATCCTTAAGATTTCATTTTTGAAACCATAAATCCTTGAGCTTTCATAAAAAAAGCCCTAAATTAGAATTTAATATGAAACCCTAAATAATAAGATTTCATTTATGAAACCTTAAATCCTAAAGATTTTATATATGAAACCCTAAATTAAGATTTAATGTTTCATAAATGATATGTTAAATTCTTTAAGGTATCATTGAAACCGTATATCCTAATTTAGGGTTTCATATATAAAATCTTTAGGATTTAAGGTTTCATAAATGAAATCTTATTATTTAGGGTTTCATTTATGAAATCCTAAATTATGATTTATGGTTTCATTAAAACTTTAAGTCCCCATTTAGGGTTTCTTAAATGAAACCATGAATAATTTTGGGTTTCATTTATGAAACCCCAAATCTTTAAGGTTTCAATTATGAAACCCTAAATCCATGGAGTTTAATAAATAAAACCCCAAATTAGAATTTCGTATAAAACCCAAAATTTTTAGGATTTCATAAATGAAACCCCAGATAATAAGGTTCTTTATGAAACTCTAAATCCTTATGATTTCATTTATGAAACCCTAAATCCTAATTTAGGATGATACTAAATTAGGATTTAGAGTTTCATATGTGAAATCCTAAATTCTTTAGGGTTTCATTGAAACCTAAAATCCTAAATTAGGGTTTCATAAATGAAACTATAAATAATTTAGGGTTTCATTTATGAAAGCACAAATCTTTAAGATTTAATTTATGAAACCTTAAATCCTTAAGGTTTCATAAATGAAACCCTAAATAACAAGGTTTCACTGTTGAAACCCTAAATCGTTAAAATTTCATTAATGAAACATAAATTAGGATTTAGGGTTTCATAAATGAAAACCTTTAATTCTTTAGGATCATTGAAACTTGAAATCCTAATTTAGGGTTGCACAAATAAAATCCTAAGGATTTAAGGTTTCATTAATGAAATCCTAAGGATTTAGGGTGTCATTTATGAAATCTTAAATCCTTAAGGTTCCATTTATTAATTACTAAATCCTTTGGGTTTCATAAATAAAACCTTAAATTAGAATTTAGCATGAAACACTAAATTAAGATTTTATTTGTGAAACTCTAAATTGATATTTAAGGTTTCATTGGAACCTTATATCTAAATTTAGATTTCATAAATGAAACATTGAATAATTTAGGGTATCATTTATGAAACCCCAAATCATTAAGGTTTCATTTATGAAACCCTACATCCTTGGGGTTTCATAAATAAAACCCAAAATTGTTTGAGTTTCATAAATTAAACCTTAAATAATAAAGATTCATTAATGAAACCTTAAATCTTTAGGATTTTATTTATGAAACCTTAAATTAGGATTTTGGGTTTCAAATATGAAATCGTAAACTCTTTAGGATTTCATTGAAACCCTATATCATAATTTAGGGTTTCATTTATGAAACCCAAATCCTTAAGATTTCATTTATGAAACCCTAAGTCCTTAGGGTTTCATAAATAAAACCCTAAATTATTAAGGTTTCATGAATGAAATACTAAATAATAAGATTTCTTTATGAAAACCTCAATCTTTTGTGATTCATAAATGAAACCCTAAATAGAATTTAGTATCAAACCCTAACTTATTAGGATTTCATAAATGAAATCCTAAATAAATAGATTTAATTTATGAAACCCTAAATTATGATCTAGGGTTTCATAAATGAAATTCTAAATCCTTAAGGTTTCATTTATGAAACCCTAAATCCTTGATGTTTCATAAATGAAACCCTAAATTTAAATTTAGTATGAAACCATATATTATAAGATTTCATTTATGAGACCCTAAATTAGGATTTAGGGTTTCATAAATGAAATACTAAATTCTTTAGGGTTTTATTTAAACAATATCCCAATTTACGATGTCATAAATGAAACCCTAAATTAGAATTTAGAATGAAATCCTGAATAATAAGATTTCATTTATGAAATCCCAAAGTAGGATAATGGGTTTCACAAATGAAACCCTAAATTCTTTAGTGTTCCATTGAAACATTAAATCCTAATTTAGGGTTTCATGAATAAATTAGGGTTTTATTTATGAAACCCCAAATCCTTAAGTTTTAAACTATGAAACCTTAAATCCTTAGGGTTTCATAAATAAAACTCTAACTTAGAATTTAGTTTGAAACCCTAAATTAGTTGAGTTTGAAATATGAAACCTAGAATAATGAGGATTCATTAATTTAACCATGAATCCTTAAGATTTTTGAAACCTTAAATTCTTGAGGTTTTATTTATGAAACCTTAAAGTAGTATTTAGGGCTTCAAAAATGAAATCTTAAATTCTTTAGAGTTTTATTGAAACACTATATCCTAATTTAGGGATTCATAAATGAAACCAAAAATAATTTAGAGTTTCATTTACGAAACCCTAAATCCTTGGTGTTACATAAATGAAACCCCAAATTAGAATTTAGTATGAAACCCTAAATAATAATATTACATTTATGAAACTATAAATCTTATTCTTTAGGGTTTCATTCAAACATTAAATCATAATTTAGTGTTTCATAAATGAAACTATGAATAATTTAGCGATTCATTTATGAAACACCAAATCCTTAAGATTTGATTTATGAAACCCTAAATCCTTGGGGTTTCATAAATGAAACTCTAAATTAGTATTTCGTTTGAAACCCTAAATTAAAAGGCTTTCATAAATGAAACCCCAACTAATAAGGTTTCTTTATGAAACCCTAAATCCTTAAGATTTCATTTATGAAACCCTAAATCTTAATTTAGGGTTTCATAAATGAAATCCTAAATTCTTTGGGGTTTCATGGAAATGAAAAATTTAGGGTTTCATTTATGAAACCCCAAATCCTTAAGGTTTCATTTATGAAACTCTAAATCCTTGGGGTTTCATTAATGAAACCCTAAATTAGAATCTAGTATGAAACCCTAAATTGTTAGGGTTTCATAAATTAAACCATGAATAATTTAGAGTTTCATTTATGAAATCCCAAACACTTAAGGTTTCACTTATGATTTCTTAAATCTTTTGAAGTTTCATAAATGAAACCTTAAATTAGAATTTATTATGAAATCCTAAATAATATGATTTCTTTTATGAAGCCTTGAATTATGATTTAAGGTTTCATAAATGAAATCCTAAATTCTTTAGCGTTTCAGTGAAACCTTAAATCCTAATTTAACATTTCAAAAATGAAACCATGAATAATTTAAGGTTTCATTTATGAAACCCCAAATTCTTAAGGTTTCATTTATGAAACCCTAAATCTTTGGGGTTTCATAAATGAAACTTTAAACTAGAATTTAGTATGAAACCCTAAATTGCTAGGGTTTCATAAAGGAAACCCCAAATTATTAGGATTTCATAACTGAAATCCCAAATAATAAGGTTTTACTTATGAAACACTAAATAATAAGGTTTCAATGATGAAACCCTAAATCTTTATAATTTCATTTATGAAACATAAATCAAGATTTAAGGTTTCATAAATGAAAACCTTTAATTCTTTAAGGTTTCTTTGAAACCTTGTATCCTAATTTGTTGTTTCATAAATGAAACCATAAATAATATAGAGTTTCATTTAAGAAACCCTAAATTCTTAAGGTTTTATTTATGAAACCTTAAATTTTTTGGATCTCATATATAAAACCTTAAATAATATATTTAAGGTTTTATAAATGAAATTCTAATTTTTTTAGGGTTTCATTGAAACTTTAAATCATTATTTAAAGTTTCATAAATGTAGCCATAAATAATTTAGTGTTTCATTTATAAAACTCCAAATTCTTAAGGTTTGATTTATGAAATCCTAAATAATAAACTTTTATTTATGAAACCTTAAATCTTTAGTAAATCATTTATGAAACACTAAATTATGATTTAGGGTTTCTTAAATGAAATCCTAAATTCTTGAATGTTTCATTGAAACCCTAAATTATTGGATTTCATATATGAAACCCTAAATAATAAAGTTTCATATATGAAATCCTAAATCCTAAATTATTTAAAGTTTAATTGAAACCTTATATCTTAATTTAAAGGTTTTTAAATGAAATCATAAATAATTTAAGATTTCATTTATGAAATTTCAATTAAGAATATAAGATTTTATGGAAATCTTAAATCTTAATTTAAGGTTTCAATTACTGATAGCTAAGGAATTACATATTGACACATGGAAGAATAAATGATGGCCGATGGGTTATTACAATTGATTGATTAACCAATTTAGTTTTTAAATTATTTATTTCTATTTACATACACAATTTTACTACATACACTCCCTTTTTTATATTTTAATGCAAATTACTCAATTATCCTTAATTTTGTTTAAAACAACACTCTTCCTTCGGTTCACACATTCAACCAGAAAAAGTGACACCACCATTTTCTTTTCTAATCCAAGCAGCAACAACCTACAAGCAAAATTATGGGTATACTTAATAAAAAGAGGAGTGTAATTAGCAAAAGTAAAAATGTAATTAATAAAATAAAATGTGCAAATAATAAAATTTGTGCACCTTTTAAAACCGTCACAACCAAATTGGAAAGAACCAAATTGATATATTTTAAATAATATGAAAACTAAATTAAAACTTTTAAAAACTTGAGGATCAATTTGAAAATAATTTAAGAATTAAATTGAGTATTAAGCCTAAATTAACTAAAGATAAGAAAAAAAATAAGGATATAATTGATAAGAGTAATTAATGTGAATTTAAATGTTACGAACGACAAATAAATAATAACAAACTTTCTTCAAAAACCCAACTAAGGAAAAGAGGGAATACTACTTATGATACTCATCTAGTCATACTGCACAAGACTTAAATATAAGCAAAAATAATTAATTTTACGTTAGTTAAGAAAGTTAATTAATATCATTTAATTCTATTAATCACATTGAAAAAATAATCCTTTTTCTTAAGTGTTTTTAATTTAAACTTAGTATCAAGAATAAAAAAAGTCATTAGAGCTAGAACACAACTAATTGAAGGATATTTTTACTAGGATGATATCATTAAATATGACTAAAGAAGTTAAAATTTATTTATATTTTAATTCAAAAACATTATTTTTTATGATTTATATTTAGACCTAAGGAACTATTTCCTTAATTGGCATGTTAGAAATATGTCAATATTTTTAATGAATTTATTTGTTTAAACTTATTTGATAAAATAAATACTTATTTAATAAAATAGACAATTATTTGATTTTTAGTGTGTTTGTTTAAGTAATTTTACTTAAAATAAGTAATTTTCTATTTATTTGAAAAATAAATCCTATTTATTTATAAAATAATCACTTATTTTATAAGTCCTTACATTAATTTTAAGCAAACTCGCGAATATAAGAAAAAAAAAAAAAGGCAACACATGGTAAATTTACCATCATCCATAGGTCATGGTTGATGAGTGAGTATTACATAAAAATGTTAACTGGAGATTAAAGTACAAGGCAGAATAAAAGCCTATGACAAACCAAACAGGGCACGAATAATACCAAGTATGCCACCACCAATGAGAGCTTTCAGCAATCTCATCTTTGTATTTGTGTATGGTGGGTACCTTACTGCTGCATCACCAAAAAATTTGCGATAGAGAACTGCTTTTTTGTGGCTAAAAGCTTCAAATGAGAATTTCCCATGGTATGCACCCACTCCACTCTCACCAACTCCCCCAAATGGCAGAGTATGAACTGCAAGCTGCACCAGGCAAAAAATCCAAATGGAAAACAGAAACAGGTGAATATTGTTCAGACTTGAAATTGTTTCAAAACAATGAATAGATTGTGAGCAAGCATCTATAGACAGAAACAGATACTCGTTTCAATATGAACC
Organism: Amphicarpaea edgeworthii; assembly: GCA_014843725.1. Taxonomy (NCBI): domain Eukaryota; kingdom Viridiplantae; phylum Streptophyta; class Magnoliopsida; order Fabales; family Fabaceae; genus Amphicarpaea; species Amphicarpaea edgeworthii. The sequence continues at coordinate 19,837,619 of CM026321.1, forward strand.
AATAAAAAAAATGCATCATGGGGTGCAAACAACATATTTTATTTAAAAGATGTTCCTTGCTATAGAAATGAAACCTGAAAAACCTATTAAGAAGTGCATTTAATAGTGATACACTGACAATGTAAAATCGTTGCATCACAATCCACCATTTACATGACTTTTAAGATAATTTTATAAAAGTCAACAAACTTACCATTTATCCTAAAAAAAATAGACTTACCATTAATGAAAGGTTTTGATTGAATGGCAGTGTAAAAACATTTTACACTTAAGAAATTATTTTCACGTTTTTTTCTTTAATCTTGAAGCAGATTTTAGTGATCACCTATACTGCTGTTCTGTTTGCATATAAGAATCAGAGGAACACACAACACAAGCACAGGGATTCGAGAGTAGCTGTAAAAATAGTATAGAAATTACATGTAATGTAGTGTCATTAACAACCAAACCGCCAGCTGAAATAGTTGTAACAAATTTCTCCTTGAGCTTCTTGTTATTGGTAAATATATATGCAGCGAGAGGCTTTGTTCCTGATTTGATCACCTCAAAGCTTTCTTCTAGTTTGTCAACCTGTTTCAAGCAAATGAAAAAAGATAAAAGTAAAAAACTTGATTGAATGGCTGACTTTAATTTATTGATAAACATTTTACAATTTACAATCACCAGTTTCTACTTCTAGGTTAATAAGTTGACACCTATTCCACATGGAGAACATATCAATCATTCTTGAACCATTTGAAATACTATGTGCATATTTATTTTCAGTATTGTAATAGCAAGCAACCAATGAGATTTTGAAGAAAATCTCACAAAAAACAGTTACTGAGGTGTAATGGTGTCTTAACTCTTACCGTGAGGATGGGAAGTAAAGGACCAAATATCTCCTCATTCATAATCAAAGAGTCCCGTGGGACATCCAATAGAACAGTGGGGCTAATCTGCCTGCAATTTTGAGAGAAAAAAAAAAAGAAATACTAGGGTCAAGATCCATTGTATTTCACTAAGTCAAGATTTCATCAATATAGTACCCAAAAATGCATAGAGAACTTACAATTTGCTTTCATCCTTTTTGCCTCCATAAACAATCTTACCAGAAACCTTATCATCGTCCAAGAGCTTTGTCAAGCGATTAAAGTGGTTGGAGTTCACAATACGGGACAAATCTTTTGATTCCAATGGGTTCTTTCCATAAAATTTCTCCAACTCAGTCTTTAGGGCATCCACCTAGAAATAGAAGGAACCAAACACTAAAGAAACTGAAAAATTTAGCATTCTAACAACACTTGGGAAAAATTTATTACCAACTTGGGAGCATAGTCTTTAGTTGTTATAATATAATCTGGAGAAATGCAGGCTTGTCCATTATTAGAACCCCACTTTCCTGCAATTATTCGTCTTGTTGCTACCTTGTCAATTCAAATTCAAATTAATTAAGGTCAAATGTGAGATGCAAAGAGGTCAGTGATGGCAAGTAATTGATAAAAATAAAACAGGACAAGGATATACCTTTAGATTGATATTTGAATCAACAACAACTGGAGACTTTCCTCCAAGCTCCAGCACAACTGGTGTAAGGTGTTTTGAAGCAGCAGCCATCACAGTGCGTGCCACTCGTCCATTACCTAAAAAATCAACAGTTACTTACTTAGGTAAGGAATATTATCAGTATCAGACCTGAGAATCATTGTAATAAACTTACAAACACTCAAGAAAATCCAGCACCAGATCCTTGTATATTTATAACAACTCACAACCATTGAACATGGATTAAGACAATAACCTTATTCCCTGTCTTCCTTAAAAGTACAATAATGCTCAAGGAGACTGACATATCTGTAATCATACATTAACCTACAGCATATATTGTTTGGAGCACTGTCAAGTGCCAACCTACCTATAAGCGATGATCTCATACAAATTTCCTGTCATGTATCAATTTGATACAGATTTTCAAAAGCTTTGTACTTAATTTATCTTATCGTCCACTGAGACGCCTTCGATATGCTGCTCCACAAATTCCTATCCTGTTTTCCCACGTAAATATCATACCTGAACCTCAGTAATGATGCGCATCATGTGATTCAACATGCCATATGGCTATATGCCTCTAAGATTTTTCATGAGTAAGAGTAAGAGATACTGCTCAAAATTGTAATCTGCATTAACTATTTCCATAACCAATAATAGTACTATGACGTCCCAGATGTATACCAAGCTGTATTACAATTGTTAATCCATACCAACCTTGCCAATCATTATTTAGAATGAAGTATTTTCTATTCCAAATAATAGAAAAGAAGGCAGCATTCCAAGAAACAGCCATCTAAAAGCATATAAATTAGATGCCTATGAAGCCTACAAACATAATCTGCACAATCCTATATTAATAATTATAAAAACAAATGCTTCCCTTGTTCTCCACCAAACTAAAAAGGAATATAAACATCCATGCTTATCAGACATATTATGGTAATAGAAATAAGCAATATTGGATATGTATTATATCTTTAAGAATAGCATGTGTCAAACCATCTAACGGCTAACAAAGAAAAAAATCCACAGTCAAGTTTTTGTAGCAAGCCTGTTCATTTTTAGGAAGAATTTAAAGAACAAATGCTATACTTAAACTGATATCTTGCACAACCAAAAGTAAAATCAAAATCTTCTGGAACAAGGTATTCTAACAGAAAAGTTTTAGACTGTCAAAAAGTCATAAGGATTCTAAACCATCAAGAAAACAGAAGAGTGACAATCAAGAACCTGTATAGAAAATTTTGTCCCACTTTTGCTGCAATAATGCGGATGTTTCATCAACTGCTCCCTCAACAACTCTAATACATGAGTTATCCAAGTAGTCTCCGAGCAGTTTTGCCAGCAGTGATGATGTGGCAGGAGCGATTTCTGATGGTTTTAAAACAACAGTATTACCAGCTGCAATAGCTCCAATGACTGGATCAAGTGACAACACTGGAAAGATGTATAGAGAATGTAATATTATCATCATTATAGATTTTGCAGAGCTTGGAGGAAAGAAAAAGGTGAGATGTCAGCTCAAAAGCATGTGAAACAATGCCAGCTATATATTAACATACGGAATGGGTAGTTCCATGCAGAGATGACTAACACAACCCCCAGTGGTTCAGATACTATTTCAGCGGAAGAAGGAAAAGTTGCAAGTGAAGTTTTGACCTGCAATAAAGGGAATTCATGTGATTAAGTCAAAAGATTCATGCCAAACAATGTCAGTGACGAAATTCACATAATGTATACCTTTTCAGGAGTCATCCAATGTTTCAATTCCTTGAGTGCGACTTTACATGAGTTTTTCAACATAGCAATCTGCAATACAAACTTCCCCAATTACAAGAAGATGGAAAATATCATACTTAAAACCATTGTGTTGACTGTTGATTATTCTACCAACCCTTCAAAAAGCAATAGTAAGGAAAATGGGTTTTCATTCCACATTTTCAGATTCATGTCCTTATTAAAGACTCCAAAAAGTTTGTTTGGTAGCAAATATTATGTCTTCACGTTAATCTGTAATGAAATTTTCAGTATCTTGGATAAAATAGATTTAGTATCTTTTCCTATCCAAGGGGTATTAATAACTGAGTGCACAGGACCACTGGTTGCACATCATCAGAGATATCCAATCCATACCGAAATATCAACCTAAAAAAATCTTATAAACTTCAATAACATTCAATCTCAAGTGGAGAAGTTTGGAGAAACACGTTAAGCAAGACTGAGCAGCCTAACATACCAAAATCCGAATATCTGAAATTAGAAATAAACAATTCACATGCGTAAACCTAATGAAAATTATTTTTGCAATTGCCTGCCATACATTTGGCATTACATAAAAACACAACGGTGTAAACAGAAAGACCCCTGGATCTTCTCCAAACTCAGATTTTCATTTTTTGGTACCAAACATTTTATGTGGGAGGTGAGGGTGCACTGTTTTACAAATCAAGGCATGCCACAAGTCTCAGTAGACAGCTTACATGGGCACTTGAACGATTTATATTTTTACATTTCAATCCTACCAGTTTAGCTAACCCTGATTGGCACATATTTTTGCTGTTAAAACAAGCACAAAATGGATGGATTGAAATGTCCTTGAAAAGTACCTAATGAGGTGCGTATGTGTCATTTAGTAACTGAAATCATACTTGTCAACCTCAAAACCACAAATCCCCCACCACACACTTAACGCACCAATATCCAAACAACACGGCACATGTTATTATATTCATACATTCAACTTCTCTTACAAGTCACATTCACTCTGTATTCTTCATCCCATAACATTATTTATCACATCTATAAGTTCTTCTCTCTCTCTCTCTCTCTCTCTTTTTTCTTTATCTCTCTGTTCCTTTCTTCCATATACCATAAAAATAGGGTGTATGTTTAACATTTTTCAAACAAAACACACCACAAGCACTCAAAAGTTAACTTTTTTTTTTTAAAGTCCGAAACCAGAAGGGATCAAGGACTGTGCTGTAACAACTCACCCAGTGACAGTAGTTAAGTTAAACACTTTGACTGCTCTACACTTCATGGCACTGGCAATAAATTCAGTTATTTTAACCAACCAAAAACGAAAAAGTTTTCATTAGGAAACAGAACACATGTGATCCAAACACAGTCTGTTGACTTTTATTATAGTTTTTTTTTCATAGCAAAAATAATTCCACAGTTGACTGTTCTCAATCCATTTTTAGTTATCACAGATTAACAGAGGCAAATTCAGAGGCCCACAACATTGGCCCACCCAAAAAGTGGGACGCAGAGAGTGCGCCATTAATGCTCACACCAAACCACCAGAACCCAAACGGCAACGTTTCCACCACCACAGGCAAAGAAACGCGAACCGAAATCCACACACACAGGCAAATCACCAAACAATCAATTCAATTATCCCCTTCCACAAAAACTAATCCTAACTAAATAGAACAATAAATTGAATAATATCCCCCAAAAAACACAACATAACACGTCAACACTGCGCACACACACAGAGCATAACATAACATCAGCATTACTGCTATTTGCTCAGCAGAGAGAATTTCTGAGGCGATGACACACTCTGTCACCGTAATAAATGAACCGCCCGAAATCTCTATCACAGAATCCACATGCGGAATATTCATTTTTTTCTCCATTACCGAAGTCAAAAACCAAAAAATATATAAATAAACAAAGCGCAAACGAGTGATAACAGTGTAAATGACGAGAGTGAGTGACCTCGTAAGCGACGGTTTCGAGTGGCGGCTTGGCGAGGTCGTTTCGGAGCGCGTCGACGATCTCCTGTTCGCGATCGGCGAGGAGTTTCGCGACCACCTTGAGCTGCGATAGCCTCCACTCGTAGCTGCGCGTTTTGTTCGAGGCGAAGCTTCCCCGGAGCTCCTCCACGAGCAGGGCCGCTTCCGCGTCGTACGCGCTCTTCTTCGTCGTCGTTTTCTCCGAGTCCTGCGCCGTCGACGACGACATTATCGTGGACGAAACGACGCGAAGAGGAAAGTGATGATGAAGCAGAGAGAGAGAGAGAGAGAGAGAGAAGAGGCGTGTGGTACAGAGTGGCGTGGCGTGATAAGATCGTGCTACTCGTTCATTCGGAATGGGGCAATATGATATTTCTGATCTTCATAGCTTGCGAATACAAACACAAAGTACACACAAAAAAGCTGAGAACGGTGGAGTGGGGGTTGATACTTGATAGCTTGGTAGCCAGCTAACGTGATTTGAGATTTTTTTTTTTTTTTTATGATTTGTTTGGATTTCCAATTTCGGAAGCCAAACGGGAAGTGCTTCGCCCAAAAGGACAATGCTTAATTATTAATTAATTGATTATTAATTAATTATTTAATTAAATAGATATTTATATGAATTGACAAAAAGAAGCAACATAATATTTTATGTCATGGTTATTCGTAAAGATCATATGGTGTTAAATAAGATTCAATTATATAGAATTTGAGATCTAATAAAATTTGAGTTTAGAATCGATCAAATTTGATTTCATCTTATAACAAATTTTATTCAACATGTTTCATAAAATAAATTTAAGTTTGAGTTAATGTGATTGAGAATAATTTGTGTTAAATCTAAAATTTTAATTTGAATTTTACTCTTAATTTAATTTGATATTACCAACATCCGAATATAAATCACGTTAATGTAAAATCAATTTTATCAGAGTTCATCTAGATGTATTATGCTAGCTACTTGTTTTATTTCATTGCAGTGATTTTCTTTTTCTTTTTTGTAGAAGAAAAAATGACAAAGGGCTTAGGGCTAGAAACATATAAATACATAAAATTATTTTTGAATTTTAAATGCTGACTCATTAGTTAACCATTTTGTTCACTTTACTTTCCTAAATTCATAATTTTTTTCTCTTTAATTTTAAATTGGTAATTTTTATCTCTTTAATTTAAAAAATAAAAAATTTTGGTCCTTATTACATTTTATTTAGGTCATTTAGTACTCGCATTAGTCTTTCATTTTTTTTTATTACAATTCATCGTCATCATTAAATTTACATATTGAATTTGAAATTATAATTAAATATGCATTAAAAACAGCAAATAATAACACCATTAAATATATACTTAATATATATTTATAGTGGAATAAAAAAATCAACATTGTTATATTAAGATAAAAAAAAATGATTGTATGCCATGATTTTTATATATATTATGGATTTTAAATTTAAAATATTTTCTTACAAAACTAAATATTGATCAAATATAATAAATAGAATAGAATAAAATACTAATCACACAACTTATTTGATATTTGGCCGATATGTTATGGGAGGTGAGTGTTGGTCACGCGATGATGGAAGCGCGTAAATGGACAAGAAAGTTGCTTGTTCAATGTTCATTCTCCTTTCCAATCTGCTCACGTTTGGTTTCGATCAATTTTGGGAAGTTTGTTTGGACTTTCGGAATCGTTTGTTTATCCAACAAATTCCTACCCCGGTTGCGTGTAGATTTTTCTTTCTTTGTTTTTTAATCAGCAAAACAGTTTTATATATATAGTAAAGACTTGTCTCTTTTAGATTTTAAAAACACAACCTATATTAATTAATAATGCACGATGTTACATGATTTAATAACTTTAATATTTAGATAGTTATAATTTATAGTTGTGCTATTTGATGCCTTTTAGCTTAATATTTTTTTTTTCATTTTGAGTGAAAGTGTGATGAGAGAGAGAGGGGGAAATAAGGAGAAATACGAAAAAAAAGTGTTTGACAGAACCAAAAATGGTGAGGAGATCTGGAGTAGAATCACAACTTACTATTTCTCTAAATTCTCTTATTCCTATAATGAAAATGATCTCTGGAGAGTATTTAACAGTTGGGGTAAGATTTGGGGAGTGTTCATTGCTAAAGGAAGGGACAAGAGGAGCTTAAGGTTTGGATTTGTGCATTTCTTAGACGTGAAAGATGTGCAAGCTTTGGAGAAAGACCTTGATAGTATATGAATCAACTTAAGCAAGATGATGCTTAATATGCCTAGGTTTTCATTTCAAAAACAAGGTAGAAGGCAGCTTGTTGAACAAACGAGACCCAAAAGGATAATGAATGGAGGAGGCCATAGGAAATATGGTCAATCATATGCTCAAGTGGTTATAAGGGGAGAGTTTGCGACAACAAAATGGAAGATATTAGAGAAGGTCTCTCTGTTTGCTACTCATCAAGATGGAGGGAGGGAGTAGGAGTTAATTGGTGAGGGTGAGGTATTAGTATGGTGTATGGAAATGCAATGTTGCAGGGGTTAAGGGGAGGGGGGGGTGGAGAAGTATTTGTAACAAGTGAAGGTGAGGTTGATAGGGTTGGAAAAGGGAAGATGTGATCATAGAACTTCACATGACTTGATATATAAATATAGTCAGATTGAGGATTAATGCATAGGTAAGCATACTGATTTTCAGCATAATCAAGGAAGATGCATGGACGAGATTGTGGTATATGATTTTAGCCATAGGAAACACAAATAACCAAACAAGTGTAGGTGGTGTGGGTTAGGGATAGTGTGATGAAGAACTTCATGAGATGATTTCATGTGTAAGAGTGGAGTGGGAAGTTTGTGTATAAGATAAGTGGTTGTTCGGAAGGCATAGGTCCAAAGTTTGAAAGATAGCTTTGCATGGTGAAGAAGGGCTTTCCCAATTTCAACTATGTGCCGATGACAGCATTTAGCAGAGGCATTTAATTGCGGTGTGTGAGGGGGTGTTGTAAAATGAGATATGCCATATTGGGCCAAGATATTTTTTAATTTTGTGTATTTACCACCATTATCATAATATAGTGCAACAATAGGGAATTTGAAATACTTCTCAACAAGATTTTTAAACAAAGGGAATATTACTGAAACATCTAATTTGCATTTCATGAGATATAACTAAATGTATTTTGTAAAGTGATCTATAGAAATTAAATAGTAACAAAATCCACTTGCGGATATTATTGGAATAGGTCCCCAAACATCTATGTAAATTATGTTAAGAGGTCTCTTACTAACTAGACTCAATATTGAGAAAGGAACCTTGTGACTTTTGACACTATTACACGAGACAAGGTGGAAGGTTGTTGACCTTTATTTTGGGAAGAAACTGAAATTGACGAAGAATATTGTGTTCTGAGTGGCCAAGAATGTGGTGCTATGGTTGTGGATAGATGGTGTGGTGAGGAGAGTCTTAGGTGTGTGAATGGGTGGAGACAGGGTGTAGAGACCATCTTTATGGCTGCCTTGGAGTAGAAGTGCCCTTGTCTTTAGATCCTTTGCCAAGAAACAATTATAAAAGAATTAAATTGAGATAGTGTTAGTATGGCACAAAGTAAAAACAAATAATAAATTTTTGGTAATAGCAAGGACATGTAAAACCCTTTCTAGAGTAAAATTTTGAGAAGTGGTGGGGAGAAAAGTTTTACCAGTGTTGTTTATGGGAAGGGTCGAACCATCTCCTACCAAAAGTTGATCCATTCCGTGATAAGGATCACTAACATGAAGATTTTGGAGTGCATTTGTGACATGATGGGTGGCACCAAAGTTTAGGATCCAGTTTTGGGTAGTGGAGGTGTTTGTGGTGAGTACATGGTGTGCATGGGATCCTTGAGGATGTTTTGGATATCCCACAATCTTGTAATAGACTCGTGCTGTGTGTCTTGGTTTCTCACAATATTAACAAATGACTCGCTTGTCCAAGCTAAGAGAATTGGATCGACCATACATCATGGTTGACTAAGAGGTGTTTCCTCGTTTTGCATGAGAGTTTTTGCCTTTGTAGGTTGCATTTGCGGAAGCAATGGTAGAGATGTCTGAAGGTGCATCTCTTTAGAGGTAATTCTTAAAATCAACCAAGAGATTGTGAAGATCATCAAAGCTAATGGGATTTTCGTGGGTGCGGAGAGATGTTGCAACCTCATGAAACTCAGAACCGAGACCATTCAAAGTATGAATAACCAAATCATCATCATCAATGGGAGAATTGATAGTGGCTAACTCATCCAAAATGGACTTGATGCCATGAAGGTATGTGGCAATGGATTAGTTTCCTTTGGTAAAGCGAGAGGGGTGTTCCTTGAGGTGCATGATACAAGTTCAAGTGCAACTCGCAAACACCTTGTTGAGTGTGTCCCAAGCTTGCTTCGCGTTCTTGACGTTACCAAGCATGGTAATGATGCTTACATCAACAAATGAGATGATTGCATGAAGGATTAATTGATCTTAACGACACCAATAAGTGTAGTCGGGGTGACTTGCTACGAGGCACATGCTTGTGTTATCAACAAAGCAACTTAGATCATATCCAATAAAAAGCACATTCATTTGGACGTGCCATGCTGGGTAGTTAGCATCAGTGAGTTTGATGCCAACCTGGGTATTCAAGGCCATGACTGACCGAGCAGTAGTACTGGTTCCATCAAAAACAATGGTGGCCATAATGTTTAGATTTGGATCATGATGCCGTTAGGCTAAGCAACAACTAATACCATATAAGAGAAGGTTTTGAATATGAATTTGAATGAATATTATTGCTGAATAAGAGTTTCAATTTATATAGTACATGAAGTAATAACAATAATTCAAATGTACCTACTGATATGCTTAACAATAAACTTTAACAGACTAATAAAATAACAACTAACAAGATAACAACATTATGAATTTGAAATGGTAACAAAATGATTGGTATCTAATAGGAGAAACAGAATACAACTGTAACAAGGGTAGAAGGGACATGGTTAGGGAGAGAGATGAACGTAAAAGAAAATAACACGGAATGGCTGGAGAGTTGTTAGGTAGGAAGATTGCATGAGGTATCTCTATTTGACAAATTAAAGGATGTGTTCAAATCGAACAAGGCTGAGAAAGTAAAAATGAAATATGCAAAGGGAGATATGGTGCTGATAGAAGGAATTACTGAGGATAGAATAATGGAGGAAATGAAGAACGAAAAGGACAGCCTAATGTTGATCTTTCACTCAGTTCATAAATGGGATAGAAGCCAACAGTTTGGTAACAGGCTCGTATGGGTCCAGTGCATCAGAGTGCCACTCCATGCTTGGGGGGGTGAATGTTTTGCAACAATAATGAGCGTGTTTGGTTCGTTCATGGTGATAGACAAAACTACTTTCAAGATGGAGACACTGGATGTGGCTAGGATATTAGTCTTAGTACCACCACCACAACATGTTTCATTTAGTGATAGAATCATGATAAATGGGGTTGTGTGTAGTATTAAGGTGATAGAGGAGAACCAACCTCACAAAGTGGAGTGCAACTGTTGGAGGTGGAATAAGGAGGAGGAAGGGGTAGACATCAATAGTGAGTTTGGTCAAGACCTTATATCTTCATGCTCAAAAGGAGAATGGGAAGTGGAGGTAGTACAAGGGTTGTTCAATGGGAAAAGGGTAGTTATTGCTGTGGGAGTGATCGGAAAAGGGGTGAAATAACAGTAAATTCAAATTCAAATTCACATCCAATAGATATTAATCAGCGGTCTCATGATGAAGGTACAAGTGTGGAGGACAAAAGTGGTTCATATGTAGAAGAGTCATGTAGCCCATATACACCTAAAGGTAAGGGAGGTGCAGTAGGAGGAGTTGAAAAGAAAGGGTTCAGAATTAGTGTGAAAAGGACAGAAAGTCAAGAAGGAAAGTTACACAAAAAAGGTAATAGTCAATAGGAAAAGGAATGAGACTTTTAAGGAAGTTAGACCTATAGTTAATAACCCATGCAGAATAGAAATTAATCATTGTGCAGGAGATGAAGGGGTAATAAGTCTCGGCCTAATTAGAAGTAGTGTGGGTAAGGTAGAAATGAGAAGGAAACAAATTTAATAAGAAACCATAGACTAATTGGGGGTGTCTTAAGAGTGAAACCACAACCAATAATATAGGGGAACAACACTACTCATGTCGCAAAAAATCTAGTTGTTGAGGAGTATTTGGAAAGCGTTTTAAAGGAATGCAATGATTGTGGAAGTGCCCAGCAATATACATCAATGGTTCTTGATCGACGACAATTCATTCTCGATCTTGGTCAAGGGGCAAAACGTAAAAATAGGAGAAATTGAAGAAGGTAGAAACTAGGAGAGCATAGAACGCATGTCTCGAGGTAAGCTAATAGGCAGTTCTCTGTTAGAAGACAAGAGTAGTGAAGTAGAGAGTTCGGTGGAATCATGTCCAATTTTAAGAGCAAAGGCGAGATGTAGAGAAGAGAGGTTGAGGAATCTGTATTTGAGTAACTTCGTAGATGACAACAACATCAGAAACTACAACAAATTGGTATGGATCAAGAATGGAATAAAGGATGCTACCAACATATGGGATTTAGGGAAGATAATGGGAATTTCACATCCAGCTCATGAACTAGAATCTATTAAGAAAATCAAGGGCATGGAGGATAAAGATGTAACAAGAGTGAAAACAAAAAAGGTAGGGGTCGCAGAAGATAGTGTAGGAAGCATCAATGAAGTTTGCAACATTCAATGTGAGGGGTTTGGGAGGTAGGGTGAAGAGTAAAGTGATCAGACAAATGATGCTGAAGGAGGAGATACAATTCCTATGTCTGTTGCAGTTATTTAGGGTGACGCAGATTTTGATTGGTTACACAAACTTTCAATTGGAGTAGCGGGGGGTTTATTATGCATTTGGGATACTTTGGCATTCACTATGATGGAGTAGTTCACGGGCATTAGTTATATTGGTGTTGTTGGAAGATGGTTAGAGAATGATTTGGTTGCTATTACGATGAATGTGTATGCCTCATGTGGTAAGGATGAGAAGAGAGTTTTATGGGGTGAACTCCAGGAGGTAAAGGCAAGATATGACTATATCAAGGAATAGTGTATACTAGGTGATTTCAACAGTGTTTGTATGGCTTCAGAGAAGGAAGGAAATAAAGAGCATGGAAAAGGATCAAAGGTTGCTACTATTGTGGAATTCAATAGTTTCATTGAGAATATGGAGCTTATTGATTCACCACTAGTTGGTAGAAAATTCACTTGGTTTAGGCCAAATGGTTGTGCGTGCAGCAAAATTGATTAGGTTTTAGTATCTAGGGAATGGTATCAACTTTAGCCTTCTAGTTTACAACAGGTTCTTGACAGGAGCATTTCAGATCACTGTCCAATCTTTGTCAATGATCATGTGGTAGATTGGGGTCCAAAGCCATTTAAAGTCTTAGATTGTTGGTTACTAGATTCAAAGTTTGGTGATTTCGTAGATAAATTCTGGAAGAAATTGGAGGTCAGAGGTAAAGGAGGATTTTGTCGTCAAGGAAAAACTGAAGCAACTAAAAGTGGGAATATTGAAAACTTTGGGATATTGGAGAAGAGACAAGCAATGGTGCTGCAGGAATTAAATGACCTGGATAAAAAAAAGTAGAAATGTAAAGCCTCAATCAAATTGAGAAGGAGAGGAAGGTGGAACTACAAGAAGAATTCTCAAAGATATATAAATGTCTCAAATCTTTGGCTTAATAGAAATCCAGATCGAAGTGGCTATTAGAGGGTGATCGACATTCAAAGTATTTCTATGCTTGCATCAACTGAAGGAGGAGGAGAAACATGATTAAAGGTGTAACGATCAATAAAGAATGGGTGAATAATCCAAATGGAGTGAAGGAGGAAGTAAAGAACTTTTTTGAAGAGAGATTCAAGGAAAAGGAATAGTCTCGACCTAGTCTTGATGGAGTCAGATTCAAGAAGATTTCACAATAAGACAATCATAAATTGGTAGCAGATTTTGGAGAAGAAGAGATTAAGGTTGCAGTATGGGATTGCAAAAGTTTCAAGAGCCCGAGACTTGACAGATATAATTTCAAATTTTTTAAGAAGTTCTGGGAGTTAATCAAATTGGATTTCATAAGGTTTCTTGGTGATTTTCATGCCTTAAGGTCATTCCCTAAGGGAGGTGATGCTTCTTTTATCACTTTGATTCCTAAGGTTGTTGATCTGATTGGACTAGGAGAGTATAAGCCAATTTCTTTGGTAAGATGCACATATAAAATTTTGGCAAAGGTTATCTCAAAAAGATTGAAAAAGGTGCTTGGAGGAATGATAGACAAGTGTCAAGAGTGCCTTTTTGGAAGGAAGATGTCTATTGCAAAGTGTATTAGTGGCAAATGAGGTAGTGGAGGAGGCGAGAAGGTGTAAGAAAGGATGTTTAATATTTAAATTTGACTATGAAAAAGCATATGACTCCATATGTTGGGATTTCCTTTTTTACATGATGTCGAGACTCGTATTTGATGATAAATGGATTGGATGGATCAAGGGATGTCTGAGTAGCTCATCTGTATCGATTCTAGTAAATGGCAACCCTACAAAGGAATTCTTTATATCGAAAGGGTCTTAAACAAGGAAACCCCATTGCCCCATTCTTATTCACAATTGTTACAGAGGGACTGGGTGGTTTGATGAGGGAGGCAATAAACAAATGACTATTCACTAGTTTCAAGGTGGGATCCAACCTTATCCCAATCAACATTCTACAATACACGGACGACACTATCTTCATTGGTGAACCTACTTTCTTAAACGTGATCACTATTAAAAGTATGATGAGATGTTTCAAACTTGTATTTAGCCTGAAAGTAAACTTCTTCAAGAGCAATTTCGAGATGATAGGGATGGACAAGGAGATGGAGGTAAAATTTGCTGAATTTTTGAACTGCAAATTATTGAAATTCCTTTTTGTATATTTAGGTATCCCAATTAGGGCAAACCCTAGGCTTGCAACTACTTGGTTACTTGTCATTAGGAAGTTTGAGAAAAAAATTATCTTGCTAGAAACATAAGTTAATGTCCTTTACTGCTAGAGTGTGTTTGGTGAATTCGGTGTTGTCATCTCTCCGCTTATTTTTTTTGTCTTTTTTTAAAGTACCAAAAAAGGTTGGGAACCACATTATTGTGATTCAAAGAAAATTCTTGTGGGGAGGTAAGGAAGGTTGCAACAAAGTGGCATGGATAAAATGGGACAAGTTATGTGAGCCAAAATGGAGTAAAGGTTTGGGAATTAAAAACATATTTACTTTTAATGAAACCCTCATTAGTAAATGGAAATGGAACATGTTTGAACAAGGGGAGGAATAGTGGTGTCAAATTCTCAATTCAAAGTATGGAGGGTGGCGTGCGCTATCGATGAAGGAGGAACTAGTAGGCACTCATGGTGGTGGAAAGACTTATCTAAGGTGTGTAAGGCACTTAGTGAATCTAAGTGGTTTGATAGGATGTGGAAGTGAAGATTGGGTAGTGGAGATAAGATTTTGTTCTAGAAGGACACATGGTTAGGTGGTCAACCTCTGGTGGAAGCCTTCCCTGAGCTGTTTCTTAACTCCTTACAAAGAGAGGATATTCTTTCAAATATAGGATCCTAGGTGGATGGCAAATGGAAGTGGAACCTTCAATAGAGAAAAGGGTGGTTTGAAAGGGAAAGAGAGGGATTTGACAATTTTGTGACTCTATTAGATCAAGTAACAGTACACCTATTAGCTCCGGATGTATGGCAATGGTTAGGGGAAAATTCTGTGAAATACTATGTCAAAACAACATATGTAAAATTACATAGCGGAGGGACAATAGAAAATTTGCACCCTATATTCTCAGAAATATAGAGCTTAAAACGGTCTCCAGAGATTAACTTTTTTATTTGTAGGATCATGCTTGATAGAATGCCTACAGGTGATAACCTTAAACAAAGAAATATTCTGCCACAAGCTTGCATTGGACTTAGTTACACACACATATATTCAGTTGCGGACAAAAAAAAAATGATGCCTTTAATTTATTTTAAACAATGGAACTAGGGAACAATTAGAATTTAGAAGCCTTGTGGTAATTTGGATCCGTATATATTACAAACTCAACTCTGCTGGAAGGTGGTTTTGGCTTTGGTCCAATGAAGATTTAAATTTCTTAAATAAAGAGATTATTGATCTAGAGATTTGAATAATCGCTTTTGATACGGGAAGCTTTAAAGATCTCTACAACTAGCTAGATATGGATTTCAAGTTTTATTTTATCACTACTATTAGAATTAATTAATGGGATATTGTAGCCTTGTAGGACTAATTACTCTTTCAGCTTGGAAAAGAGTGCCTTTCAAGATCCTAGTCAAATTGATTCAATAAATGACACCATAGTCTCCCTTAATTCTAAATCAGTGGTGGTACTCATGTGTATTATTTTTAGAAGGGTAAAAAAAAAGATTTAATGTATATAAATAGTAACTATTAAATTTTTAAAAAATATTTAGTTGTTTTTCTAATACATAATACATAATACATGTATAAGGATAATTTATAAAATAATATTAACGGTCAATATTATTGTTACATATGCTAAAAGATTTTTTTTTAAAGGTTTAATTGTTTTGATTTTCTATTTTTATAAATCCTTAATTTTGGTTCCCTAGTTTAAAATCCACAATTTTGATCAATTTACTTTCAAAATCAAGTAAATTTGATCCTTTCGTTAATTTTGAAGCATTGATCATTATCTTTAGAATAACGTCAATAATCTAATTAATAACTATTATAAAATATTTATATATATAAATCTTTCACATAAATTTTATTTATTATTATATATTTATTTTGTGTACTCAATAAGAATTTAATATCTTAAATAAAAGTATAATAAAAGATGTTATTTATAAAATAAAATATAAAATATAAAAAAATTATAATTAATAATATGAGATATTAAAAAATAAATGAAGAATAAATTAATCACATACAAACCGTGCAAGCAGTCACAGAGTCACTTGTCAAACATTCATATTTTCTTTAATTCTACTAGTAGTTTTTTAATATAATTATAAAGTTCATGACCATGACCAGCTAGTTTGTATGTGCACACTTGTTACTAGTTGATTCATATTATGTTATTATAGTGGTAACAAGTTTCTGATTAAGACTATGTTATGTTTTTTTTATTATAATTTGATAACATTGCCTTTATTTTCATTATTATGAGTGTATGAAGAGGAGCATGCATTTAGATGTAAGAACTCACATCTCATAGAAAAATGTTATATATGATTTACATAATAATTAGTTTGTATTGGTAAGAAGACCTTGTGTATGACATCATACCATGTTGTTTGAAGGATTATTTAATTTAACAATTAATAAAAAATTATTAGTTATATGTTATATCTATTGATTTTTAATTTAATTTTAGGTGGGTATCTAAAAAAATTAAGGATACTTACATACTAAATATTCACCATTTAGAGACTAATTTAGTGACAATATCTTTTGTCTCTATTTTTTTTTTTATATAATTTGGTTACTAAATTAGTTTTTACATAATTGATCATTGGTCATTGAATTAGTTTCTACATAATTAATAACTGAATTAGTCATTAAGTCGATTTCTACATAATTAGTTACTGTATTAATTTCTATCACTATATTGATTTTTATATAATTGGTTGAATTAGATTTTAAATTAATCTTAAAAATTAGTTACCAAGCATTTAACTACTTACAAAATTGGATTCCAATTTGGTATGTAATTACTTTAGTGATCAATTTTGTTAATTTATTGATCAATTTTTTTTTGTCTCTAAATTGAGTTTTTCTGGTCTTGATGTGATAAAACTTTGTTGTTGTTAATTTTTTTTCTTAAATTTAAATTATTTTTTTATCAACCACTTAATCTCATCCATTAATATTTTTCTCTTTAAAAAAATCTCATTCATTAATATTTTTAAATACATTTAAAATAACTAAATTAAAAATATCATTAAAGACGTATAGAAGAATTAATTATAGAAGTGAACGTAGAAGACAAAATCATTTGTTGAGTCATATATGATTATATTAAAAATAGTTATAAATCAATATCAAAACATATATATCAAAGTCAAAATACATTTCGTACACGATTCAACGAACACCTTATTAAAGGATTAGAGTGGACATTATTAGCATATTTTAATTTGATTTGGATTGATTTTAGAATTTTTTTTTGTTTGGATTTTTAACTTAAACTGAACCAACCTAATCATATTTGGATTGGCTTAGATGGGATATATTAGACTTATTATTAAAATTAATAAATAAAAATGAAAAAAGAAAAGAAAACGTACACGTTTTTGGGCTTATTAAATCAGTCATGAGTGATGATAGCAAAAGCAAGCATAACTAAAATTATAAATACATTGACATTTGTTAATACAAGCACTTAACAAAGCACATTGTCAACAATGACAGACCATAAAAATCCATACTATCCTAAACTCTAAAGGCTTAGTAAAAATATTAAAGAAAGATATGATTTAATTGTGTGGATCGTTCCATTTGGATCATTAGAATTAAAACTTGAGACTCAAACTAAACTGATTGAATTTGCAAGTTTTTAAAATAGAGACATTTGATTAAAAAAACTACAATTTTAGAAATAAAAAACATAAGTTTTGGATTAATATGAATCTATCAAATCACGATTCTTACAAATAAACTAAAGTTTTTATTTGATTTGTTATAAATATTCTTGAGAATATTTATATATTTCTTATGAGTCAAGTATTTGTACATTTAGTTTTAATATATTTTTTTCAGAAATTTTAATTGTTTATTACATTAAATGATCTATTAAGAATAATATAATTTTTTTTACTGCAGATTTTTTTATTTTTTAACTTGAAAATGTTAAATTCCCGCTTCTCCCGTAAGAATGATTTTGCGTGAAATATAGTAAAAATATTATTGGAAAAATGTTTCCTAATAATGTTAATTTTTAAATAATAAATTAAGAGAAATATTAAGAACGCTCTATAACATATTTTTTTGGACACATTATTTTTTATTGATTAAAATTTATTAAAAAATTTCTAATTGAGTGAAATGTTGCATCTATTTACTATTTAGTGACTTTCTTTTGATATTTTTTAATGAATTTTAATATATTATGTTAAAAACGTGTTACTAGCATTATTCGTGAGGCCAAAAATTCCTAACAACGACAACCTTCATATGCTTGGTCTGCCTCGTTAAAACCCAACCCAGGATTGGATGGCTGGTCTTGATTTTCAGAATTTAATTACAGTAATTTCAATTTCATGGCTCTTTCCTATGAACCATTGGATTGAATGGTGCAAAGAGAACGATCATGTGCGTAACTGCGTAAGCAAATGGTGGTCCATATCATAGTTTCGGTAGAAAGGAGATTGGGGGAAATTATTAGCTGGACCTAGATTATCACTTAAAGATCAACTTAATGGGGGTGGTGTTAGTGTTAATGAATTCAATTTTTTTTAAATAAGGTATCAAATTTGAGTCCTAATAAAAAAAAATTTAATTGAAATAGAAAATACACTAAAGATGATGAGAGAAGTTCTCTGCAACAGACATAGACAAAGATGATGTATTTTGTATAAATAATATGGTTAAAAGAAATTATCACTTAATGTATAATTTCAATTAATTTATATATAACACATAATTAAGTGTTATTATTTTTTAAAAATTAAAAAATTTAAATATGTATTATATTGATCGGACGATGTTATAAAGTTATTGTTCAGATGTTACATATTTGGATATACATCTAAGTTAAAGCTAACGAAGTTTGGAATGAAAATTTATAATGTAACTTTTAAAATAAAATAGGTTGAAATGCATTAAAAAAATGTGAACTTTAATTGGTTTTTGAAAACTTATTGAAAGATAGATAGTTATCTCAAATCACCTAATAATTCTTTAATGTAGAGTATGTACATGCATTCAAAATAGAAAAGATGACAAAGATAGAGTAAAGGGAGGTGCATGTGATTAAGTACCTTTTTTGAAAACTTCATTTTTTGGAAGCAATCCTTTGATACAATTCTCCTAACGAGAATTTTTCAAACCATATTTTACCTTATTCTGAGAGACTATCTTACCGTTAGAAAAAAAAAAAAAACTTTTAATAATCTTAAGCTATCTTCATTTTATCTTTATTTATATTTACATACTCTTTAAGTCTTAAGTCTTTCTTTTCAACTTATCCTCTTTTATCTTTATATCTAAATTCAATAATTTTACATTTTACAATAATAATTCGCAAATTATTCAAATTTTAGCAGTAAAATTTTATATTTGTATTTGTATATAAATTCTCCTTAAAGAAAAACAGAAGTATATTCAATTCCTTATCATGTTTTGGGAAGCAACTAATGTCACGATGATCAATCAACATAAAACTAAGAGGCGTTTATTTAACGGTATAAATTTGTATTCTTAGTAATCACATTCCGAGAAATATTATTTTCGGGAATAGTATTTCCCTTTAACATGTTTGGATAGCTTTTAGTAGTTTTAGGAAAAAAAAACTTTAAATTTTTTATTTTAAAAAGAAAAATAAAAGAATGTAATAGGAATAGATAGTTATTGTAAACAATAACTTCCATTAATTCCAATGAAAATATATACTCACCCTTCCTTGTGGCGATGCAAAATGCTAAGGTGACGTTTTGGTTTTAAGGATATTTTTTATGTTCATTTTTTATTTTTATTTTTTAAAAATAATTTTCCTCTTCATATTTTAATATGAGAAAATTTATTCACAAGAGTGAAATTAAAGTCTTTAAATGATGAAGTTATTTATAAAAGTTAAAACGTCAAATCTTTAATTTTAGTATTCAGGTTTTTTTTAAAAAATATTTTCAAAAATTAAAATAAACTCATTTTCAACTATATTTTTTATTTGTTTATAAAAATAAAAACAGAAAATAATAACCAAAATGCACCTAAAATTATGAATGTGTGACTAGAAATAAAACATATTCTGAAATATATTTCAAAAATTACATAACAAACATAAACATAAGAATATTATTTATTTATGTCCTCTTATTTTCAGAAATCAAAGAGGATGACTTGAAGTAAACCCTAAATGATAAGAGTGATTGAGTGATCCTTTTTTTAATGAGGGGGATAAGGACGGAGTGGTTCTTAAAAGAGTTTTTGGCTTTATTTGGATGAAAACGAGAATAATAAGTACCAAAACAACAAGAGAAAATAATAAAGTTATATACATACTTTTTCATTTTTAAACAATATTATTTGTGTACTAGTACTTATGTTGATGAAAATATAATATTTAATTTGTTATTGTTAGTTGATTTTCTTCATTAATTTAACGCAACTTGTTTTTATCTTAATTAATGTCACCTTCTTCTCACCCACATATATATAATAGATGTTACAGGTTGTAGCTAGATAATATATTATAAATTTTAAAAAAGTTATATTATTCATATAACTTTTAAATAATATTTTTTACTTCTTAATTATTTCTTTTCATCGTTTCTTCATATATTTTATTTTATTTTTATTGTTAGTTTGTTTGTTAATTTTGTTAAAAAATATCCTTGAGAGAGATTCAAATTTGCTATTCATCCCTTTCTCTTATCTCTTTATTTCACTTTTTCTCGTAACATCCAATTATAATTCTACATCTCCATCGTATATTTTATTTAACACCCCTATTCTGTATTTTTACAAATATATATATATATATATATATATATATATATATATATATATATATTAGAGAGCCTATACTAGCACTCTTACACAAAATTGTTATACAAATACAATTTTAAATTATTATGCATATGTTTCAAAGTTGTTCAAATATACTTTATAGTTTTTAAAATGAAATATGTCAGAGTAATAATGTATATATAATTGCTTCTATATATACATCAAACATTTCAACGATACCTATTATTTCTCTTTATGTCCCTTTTTCTATCAGTAATCATACTTTCATCTCTCTCCTTTTCTCCTTTTCTTTCTCTTTAAGGTGTCAATTACTACTTAGATGTTAACGTTGTTCCCTCATCTCACTAAGTTTAGGTCAAAAGAACAAAAGTTCATACAAAACCTAATCAGAAGTCTAAGATGGAACAAGCAGAACTTATAAAACAGAGATCAAAAGAAAAAGGAATTAAAACATAAAACACATGTATAATATATTTCAACAAATGATGAAATTATATAGTATAGAGAGTGGGAGAATATTAATTAATTAGTACCTACCTCTTGCACAAAGGCTTCGGTTTCAGATTTAGATAAATCAGAGTGAAGAGCTTGAAAAATCTCTTGCTCGTTCTCTTCAGTTAACTTGATAATCCCCTTCAACTGGGAGCTTCTCCATTCATAGCCACGTGTCTTGCCACTATCAAACGTTACTCTCAGTTCCTTAACCACAGCTGAAGCTTCTTCTGAATCAAACACTTTGCTCTTGGTGGTGTTAGACGCCATTATAATCTCGATCGATCTGGTGGTGAATTTTTGGAGAACAGAGAAGAAAGTGTTCTATTATTTGTAGGAATTTGTGAAGGTCAAATATTAATATCGCAAACATGTATACAACTAGACATATATGTAACGACAAAGATGATTATTGTCTCGTGAATACGACTTATAATTGTAATGTTTGTTATTAATTATAATATAGTATGGTGACGGAGGGATCTGTGTCTATTGTCTTGTGCTCTTGCCCTTCAAATTCTTTCTTGGAATTGTCTATATGCTCTCTATATATTATATATATTGAAGTGGTTATTACTTATTAGGTACATCGGAATTGTATAAGAGGATACAAATTTCCTATCAAATTCAATTTTTGAATTCACATTAAATACTTAATTTCTAATTATCTATGTGAATCTCTTATCACAGAATATAAATGAAATCCCTAAACTTAATTTACTTACATGAAATAATTAACTATTTATGTTAAATAAATTAAAGTGTATTGAACTAATAAATTTTTAAAAGATGATAAATTCAAATATAGCCTCTAAATGTATAAAAAGTATAAAATATTAGTTATGTCATGAAGTTCTGTTATATCTAATGTTCATGTTTATGTTGTATCTTGTCATTAATTTATCAACAAAAGAGTATTGATCATTTGTTGATTTACGAAAGATGCAAGTAAATAAGTTTGATGTTTAAAAAATTTATAATTTATTGACAAATAGGTCTTGAATAATGTCATTTAATGTCATTATAAATTTTAAATGAAATATTTACTATCAATATAATTTATGCATCAAAGTAAAATAACATAAATATAAATATTAGACATAACAAACGAAACTTGACAAAGACTAATATGCATTCTTTTTATATATTCAAAAATTAAAATTTAATTTATAATCATTCTGAAAAGAATTTGAATATATTTAGGACCTGTTTTGACATATTAATCTATAAAATTTTTTAGGAGAGAAAAATATAAAGAAAAAAATGAAATTAATTTATTTATAAATTAAAATTGTCTTTTTCAATAATCAATTAGTGAAAGTTCTCTTAAATAACATTATCTAAAAGATGTGAGACTTTTATAAATTAATTATTAAAAAAATAATTTTAACTTATAAAAAAATTAATTTTATTTTTCTTTCATATTTTTTATTTATAAAAATTATTTTAAAATAATATTTCCAAATTTGAAACATCAATGTCACGTTTATATTTGGGCTCTGTAACCTATGAGAAAACACAAAATAACTTTTACATAAGTCATCAATGTCACATTTATATCACGGCTCTATCACCTATGAAAAAACACAAAAATAACTTTTACATGAGCGCTGAGCCTATCCTCCAACATCACTCTCAACATGGTGTTGAAAACTTCACCTGCAAATTAAATAGTGATAAGTCCAAACAGAAATAACAAACATGTGTGTGACACGTGATGGCATTTGTGTTAACAAGAGAAGCATCGCTGTGAAAAGGGTGCCTTTTGTAATGAAATTTCAAAATTTGGAGAGGTTTGTGCAGGGTTCCAACAAATATGGAAGGTAGTTTGTTCTAATTTTTAATATAATATAATACAATTCATATATTGAAAATATTTATTTATTATAAATTTTAATTAATTAGAGTGTAATACCAAATTCATATTTGAAAATGTGGTCAATTATCATTTAGATTCTTGAAAGAATCAAAATGTCATTTAAGTTTGTGACAAATATTTTTTTTATGTCACTTTAATTCTTTCATTAACCTTGCCAAAATATCAACTATCATATATGTATTCCATCTGTACTCATATAAGCAAAATGTTTATTTTCTCCACTGATTAAGAAAATTAGTTTACATTGTTTAATTTTATCAATCTCAAAGAAAAAATAGGGTTATTTCTAAAATTCTCTTTGTTAAAACTTGGTATTATGCATAAAAAAGAATAATTGAAAATTAAATAAGACAAAATTAATTATATTTCTTTATATTTAAGTTCAACCAAATTATTATTTTTTCTTATGAGTATGTTTGGTAAGGTGGAGCTTATAAGTTCCTAGGAACAATATAAACTTGTTTGTTTGATATATGTATTTATTTTAGTAATTTTTTTTTATAAGCTAATTGAAGTAGCGTACAAAAAATAAATTAATTTTTTAGCTATTATATTTTTTTTATTCTCAATTACTATTTTTTTAAAATCTTAATTTACCTTTTTATTCAATTTAAAAAACATTTCATTTAATATAACAACCTTATCTGTATTTGGTACATAACATTCTTACATGTATATGTCAATAAATTCGTCTATTGTCACATCTACACGATGCTTATAGAACTCTTTTATTTAATTTTTAAATATTATTATTACTAATTTATTTAAATCTTAAAAAATGATTTTAAATTATTTAATTTTATTAAAATTTATTTAATTTAATTCTATTTTTCAAATAAAAATTAAAATTAATTTTAACTAATATGAGTAAAATCACCAAATCTTTTAACATTATTTTGTAATATAATATTTTTAAATTATTATCCAAATTTATAAGATGATAAGTTATTAAAAATAAATTTAAATGTTAAAAATATTATTTTATGTAATTTCAAATTTATGAACTAGCTTATTAGTTGGTTTTACTAAATATTTTTTAAATCGGCTAACTTATAACCTAGCTTATTAGTTGGTTTTACTAAATATTTTTTTAAATCGGCTAACTGTATGACCTTTCGGATATATACCTTCAACTTAATTTGCAACTCCTAGTTTATAACTTATAATCTTTGAGCTAACTTATAAGTTAGTTTTACAAAGGTTAAAAGTAACTTTTGATTTTTTATGTTTAACCTTTTATATTTTAAAAGTCTCAATTTAATCCTTTAAATTTTTTAAATGAATCAATTTTGTAAGTTATATTTTAGAAATGAGTAAAAATGGTGATTTTTAAAAACAAACATGATTTTCAATTTTATAACGCGATTTTTAATATTTTTTTTTATTAATTTAAGACGTAAAAACTATTTCATTAAATTCACTTACAAGAGAACTATCAAACCTAATTAATGTTTGAATAAAAAAAAGACCATAAATATAATATAAATTCTATGAAAAATGTATCCTACAAATAACCAAATTAATGAGAAATATAATATTAAATTTTTTTAATTATTCATGAGACTCATTTTTTCACATAATTTTCATTATGTTTGAGTCTTTTTTTATTCGTACATCAATTGAGTTCCACAATTTTCATGTAAGTGAATCTAATAAAAAAAATAATTTTTACATTTCAAGTTCCTCAAAAAAATATTTAAAATCACGTCACAAAATTGAAGATAAACATTATTTTAAAATAACCATTTTAACTTATTTTAAAAACATTAAGACAAAATTGAGAATTTTAAAACATAAAGGATTAAACTAAAAAAAAATTAAAATATAAAAAACAAAAATAACATTTAACCATTTACAAACAAAGCATGAATCCAAAGAAATACTTTATTTTTTTTTATGGTTTTTTTTTTCTGGTTAAAGAAATACTTGATTGTCAAATTATATTCATGTGTACATAAACAAATAACTTATTTTATAGAAACGAATATTAATTTTAATAATAAAATTAATGAAAAAATTAAATTGATCAATTAAAAAATTATATTTTCACATACCTAACTATCATTTTAACACTTCATGGAAATCAGAAAATGTATTAGATGTTGTTTCATTTGGATACTTCTATGGGAATCAGAAAATGTATTATATTATTATTATTATTATTATTTAAGGAAAATGTATTACACCTTTTGAAACCAAAGTTACATTTTACCTTTAATTGTATAAAAAATACACTTATATTGTAGTTTTTAAAATTCAGTTAAACCTAACTTATCAATCCCATCATTCAACCCACCTGATTCAAAAGAAAAAAGAAACTGATAACAGCAAGCAAAATCTAGATAATCTGTTAAGGAATTTAAAATGTTTGAAGAAAAATCTTAACAGCAGTTTAACATATAACTTGGTAAATAAACAATTGGAAATGAGAATTATAAATAAGAAAGAGAACAAAAACCCGAGTCACATCACATGCAGCATTTTGCCATTTCCATCGCCATATCTCTAAACCCTTCAGAAATCAATGACGCATCATAAAAGGAATATGTTTTGGATTTGCTTCCTCTTTGTATCCCTTCTTTCTCTCTTCACTGCTCCGGTCTCCTCCGCCGCAGAGAAGGACTTCGTTCTCTCTTTGGATCACTCCAACTTCTCCGACACCGTCACCAAACACGATTTCGTTGTAGTCGAGTTCTACGCACCTTGGTATGTTTTTTCTTCTTCTTCTTTCCGTGCATGCATTTTTTTTATTCATACGAATCAAAGATGATAGTTTAAGGAGTTTACAATATTCATGTAACCTGCTCAAACACGATTCTGTGCATGCATTTGCATATTGCAGATCTCACTTACTATTAAGTATTCATCCTTTTCTCTTTTATTACGTGGGATGCATGAGTTTGAAACAATAATAATTATGCTTTGATTGATTCGAATGAGTTTTACATTTTCAACTAATTAAAAACATTATTTTTATGAATTCAATAGCCATGCATTTATCAGTGAAAACAATTTTATTGCAATGCAATCAATGTTGATATAATTTTTTAAGTAATTATCATAAAAAAATTAGCAAATTTATCCTACACAGTGAACTTATCAGTACATGGTCTATTTATTTTTTTTATGATTATTATTACTGTTGAATAGTATTGTCTGAAGTTTACAGTAGGAACTAGGAACTATAACTTTTTTATTTACTACTTTTTTAACGAAGATATTATCAAACATAGAGTATGGGGAAAAGAATGTGTTAGATAGTTGCATCCTGAAAATTGTTTCCTTTCCCTTATGTATATAAGAGAAACAGAAATGGTCGAAGCAGTTCTTGAACATATCTTGATAAATGTGTAGTGTAGATTAAATTTTCCATGACCAATTGAAGAGAGTGTTGAAAAAAAAAGTGTTGCAAAGTCTGTTGTTAGTACTCCTCACTCATTGACTATGAGCTCAGTTTATTCTAGGCAATCTAGTGTAAATATTGAGTGCGTGTTTTAAATTCAATTGATAAAAACAAAAACAAATATTTTAAGGGCATGTTTGCTTTAAAGTTGAAAGTATTGTGCATGGATTTTTTTAATATAAATCAAACCGATAAAAGTAAAAAATAAAAAGTAAAATAAGGATCTTGAACCTTTGCAAGAGTACTTTTGCATCAAACATATTTGTCCACTTAAAAACCAAACATGTTCATTGATACTGTATTTTAACAATTTTCTTTCTCTTTATTCATCAGTTAGTATATAATTCATTTTCGTTTTTTCTCTTTCTAGGTGTGGCCACTGCATGCAGCTTGCTCCTGAGGTAATACTTTTCACCTTTTATTTTGGGGTTTTAATTGGTAAGTTCACTTATAATTATATGAATACTGATTATTTTCTATAATGTTTTGTTCCTACAGTATGAGAAAGCTGCTTCTATCTTGAGTAGCAATGATCCTCCGGTTATTTTAGCCAAAGTTGATGCCAATGAGGAAAAGAACAAAGAACTTGCAAGCGAATTTCAGGTCCAGGGATTTCCAACCATTAAGATTCTGAGAAATGGAGGCAAGGTTGTTCAAGATTACAAAGGTCCTCGTGAAGCAGATGGCATTGTTGACTATTTGAAGAAGCAAAGTGGTGCTGCAACAACTGAAATTAAATCTGCAGATGATGCTAGTACTTTGATTGGCAAAAATAATGTTGTTATTGTAAGTGATCTTTTTCCATCATGTTTTTTGTTTTTTTGGGTAAACTATGTTTCTAGTTCATCAATTTTTTGAAATTCATGGGTTTAGTTTCTAAACTTTTCATTGGTCAGAGTCTTTCAATCTTTTTTTTCCCATTTGGTTTTAGTCATTTTTCCTATTAAATGAGTATTAAATATTTTTTTAACTATTTTTAAACGGCCAAAAAATATTATTAAGTATTTCTTGGTGATTTAAAAATGTCAGAAATGATTTAACACTAATTAAATGTTAATGACAAATAATTTCTGATAGTTTTCAACAGCTACTATAGGATTGGAGGATTAAGACGGGCCAGGTCAATAAAATTAGAAATTTTATAAAGTTTAAGAACTATAAACATGATTTACCTTCATTATTTTTTTATGTTGGCTTTGATTTGTATTTGCATGTAATCTTGTTCTCCAATATTTCATCAGGTTGGGGTCTTCCCAAAATTTTCCGGGGAGGAGTTTGAGAACTTCAGTGCATTGGCAGAGAAATTGCGTTCTGAATATGAGTTCGGTCACACCTTGGATGCCAAACACCTTCCACTTGGAGAATCATCGGTGACTGGGCCTCTAGTTAGATTATTCAAGCCATTTGATGAACTTTTTGTTGATTTCCATGTGAGTGTTGATTTCTGCTGATAAATATCTTTTATGTAGTTTAATAATGTGTATATCTCATTTGGTTGAGTATATATAACTGTTTCATATGCTTGCAGGATTTTCATATGGAAGCCTTAGAGAAATTTGTTGATGAATCTAGTGTCCCTGTTGTGACTTTCTTTAACAATGACCCTAGCAATCACCCTTTTGTTGTCAAATTCTTTGACAGTCCAAACGTAAAGGTAATATGCTACTATCTAACAATATTAAGCCATGAGAAATGCCAAAGATAATTCTCTCGGAGACTCTCTCTATGATTAATTGAAATTCATTAAAAATTCCAATTTTGCTGGACTTACATCACATTTAACGACTCTCTCACTTAGGATCCACATTACTGAGAGAGTCTTTCATCTGAAAGAGACTATCTGAGAGAGTCATTTTAGCATTTCTTGTGTTCTAGAATTCTAAACTCATAATTTGAAATTGTTAGGCACTGATGTTCATCAACTTCACTGCTGACAATGCTGATTCTCTCAAATTAAAATTCCGCGAATCTGCCGAGCAATATAGACAACACGGCATAGGCTTTCTAGTGGGAGACATAGAAGCCAGTCAAGGTGCATTCCAGGTTTGCATCAAAAGAGTTTTTGCACTCTGATTCTGTATTTATCTCTGCTTAATATCAATAATTTGACTGTTGAGATCATGAATTTTGGCTTGTCCTTGCAGTATTTTGGCGTTAAGGAAAACCAAGTGCCTCTAATTATCATTCAACAAAGTGATGGGAAAAAGTATTTGAAAACTAATGTGGAACCTGATCACATTGCAACATGGTTGAAGGCATACAAAGTGATGCTCATTTCAATTAGTAACATATATCTTTTGGCTTGCTTTAATTTGGTTGCATATTTATATTTAGCACTTGTTTGGACACGATAGATAGTCGGAAAGGAATTCTATGAGAAAAAAATATAAAAAAAAAAAATGTAGTTAGTTTTTTTTATAAATTAAAATTGATTTTTTTAATAATTAATTTGTAAAATTTTTTTCATATAACTTTTTTTAAAAGATATGAGATTTTTTAAAATTAACTATTGGATAAATCAATTTTAACTTACAGATAAGATAATTTTATTTCTTTTCATATTTTTTTCTCCTAAAAATCCTTCTAGAGACATTTACTCAAACAGACTCTTAGTAGTTACTAGTTAGGAGGTTTAGTAATATTTTTAGTTTTAAAATTTTAAAATGACTGTATGTTTGCTGTGATTTGTCTTTTAGTTTGTTTCTTTTTAACAAATCAAACTAAATCTCTGTATAATTTCAGGATGGAAGTGTTCAACAATTCAAGAAGTCTGAACGTATTCCTGAAGTTAACAATGAACCTGTTAAAGTGGTAGTTGCAGACAATTTCCAGGACATTGTTTTCAACTCAGGGAAAAATGGTATAACATTTTTCTTCTATTTGGTTTAATTCCATTTTTTATCTGATATATTTTGGCTTTTGCTTTGACCCAATTAAATATCTTGTTTCTTGTGTAATTTTTATTTCTTGCATGTGAAGTAATAATCTTTTTTCAACTCAATTTTTCTAGCTATGCTAGTTACATAAAAGGAAGGGTTCTAGAGTCTAGTCTTTGAAATAAAAAGTTAATATAAACTAGTTTGACTATTCCTTATTAAAACTTAAGATTTTGGCATAATAGAATGGTCAGTATTACTAGAATTATATTGGTTGATATGACTCTTAATCTGAGGATTTACACTGTTAAAGAATTTTACTGTCGCATCTTTTGTTACACTTGGATCTCTTGTGGATTCAATAGTGTTAACCAATGCTAACTTCTATTTACTTGTGATTAAAAGCTTTCATCTAAAAGCTTTTGATTGTGGCTTACAAAATTTCCTGTTTATGTAATCATATAAGGTTCTATAGTTCTTGAATTGATAATTCAAAACTGCTTGGTCTCTTTGCATAACTTGACAAAGTTCTGTGTTGAATGTTTGTTTAGAAAAATAAACTGCTGAATGTCACAGAATTCTGTCACTATTTCTTTGCAGTTTTAGTTTGTGAAACACGTCTAAATGATACCAATTATGTATCTGTGATTTTGTATAAATTGTACATCTAAATTATTGTCTCTCGTACTTCTTGTGTGTTAACCATTGAGAATGAATTTACTAACTATTAAAACAAACACCTTGCAGTTTTTCTGGAGTTTTATGCTCCCTGGTGTGGTCATTGCAAGAAGTTGGCTCCAATATTGGAGGAAGTTGGTGTTTCATATCAAAGTAACCCTGATGTTATTATTGCAAAACTGGTAAGAAATGCATCTTCTTAAGTTGAGGATTGTGCCTAGGTTTTAATAAATCACTTTGCAATATGGTGTAAGCAGCTTGAAGACAGATTTGATCCACTAATAGTTAGGGCTGTTAAAAAAATTAAACTAAATTGAATTGGCGCTGAACTGTGCTAAAAAACTGAACTGCTTTGAATAGAAAACACTCAAAAACTGAACTGCTTAAATCGAAATGAATTGTTTGAATTGAACTGTATCTCATGAGTAAAAAATGCAAAAAAAAATTGATTCAAAACAAGATGTTTATTGAGAACAATTCAAGCAATCCGGGAGTAGTTCAAACAATTCAGAGCAGTTAGGAACAGTTCAATTGTCTGAACTATTACACGATTCAGTTTGCCTAGACTATTATGCAGTTTAGTTTGCCCGAATCAATTTTACAGTTCAGTTCATTAATTTTGCACAACCCTACTGATAGTCACCACCCAACAATGACTAATTGTGTATACATATTTAATAGAAATAAATTTTTGATTATACTCTTCTTTCCCAGGATGCAACTGGCAACGACATACCACGCGACCTTTTTGACATACAAGGTTATCCAACTCTGTTCTTAAGGTCAGCAAGTGGAAAGATATCACAGTATAATGGAAGTAGGACAAAGGAAGACATCATAGATTTCATCGAAAAGAACCGGGATAAAGCAGCAGATCAGCAGCAAGAACAAGCAAAAGATGAGCTTTGAATAAGGTAAACACGTGT
Organism: Amphicarpaea edgeworthii; assembly: GCA_014843725.1. Taxonomy (NCBI): domain Eukaryota; kingdom Viridiplantae; phylum Streptophyta; class Magnoliopsida; order Fabales; family Fabaceae; genus Amphicarpaea; species Amphicarpaea edgeworthii. The sequence goes on from CM026321.1 coordinate 19,868,902, forward strand.
ATATCATTAGTTCATCTTCCCTTTCTCATCTGATTGCCTCACAAGCAACCATAAAACATGTCTTCCTGCTAGCACTATCTGGCGGTTGGTTGAAAATCGAGTTCGCTGAATAAAACATGTCTTCCAAAGTTGCTTCCTTTGTCACATTTTGATTTTGTTGTTTTCCCTTTTTTGCAGGGATGCTGCTGCTGTTCCTTGCTGAGGATATAGACACAAAGTTATATGTAGGGTCTATATATCTTTGTAGGTTTAAATTAAGTATCTTAGTTAGTTGGTTAGTTTCTTTGCATATCTTTTAGCCTTCCAGTTTTGTCTTCATTTATACTTTTTTTTTTTTGCCTTAATAAATTTTGGTAGTTTTTTTTTTCTCTCTAGGCGTAGTGTAGTTTGAAAATAAAAAATCGAGGCTGTAAAGTCCTTTGATCCTAGTTAAATTAGGTTTTACAAAATTGAAAATAAAGATTTGACATTTTTTATACTATTGCTTTTATAAATATTTTTATTTTTCAACCACTACGTTTTTATCTTTATAAACAATTTTTTTTTAATATTTAAAAAATATTAAAAATTATTTTGAGAAAATGAAAAGAAAAAAAAAATCTCCTAAAATCAAACTAAACGTATAGTGATAGTTATTGTGTATATATAACTACTGGGACATGTACTTGATACAATTACATAATATATAATTGTGTAGCAACTATAGAGACTTCCAAAAACGCAATATTAATGTAGATACAAACTGCAGTACTTTAAAACCATGCTGATCTGGACACAATGCAATTGATGTTGTGTCAGCAGATTGGTGTTGCTGTTGTTCAGTAGAATTATCAAAGGATTTGAGAATGCATGGCTGAAGCTTTTTCAAATCTGATAGCTGAAGAGGCTTCAATAGAAACTCCTCTGCCCCTTCTTCTAAGCACCTGTACAAAAACAAACACAGTCAATGCTAAACTAAATTTATTAAAAATATTTTTTTTTTTTTAGATTTTGATGATGTTGTTTTTCTTTTTTCTTTTAGTTGAAGACACATATTTCTCTTAGCTTACTAAATTAAAAGATTAATCTTACTCACAAATATATATGATTATTGTTAATCTAATAAAATTTTAGATACAGTAAATATTATCAAGATTAAAGTAAATGAAAAAAAAAAAAAGCTTACATGTTGATTCTAGATGGTACGTTTTCTGATGACATTATGACGACTGGTACATCTTTCCAAAAAGATCCCTGCAACTGTAACATGTCAACAAAAGAAAAGAAAGGAAAACAAAAGGAATAAATAATTAAAGAAAAGAAAAAAGAGAAAGTAAACTTTGATCCTGAAATCTGATTTCCCCACTTTTTCTTTCTCTTTCTTGTTACTGAATATTGCAGCGTGCCTAGACTTAAAAATAAAGTTTTTACCATAAAATATAAAGTTAGAATAATGCTATTGTCCATGTACTTTTATAGGTTTGATTTTTTTTTTGATGAATACTTGATTTTATAGGTTTGATTTAAGTGTGTATTTGTGATATTTTTAATTTAAATTACTATTTTCTTTTCCAAATTTTTAGTTGATTATTTCTTTATTTTTTGAGACTAAATAATATGATCATTTTGATGATTTTATTTTAGTTCATTTTTATATTTTTTTAAATATTTATAAATTAAATGAGATACTTTAAACAATATTTTGTTACCCAAAACTTAATAAAATACTATCAAATTTCACATAAAATAAAACAAAAAAATCTCAAATTTTCTCATCTTCAAACTTTCTTTTTAATTACATGCTAATTTTTTTTTTCATTTTATTCTTCCTAAAAGTTTTTTTAAATTTTTTTTTATCTAAACAAGTCAAGTTAGTACATATTTGGATAACAGTTGAAAAAGTATGATTATATCAAAAATATTTCTAAAAAAAATTAAAACTCTTATTTTTGTTTTCATTTTAAATTTATATTAAAATGTGTAACTTTAAATCAAATGTACATTAAGTAGATATTCTAAACTGTTGATTCACGGGTAAGGGAAAGAATGAAACTTAATTAATTTTGACCTTGATTCGTTTGAGTAAATCATAGCCACTCATTCCTGGCATGCAGTAGTCTGTCATGATCATATTCACTTTTATTCCCTGTAATTCAAGTCACCACATGTTTTTAATTAGAATTATTGAAGATATATATTACTATAGTTCTACTAAAACTAGATATATACATAGCAACATAGATAGCATAGCATAATTAGAATTTACTAGGGAGAAAAATGAACATGATTATGGGCCAGCAAAAGAGACATTCAAAGAAAAAAGAGAATAGTAGACGTAGATATCTATGCTAAATCAAAGGGATTTTCTTTTACTGCTAAGTCAAAGGGTTATTAACAACTTATTATTATATACACCTAACTTGTTTTCTATCATTGTCAAAAAAAAAAATATTTTCTCTCTCTCTCTCTCTCTTTTTTTTTTTTTTTATCAGTACTTGATTATTTTCTATCTTTTTCATCTCATTTTTCATACATCATTTATCACATGTATCGGTTATTATATATATATATTTCTTTTATGGTTAAAATTTTAACATTTTTCTCAATCAAATAACTAAGTAATGCGAGAGTTTCGTACGTAAATGCAATGAAAAAGCTTCCACTTTTTCTTTTTTCTTTTTGAAGAAAAGAGCCAAATCCTTTAAAAACATACGTTTTCTCCATGATCGTATATTCTAACGCATTCTTCAAGAAGCTAGGGTTGAATATATATATTCATGGCCAGGCAATATATACGTGGAACGAATGACATATATGCCATATATATAGCTTTTAATCGGTGGTGGACTGGAATTTTAATTCTAATCATAGAACATTTTGATATATATATAAATAAACCTTTTGATACATGTTAAAAATATTTTTGAGAATTTCTTTTAAAAATAGAACATTTTTTAATAAAAAAATCGTTTAAAAAACTTCTAACCTCATGTTCAAACAACCTCATCCTATGAATCTATAGGTGGTCCAAAATGAATACGAATGGAATGACCATAAAAAAGAGAGAAAAGAGAAATATTCAATACTATAGAAAATCACTTTATGGTTAAGATGTACCTTGCGTAACTGGTCTACTATCAGTTTCATGCTGTTTACATTGCTAACAATACAGGAAGAAACCACCTCACTTTAATTTTGATGAGGATTTTAAGATTATTTGCTAAATCATATTATCTTGAACTTAACCTTTTTTTTTTTAAAAAGAATCTTGAACGTACCCTTAATTATTATCTTTACTTATATGTTATTTATCACATACAAATATTTATGTATATGTATTCTATTTTAAAATAATAAAAAAAGAGAGAGGAATTAATAGACAAATTAAATGATTCTTGTGATTTAAGCAATTAAGAAAAAGAAATTGAATAAAGGAAACGTCAGCTACAACGTAATAAGTAATAACTTAACTAGAATGTAGTAAATAGCTACATTAATAAAACCCAACAAAGAGAGAAGAAGAAGTGAAGGAGAATTAAAGAAGAAGATTATTACGTTTTTCTGCAATGATTCTGAAGAAGTTGAAGAAGCATTATCAAGAAGGCCAAGATATTTCAAAGCCTTGTCTCCAGAATCCACAAAGGTAGCTGCTTCATATATGTATATGACAAGCCAAAATCACATATATAATATAAACATATATAAAATCATAAATTAATTGGACAGAAAATTGAAAGAATTAATCTAGAAGAGACTAATGTTCCAAAAGGCCAAAATTATAACACTGTACCTTTGCATGAAGAATCTCTTAGGAGCCTCTCCAAAAGTTTCCTATCTATGACACTATCATCTACCACCAACACATGAAAATGCTGTTGCTGCTGTTGTTGTTTTAGCTTTTGGCTATTCTTCACAACCTCCATCATATATATCTCAGAAGTGTTCTTAACTTGTCTACTTGAAAACTATAGTTTATATATATTTATCATTTCACACACAATGTGTGATATGTGTGTGTGAGTGAAAGAGAGAGAAACGTGGTGAATAAGAATGAGAGGTGGCATATATATAATTGTCTTTAAAGGCACAAAAACATAGCTTGTGTGTGCTTCATTATATGCTATGATCTTGACCCTATATAGATTCTCTACCCTTATTAATACTATGCAACTCGTAACTTTAATTTCTCTCTCTTTCAATTGGATATTATTTGATTGCTAAGATCTTTGTTCCCATTCGATCATCATCATCATCATGGTGGAAAAAGAGTTGATTTTGTTGGGTGTGGATATGATTAATGGACTATATTTGTCAAAGACTTTGAAATTTAAGGCAACCCTTCTTTCTCTTTTTTTTTTGACGTAAGGCAACCCTTCTTTCTTATTACCTCATTAAAGTGCTTTTCTTTTCACCTCATCGTTTTCCTCAATTGTATATATTTTAGTTTATTAGACTTGTGTTCAACAAGAAGGTTATTGAATTATTGATTAAAAGAAGTTTTAGATGTAATAATTATAATAAATTTGTAATTTATTATGATTTTTTTTATATAAATTGTTATGAGTAATGCTATATTTTTCTGAATTTTTTTTTTTTTATAAATCCTTTAACTACGTACTTTAAAAAAAATAGTATTAAAAAAATGTATTTAATATTGAAAATATAAAACACATTGAATATTTATCATAAAAAAAGAAGATTAATAAAAAGATATTATAGGAGGATTATATTTATTTATTAACTTATCATACATATACATACGTAGTATGATTTGTGTCTTCCTTGTCTTAACTTTAATATTTCTATATTTCACTTTAGAATTCCATTTTATAATGCTCACTGCTATCACATGCATTTTGAAAATCTTAATTAAAGCATGCATGGAGTATTTGGCTAAGGAATTAATGGATCGATCGATGATTGCTTTCTTATCACGATGATGTAAACTTGAAGAATCGAAATTATTGATTTTCTCTATATGTGTGTTCACATGCTACACCCTTCTTGTAATGCTATATAGGGAAAAGTCATAAGATAACTATGCATCATAAGTTATAAAGGTACAGGACGAATCTTGATTATAATACGTATTAAGTTTGACATTGCAAAGATATATTAATTTCAAACCCTAACATATATACCATTCTCTTTAAAATACCACAATTATCTACGAGATATGCACATGAACATAATGTTTAAAAGGAAAAATTATAAGATTATTCTTATTAATTATCTTTCATTCTTCGTATTTGTTTGACCATTGTTGGAGAAAATCCCACTCCAAACTTTTTCAATGATTCTCTTAATTACCCTTGAAAAAGGAAAAAGTTATCAAGCGGAATAGTAACGAAATGTATGATTTTGAATAATCTTAAAAATCCTAATCTAAATGAATTCTTATAATTCATCAGTTTTTTATTTTATTTTATTTATAACTGTGTCAGATTTCGTAAAGTCTTATATCGTTCAGAAATTAATTAAGGTTAAAGATAACTTGTAAACACACTTTTCATTCAAACCATCGAGACATCAAAAATAAAATCTTCACTGTTATTGAACACTTAAATAACCAGTACTTTAGAATTTAGAGAATAATTAAAACTGTGACCGTTATTGATTAATTTTCTCAAAACAAAACAAGATGTGTATTAAATTTTTGTTAGTCCTCTTTGTGTTGATTATTATGATAATTGATATAATTATCTTTTTTTTTTTCTCGGCAAAAAGTATAATTTATATATAAATATGTAAATAAGTAATGTGAGTAATATATCGGTACCCAAGAACAATAGAAACTTTAGCAATTGTACAAAAAAAAAAACTCAAAAAAACTCCACTATAGACTGTACCCTTACCATCAATCCCATACTATATATCTTTTTATATCAATAATCTATCTTGTATCTACCAAAAAATTACACAGTATTACAATGAGCAAATAAAAATCAAATCAATGTCCCGTTGCCACCAACTAACCACTCAAGAGGCATATATTAGGATTGAGGCACCATTGCATGAGAGAGTAGCAAAATATGTCGCAAGCTTTTATCAAACTCCAAAAATAAAATTTTTCTTGCATCAGAATTTGGACATTAAAGATCATATTATTAAATAAATAATCATTTCTGATATTTCAAATTCTTCACACCATTACGTAGCACAAAATTTTCTATCTTTTCTATCTTTGGAGAAAAACATGAATAATGTGCTTACTGAATAGTTAGCTATAATTAGCATCCAAAATTTCGAAAAACATGAATAAGAAGATCTTTGGAGAAAAAGATGGTCACGCGGATATCACTAAAAGAGATTTGATAATGTGCTTACTTGAAATTGGACGCAATGTTGACATCGCCTAATGTTATATTTTGGTCAATGTGTGACTTCAACTTTCATGACTTTATTAAAAAAGGCAACAAGTTGTCCTATTTGTCCTTCCTTTAGGAATTAGGTTCTAGTCATAAAACTCAACAAAGACTTGCTATCACTTAATTTAAAGAGTTTTTTTTTTTTTACTGTAGACTTTTTAAAAAATAAAGAAGTTAAATAAATTTTAAAAAAAACCATAGTTTATGCACTTTAACTATTTTAGAAGCTTTTTATTTAACGTTTTTAAAAGCTGAACGCATAGCATGATAATAATTTAAATATGATTATTTTTAGAGTTTAATCATGTATATATAATATAAAATAATTTTATATTATCATTTATACCATTTGTTTTTTTATATGACTTTTATTTAATAAAAAATATATATAAGAATAAGAACTTTGACCCTTAAATTAATGTTTTTAGGACTTTTAATTAGGGGTGTGGTGTTAGAGTTATTTAGCCTATAGTTACTAGGCTTACTTACGTGATTCTTATTTATTTTTATTTTTTTAAAGTTTGACAAATGATGTAAGTTTTTATTCTGTTTACATGTGAAATATTAGTCTATTAATCAGATATATAATTTGTTTTTGATTTTTTTTAGTGTGTAAAATTTTTTTATCAATAATAATTATATACAACAATCATTAATTTATGATCCGGTCAATTAGAACGTGATACAGTTAAATCTAATAAATTTGATTTGAGTTTATTAATTAGGAATATTTTAAATAACTTTTTTATACTAAAAGCAGTGACGGATTTTAGGGGGGCAAACAGGGACTTCAGCCCCCCCTTCCCCTTCCCCCCCTTTTTTATATATAAAAATAAAATAAATATTAATAAAAAATTATTAAAAAAATAAATTTTTAAGTTAATAATTTTTTTTTATTAATAAATAATATCTTAATTTTATATCTAATAAATATTTAGTTTCATTATATTTTTATTTATTTTTGGTAAGTTTTATTTTTAATAAATTAATTTGACATTTTTTATCTATAATTTTTTAAAATCTTATAAATTTTACTCTACTATTTTACTCTTACATCACATGATTGTAGATTTTATTTTCAATTTTTTAAAAAATTGTCAAATTTTATATTTATTTTTTATTTTTTTAATAAATTTTATATTAAATATTTTTTTAAAAAAAATTATTGTAAAAAAATTTTAGCTTCTCCCTGCCTAAATTCCTGTATCCGTACCTGGCTAAAAGTGTGACAAAGATTAAATTAATAATTTAACAACCAATCATACTGCGTATTAGCTTATAATTGAACTATGATGAATAATAGATGTGCAAATGGTTTGAAAATCTTGAAGTAAAACTATCTGAGTTGGTAGTATTAAAATATCTATCTCTGTTCAGAATCCATACGAGTGAAGTAAAGGGAACATAAATAAAGGCAATGGTGGGGCCCGTGGAGTAAATAGTAAATAAATGAAATCTTTGCGGGGTCCAAACAAATATAATCTTTGCGGGGCCCCCTTTCTGAAATTGCGAATCTGTTCCCATCAAGGAGTTTTTGTTTTCTACTTTATAGGTGTCACTGAATTAATTGGTTTGTTCAAAATCTCTTTTCTTTTGAGATTGAGTACGTACGGGACCCAATTGTGGTCTGCAACGTGTTTTCTTGTTACACGTCTAAGTTTTTTGTTGTTACATTTTACGGTAAATACATTCCTTTTCCCTTTGTAAACGAAATGAGCTCTTATATTTCTGTGTCAATTTTTGAGTTACAAGTATAAGTTAATACATATCAGAGATATTCAAAAAAGAAAAAAAGAAAAAGTATTATGATTTATTAGAAAAATTAAAATAAAATATAAATAAACAAGTAAAAGAGACTTATTTATATATAAATAAAATATTAAATTATCTTTAATTAATATAAAAACTAATATTATCTAACCGTCAAAACCTGATAATACGCCTGGCACTAACATGGTTTTGTACATGAACAATTTGATCAAATAATCAACCCTTCTAGATTACCTTCTTTCTCCCACGTTTCAATCCACTCTTTCTCCTTAATATTTTAAAAATAAATTCACTGATAATTTGATCGATAAAAATAGTACTGTTTCATAGTTTATTGTAAGCTACCTTAAAATTTTCAAAGCAAAATAAAATCATTTGAAGATAGTGCAAATTATAACAATACTTCATAAGTTTCATAAAATTATACATGTATTTTTTTTAACCATTTTTATATAGTATAAATCATGCATAATTACAATTTTGATCATCTAATTCAAAAAATTAATAATTTTAGTTCCTGGTTTGATTATTAATTAATAATTATGATTAGTAAAATTATTAAGTTAATTATAAATTTAATAAAAATTATTAATTATTAAAAGTGATTTCTTAATTTTTTTAATATTAAAAATAATTTTTAATGATTGGTAATTAACTTTTTTTTAATGTTAAAAATAATTTTTTTAAAATGATTTTTTCTACGTGTGAAAAATTATTTTAATTAATTAATAATTTTTAATTAACTTAATAAATCTATTAATGATAAATTATTAGTTAATAATCAATTAAGGGACCAAAATCGTTAATTTTTAAATTAGAGAAACCAAATATTATAATTAAAAAATAGGAAGATCAAAATCATAAATTTGTAAAACTAAGTGAAATAAAATTGTAATTAATCCTACAAATTACAATAATACTTTCTTTAAGTGATTGTTAATGTAAGATTTGAAAGGTTTGATTAAAAACACCTTCAAGTGATTTGTCTCTAAAAGCTCATTTTTATCACTTCTTCATAAAAAAAAGTTACTTATAATCATAAAAACTTATGTATAATGAGGGACTCGAAGTTTAACTTAGTTTCTCTTTTAAAATTAGTAAAGCCACAAAAAATTAAGCCAAATATTAGGTCACACCATCCCAAAATCAGTAATTAAAATATGAGATTTCAAACAAATAAGTCGATCATTATAAGTTAGAATCATCCCAAGATGCATAAAATTCTTTGAATGTCCTATAAAATGTCTTTGTCTCTTAAAGAGTTTACGCTTGAAGGATTATGAACGTGACATCGTTGTAGGTTTCAGGATTGATGTTTATCTTTTGGGCTTGGTGCTTATTGATTTTAGAGTATCTTTGGTGGGGAATCTTGTGAAAGAGATCTTAAGTTTCAAGATTTCTCACTAAAAAACAAAATAAATTCTCCACGTGGAGATTCATATATCTTCACGTGTAAAATTGAATCTTCTATAAGAGCATCTTTATTGGGGAAGGTTTTGAGATCTTAGAACATCTACAACGAGTTGCTTGTTAAGCACTGTTGTGAGATAAGCATGATGCTTGTACGCGGATAATAAATATTTATTGCTTATGAAGCAATGTTGCTTACTCAAGCAACATTGAGTCTTTTTTTTTTTTTCATAAAAATAATAAAAAAAACATATTATGTTTCATTTTTTAATAAAACTTTTTTTTAAAGCCTTTGAACTATTTATTATTATTATTATTATTATTATAAGAGTTGTTGATATAATTAGTTTTAAATGAACTAAAATATCTACTAGTCGTTTAATATTTTATTATTATTATTATTATTATGAAAGTTGTTGTTATAATTAGTTTTAGTTGAACTAAGTTTTTTTTTATTATTATTATAAAAGTTGTTGCTATAATTAGTTTTAGTTGAACTAATATTTACTAGCTGTTTAACTTTTTTTTATAAATAGGATACATTTTAATAATTTTTTTACATAACTAGAAATTTTCAAATTTATTTCATTTTCACTCTAAAAAATTCTCCACTTCTTTATGGATCCAAATCAAAATCCATTCAATGTGAATCCATGGTTTAATTATATGTCAAATTTTCAACCTCCCACAAATCCAAATTTTTAAAATTCTTCAGATTCATCCAACACACAAAATAATTTCAATATTGCAAATTATCAATATGCTACACTCACATTTCATCCTTATCAATTCAGAATGTTTCAATCATCACCAATTAATCCTGTCATGGATCAAGGATCTTCAATGGGTACTAGTAACGACCAATGTATTGAAAGAAGAGCTAACATACCTCTTTGAGTTCACGTCAAAATGTGAAATTCCATTATTTTCCACCAAAGTCAATGAAGAACAAGAAGAAGAAGAACAAGAAGAAATACTCGGAACACAACAAAGATCATATTTCTCTGCCAAAGAAGATGAAATTCTCACTTACTCATAGTTAAATGTTTCAAAGAATGCAATCATGGAAACCAATAAAAAAAAGGTAACTTTTTGGTCAAAAATTGTAAAAAACTATAATTATTCTCGTGAGCAACATATGAAGTCGAAAAAAATGTCACAGTTAAGATATCGATGGCACATGATCAATGGAAATTGTGTTAAATTTTCAGTATGCTACAAACAAGCTTGTTAAAGAAAGAAGAGTAGTAGTTCCGAGTTTGACATCATCACAAGTGATGCACGTCAGATTTATTCACAAGATAAATCAACAGGTTTTAAATTAGAAAGTGTATCACACATAGTGAGGAAACAACGTAAATGGTTAACACAATTTGAAGAATCTAGGAAATCAAAGACTTCTACTTCTGGAGCTTACACATCTTCTTTTAATCCAACTACCATGGATTATGAGCCATCATTAGCTTACACATCCTCTTCTAATCCAACTACCATAGATTACGAGCCATCATTAACTATCATGGAACGTCCAATTGGGACAAAAGCAGCAAAGAGTAAGACACAATCAAAAGGTAAGAAAAAGAAAAAATCTTATAATGTTGATCTCACACGTATGGAAGAGGTTTTGAAGACCAAAGCAAAAGCATTACATATTCAATTACAAATTCATGAGAAAGAGGTTATGTAAGAAAATAACAGAAGAATATGAACTTTAGATAATTACATAGGTTTTAATTATATAATTTTGATCATATATTAGTTTTTAATTATGTAACTTTTAATTATGAAATATTTATTAATTATTTTGATTATGTTTTATTTTATTTTATTTTTTAAATATGTAATATTTGTAAAAAAAAATTTAGCTGTTATAAAAATCTAGCCGTTATAAATAAATATATTTTAGTTATATATATATATATATATATATATTTATATATATATATATTTATTTATTTATTTATTTATTTATGTGAGATTAAATATATTTTATCATTTTAAATAAATATATTTTAGTTATGTGTATATTTTTTTTTATTGTGCCAAAATATATTTTACATATTTCTAGTTTGTAAAAATAATGATTTAAGTTTGTTTCTAAAATTTATTAGAAACAACTTTTAAAAAGTTGTACCATTGGAGAGATTTAAGGGTTAATATACTTGGGTTGGTTAGAATAAAAATGAGTGTTGCGTACATGTGGATCCCATGAGAAGCAACAAAAATTTGTTGCATTGATGTGATAGTCAAAAGGTAACTAACCAATTTTTTAATAATATAAAATACAAAATAACTAACCAAAATTTTTTAATAATAAAAAATAAAAAATAACTAACTATTTTAAGTAATCTATAACAACAAATTCAACATAATTTTTGTATTAATTATCAATTTTTTTTCAATGTCAATGTTTGTATTTTTTACTTATTTATATTATGTATTAATTATCAGTTTAATATTTAGTTACAAATAAATATTTATATTATTTTTATTTTATTTTTTAATATTATATTATTAAATAATTAATTTCATTTTAAAATAAAATTTTAGAGCATTAGTGAGTTTATAATGTGACCTATAAAAATATCATAAGATCTCTGTATAAAATCTACCATTAAAAAAAAAATATATGAGAAATCTTAATGTGGTATCACTGCAATGACCACTAAAAATATCTTTCAAGACCTTTTCTACTCAATATGCTATTAGTCTTATGAGTGGTTAAGCATTGATGCATATATTAATCTTTATTGAATGCCTATTATAAGTCTTTGCTATCACCGACATTGTTGGTATCCTTTTTTTCCTTTGAAGAAAAGACAGCGTACACCTTTAGGCTTTCAACGTGAACTTATTCGAAAACAAGTGAATCTTTGTGTGATCAAAGACATTTTCATATATCTAATTAATCCTTCTGTTTTAGCATATAAAATTTAATATTTAACCACAAAAAATTAAGAAAATGGACAAATAACACCACCTAATTGATGACAATCGTGCATGCCATTCCTTACTTTATTTCAAATCACAAATCCCCACTCCATATATAGGGACAAATTGATTGACCTACTTTTATATATCAAGTTACGCATGATCCTTTGAAGATCTTGTGTTTGAAACTTAAATTTGATGAGGCTAGCCCACCAGGGTTGAAGCTCCCATAGGAAATACACATGTTTTGATGTGTGTTGCTTTAATTTATAATAGCTTGGGAACTTATTAAAGCAAAAAGTGTTAAATGAAGAGAAAAACGTATGGATGAGAGGGTCCCTTCCCCACAAATTTGATTACTTTGGACTTTAATTTGTGAGTTTGGAAAAATGGTGATCAGCCTCGGAAGGCACATGCGTGGAACATATGTTTACTTCCAATAATAAGAGGTATTCTGTCATAGATTAAAATTGAATGAGAGTATCGCACGTTATCAATAAAAATACTATAGTAGGTAATTTTCTATCACAAATAACTTTTTCTTCCGTTTAGCCATCCCACTTGTATCATGTTTATAACATCCTCCTTAATTCATTTCTCCACGATCACAATTCTTCAATCATATGATCAACTGATTTATCATATATAAAGATTTGTGATATACTATGATAATGTAAAACAATGCATCATCTTTAAACTTTATAAATTTTCATTCCAAAAATTACAGTGCGTGTATTTCAGTTATATTTTTTCGTCTCATGCAAAAATTATGGTGCGCGTATATACTTTATCTTACTAGCTTCTACTTAAATTCTTTGTTTCTAATATCTGCTCCAAGTTCAAGCTTTGTTAATTGTTTTTCTTCATTTCTCAATCAAGACTATATCATTAACAAAATCATAAAACTAGGGATGATCTTTTGTATGTCCAGCACATCTAAGACTAGATTAAACAAATAAGGACTTAAAGTTAGGTCTTGATATATATAATTCTATCAATTTAATATGTAAATGACTAATTTCATTGAAAAATTTGGTTGATCATCTTTAATAAAACCTCATCTTTCAACCGCGTTTCTTTTATTCACGGGACTTCAATTTGAGATTATATTTTTTTAAAGGGTTAAGTTAAGTTTCACTAGTACTAATTATATGTTGGTTAATTCTATTTGTATGTATTTAGAGACGCACATTAAATAACTTTCTTAATTGTATTAATTATTTATGATGAAATTATTTAACTTTAAATTTACTTGGTATAAGTTCGAGTATTTAGCTGCAAATGAGCGATAAAGAAAGCATAACACCAAACTAATTTGAGGGTTTTCCGGCCAACAATGCATAGCTAAGCCGTTGGCCGTTTAAAGCATATGCTTGTTAATTGTCATTATGCAGATTGTGGAAGTCCGTAAAGTCAATTAGCACCGATATTCCTGTACTTCAATGTACTTGAGAAACATACATGCAGTTTCTTAAATAATTTAAAACCATCTCACACAATAAAAGCAAAAAAAAAAAAAAAAAAATCACATAAGATCAAGGCGATAGTTTCACCGTATTAGAAATGTCAACAATTTCCAATTAATCAACAAGTACATTCTTTGTTAATTAACCATTGCACGAAGATGTTTGACTCATGCCGGCTGACATAAAAATTGACACCTTAGACGTTAATTTCCTTCCATGAATCTCAAAATTTTGAATATTTAAACCCTCTTAATTTGCTTCTTTAAACATTCACATGAATTGAATCTTGCCAAAGTATCAATCAATTAACATATAAGTAGTTAGACGCTTTGTTTTTTTGTGTTTGATCTCGTCGTGTGCAAAATTCGTCAATCAACAACAGTTATAATATTATAAACATCACGAACGACATTATTTTTTGATCCAGTAACCTGAAAAGTGGAACCATGCACACACAATTGGCTTTTGTGTTAGTGCTTGCGATGGTAAAGGTAGGAGCAACTACCACACGTGCAGAAATTGCCCTGCATGGCTGCATGGAAAAGTGTGGAAACGTCTCAATCCCATACCCATTTGGCGTAGGCACATCCCTAGAAACAGGCGAAAACTGTTACCTGGAACAAAAACTAAACCTAACATGCAAAAACAACCGTCTACATTCGGGTGTCAACTTGCCAGTTCTAGACATATCCCTCAAAAGCCACAACATGGACGTGTCGTTTTACGTCTCCGAACTCTGCAACAACACCCCCAACGGAGTGGCCAATAACCCCGTTCTCAGCACTCCGAGCAACTTCACCATCTCCAGCAAACGGAACAAGTTCATAAGCGTCGGCTGCGAGACCTACGGCTACCTCAACAGCTTCGACGACGGCGTGCTATACTCAACTGGGTGCTTGACGAGATGCTCCAAGTTCCCAGACGATGTTGCAACGAATGGGGAGTGTTCTGGGATTGGGTGCTGCGAAGTGGATGTTCCTCCCAACATGAAGAACATCACTATTGAAGCGTTTAGGTATTCTCTCTCTCTCACTTTCGACTCGTATATAAGCAAAAATAGACCTCCTTGATAGGACTTAAATACAAATAAATTGAACTGATTTTACACATTAAAACTATTATTCATAAATCATCCTTCATATAATTAATTACACTCGATTTTTAATAATTTATTTTATGCATGATACAAGTTTTAATGAAAGATATTTTAAAAATAATTTTATTTTTTTACTTGATATTAGAAAAATTAATTAATATTAACCAACTTTCTTAATTAATATAAAAGTAAGTATTTTTGTTTATGTATAATTCCGAAGAGTACAAGAGTAAGAGTATGGGGGAATTGTCCACATAAACTTTTTTTTACTTGAACATCTTTAATAAAAAATTGTTTTGCCCCCATTAAAAAGTAGATATTTGTTTCCATAAGATAGTTATTTTTTTAAAATGAAAGTAAAATGTTATAAAAGATAAATGAGAAAATACATTGATATATATCAATAGAAGGTACTTGTGATTTATATTAACTTTGGACATGTTTAGTTTAACGTTAGATTCAACCTATAATCAAATAGGTAACTAAACATTTTAAGAAATTATCATGGAATGATATATTTTATAATTTTTAAAAAAAAAGTTAATGCTCGTTTTTTTTTTATTAAATCTAATGATACTTAATTTTTTCTATGAAATTAAATATTATGAATTATTTTTTGTCCTCATGCGCTAAACAAATTTTATTCGCCACCGGTTTAGGTTCGATGTGTCATCTTCGAACTTCCAAAGCTGTGGATACTCCTTTGTTGCGAAACATGGCTCTTACAACTTTGATATTAGTCATTTGGAGAAGCTTCCATTTGACACTGTCCCTATGGTTGTTGATTGGAGTGTTGGAGATGTGGGGTGTGAGGCTTTAAGGAGTACTAGTGCATGCATGAAGAATAGCTATTGTCATGATGTTGGGGTTAGTTATGGATACCAATGCCGATGTCAAACTGGTTATGATGGAAACCCTTATCATCCCAATGGTTGCCAAGGTAATTAATTTTATTCAACATTAATTTATCTCAATATTATTAAAACACCATTTAACAATAAAGACTTTAAAAGATTTATTAAATATCTAAAAAGGTTAATTTATCATGTTATAATATATCCCAAATCTATCATCATTATTTAGCTATCGCAGTGAGCTTGCCGCTATAATTATTATCATTATGTTACTAATATGGTCATCAATATGGTGATGGTAACGGAAGTAACGGCAACGCAGCAACAACTATGTTGGTGGTGATGACAATTATGATAGTGATTGTAGTGACAATTATAACAATGATGATGGTAGTGACAATCATAACAATGATGATGGTGACGATCACGATGATGATGATGATAATAATAATGATAATGATGTGATAAATGAAATCTTTTGGATATTTGAATTTGTGTTTAGTGACTTATTATTTGACTTCTTATATTTAGAAAACCCTGGAGTCTACAAAATCAAAACAAATTTCCTTCAACTGTTTTGTTATTTAAGGAAAGGATTACTTTTATGACCAATGAATATGCAGATATTGATGAATGTAAGACAAAAAGTCATACGTGCATCACTGAAAATCATTGTCGCAACACCGACGGGTCTTATGAATGTTTTTGTCCTCCTGGTCAAGTTGGAGATGGAAAATTCGACCAAGGATGCAAGCAAATCCAGAAGAAAAATTTTCTAACCAAGTTTGCTGTTGGTAAGCAACTAAGAATTTCTCTGTTATATACAGTAATCAGTGTCATTTTTCTTCTTCTTATTTATGCCAATTAGTGCTCTTATTTTATTTTATTTTATTTCCTAAAAGCATGCATTGATTTCCAATTACCATGTAAAAGAACAACTAAGAAACTGCATTTGTAAGTATTTGTAGATACCGGAGAAAGAGTATTTAAATTGATGAAAGAGTATTTTACTAGTAATTAAAATTTTAAAAAAAAGATATAAACCTGTTTTTTAAAACAATGGATGTAATTTTAAGGGTAATTAATTTAAAAATATGTCATTATAAATAATATTGATTGACATAAATTAAGTATAGGTTAAATAAGTTAAGTATTGTTTTGATTTAGTATAAAAGTCTAGAACTCGAGCTTAAAAAAATGTGAAGACACGTGACCATATAAGAAGGAAATTAAGTACATGAGTTCAATGTGATGTAATAAAATAGGTTTACATTGTTATCCATGAGCACAATCTTGTATTTATCTTAAAAAAGATGAATTGAAATACAATCGTAGTGTAAAATTATTTTACTTAATCAAATGTATAAGAAAGATGAATCGATAGAGTCATAACAGTTCAATTCATTGATATGTTCCAGCCATACTTAAAATGCAGGTGCATGCATAGCTTTTACAGCTCTGCTGTTGATTTCATGGTTATACTTAGTATATCAAAAAAGGAAACTCATCAAACAAAGAGAAAACTTCTTTCGCCAAAATGGTGGTTTCATTTTGAAGCAAAGACTAACTACAGAACAAGACACACCCCAGATTGCACAAATTTTCACAGCAGAAGAGCTAAAGAAGGCCACAAACAACTATGATGAGAAACTAATCATTGGCAATGGAGGTTTTGGTACGGTTTTCAAAGGAATCCTTGCAAATAACAAGGTTGTTGCTATTAAAAAGTCCAAAGTAGTGGACCAGAGCCAAGTTGAGCAATTTATCAATGAGGTGGTTATTTTATCACAAATCAACCATAGGAATGTGGTGAAACTCATAGGTTGTTGTTTAGACACTGAAGTCCCGTTATTGGTGTATGAATTTGTTAACAATGGTACCCTTTTCGATCATTTGCACAATGAGAACAAGGCGAGTAACATTGTACCTTGGAAGAGTCGTTTGAGAATAGCCATAGAGGCAGCAAGAGCTCTATCATACTTGCATTCGGATGCTTGCACATCGATTATCCACAGAGATGTCAAGAGTGCCAACATTCTATTGGACGAGAATTACACCGCCAAAGTGTCTGATTTTGGAGCTTCGAGATTGGTTCCAATAGATCAGGGTGAGTTAGCCACACTGGTGCAAGGAACTTTCGGTTACTTGGACCCTGAGTACATGCAAACAAGCCGATTGACTCAGAAGAGCGATGTTTATAGCTTCGGAGTAGTGCTTGTGTAGCTACTCACAGGGCAAAAGGCACTCTCATTTCAGAGGTCAGAAGAGGAAAGAAGCCTTGCCATGCTTTTTCTCTCTAACTTTGGAAATAAGGGTTTTTATAAAATCCTTGAATTTGGTCTTTTGACTAAGGAAAACAAGGAGGAGATGAAGAAAGTTGGTGTTCTTGCAAGCAAGTGCTTGAACCTTAGAGGGGAAGAGAGGCCTAGCATGAAGGAAGTGGCAATGGAACTTGAGGGTATGATGGTAATAGAGAAGCAGCACTCATGGACCAATACAACCCTTGATTTGGAGGAATCACAATGCTTGAATTTGAATGGTAATAGCAGTAGCGATGGAAGTTCTTGGTATGACAATGTAATGAACCAAGTTCGAGCTGTGTTACATGTTGCACGTTGATCATGGCATGACAACATGTTGTTATATGTTTGAACTTTGAATAAACCTAATGGATTTTTAGATAGTGTTTGAGTTTGGTTTGTTTATCTTTTCCTGTATTACTATATCATTGTTTGAGAGTGAATTTGCTTTCTATCATTTGTAAGTTCATTTTCATTATCTTAACTTAATTGATTCTCTCTTGACCTTCTTTCTCTTCTTCTATCTAAGATATTTTATTTCTTTACTTGAAGAGGGAGCAAAATGAAGAATCACTATGGTTTACAATATAAGTATGAGAGAGTAAGAGGGAAATAGGAAAAGAGAGGCAAGGGATGTTCTAATGGATGCTGTGTATACTAAATATTAATTAAATATTTTGGAAGAGAAAGACCCTATTCTACAACCAAAATGGTTTTATCCATTTAGAAATTTGTCAAAGTTTATTTCCAAAAAGTGTTATTGCATTGTATTTGTCTGTGCTCCTAAACATAAACTTTCAAATGTTGAAGGTGCTCCTTCATCTAAGGATTAGACCATATGGACTTATAGTGCACCAATTCATCAACTCTAGATGAAGATTATGGTGATCCGTTTCATATGACTGAACCTATCCATATATCATATTACATGTATTCTATTTTTATCCTAACCAGAGGCTTCTTATACCATGTATGAAACCTTGGAGAACAAGGTACTTCAACTTGAAGAAGAGCAACAAAGAAGGCACCAAGCAGAGCTTGAAGCCACACAAATTGAGAGACATTCAGGGATTAGTGAGATTCATTAAGTAATCCTTTTGAGAAAGAGATACAGATAGGAATTTTAATTATTCCTATGGACTACATATTTATGTTAATTATTTATATTTAGAGATATTAAATTAAATGATTTAATTTAAAGAGTCCTTAAAAAATCAACAAAAAATGATAATAGTTAATTAATTAGGATTTTATGGTTTAGGAAGTTTTCTCATGCTAGTTTATGGTTTTTTTTTGTTTTTTTATTGAAAAATAATAATTTTCAATTTATTAATTTTTTATTTAGTGGGAGATTTAAACCTAAGAAATCGATCCTTGTTTATCAACCATCCATTTTCTATCCAAACCTAATTCTCTCTTGACAAATCTAATTCTCTCTTTGACAAGTTATTCCTCAAAGAAATATGATGCGCGATCTATCCTTTTTTTCCCTTCTCCAAATTTATATCTTTTAATATGTAATTTATGTTATTTTCTTATAACTGAATTAGTTGACAATTAGATAGATAAGTGACACACCATTCTTAAAAGTGTCTAGGTAGTAGGTATGATAATTAAAAAAAAGAAGAAAATAAGGTAGTAGGTATGACTTTTCCCTGGAATAGCCAAATCAACACCTTTCTTGATTACATTCACACAACCATCTTTTCAAAAATAGATAAGTGATGTAGGGATAATTTAAAATAATTTTATATGTTTGAATTAATTATAATTTGTTATTTATAATAAATTTATTATTTTTATAAAATTGTTTTTAAAATTATATAAATGATGAATTATTTTTTATTTATAATAAATTTATTATTTTTATAAAATTAACTTATACAAATGATGAATTATAGCTGAACGATAATATAAAATATATCTTCATTAAACTTATCTTTTAAAGACTTTTTTTTTTTTTTTTGTATAAATGCTTCATAGACTTTTTATCGTAATAATAACACGTCACTATTACTGGTAGTCAAAAATTGGATTGAAATAGGGATTAGTGGTTATGAATTTTTTTTATATTATATGTATGACTACTTCTACTACAATAGTCACACTTCACATACATAGTAATGGAAATTGAGAATCTAGCAACAATTAACCACGTTCCCATGGAATCCTGGCCTGGTATGTAATTCATAAATGTAGTGATTGGTTTGATATTTTAGAGTTTAAAAGTTATAACTTCAAATTTGATAAATAGGAAAAAACAGTTTCCTAAGAACATTGGTTAAAAAATTTAAAGTAAGTTATTTTATTGAGAGGTGTAAAGTTTTAGTACAGTAAATAAGTAATGTAATATTTTTCCTTAAAGAAAAGTAAAATAATATTTTCTTACTAAATTATTCAAAATTCATTTTAAACATTTAAATAGGAAATCAATCATTTTGAGGGCATAGTTATTTAAAGTGTTATTTAATCATAATTAGATGATCGATTGAACTGAAAATTAATATCCTGTTTAGTCTGGAATAATCTTTAAATCAATCCTTAAATGAATCGACATTGAATTGATAGAATCAACGATTTGTTATTTTTTATTATTATTTAAAAAAAATATACAATTTTATTTTGTATGGTTGAAACTAAATATTATAATATATTAAATTTGATTTCATGTATAATTTATAATACTTTTAAGTGAAGTTTAAATTTTAATATTATAAATATATACCTATTATATTATTTTTTATTTAATATTACTTAATATATTTTATTAAAAAAATATTTTATTAAAATTGGTTCAAAATCATTTAATCATTGCCATCATCGATTCATTTAGTCTGATTTTAAAAATATTGTTTCAGACTAACGAATATATACTTTAGTTTTTCTTTTTAATATTTTTTTATATCAAAACCTGAGTTATAAAATGTTTTAACCCCCACTATAATACTTTTAATTTATATAAAAAAAAATCCCCAATTTCCAAGAACAACTCATTCATGTATATTTATAAATAACTAAAAAAATAATATAAATACTTTTGATCGACACTCTCCATTTTTTTTTTTTTATCACATCACCTAATAAATCATATTAGTTACTTATCTCTTTTTGCTCTTAATAATATCTCTCTTCTGGTGTGGACACCTCTTGGATATCCACGTATTTTTTCCCTCTTACAAACGCGGTTTGATTTAGAAGTAATTTTTAATGAGAAAAAGAAGTCTCTTGTATTATACAGTAATCACTAATTTCATAAATTTCAACGACGGCATTCATCCATTGCTTGTTTAATAATTAGAAGTCACTATAATTCTTTGATTTATTTTCTTGCCATATTGATTATTAATTAGGGAGCTGCAATTGTAAGTGGCTTTTTTGACTTGGCCTTAAACGTGTATTAGTTGATAACTTGACCTGAACAACGAGTGCTTCTTCCCTCATCCCATCCAATTTACCCAACTCCATATATATATATAAAAGGCTAAACAAAGAATAGAAATACCAGCCTCCAATTCTACATCAAAATGAAACATTTTTCTCCCATGCTACTTGCATTTTGGTCAATATATCTTCACCTGTTTTCTTTCTTCACATTAAACTTATGGCTTACCCCAAACATGATTGCCTTTGCGTCAAGAAATGAGAGTGATCATTTGGCACTGTTCAAATTCAAAGAATCCATATCCACCGACCCAGATGGAATATTGATGTCTTGGAATTCTTCTACTCACTTTTGTAACTGGCCTGGAATCACATGCAATTCCACGCTTCAAAGAGTTACAAACTTAAACTTGGAAGGATATAAGTTGAAGGGTTTCATATCTCCTTATGTTGGCAATCTCTCTTATATGATAGATTTTAACCTTCATGAGAACAACTTCCATGGAAACATCCCACAACAATTGGGACAATTGTCACAACTACAATATCTTTCTTTGGGAAATAATTCATTGGTAGGAGAAATTCCTACAAACTTGACAGGTTGCACTCATCTCAAATACTTAGGATTACATGGGAACAATTTGATTGGTAAAATACCGATCGAAATTGACTCACTTCATAAGCTTCAAAGTTTGAGCATTGCTATTAACCAATTCACTGGAGGAATCCCATCATTCATAGGGAATTTGTCATTCCTAACTTTTCTTGGTGTGGCTAGAAACAACTTAGAGGGAAATATTCCACAAGAATTATGTCATCTGAGAACCTTGACAACTCTATCAATAGGTATCAACAAACTTACTGGAACATTTCCTTCATGTCTTTACAATATGTCATCTCTTATTGTCATCTCAGCTTCACAAAATCAAATTAAGGGCTCTCTTCCACCAAACATGTTCCACGCCCTCTCCAATCTCCAAGGATTTTATATTGGTGAAAATCAATTTTCAGGTTCAATTCCACCTTCCATCATAAATGCATCTATCCTCTCAATACTTTATTTTGGTGGAAACCATTTTACGGGGCAAGTTCCAAGTTTGAGGAAGCTCATAGATCTTCAAGTTCTATCTTTGTATGGGAACAATCTAGGTGATAATTCAACTAATGATTTTGAGTTTTTAAAATCATTGACAAACTGCAGTAAGTTGCAACAATTGAACATGGCCTTCAATAATTTTGGAGGTCATTTGCCAAATTCTTTAGGCAATTTATCCACTCAACTCAGCCAGCTATATCTCGGATACAATCAAATATCCGGAGGAATCCCTGCAACAATAGGAAATCTAATTGGCTTAACTCTTTTGACGATTTACAATAATCACATTGATGGGATTGTCCCAACAACTTTTGGGAAGTTTCAGAAGATGCAATTATTAGGCTTAGCTAGAAACAAGCTGTCAGGAGAGATAGGATCCTTCATAGGAAACCTTAGTCAATTGTTTTATTTGGATATGGGAGCAAATATGTTTGAAGGAAATATTCCTCCAAGTATAGGAAACTTCCAAAAGTTACAATTTCTAAATCTTTCACAAAACAAACTATCTGGAATCATACCCTCAGAGGTTTTTAATCTTCCCTCTCTAACATTAGGGCTAACACTGTCACAAAACTCATTGAGTGGTAGTATACCAATAGAAGTGGGCAACCTAAAAAATATCAATTTGCTAGATTTGTCTGAAAATCATTTGTCTAGTGACATTCCTAAAACTATCGGAGAATGCATAATGTTGGAGTATCTCTATTTGCAAGGAAATTCCTTACATGGAATCATACCATACTCTTTGGCTTCATTGAGAGGTCTTCGACAATTAGATCTCTCACAAAATCACTTGTCTGGAAAAATTCCGAATGTTCTATAAAATATTTCTGTTTTGGATTACTTGAATGTATCTTTTAACAAGTTGGATGGTGAGGTGCCAATTGAAGGTGTCTTTCAAAATGCAAGTGGGTTAGCGGTGACCGGAAATAGTAAGCTTTGTGGAGGTATTTCAGAATTGCATCTACCACCATGCCCTGTGAAAGATAAGAAACATGCAAAACACCACAAGTACATGTTGATAGCAGTGATAGTTTCTGTGATTGCTTTTCTTCTCATATTGTCAATTATTTTGACTTTTTACTGGATGAGGAAAAGAAGTAAGCAACCATCTTTGGATTCACCAACAATTGATCAGTTGGCTAAAGTTTCATATCAAAGCCTACACAATGGGACTAATGGGTTCTCAAGTACAAATTTGATAGGGTCTGGAAATTTTAGCTCGGTCTATAAAGGAACTCTTAAGCTAGGAGACAAAGTTGTTGCCATAAAGGTCCTAAACCTTCAGAAAAAGGGAGCCCACAAGAGTTTCATTACAGAATGCAATGCGCTTAAAAATATTAAACATCGAAATTTGGTTCGGATTTTAACATGTTGTTCTAGCACAGATTACAAAGGTCAAGAATTTAAAGCTCTAATTTTTGAGTACTTGAAGAATGGAAGCTTAGAACAATGGTTGCATCCTAGGTCACTAGTTGTAGAGCATATGGGAACATTGAGCCTTGATCAAAGATTAAATATCATTATCGATGTCGCCTCTGCATTACATTATCTTCATCATGAATCTGAGCAGTCAATCATTCATTGTGATTTAAAGCCAAGCAATATCCTTCTTGATGATGACATGATTGCTCATGTGAGTGATTTTGGTATTGCAAAGCTTCTCTCAACCATTAATGGTACTCATTCTAAGCAAACAAGTACAATTGAAATAAAGGGGACTATTGGCTATTCTCCTCCAGGTATGTTCTAAACTTTCAAATAAGCATTTCTTTGAATTTGTCTCTCGTTTGATTAAAACTTGATATTTACAAATTACACATTGTTGAAAATTTTGTTCCATATTGTAGAGTATGGAGTGAGATTTGAGGTGTCAATGAATGGTGATTTGTATAGCTTTGGGATTGTTGTGCTGGAAATGCTTTCCGGAAGAAGACCCACAGATGAAATCTTTGTAGATGGTCAAAATTTGCATAATTTTGTGAAAAATTCATTTCCCGATAATCTTTTACAGATTTTGGACCCATCACTTGTACCAAAAGATGGAGAAGCAACAATTGAAAATCAGAAAAGTCATAATCTTACTCCAAGTGTTAAAAAGTGTTTGGTTTCACTCTTTAAGATTGGACTTGCTTGTTCTGTTGAATCACCAAAAGAAAGAATGAATATGGTGGATGTCACTAGAGAGCTAGACAAAATCAGAAATGCCTTTCTTGTTGGTAAGATAAATAAAAAATGCCTTAATTCTCAGCACATTGCTATATAACCAATATTGATGTCACGTTGCTTCTTAATAGCAATTCTGTTTGTAATCATACTCATTTGTTCTTTGTTTTTCAGTTCTAGTTTTTGAACTCTTTCACACGTTAGTTCTCCTTTTCAAACTATAACTGAGATATCTAGATGCTTAATTGCATATGCTAGCTGCTGGCTTTCTATTCTTACATTGCTTATGTAGTTACAATTTCATTTTGTCATTCTAAAATTCTGGATCCTTAATTGCACATGTTCATGAACCTTTCCTTTTAAAATTTAAAAGAGTAAATTATACCAAGTTTCTTTAGATTGCACATGGCACCCCTGCTTTTTTAATGTTTACAACAACCTCTTTTTTAGGAATACATGGTAATGTTTTTCAAACAATTAAGGGAAGTTAGTGTAGAGGTAAGAAAAAAAAAAGTATCAGGAGAAATTTGAAAAATCTAAGGGGATGTTGATATAATTTACTCAATTTAATAACAAAATAAAACTGAGATTTGTACATGCTTAATTGCTTATGCCAGCCTGCTTCAGCTATTAGTTGCTATAGCAGTTATAACTTCCTTCATCTTGACACAGATACATATATTTCTAAACTACCAAATACAACATATTTCTTCCGGCATTTCAGGTGTTGAAACATGTGAAGAATTCAAGTTGAAATCTGTCGTGAAGGGCATTAATGTTGAAAGGGACGAGAAAGAAGACAAGTCAATGGCTGAGATGGAAACATGGTATAAAAGTGAACACTTGAGCACTGCAGCAGACTTGGAAGAAGGAATTACAACAATGGGATAGATGACAGGTTTAGTTGAAATTGAGAAATGAGAATTCATGCAGTGAATTGCATGGTGTTTATATCATGTGAGCATTGAGTGAATAAAAGGAGGGTATTTACACTGTGAAATGTGTCCCAATGCCATGACAGTTAGAATAAGAATGCTTCTTTGTATGTTAGTTATGTAGTATATGATACTCTGATGGAAAAATGCCTAGATACATATGAGTTTCTAAAGACTAGCCTGTTTCTTTCTTGTATATGGTGTTTTTGTTTCTTAATTACATATTTACACTATGCAAATACACACATGGTGTGCAGCGAGCCTGAATATCTCTGCAAGAATGCTGTTATTCTGATCTTTAAATATAAAATCGTTCTGGAAAAAATAAATTTCTTTTATAGTTCTACACTGTAGTTGTAGATTTTTCTTCCCCAATTATGTTGGTGCAAACATAGAACTGTGATTCTTTCCCCTTAAACACCGGTCTCTCAAAGTGTTTTTTTTTTCTTTCTGGGATTTCTTCAATAAAATGATCTATTAATATCACATTTAGCCTATTAATCCATCCATTCACAGTCGAACCGGCTGGTCTGAGCCAATTTTTAAAACTAAGCTGAAACCTATACAGGAATGCTAAATTCGTTACGTAATTCATGAACTATATATACGACCATTGCCCAATTATGGATTACCCTTCATAGATTTGCATCACCCCACAGATAGTTATTAGGCATATAAGATGCAACTGCATGGAACTCTTGCTCTTATAAGTCACAACAGACAAATTGTATTCACTTGTGCACATAATCACTAAGGCAACCAACAATCACAAGTTTCTTGATAAATGGGAGTTGTTTATTACAAGCAGAGAACACTGTTGGAGGCTAAGTACTTGTATAATTTAGCAATAGATGGCCAGATATTGGTACCATACAAACGGTTTATTCAGAAGAAGCACACCTGGGAGCTTGGTAATTTCAGATGTTAGATTTGCCACCCTCAGTGTACACAACCGAATTCCAAGAAGGGTTCTTAGGAAGAAATGTGTCCTGCCAACAGTAAAACAAAAAAGAACAGATACTATCAAGAGAAAAGCAATGAAAAAAATGGTCAAGTGTAAAGTGCAAAAAGTTGTTGAGGCCAGAGGCGTGGGCATCTTCGGACACACCACTACTCTACTTGGATTCTGGGAGAAGAAGAAAAATGAAATTAATATCTAGAAATTAAAATTGTCTTATTAACTATTGAAGATATTGAAGAAGTCAATTTTAAGTTAATTTCATTTTTTTTTCTTATTTATTTTGTCCCAGAAGTTCTAGAGTAGTTTGTCTCGTATATACGACCAGAAGAACTGCAGAATTTAACAAAAACATAACAATTGTCGATAAATTTGGTACTTACGGAGACATAGGAGCAGGTGGGGATGATGGAGAGGGAGTTGGATTGAGCATGGTGAAAGGCCGCGACGCAGAGGTGGGAAGCCAGGCCGAGGCCTCTCTTGGAAGAGGGCACGAAAGTGTGGACCAAATCCATTACTTTGACTTTCCCTTTCTCTCTCAGAGTGTATTCCACAAACGCCTCCTTGTCCTCCGTCTCGAACCTCTGCTGCGCCTCGTTCCATACGATCTTGTTATTACCCTCTGCTTCTTCTGGTTTGCTCCTCGTCGCCGCCATTTCGCTTCAGCAACTCGTTACTTGTCAATTCAATTTTGTTTGATACTGTGTCAATTGTGTATACTACTGCTTTCAAATTCAAAGGTTTGGTTTTATTTTGCGATAATACACATTTTATCCGATTTTTTTCCTAAAATTTTAAAAAATTCAAATTTGTTCTTTAAATTATTTAAAATGCTTTGATTAGGATATTTTATGTCAAAATTTGTTATTTATACTTTTTTACTAAATATACTCCCTACAAATATAAAAAAGAGAGAAATACTTAATAAAAAAGATAATATAAATAAATAAATAATTGACAAAAAAATATTAAATTGAGGCATTTAAGGTATCAAATTAAGACTTTTTTAAAATTTAGGAATCAAATTAAACAATTAATTCTAACTTGGAAATAAAATATGTATTTAACATTTTATTTTTTAAGTTTCAATAATTATACTAAATGTTATCATAAATCTTTAAATATATTATTTTATATATTCGTTTATGATTAGTCCTAATTTATTACAAATCACGAAAAAGATACGTGGAATATGATTTTTTTAGAGACTTGTGTTAACCTTGTAACATAATTGTGCAATTTTAATCTAAGCGTTTTTATTAACTAATGTTTTTGGTGCCTGAACATTAACACATGCTAGAACCTGTGTTTGTGTGTCTTGATGCATAAATGTGGGAGCTGAAGTAGTTGAGTATTCGATTAGCATACTGTTTTTTCATGTAATTGTCTCATGGTATTGTTTAAACATAAAAATTTAAGGGATCCTTAATTATTTTCCCTAAAGATGGCTCAAAAAATAAATTGGACAATTGTGGCACATTACGTTGCCACCTTTTTTTGATGCAACAATCTGTGTATTTAGTGCTTCAAATCTCACATTATGTTGCCATATCAACCCTTCTGCATATCTTTCTGCAAGTGTGACTGTGTGAGGTAACCCTTTTGTTTAAGTAGTTGTGTGATTGTGTAATTTATCTCGCATGGGGAAGAGTACTATTCTATGAATTCAAATAAAAATATCTCACATGGTTTAATCTATACCCTTCACAATACGTATGGTATGTAGGTTAAGCTTTAGAATAATTATTTTAAAAATTTTATTAAAATTAAAATAAAGTATGTTATTAGTTATTAAACATTTTAAAATTTATTTTATTTCTTAAATTTTTGAAAGATCGGTCAAAGTCTTTAAATTTAACTTATTTATATCATTGTTTTAGTAATTTTCATTCATAGACTGTTAAACAATTAAATAATGACATGATTTTATTTTTATTAATATATATTATTTTAAAACATTTTTTAAGCGAATTTTAACCGTTAGTATTTTGTTTTTAAACAAAAAAAACTTAAGAAACTAAATTTTTCCATGCCCACGAACACAACAACACATAACCTTCCTTCGTGATAATTATTGCATCCAAATCCACTAACCTTTAACATCAATTTTCTAAACTGAACATTCCTTCAAAATCAACCAAGAATCAACCAAAACTTGAACAATTAAAGTTTCACTTTCTCCCAATAATGAATCCTCAATTGAGCATAGCAAACCCTAAAACCTATCAACTGCTACTGCTACTCTGTTTTGCTTACCATATATTA
Source organism: Amphicarpaea edgeworthii (assembly GCA_014843725.1). Taxonomy (NCBI): domain Eukaryota; kingdom Viridiplantae; phylum Streptophyta; class Magnoliopsida; order Fabales; family Fabaceae; genus Amphicarpaea; species Amphicarpaea edgeworthii. Next base: position 19,897,877 of record CM026321.1, read on the forward strand.
TGTATCATTTTTTGTTTTAATTTATTGTATTTCTCTACTTGACAAAATTCATTTATATTATTAATGGTATTTCGATCTTTTGTGCAGTTTGATTTGAGTCCCTGGACCGATTCATAATTGTCAATGAGCTTTAATCAAAGTGCCAATTGTCTGCGACAAGTTTGTTAATTTGGATTTTTTTTTTTTTTAGCAATTTGTGACAGTTAAAGCTGCCACAATTTATATAATCATTTAAAAAAGCATAATAAATTTAATGTCACGTAAGTAATTATTTAACTGTTAAAATTAATGGAAGGATTAAAACTACTACAAAAAATCATAAATACTTTATCGTTAAATTTATATTTGGATGACCGTATGAGTGCACGATATACTAAACTCATGGTTATTCTTTTATTGTTTAAAATGTATTATTATAGTGTTTTTTTTTTCATTAAAAAATTATAGTTTTATTATAAGTAATGTGAAAGGGGAATGTGGATGTGGCGTTTCAGTCACATGTTCCTATTCCTCTTTCGGAAAGTTGGATTAGAAACAAATTGTCCATGCATTGTTGCGTTTTCCTTCATCTATGTCGTGCAAATGGAAGTCAAATCCAACATTTCACATAATCTTTTATAACTTATAAGGGATAGGATAAGAACTATTTGCTGTGTCAAAAAAGAATGAGATCCAATTTACCAAAATAATAACTAACAAAAGAAGCACAAAAGCAAGAAGGAAACAGAATTGCACGTTGATTAACAATCTAAACTCTCAGTATAATTAACGATAGCAAAACGTACACTTTCTAACAAATCAGTATCAACATAAAAACAAAGTCGTGTTTCAACTTAACATGGCTAAATATAGTGCCCACACCAGCACGTACAAATCACTATATATCATGATTTGCAAACTACGCACGACGCTATCATCGGTCACTTCCGCCAACTTAAGTCGATCGAAACTATGTAGTTTTCTTTTTTCTATGTTAACACAGTTCTTGTTATTTACTGTTATTATTTGGTGAGGTAATTGGAAGCTGCATTGTTTCTGTTTCTTTTGTTGTTGCTAGTGGTGATGATGACGTGTCATCTACGTAGTCTTTGCCTTTACCCCACACCACAGAGTATAGTCCCACCGCGATAATGATGCCTCCAATGATGCTGAGATAAATGATATCATCGTTCAGAAAAATTAATTAACAAGATATATATATAAATTGAGAGGTATATATGTAGATCTCTATCATAATTAATTATAAGAGCATATATAATTTAAACTTAATTTAATGGGGAAGGTTGATTAATTGAAATAATAATTCATTTATTTTATTATAATTCAAAATCAATCAGAAATATTAGTGATACCGTCTAGTACTTTCTTTTAAAGACTTTTTTTTTTATGATTTGGTTGAAATTTATTGAAAATTATAATTTTTTTTATTAAAAATGTCAGAAAAATATCACATTGATATAAATTTGGATTAAAGCATATACAAGCCATGAAACACTAAGATACCTTCCGAGGTAGAGGTGTTCTCCTAGAAGGAAGGAACCCAAAGCAGTAACAATGATCATGCAAAGAGGATTGAAGGATGTTACAAACACTGGACCTCTGCTTTGCATTACCAACCCTTGTATATAATATGCTATTCCAGAACTCATTATTCCCTAAAAAAAACAGAAAGAAAAAAAAAAACTCATTATTCCCAATTGATATTTGTTAAACATTGGCCTTAGGGTAAGACCATAACATAAAACACAACAAATAAAATGAGCACTTGAATCCAATTTCAAGCAACAAAATTTTAGGACTTGTTTGGTTTAAAACAACATTTTACGTTTTCATTTTTGTTTTATAAATAATCATGAAAATATCATACATTTTTTTGTTTTTAAATATGCCTATAGAAAATAATAATTAACCTAATAAAATCTTTTATTAATTTTAATATACAGATTTAAAAATAAGAAATAATAAAATAGTTTTTGTAATTTATGAAAAATTAATAAAAAAAAATATTTTCTCAAACTAAATACGTTTCTAAAATTTTCTTAACTTTTAATTTCAATTGATATTATTGCATGCACAAACAAATGTAGCTATATTAATTGAAAACATGTTTCTTGGGATTGTCTCTCTAGTTTGCTTTTCTTTTTTCTTTTTCTTTTTTTGAAGTACTTTACGTGCAGAGATATGGTTACTTGCAGACAAAAAAGAAAAGAAAAGGATCCCACTTGTATTATTATTCTCTTTTATCAAAAAAGTTGTTGAGTTAACTAGATATGGCACCATTTAAAGTTTTCAACGATAAAGTTGGTCAAAGAGAGAGATTTAACAAAAATAAATAAATAATAATAATGGCACTAACAGTGTAAAGAGGGCCATAGAGGGTGTAATCGAAACCAATAGCCCATGCTCGAGGGTTGCGATCAGCAATCAAAGCAACCACTGCACTTTGCAAAGCACCTCCCAAACATATCAACGATGACAGTGATAGTTCTGCTGGGTACCTTTTCACCGTTATGGACTGCATAATTAACATTTTGTTCAACATTAGTTAGAGCACAATAAATATTCACTCTCACATGACTAATTACTAATTAGTGCACATAAATGAAACTCTTATATTGATGCATGAGTTTAATTTTTATAAACGGTAAGTCAAAAATTTATACTATTAATCGATAACAAGTGATTATCAACAGATTTTAAAGACCCGTTCGATGGATAAAATATTATAAGATATGTAAACATGATAAGAATATTGTATACCTGCAATATGTAGAAGGAAGACCAAGCGAGACAACCGAGGCAAATGAAGAGAGTTCCTGCGACCCAGTGAGAGTGATTCTGAGTGGAGTTGGTTCCACCTTGCTGGTGGGTTGTGTTTGAATGGTGAAATAGGTCAAATTGAGGACCTTTGTATAGTGTCATTAACAAAGCACCAACAAAAGTTACTAAGGTTCCCAGTACTTTTGCTTGACTGCGTAGTTCCCTTATTCTTATACGCTCTAACCTGATCGATGTAACACAAATAGAATTTCAATTGGAGATTGTTGTTATCAATAGGTGCAATAATTTAAGAAAAATTGTTGGAAGTAAAAGCATTAAAGCTTGAGTTTAATGGTCGTATTGAGATGTAAAGCAATAAATGAAGATTAGATTGGGATGTCAAACTTGTTTATCATGTCACGTCATTTTATAAAAAGAAATTCTATTAACATTTTTTTTTATTAGTTAAAATTTATCAAAAATTATAAAATTGGATGATATTTACATTAAATTAAATAGACTCTATGTCTTATTTATTGATTTTTTTTAATTTTTTAATTTTTAATAAATTTTAAAATATATCTAAAAAAGGGTGTTTGATAAGGGGAAAATCTTACTTTTCGATAACTTACTCTTGTTTGAGTAGAAATAAAATAAAAGTAGTTTTATCTTCGGTAAATAGAATTTCACCTGAGAATTACTGCAAGCACAAAGGTTACAGAGGGAACAGCATTCATAACAGCAGATGCAAAGGAAGCCGAAGTGTATTGCATCCCCAAAAAAGTGAACCCTTGGTCAACCACTGGCCTACAACATAAAATATATACAACCAATTATATATTAACAAGCACAAAAATTTATGTGTTTAACTAGAGAGAGCAGAATTAAATTGGTCCTTAATTAACTGTCTTAATTTATTAATGTGTTTTAACTTGTATACATTTGTTTCTCTATGAAAAAATCCTCTTCAACTACTTCTTTTATTTAGATTGCTATAATCACAAATTTTATTAGTTTGGAAATTAATAAGTTGAATAAATTAAACCCGTTGCATCCATCAATCATTGTCTAGCAATGAATGGCGTGATTATATATGTCTAACTTTAACCATTATTAATCTAATATAAAACATCACAAAAAAATGTGATGACCAAAGTATAATTTTTAGTTGATATTTAAAAAATTATTTAATGATAAGTTATGATTAATTAACAAATAAAATTATTTTATAGTGATGAACATTATATTCTAGTATAAATGAAAAATTGGTTCAAACAGGAAAAAAAAAGTTACTAGAAGAATATAATAAATTCATTCTAAAACAAAACAAATCCAATCTCTAGGCTAGTTTTATATTAATATTTTTTTTCCATATTTCAAAAATTTGTTATGTATTATGATCCTATGAGATTATTCATATTCATATAATATACAACATATAAGAACTCTAAATATGTGATATTACACTATAAGAGATAAGTTAAAGATAATTACTCAAGAAATCCAAGTACTAATATCTGTATGAAGACCGTCCATGTCATCTTTGGCCTAACTTTCCTGTAAAATTTTCAACAAGATCATAGTTAGTTAATTAATTAAACAAAGTAATTAACCCCACATACATGTTACATAGTACACAATATTGAAACAACTAATATCAATATCAAACCACAAAAAAAAACGATAAATTAAATAACAAGCACCTTTCAAAGATCAAAGCAAAGGGAGCAAGAGCCAATGCAGCAATGGCATTGCGATACACAATAAACACCAAACGACTCATTCCATGGTTCAAGCTAGCCATGGTGAAGAGGTAAGTCCCAGCCATCCCAAATTGCAACCCCACAGTCAGCACATATGGCTTCGCCTTGTGGACCATGTTCTCAACTTTGGCACCACACATTACTTCCATCGAATTAACGATCCAAAGTTTTAACAAATTATGACGATGTTGTTGTTGTTTCTATTAATTTGTTATGCTATTAAAATGCATGAAATGGCAACTCCTTATATAATGCCATCAACAATGATTAAGACTAAACAAAACAAAGCAAAACAAAACAAAACGCACTATGCTACAAGCATGTAGATAAGTGTCGTAGTAGACCATTGTTTAAAGTGTGTGTGTGGTTTTTTTTCTTTAATTTTTAGATCACCCCATCACCCAATTTCTCTCGTCCATGTAATAAAGTTCCCACCCACCAACTAAAAGGAAAAAAAAAAAAAAGCTGTATTATTAATTAGTGGACTATAGTATACCCTTACCCTAAGACTTGCTTGTTTGATCACCAACTTGATCAATTAGTAATGAGTCAGAACACACTTCAGCAACATCGTAATTTTACATTATTCACAGTATTTTTTTACCATTTAATCACTATGTTTTCAGTTAACATATGAAATTAATGTGAAATATTTATTAATTTTATTGATAACTAATTTGTCGGAGAACCTGACACCTTTAGAGAAATTCAATAATGTTTTTTTTAACTAGAATGTTTGTATTCAAAATTTTACTTAAGAGGATAAGTTTAATATAATCACTTGGACCAACTAATTATTGGTATTTAACCACTGTTGGATGAAACATATCAGCGTTTTCAAGTTTTTGCACTAATATTAATATATAATATCTAGAAAGTGATGAATAGTCGAAATACGTCACTTAGTTATACAAATTAATAATGCAAAGTGAAGTAAGAAAAGAAATCTAGCTTGGTACGTAAAAGTTACTTGGTGAAAGTTCCTAGCACTGTTTGTCCTTCAATCGGAGTATTATAAACCATGATTAACCCTCCAGCTACTAGTTACTAGTAAAATATCTAGCATCATGTTTTGCACAAAATCTCAAAACTCAAAATTAAAGCTGTGGGTGCAAGTTTTCTCTATGGGAACCATTATTTTTTAGTGGAATCCTCCTTTGTAGCCACGTACTTAAAATATATGAAATTATGAGTTCCAAATCTCTCACTTTTTTTTAACCCAAATAGTGAACTAGATTTAATTAATTTTAAAAATAGGTAATTTTCATTTAATTTCAATTAAGATTTGAACAATTAAAACCGCAAGTTATCATCAGTCAGAGAGAAAGTTAACGTGGAATATAGTCATATAGTACATTTGTAAAGGTACATAAATGGTTGCCCATTACGTGGCTCAACAATTAAGATCAGACAGAAAAACAGAAGGAAAAGCAGAATGATAATAAAGATCAAATCAGAGAAAAGAAAAAAGAAAAAAGAAAAAAGAAAGAAAGAAGGATAGAAATTAAAAAAAACCTAAAATGGACAGTTCAAAATAATGGGAAGAAGATCGTGAAGAATTCGAAGAGTGCAAATAGGTTGCAGATTCCATACAAACAATAATAATGCAAATAGGAGCCAACGTCTTGCATTATGAATTTGAATAAAACAATATCACTAACATGTTGCATTATTGTGGTCCAACATCTGGTCAAAAGAAATAGAAATACATTTTTTTTATTGTAATATTGTTACGAAGTATTTATCATTAAGCGTCGTGACTAATCTATCCAGAATGTCATAAATATATATATATAATGTGAATATTCTAGATTATTTGGTTAAAAAATACACATCTTTACTTCTTGTGTATAAAAAATAAAAAATACATTTATTCATTCTTTTCAGTTTCTTAAAAGTTCTTTCATTTTAATATCTATTCCTTTTAAATTTTTTTGATGCATTCCTTTGTAATTAATGATACAAAAGAAAGTCCTAGCTACAACAAATCTTCTGGGTTTCTTCTACCAATTAGAAGAGTCCACTCCACGGTTAGTGGACAAGCAAAACAAGTAATCCAATTATAAATGAAAATAAAATTGCAAAACAATTAAAGGCAAGAAAGTTTGGCACAAAATGTTAACATATATATCTCTTATTTTTGGTTGCGCAATTTCTTTTAACTATATATATATATATAATCTCTGCTTTATCAATCAATTTCATGGCATGTCCATATTGTGAAGAGTGTGCAGACACGAAAATTCTGGTTACACGTTATTAAAAGGTCGAAAAAAGACGTAGTGAAGGGAAAAAGGAAATTAATATGGCATGCATAGTATATGTAACATAATGTGCAAACAATATATAGTGGGTGGAATTCCTTTTTAATTATATGTGTTTTGCTGAAATAGTTTGACCAATATGCATGCATAATTCATCCTTATCTATTTCGTACGCAATCCAATAAAAATGAACTATTGAAACTTTAATACTAGATAGACTTCTTCAGAGATATTTTCAAAAGAAAAATAATAATAAAAATGTAAAACTAATTAATTGACTTTTTATATATATAAATAAACTTAAATGATTTTTTAGGGACTAAACTTTTATAAATAAATAAAAACTTTTTATTTAATTTTATGCATTTGTTGTTTTTAATTAACGTGAAAAATTTTAATATTTTTTTCTATATATATTTATAAAGAAATTTATTATAACAAAATCTTAATTTATGAACTATTATTGGTCCAATCTCTTCGCAAGCAAGTGTGTGCTTGCATGCCTTTCTTTTTCTACGTTGAAAATGGTCAAGAAGGTGACGATGCTAAGTCAGATTAGTTTCATATGTTGGAGTCTTATCTAGATTTTGTTATTGCTTCCTTTATTATAGCTTATTTTTTATGTGATTGGCCAACTTAATTTTCTCATAAAGAGCTTATTCGAGGTATAAAAATAAAGAGCTTATAAAGAGGAGTTTCTTTTTCTTTTTAATTGGTACATATTAAAATGAGAGTAGTGGTAACATGTGTCTTAAATATTATTGGTTTTTTCTCTTAAAAAAATATTATTGGCTTTTTATTAATTATCAAATTATGTACTCTCATTATAAGTTTCCAATTCATGATCGAATAAATGGTATTTTTTTTTTATTGACAAATGTTAATAATTATATTGTTAGTTTTTTTTTTTTTTTATTAGCAAAGGTAATCGAATTTGCGACTTTATTTCTTCATCATTTGAGTTACCTTATATTTGTTTGGATAATGTTGAGATATTTTGATAAACGTATCAATTATCGCATAAGTAATATAAAAGGAAAGATCTCAATATCGAATTTACAAAGATTTGTTCATATTAGTTACTAGCAAAGTTATCAATTCCTAAATACTAATTTAGTTTTAAAAATTGATTTGTGTTGTAGAACATAAGTAACAACAGAAAATAAGTTAAACATTATAAAGATAACAAGTAAAAGTAAATAATAATACGAGAAACTTGATTCAGAACAATGATCGAATAATTGGAGTGCGTGAATGTGAAACGATGATGATGGATATGTTGAAGGTTAGGTTCAACTAGGTTGCTTCCCATGTAAACATACAAACATATTCTCCATTCAAAACAATATTTCAGATTACATTTGATCTATAAGTGTTTGAAACGTGATGTCTTATCAAATTAAGCCTAAACTACTTAATCCCACTTTTGATATTTCAGTAAGTTCAGTTGAGTGGTTTGGTGAAGCTCGGAGATCTTTACAAAGCTAATGGAGTCTATCTTATGTCTAGAAATACATTCCATTAAAGTCCAAACTTAGTTCCAAGTTCAAAAACATTTGTCAATGACATTCAAACTCTAAAACATGCATATACAATTGATCAAATAGAGAAGTGGACTTTAAACTGATTATTCATTAAACAGATATGAAGGAAAGAGTTTACATGCTAGCACCTAATTCCCAAGCTCTCAACACAAATGGACTAGCCTCTCATAAACATGAGAAACATACAAAATGGGTTACAATGGAGGGAGAAGAGAAGTGAACGACCCTAATGGAGGGAGAAGAGAAATGAACAAAGAAGTAGCTGATAAAACAATAACCTAAAACTGCATCCAAAAACTGCCTAAGTTTAAATTACAAAGTGAGCTTTTATATTGTCATAACTAAAGTCTTGCTTAGCACGCGTGTGCACTAAGTGCAACATCACGATTCCGTAGATTTTCACTTTAGATACAGGGCTCTCACTAAGCACAACTGAGTGCTTAACAAATTTTTCAAGTCAGAGAAAATAATTTGTTTAGCGCAAATTTGAGCTTAGTGCACTACAAAATTCACTTACGCATGCAACGTGAGGTGGTGCTTAACGCTCTCGTGTCACAATTCTTCTATCTTCCCTTGTTGTTGAACATAGACTTACAAAATATAAAATTGAGTATATTTCCTACAATTAGCTCCCTATGGTTAGAATTAGCAAAACTATAAAAATCTAAATTAAATGAATCCAAACTAAACTAAAAATCTTGAGAATATTGGATAGTCGCTATAGAATATAATGTAATATTTATGTATATAAGACAATTATCAAATACACTATTCTAGAAGAACTTTCAAGAGGGAAAAATATAAAAAAAAAAATGAAATTAGCTTATTTATAAGTTAAAATTATCTTTTCCGATAGTTAATTAAGTGGAAACTTTCTCAAATAACTTCATTAAGAAAATGTGGAATTTTACAAATTAGATATTGGAAAAGATAATTTTAACTTATAAAGGAGTTAATTTAATTTTTTCTTTATATTTTTCTTTCCTAAAAGTCATTCTAAAATAGTGTGTACAAACAAAAAATTAGAAATACAATTGATATTTTGATCATTTTATATCATATGACTAAATAGCAATGATTTTTTTTCTTTTTTTAAAAGAATTTAGTCACTAAATCTCTACTTAATTTCAATATTTTCAACGCAAAACCCAAAACTTCGTATTAATTTCCTGCACACAAAGTCCACAATTTCATTATAAACTAATGTAATCATATACAAATTAAGTTTGTTTTCTAATTTCATCAAAATGATCAAGCCTTAATCATTGATCAGTACTTGTCATCAAACATAAACATCCTAATTAGAAGCAATGCCAAAACTTGCACTATTGATCACATAGTGCTATGTCTAAATAACCAACGACAAAGCCATGAGAATCCTCTTCAAGCTAAGCAATATTGTGCCCCTAAAACCTAGCTAGCTAAACTATAATCCTATTCCCACATTCAAATCATATATGGATGCTCAAATTAATGCGAATCATAGTCACCTCTGGCTTTTATAATTTAATTAATTAGGGTCAAGATTCCTCGTCTTTATTCATTCCATCATCAACTCTTCAACTACTATAATAATGCAAAATCCAAGCAAGTGTATGTTTCTATCATCAAAATCAAAATGATATTAAAATAGTGAAACACAAATGGGGTAGCACGGGTCCATGCATGCATGAAAATGAAATAAAACAGAAATATATGACTCTAAAAAGATGGAGTTATTATTCTCATAAAATTGTGCAGATTAGGAACAAATTAAAGTGGTCTCCTATAATAATTCCATTACTAAAAGTTGCCTTAGATCATATGCATCTTTAATCTCTTTTAACTAGGATATTGACCAGTTTGTTTAAATTATAATAAGTGATTATAAGATAATTAATTATTTTATTAGTTATTTAAGCTTTTTTGAATCAATTAATTTTTTGTTTTTAAAATTTAGAAACACGCATTGGCCCTTCCGTATTATTATTTTTTACTTAAATTCAACAATTTCTCATTTCCTACTCAAATTCTACTAAGTTTTCATGAGATTCTAGGTTTAAACCGCACTATAGTAGTTGAATCCTCAAATAACTAAATTGAAACAAACTCGAGGGACCCGCTTAATATAAACTAAAAGGAGCAAATGCAAAGAGTTTGCATCAATATATGAAAATCATAGTGGACTTCATCAATATATATATAATATGGTAAAATGACAAATTATCGAAAAGAAAAAGTGTGTAAAATAAACTACTTCAATATGAAATTATCTTTATTTGACCGTTGAACATCTTAGCATTAATGCAAATTCCTATGAAAGCAAGCTCATGCACAATTTTAAAACCAAATCAATGGGTCATGTTGGAATTAAACAAAACAATCCCACCTTATTTCTATAAATTATCAAGCTAAGAAAGTAGCTTTGTGTATTAGCCATCAAAGTATAATTAAGCATTCAATTAAGTCTTGATATTTTTAAAACTTCATTCATGTTCTGTAATTTTTAAAATTGTCTTAATCAGATTCTTTTCATTCAAATGGGACCATATGGACCGACGCAATATGAAAAAAATTATTTGAAGTGATAAAATGATTTAATAAAGTGGTTGAATTGTATTCTAAGAATTTTAAACACTTTTAGAATATGCTCAGAATAATATAGTTCAAAATAACTATATCAATTCAAAACAAATGTTTGAAACATTGTTGAAATATATAAAATTAATTTTATATTAAACACTTCGAGCTATATTTTATACGCTTAACTCTGATATTCAATCTTAGTATTTTCTGTATTTTGTTATCCATCTTTACGTACAATATTCTGATCCATTTTTAAGTACAATATCCTGAATAACAACGTGGTGAATGGTAAGCAACGTTTGACGGAGACAAATAGTATCACTGCAAGTGAAGAAGTATGCTCAAATTAACTGAGTCCATATTGAGTCTCTAATGAATTTTTATTATTAGTCACTAATTGTCATACAAATGCCAATAATGTTAATTTAAATGACGACATACAAGAAGTAAAATGTAATACAAATATTGAAAAACAAAAATCCAAGAAAGGGTGTAAAATGAAATGGGAGATGAACTTGTAGTATTGGTTGAAGCATCTTAGACAAAAGCTTGAGAGGTATATGAGGATTGTGAACAAGGAAGATATTACTATTTTTATCAAGTGTGTGAATCATGTTGAAGCATTCCAAAACCTTCCTAATACAATTTATTTAAAAGTCTTTAATTGTTATTCTAGACAATGAAAAATTATGTTTCCAAAAAACACATACACATACACAATGATAATTTATTTGATCTTTAATTACATGATCTGATTATTTATTGATTTATACATTTTTTTCGATCAATTTAACAAACAAATTTTTTTATTTTTTATTTGTTTTAACTGGTTAAAAAAAAACTATCAAACATATTTATTTATTTTTACATTCTTCTCAAAAACACTTTTTTAAAACTATTTTACAAAATAAAATTTAAAAACTAAAAAAAAAAATTAAATCAAACAGACCCTTTATGGAATTATATGATTTTTAAAAAATATTCTACAACTATAAAATTGAAATTTCAAATCTTTACATTCTTAAAGTCAATAAGTTTTCATGGAAAAAATAGATTACAAACAAAAATATGATACAAATAAGAAAATTCATTTTATTAAAAAAAACTCACTTATTATTCCATTTTCCCAGTTTATATATATATATATATATAAATAAAAAGTTATATAGTTCGAATAAAATGTCTATATACCGTCAGTGTACAATATACCGTCAATCATAACCTGTATATAAACTTTTTTTTCTTATAATTTTATGTTATAACATATATTTACATATTGTGAATTTTGGAAATATCACCATTTTAACCGTTATCATATGTTAAAAAGATTTTTATTAAGATTATGTTATATCATTATTTAACTAATAATAAAAATTCATTAGAGACTCAATATGAACTCAAAATAAAACCTAATATTTTTCAAAAACCTAAAAGTTAGTCAAATAATTGAATGAAAACATAATTGCTATTTTATAATATTTTTTAATCGATGTAGTTTGTTAGTGCTCACAAATGTGCCAATATTTTAGTTGGTTACTCAATTTGCATCACTTTGGCTCTAGGCTTGGAATAATGAAAGTTGCACACCCGCTCCATCCCCATTCTCCGTTGGGGCTTAAAAATTTGACTCATCCCCGTCCCCATCGAGGATCAGGTTTCCCAACCTCACTCTGTCCCCCATACACATAACAATCCCAAATCATAAAATAATTTACATGATCGTCACAGATGTTACTCGTTACACTCTTGTATACCACACTTTTATTTCTCAAAATAAACCAACTTGTTTCATTTATTTTATCAATAAAAATATTATTTAACAATTTTTTTTATATATAAAGTTATTATACAATGAGTTACAAATATTATTTTATAATAAATATAATTAAATTAATATTTAATACAAATTTTTAAACTTATAATTTATGTATAAATAAATAGATTATTTTAAGGTATTTATATAATTTACTATATTAATAGTGGGGACAGGTGTGGATGCGAATGCGGGACGGGATCACAATTCCCAACCCCAACCCCATCCCCAACTTTCTTAAACGAGAAAAACCCAAACCCACACTCGTACTCGGTCAACTCAGATTTTTCTTGTCAAAATCGGGGTGGGGATAGATATCCCCACGGGTCCGGATTCAAAAATTCTAATTTCACGATCAGTGTTTGTATCGTTAATAGCCTATATGAATAAATGTTTCTAGAAGAAGGACTCTTGGGATAAAAAAAAAAAGAAATTATTCCTCCATAAGTTAAAATTGGTTTGTCTAATAATTCATTGGTAAAAACCTTCCATCATTTGGAAAAAACTATGAAAGAACTTTTACAAATTAATTATTGAAGAAGACAATTTTAACTTATAAAAAAATTAATTTTTTTTTTCCATAAAAAGTCATTCTAGAGTAATGTATTCAAATAAACCCTTAGTTGGAAGTTCTTCATACTGCAACAAAGATAGGCGAGTCACCAATAGTTTAAGCTTATTTTCAGAGTTTGATTCAGCCATCCAAATAAGTAATCCACAAGAAAATACTTCACAAAACTGATGGAGTTTGGATACAGGGTTTGTGTACGAAAACAAATGAAACAATAGTATCAATGAACTAGTATTGCAGTTTGTGAACTAAGCAATAATCCAAATGAAATAACACTTCATAGGTTAATAGTAATATACTAAAGACAAGTATCTTCCATTTCAAATACACAAAGCCTGGTATTAAGATTTACTGAACTACCAAGTATCATTGAGTTTGACTCCTTCTATTCAGCACGAGATTGACCTGCTCGAGATGAGAGGATGATACCCACAATGAGGCCATACAGAGCAAGAGCTTCTGCGAAAATCAAGATAAGAATCATGCCAACAAACAGCTTCGGTTGCTGCGCATTAGCCCTGACAAAACAGAATTACCTTACTCAGCATCCCAGTTTTGAGTTAACAATAACATATATATATTTACATAGATCTATGAAACAGGCTATAATTTAGCTGAGAAAAGCAAGCAGCACCCACAGACATGTACACAAGAGTTATAAGGTTGGTCTAGTAGTGAAAGGAGAGGGAAGGAGAGGTCGTGAGTTTGACTCTCACCGCTAACAAAAAAACAAAAAAACTAACAATTAATAAAAAAAAAACACGCACACACACAAACACATTATTTTTTTTTACAAGTCCATAAATTAATAAATACAACATACATTAAGGCATATTACACTCCAACAACATATAATGAACTTGCAAACACACAAGTGGATGTTTTGAAAAGGTCAAATATACACCTATTTAGCCAGCATTAGTAATTACTAACTTCCACGTCACGAAAAAAGAATGCTCAAGTGCAAACATGTAGACAAATGATTGTACAAATTCATAATAAATAACAGAACATGTGCAATGCATTTAACCTTAGTGGTGAGGAACACTGCATGTTTCTCACAGAAGAAAAACTGCACAATGGCTCTTAATCAAGTTTACAATTCAACACCTAAATTACACAACACAATTCTTACTCCTTTAGCTAAAAAATTTCAGAATCAACAGGAAACAAGTTTGAATAACAAAAGGCCATATAATAGCACAAATCAAGGACAAAATTGCATGTGCCCTTAAACCAATATGAAAGATCACTTACCAGTTACCAATAAGATAGCAATGGCTAACAATAAGATATATGTGACACTTAAACTGCTGTTTAAACACCATATCTTTTACGAGCTAATCAGTCTCATTACTATAAGTCATGTCAGAAACCAACAGACAAAACTTAGATTAGATGCAATTGTATTGTTCTTCAATCAGAATCAGAGATTTCCCTCAATAACCTATGCAGCTATGCTAGCTTTTAAGATTTAATACAAATTTTAATTACATGAATTAGTAAGTTAATTAGTGAACAACATTAAAAATATCTAACATGTAAGTTTTATACTATTTTTTTTCCGCTGTAGACACCACATGTATCTTCCACAACATAGAATCCTGCTGGAGTCGAGTAAGATCACTACGGGAAGAGCATTAGAGCCTCTTTGCGTAGGTTTCTCCAAAAGGATTTTTAGGAAAAGAAAATAAGAAGCAAAATCAAAAGGAGTCTGTCAATAAGTTACAATTAGCTTCAGCATTAACTAACTTGTAAAAGCTACTCTTTCATCTTATAGAGAAGTTGTAAGAGACTGCTTCTACAAATAAGCTAATGCAAAAGCTAGCTTTTGTAGAAGCTCATCTCATTTTTTCTTCTTATTCACTTCTAGTTAACTAGTTAACTGCATATACCAAGGGTTCAAACTCTGAGACCACAGGTTAAGTTGGAACAATCCTAAGTCAATTGATCCTCCAAATGGTGGTGTACTATTTCAATTATATTCTTTTAACTATTGCTAAGGTCTTATTCTAGTTTGTTTTACATTCAACAAGAAGTGTCCACACTCCATGCATAGCCCATAATGATGATGATGAATTGAATTGAATTGAATTGAATTACCTGACACCGGCATCACCAACAATCCCAATGGCCATGCCAGCGGAGAGGCCGGCAAGGCCACAGGCAAGGCCAGAGGACAAGTGGGCATAGCCATCAAAGAGATAGTAAGACTTGGCCTTTGGGTTTATCCCAGTGCTGATAATAACCGCAATGATCAATCCGTAGATTCCCAACACTCCCGCCATAACCACTGGCACGATCGACTTCATCACGAGCTCCGGCCGCATCACGCCCATCGACGCCACCCCCACCCCACTCTTCGCCGTTCCGTACGCCGCTCCCATACCTAACCATCAATCATCACACAACAAATCACAAATCAGATTATTATTATTATCAATAAATTGAATAAAAATTTGAGAAGCGCTAGCAACACTATCTTAGTCACTCTCTTTCTTTCAAATCCTATGATCTCACATATCATATTTCATTATTACGTTTCATCATTTAACTTAACTGACTTCAAACAAGATTAGTTATTTCTAATAAATTTCTAAGAATTTATAAATGAAGAAAAAGAGAGAGTAGCCCACAGGAGAAGACGAGAGCTGCAGCGGCACCGAGGAAGCCGAAGAAAGGAGCAGTTTCGTCGCCACTGAAGCCTGCCATGGTTTTCTGATTGACTCTATGAAATGAAAGTTTCTCTCTTTTCTTTGTTGGTGGAAGAAGAAGAAGAAGAAGAAGAGAAGAAGGACGAATGAATGGAATGGAATTGAGATTGATTGGGTTCTGTGGAGATCAGATCAATATCAAAGTGAAATGTGGAAAATGGAAATGAATTTCAATTTTGGGAAGAAAACAAAATTATTATTATTATTGCTATTTGGATTGGTACACATGGAGACAGATTACAGTGTGAGAGTAAACGATCGTGTTTTCTGATTTTACAATAATGCTCTTTTCCCCTTTAATGTCTGGGCCCACTTGCCAGGGTGGGCTTGGCCCTATACTTTCTTTGGGCTTAATCATGCATTCATTATGATCAAAGCAGAAAATGAAGTAAATTATATATATTTTTTTTTATTTCTTTTAGAGATATTTAAAGTAAAAATTAAATTATTTTCTTTGAAGGACAAGTGTGTGTTATATTTGAAACCACTAAATTAAACAAGTATGATTAACGGAATAGGAATGGCGATATGAACCAGATCCTATGAGTACCTACAAAAATACTCATACGCGGGTAGGGTAATAACCCACACATTTGGGGATGGGAATGGGACGGGTACCGCAAAATCTCACGGGAATGGATGCAAGTACAGATATTATAGTATCCACCCCACCCCGCCCCGCACCGCACCTTGTGTATATACATATTAATTAATATAATTATAATTTTATTATTTAAATTATTCAATTAAAATTATTTAATTATCTATTTGTTATTTTAATTATTCTTTTCATATGCTAATTTTAATATTCTATTATGTTTTAATTTCTATTTATATTAGTAGTTAAAAGCAATATAGAAACTATGAAGATAAGCATTTGTAAAATATAGAGAAATTAATTCGGATGAAGTCAAAATATTATATCTATTTATCTTTTATTTTTAATTTTTAATATATAATTATAAACTAATTAGTTTTAAAAATATATTAGTTTTTTCTATTTAATTAGAGTCTTTGTTTAGATTTATGTTGGATGATTATTTTTGTAATGTTATTTATTTATATAAATCAATATTTGTTTGATTTTAATATTATATGAGTTTTTTTTTTATGATTTTTAATTTTATATATATGAAAAGTGTAAGTTACGGGTACGAGTATGGACATATAGGTACCCAGAGGGTACGTTGATAGGGATTAAAATTGCTATGGGACTGTGGACGGGTATTTTTTCAAACGCGGATACAAGAACGGGTACTATAATACCCTACTTATACCCTACCATTACCATCCGTAACGGAATGTTATAACAGAGAAACCACTTAACTTTGTGAATTTTCAATAATGTCAAAAAAAAAAAAAAGTATTTTAAGAGTATAATCTTAATATTTATGTTATTTTTAATTTTAATAGTATTTTTATCAGAAAACAATAAACTAACCCAAATCATGGGACTTCAACAATCAATGGACACACACATCATCAGACATTAGAAACTTGCCTGTTTTAATTTTTATTTTCCCACAAAGATGCTTTTAGACACAGTCCAACCCTGGTCTTCTTCTTCTTCTTCTCCTTCGCTCACCGATCTTTCCCAATAGCAACACCCTCTCGTCGTCACCATGTCCGATTCGAAGGTGGAAACCATCGCCAGATTAGCCCAATGGAAAATCGACAACTTCGGACCCTGCTCCTACAAGAAATCAGACCCTTTCAAGCTCGGAATTTGGAACTGGTACACTGATTTCCTTAATGTTAATTTATTAATGCCTTGTCTTGTCTTGTGAGTGATTCTGCCTGAATTGTTATGTGTTCCTTTTATCGACAAATGTTAATGGTATCTCTACATAGAGAGGAGCGTGTATCTCTAATGGTTGTAGTTTTGTTAGTTTTGTTATGTATTTATTTTTGCAGGTACATGTCCATAGAGAGGAACAGGTATCTCTACATACACATATTTCCAGAACCTTCTCGGCTTTCTAAGGAGCAGCCACCTGTGGCGCGCTTCATCCTGCGGGTCTCCAACCACTCCGGCCCTACCCGCAAATTTTACATTTCCCCTGGTCTGTACTCTATACCGCATTACTTATTACCACTCTGTACCGCATTACTTATTACCATGACAATATGAACCAAAATCCTACGAGCACCCGCAAAAATATCCATACATAAATAGGATAATAACCCACACATTGAAGATAGGGATGGAACGGGTATTTATCCACAAAATCTCACGAGGATGGATGCGGGTACGAGTACCGTCCCCGCACCTTATATATATACATATTAATTAATATAATTATAATTTTATTATTTAAATTATTCAATTAAAATTGTTAATTATTTATTTGTTATTTTAATTATTCTTTTTATATGCTAATTTTGATATTCTATTATGTTTTAATTTCTATTTGTATAAATGGATCAAAGTAATATAGAAACTTTTGAGTTAAGCATTTGCAAAATATGGATAAATTGTTTCGAACGATGAAGTCAAAATATTATATCTATTTATGTTTTATTTTTAATTTTTAATATATAATTATAACTAATTAGTTTTAAAATATATTAATTTTTCCCGGCTAATTAGAGTTTTTCTTTATATTAGAATATTTGTAACATTTATGTTGGATGATTATTTTTGTAATGTTATTTATGTATAACCTAAGTTTTTATAAATCACTTTTTGTTTGATTTTAATATTATATATTAATTTTTTTTATGATTTTCAATTTTATATATATGAAAAGTGCAGGTATGAGTATATAGGTACCCTATCCATTGCCATCCCTACTTATTACTTACTACTACCTTCTTGTCTTTCCCCCTTTTGTAACCAATGAATTGCGGTTTTGGTTTTCTGTTCTTAAATCTTAATACTGGGACCAACATGGCGTGTGATATATATGGTTGTCAATTTACTATGCCTTGAAACCTTGTGGTTATTGGTTCAATTGATTTCCATGGAATGGAGTCCTTAGCTGTAGTAAAGTTTAGTTCTATGCAATGTTCAGGTTTCCATGTCACAAAGTATGTAGAAACTTTTATACCACATAAATAATAAGCACATTGGTCTAAGTCTCATATTGAGTACTACAGGATGCTTGGTGGAGTACTTAAATGGCTTAAATCCCCTTGACAATTAGTGTTTAAGGAAGGGTTCCCCAAGTGCTTGAGTGCTTATCAATTGGCACAATAGCTAGTTGTTAGTGTCTTGGAAAGGGTTACCTACAAATGGTTGACCAAAAATGTTTAGTGAAAATATATTTAATCTTGGGTTTTATTTATTTTTCCTGTGTATATAAACATCAGTATGCTGAGTGAAAAACACTTGAGCAATTCATTAGAATCTAGAAATTTATTCTCAAAATGCATTTAAGATTTATTCTCAAAATTCAAGTTACCAACATAAGCTTGATCTTTGCTTCCCAATTTTGGTATCATTAGGGCTTAAGGTCTGTTTGGGTACACTACTCTAGAATGACTTCTAGGAGAGAAAAATATGAATAGAAAATGAAATTAGTTTATCTATAAGCTAAAATTAACTTCTCTAATAACTAAGTTGTAGAAGCTTTCTCATATAGTTTTTTCCAAAAGATATGGGACTTTTACAAATTAGTTATTGGAAGACCAATTTTAATTTATGGAGAAGTTAATTTCATTTTTTCTAATCCTAGAAGTTCTTCTAGAGATATTTTCCCAAATAGACCCTTAGCCTTATAGCAGAAGTTCTAGCGCTATGATTTTGGCATCTGCTGTTGTACACATACACTCTTCACTTTTGCTTACCTACATAGGGCTCAATTTGCATCACCACCTCAAAATGGCAACCACGAAGATTGAAATTGTATTTATCTGTACCAACTTTGAGATTGTATAATGAAATGCTGACACAGGTTATGTCTTCACTTGTATGTGCTTGTAATGTTCAGTTCATGAAAGGGTGCTTAGGACATGTGATGACTTTGTCTGGCCTGTTGATACTGCATTCCTTGGTCGCTTCATTATTGATGTTGAATTTCTTGACTTGAGGACTTGCCCTGTGAATGTGAGTCCAATCATTACTATATTGATGATATTTGATGTAAATAAATAATTTTATAATCTATGTAAATCCAATGGTGTTTGTTTTTTCATCTAAATATCCATCTATTTATAAAATATTGTTATAAATTACTTGCTAAGCACATCATGTTCTTTATCTGATCAATTTCATTGTCTCAAGGGAGCCTTTGAATTAGTGTTTGATTGTTGCTTCTTAACCTTTGATTGTTTCTTTTGAAAAACAGGGTGAAGCCAGATCTGTATGGCCATCTGATGGAAAACTGCAAAGTGTTGCAGCTCAAAGCACTCTTCGATGCTTGTCTCGCATGCTTGATGAGGCTATACATGCTGACCTCACCATTATCACTGCAGATGGTACTCTGAGGGCTCATAAGGCAGTTTTATCTGCAACTTCTACTGTGTTCCATAGCTTGTATCTTCACAATGGTGATGAAAAAGAGACATCAACGATCCACATAGAAGATATGCCTCATGAATCCTGCAAGGCCCTTCTGAGTTACTTGTACGGCACTATAAAGCAAGAAGATTTCTGGAACCACCGGCTTGCATTGCTTGGAGCAGCCAATAAATATGAGATTGGAGATCTCAAAGATGCCTGTGAGGAAAGCCTACTGGAAGATCTTAACTCAGGAAATGTTCTGGATAGGCTAAATGACTCCTGGCTTTACCAGTTGCACAAGTTAAAGAAAGGATGTTTCTCATACTTATTTGACTTTGGTAAGATATATGATGTTAGAGATGAAATAGATGCCTTTTTCCGACATGCAGAGAGGGAGCTAATGCTGGAGATGTTTCAGGAAGTGCTTACAATTACGAAATAGGTTTCCGTGGAACTCTTAGCACCCTTGTTTCTTGCAAATGATGGATCCTTTTGTATAAACATGTTTTTTACTTTATAGTACTATGTTATGATGTAGATAATACCAATCTGCCCTCTTCAACAACCTAGTGGTTAAATTGTCAAGTGAGGTAAGTACATTGCTCTGTATATAATGTCAAGTTGAGTTTGATTGGTGTTTCTATTTCGGGTTTGTTCTTGAATCAAGTCCATCTTGGGGTGCATTTTTTCATGTTATGCTAAAAGAGGACCCAACTATGGCTCCAAAGTCGGAACACTCCGGCTAACCTGATCAGATTGATGTTAAAGAAAAGGGAATTACATGTTTTTTTTACAGAAGAATAGCCTTTTTTTGTTTTTTTTTACAGAAGACAAAGGAATATAGGCTGTGCATATGTATTTGTGGGTTTTCTGATCAATAATAAAAAGCAAATGCTAAACCAGTCCAGTGTTCCAAGGGAAAGTTTTTAATTGGGATGGCTCTCTTATAATTTTTAAATGGACTCCCATATGTTTTTCAATAAAACCTTTTTACTTTAATTCTTCAACAGGTTAGTAAGATCCATAATAAAATAATGAGATATGTAACCTCTGATTAACTTCATCCAATTCGTTATCCAAAGTATAGATACAGAAACGTTGTCATGTAATAAGTGCACAAAAATGGACACATATAGTTTATTACAGCACTAGTAATGTAAACAAAACATAACCCTTAATTTATCAAACAATTTGAAGGAAATTATCAGTAAAGTTTTGATTCATCAGCTGGCATGGGGTAACAGTTTCCTCAACAAGAAAGTCCTTACACCTCTCTCACTTTTCTTATTTCCCTCCCTTTGTATAATTTAATGTATAAATATCATTACTACTACCCTTTTAAACACGCAGCACATGAGAAAGTAGAGGATCGTGGAAAAAATTGGCATTCTTGGTTAGAATTTCAAAAGCATCACACTATGGGCATCATTCTGTTGGCCATGCCTTTAAGACAAACTACTTTTATCTTTTGTCTAAAGTCAATTCTACAACTAATCAATACAAAAATCAAATTAAAGTAATGAACTCATGAACTAATCAAATTACCTATCCCTTATTGATTAGTTGTTTATTTTACTTGCAATTCCTTCCTCGTTTTGGTTTTCACTGGTATTTGAGTTTCTCAGGAATAGTAATGAACTAATGATCAATTCTAACCATCTTTGTCTATTGCCCTGGCTATACAATTCTCCGATATCAATGTCTCTTCATTCGCAGATATTTGTTAGGCTACCTTTAAAGCAAGTGTATGAAAAAAGAACCCATGACAAGTATAAGCTGAAGCCAGAGCAGCCAGAGAGTTAACTGACTAAGTAGTTAGCCTTATAACTGACTTAGGACAGTTAAAGGTAGTTAGTTAGCTATAAATAACTAACTGCCTAGAATTACTCATTTGGTAATCATGGTGGTTGGTTAGGGAGACCAGACTCTAATCCTTAGATGAATCTTTGCACCACGAGATTAATAAAACTGAGTGTTTGGGCCAGTTCCATCACTGATATCAGAGCAAAAATTTCAATTCTGAGACGTGAAGCCGATTCATGGTTTCAGTGCGAGGAAGCATGGATGCATGTGTGGAATTTCTGGAACAAGGCTATGAAGGCATGATCAATACGCGTGAGGACGTCACAAGTTTAAAGCGTTCGTATGAAAATGAATGCATCGAGCAAGCGAAGTTGAAGGAACAATTAGTAGAGCTAATTGTGACGATGCGGAACTTGTCAAGTACCGATCATGGAAGCGGCAACCTCGACTATGCAGAACGCCCAAACCCCAAGGGTTAGCCAATCCGACATCTCAAAGGTCAAT
Organism: Amphicarpaea edgeworthii; assembly: GCA_014843725.1. Taxonomy (NCBI): domain Eukaryota; kingdom Viridiplantae; phylum Streptophyta; class Magnoliopsida; order Fabales; family Fabaceae; genus Amphicarpaea; species Amphicarpaea edgeworthii. The sequence continues at coordinate 19,920,622 of CM026321.1, forward strand.
AATATTTTTGTAGCAATTTGGTATATAACGAGGTATTTTTTTTAAGGAATCTTCTGTTTTTTTTAAATTGACATCCCTAGTTAGAATTTGAAAGCCATGGGAGCCTAATTGCATACATACACACACAAGGAGCAGCGTTTTCTATCCACCCGACACCTACCCATACTATATATTCTCTTAACTAGCAATTTTTTATTTATTTATTTCGATAATCTTAAACTACTTTTATTTTATATTTATTTATATACTTTTGTTTTTCTTAATTATTTATCTATTTCAATTTAAATAATTTATTATAATTATAAGATATAACTTCTATATTTAAAAAAATAATATTTTATTCAAAAAATTAATTATATTTTAATTTATAAATTTTAAAATATTTACTTAATATGTATTGTAGTTATAATTACGTACAAATAAATATTTATCCTATGCCATGCACTGATTTAAAAGCTACCATTAATAAAACACATAATAATACAAGCTATATTTACAAAAATATTGTTTTAAAATCTATAACAATAGATAAATACGATATCACTCTCTTGATAATTGCTTTTTCATTTTCACTTTTATTAAATAATTTTATCCTTAAATAATATTAAATTCTTTTTGTTTGATATTTTTATCAAATGATAAAATAGAAAAAAAATGTAAAATAAAATAAAATAAAAATACACACACAAAGTTAACACTGATAAAATAATTATCCCACTTTCCTGAAGTTATCCACTAATGCTTCTTTATACAACTGCACCCACTCTTCAGAGTTATCCACTGATGATTCTATATTTCGGTCTTTCTTTCTCAATTTTTTCTTCTCTTTCATTTCTCTCTTCTCTTTTCTTTGTATGTAAGTTTTCAATTTCCTACATATTTTTGTTTTCATTTTCTAGCTTACATTCTTAAGCATTTCATTTTTTTTATTCTTCCTCTTTATATGTATTTACATCTATACATGCGATAGACGCATACAATTAATAAAAAAAAAAGGTAAACTTTCAATTTGAAAGTTAAAATCTCAAATCTTGAACGGCCAATATATTTTTTTTTCTTTTAGTTTTTTAAATTAAATTTTTGGTATTCTTTTAGTTTTATTCTCATGAAAGACTCTTATCTTTTTAATTGATAGTCATTTTTTATATGTTTTTTAATTTTAATATTAAGTGTTTTTAGGAATGATTCAACAAATAACAAATAAAACTGAACAGAATACAAAACCAATGAAAGCATGTAGAACATATACCAGATCAATAGAAACAGATATTCAACTAATGAAATTCCTTAAAGTTACAAATTAATAAAACAGAAAATTTTCTTTTATTCCATTTTCCCTCTTTCTCCTTCTATATATTTTTTTCTTTTTTTGATTTTCTTCATTTTTTTAGTGTTTTATTACATTTTTTTATTATTTTTTTATTATTTTGTTTTCTTCTTCTATCTTGTTCTTTTCATGTCCATTCTACTTTTCTTTTTAAAAAAAAGTTCCACTTAGCAACTTTATTCCTTTTGTTTTATTTTCTTTAGCAATTTAAAAATAACACTTTTTTTAAAAATCAATTTTAAAACTGCAAACTAATTTCTTTACAAATAAAAAAAAAACCAATCATTTTTTATTTAAAAATTGAAACTAATCCACTATTTTTTTTAGTTCTTTTAATCTTTGGTGTATTTTATGAAACTTAAAATTATAATATTTCCTTTTAAAATCAAATTGAATTTTCAAATAAAACAAGAATTTTAAAACTTGTTTATAAATTATGTTTCATTTCAAAAGTTTTTTTTTTATTTTCTAAAATTGAAGTTTCTGATAGTCTTTAGCCAAATTCATATATGTATCATATGAATGATTTTTTTTTTTTTGAATAATAACTATTTGCTTAATTCGTATGGCATATATTTATCTTTTTAATTTATAAAGTTTATTTCATTTTAATATTTTTTTTCTTAACTTTTGTTTTGCAAGTTTAAATATTTCTTGAAGAACAACATATATATATATATATTTTTAAAATTATGTTATTTCTCTTATTATTTTTTTTCTTAATTAAATATAATTATATTATCTCTTTTTTTTTCTTTCTTTATTTTATTTATATTTTTTTCTCTTAATAAATGAAATGTATATGCGGAAGACAATAACCATCATGAAAAATAGTTAGTTTTAAAAATACTAAATAATAATTTTTTTTAGTTATTCTTTAAATAAATAAGTATTTTTTTAAAAACTTTCAATTTTTTTGTGTATTTAATTTTCCAAATAAGAAATGGAAAGTTTTAAAATCATAATATTCACTTTTAAAATCAAATTGAATTTTAAAATTAAAAAAATTATAAGCCATCTTTAAAACTTCTTTCATTTCAAAACTTTTTTTTTTTCATGTTTTCAGTTGTATTTGTCATATTTTTTAAGTGAAATGTATATGCAAATTAATGATAATTAATATAGTATGTAATTTTTTTCTTGTTTATTGTAATTGATGTTTCAGGTGAAGAACATAATGAAGATGAAGACATTAATTAAGTTTGTATGTGTAGGCTAATAGATACAAATGAAATATTATTACAAATATGATTTGTATATATTTAATCAAAACTCATTCATATCTGAGAATGTAATAATAGATTAGGGAAGAAAGTGATAATATATTATCTTTTTTTTTTTTATTGTTTGCATTTTTATTTTCTTTGATGTTTTTTGTTTACATATTTTTTTACTATTTTTTTAACATTTATGTAATAGCGCACATTTCATTTTTCACTACTAATTACAGCTTACTATACTTTAGTTTTTCTTTTTATTCTTTTTGGGATATTATTGTTATTAATTTAATTTTCTTATTAAATGTTCAACTTTTTTTATTTATTTATTGAGATAAAATTATATGAAATGAATGAGAATAAAATTGAAATTTAAAAATTTAATAATTTTTTAATAATGCGAACACTTTTTTTAAAGATTAGAATCTTAATTTAAAAAATTAACAAAAAAGTGATAAGGTAGTTTGAAATTTTAAATTAAAAAAATATGATAATTTTTAATTAGTACCTTAAAATTTTAAAAATAAAAATAAATAAAAAAGATTACAGATAATAGTGAATTTTTTTTAAGAGAAATGCTTATATACTATAAAATAATCTTATATTTAAAATAATTTTATAAAAGTCAACTATATTATCATAAATGAAGGATTGTGAATGAATGACAGTATAAATTTTTTTTACCAAAGTGTATAAACCTTTTTTTCTTTTTTTAAAAACAAAAATAATAAAATAATGAGATAATTTAAGGCAATCTTATGGCTCTCAGATTTAAAAAAAAAAACACTAATAATATTAAATATGACTGATGTATTTTAAAAATAATTTAAAAGATTATTTTAAATATAAAAAAAATTGTGACATGCATGACTAAAGTAATTATAAGTTATACGCGTTGCAGTGCATGTGCATGGGATACACGGTCAACATCGGTCAACAATACATTGCATTATTAAGATCTGAAAACAGAACAGATGTGCGTTTTCTACACACACATCCATACAATAGGAAGAGGCAATAGCATATCTCCAATCATCCATGGCTTCTTCCTCTTCTCTTTCTATTACGAAAAAATATGATGTTTTCTTAAGCTTTAGAGGACTCGCTCTGACTTCACTGGCCATCTTCATGCTGCTCTCCGCAGAAACAGCATCGATGCATACATAGACTACAGGATCAACAAAGGATATGAGATTTGGGCAGAAATCGTGAAAGCCATCAAAGAGTCCACTCTCTTCTTGGTCATCTTCTCCGAGAACTACGCGTCTTCCAGCTGGTGCTTGGATGAACTCCTCCAACTGATGGAATGCAAAAAACAAGAACAAGATGTTCATGTTATTCCTGTGTTCTACAAAATAGAGCCATCTCAGGTACGCAGACAGAGTGGAAGTTATCAGAAAGCATTTGCAAAGCATGAGAAGGATGGAAGGGTTAGTAAAGAGAAGATGCAAAAGTGGAAGAACACTCTCTGTGAAGCAGCCAATTTATCTGGCTTCCATTCTCAACCATACAGGTACATCTGCTGTCATATATACAATGCTTCCACTTTCATGCTTAAGGATCATTTCTAATTGCTACACGTAATTCAATATATATGAATAGTATCTACAATCTAGTGGTTTACAAAAGAGTAAAATCCTAATTTTATTTTCTCAATATTGATTTATTTTAGTGGTTTATATAACTTCTACATTTATTGGATCTTCGTATGTATAGGACTGAATCTGACTTGATTGAAGACATTATCAAAGTTGTTTTGCAAACTCTAAATCACAAGTACCCAAATGACTTTAGAGGTCAATTCATATATGATGAAAACTATGCAAGCATTAAATCTTTTCTAAGAATTGACTCAGAGGAAGTTCGGGTGATTGGAATTTGGGGCATGGGAGGTATTGGTAAAACAACTCTGGCTGAGGTTATTTTTCAAAAGATTTCTTCTCGGTATGAAGGCACTTGCTTCTTAAAAAATGTGGCAGAGGAATCCAAAAGACATGGCCTAAATTACGTATGCAAAGAACTTTTTTCTAAGTTACTAAGGGAAGATCTTCATATTGACACTCCTAAGGTGATATCCTCTGCTGTTGCAAGAAGACTGAAGCGTAAGAAACTTCTTATTGTATTAGATGATGTGAATACCTCTGAACTTCTTGAGAATTTGGTTGGAGTGGGTCGTAACTTGCTAGGAGCTAGTAGCAGAGTTATTGTGACAACCAGAGATAAGCAAATACTTGTGTGTGAAAGTGTAGACAAAATTCACAAAGTTAAGAAAATGAACTTTCAAAACTCCCTTGAACTTTTCAGCTTAAATGCCTTTGGTAAAACATATCCTCAAAAGGGATACGAGGAGTTATCAAAAAGAGCAGTGGAATATGCCAAAGGAAATCCTTTGGGTTTAAGTGTTTTGGGATCATTTCTTCGTTCCAAAATTGAAAATGAATGGGAAAGTGCGCTGAGTAAATTTAAAAAAATTTCCAATCCAAAAATCCAAGCAGTGTTGAGGTTGAGTTATGAAGGATTAGATGTTGATGAGAAAAATATTTTTCTCGACATAGCTTGCTTTTTCAAAGGACAAAGCAGAGATCGTGTAATAAAAATATTAAATGGCTGCAATTTTTCTGCTGATATAGGAATACGAAGTCTTCTAGATAAAGCTCTCATCACAATTGCTTCAGATATGCATGATCTGATCCAAGAAATGGGTAAGCAAATTGTTCGTGAAGAATCTGTTAATCCTGGGCAACGGAGTAGATTGTGGGATCCGGAGGAAGTCTATGATGTATTGACAAATAACAGAGTAAGTGTTTAATAGCATGTCTTGCATTTCTAAACAATTGTCTTTATATAATAAAGTGTGAATTATTTTAAAAGAGTTAAAATTTATTCTATTTTTTATTTCTCAGGGAACTGCTGCTGTTGAAGGAATATGGTTAGATATAACTCAAATTACATTAATAAATGTAAGCTCCAAAGCATTCAGAAAGATGCCAAATTTGAGAATACTTGCTTTTCAACCCCCCAATGAAAACTATGAGAGAATCAATTCAGTCTATCTTCCAAAGGGTCTTCAATTCTTACCTACAAACTTAAGATATTTGGGATGGAATGGATATCCATTGAAATCTCTACCGTCTGCTTTCTGTCCTGAGAAGCTTGTTGAGCTTTGCATGCGAAACAGCAATGTGGAAAAACTTTGGCATGGAGCACAAGTACGTATGCACATATCAATTGAATTATATATTTATATTTGAACTTTGTGGTTTTGGTTTCGATTTTGCCTTTGCCCAAAATTAAATTTAACGAGGGATACCCATGGTTTGGTTATTTCAATAACTATCATCATGACTATAAATAACTTAATTAGAAGTTGTTATAATAGTTATAACTATTTTTGTAAAACTAGTTATTATTATTATTATTAAAAACTAGTTATATAATCGGTTACTATCTTATAACTATTTTCAATTAATTATATAACTGGTTATAGATAAATAACTAATTATATAAACAAATAACTAGTATTGTATACTCTTGTACAACAAATCTTACAAGGTGGAGAGAGATAAACAAATCTAAATTGTTGTAATAATCACATCTTTTTAAATTGGACAAACTAGTTATTAGAAAATAACTAATTAAAATGAGATTAACTATAATTATTTCTTACATTAGCAACTCTAAACTTTATTAATATGAAATGAATTAAAAAAAGAAAAATATTAAAAATAAAATTTAGTGATCTATACGTCAAATTGAACGGACCTTACATTTTTTTAATGATTTTTTTTTAATTTTTTAATTTTCAATAAATTTAAAAAAATTGAAAAGAATGTATAAAAAAGAATATGTTCAAGAGTATCACCGTAGCCATCCTTATAAAAAAAAAAAAATTTACAAGAAAATTTACTGACTTGTTTGACTATTTTGTGGTTGTAGAATTTGTCAAATTTAGAGGCACTTCATCTTTCTGGCTCAAAACACCTTATGGAGTGTCCAAAGTTGTCTCACGCACCAAATCTTAAATGCATAGTTATGAACAATTGTGATAGCTTGCCTTACGTTGATCCATCAATTTGGTCCCTCCCAAAGCTTCAACTTTTAGATTTGACTGATTGTAAGTTGCTCAATAGCCTTACCATCAACACCTTGTCAAAATCTCTCAAACTATTGTGTTTAGCTAATACAGGTTTGAATGAGCTGCCCCCATCACTTTTGAATATCAGAGATCTCCATATGTTTACTTTTGCAATTAGTTCTATTCTTATAAATCTTGCTGAAAACTTTGCGAAACACATTTGGCTTCATGAGTCATCGAAACACATATGTGATACTTTCTTCACCTTACATAAGGTGTTGGCCAGCTCTTCCTTTCAGTCAGTAGTACATTTAGTACTTTACGATTGTCAAAGCTTATGTGAAATCCCAGACAATATCTGCTTGTTATCATCATTGACATTCTTAAGGTTATATTTCCTCGCCATCATAAGCTTACCAGAAAGCATTAATTGTCTTCCTAGACTTGGATTTCTTGTAGTTGGTAAGTGTAGAATGCTTCAATATATACCTGCACTTCCACTATCCATTCAGTACTTCCACGTCTGGAACTGCCAATCTCTGCAGACAGTGTTAAGTTCAACAATTGAATCATCCAACATATCCAAATGTACTTTTTTGCTCTCTAACTGTATAAAATTGGATGAACATTCATGTGATGCAATTTTGAAAGATGCCATTATTAGGATCGAACTTGAAATAAAACCATTGTCAGTAGTAATATTAGAAAATGAAAAAGCAACATCCTCAGAAGATGACAAATATGCTTCTTTTTTTGAATTAAGAGTAGAGAATTATTACTGTTTACCAGCACGAAGTGGCAAAGTTCGAGATTGGTTCCATTTGAACTCTACATTACCTTTGGTCCCTATTGAACTTCACCCTAATTTGTTGGGTTTCATTTTCTGCTTGGTGATTTCTCAAGTCCAAACATGCAACATTGAAAAATATAGAATTATTGGATGTGAATGCTACTTGGAAACTAGTCGGGATGAATGGATCAAAATATCAAGTTTTTTTAAGGGTAGAAATTTCCACGACGATTTCGATATGCCATTTGAATTTATGGAAGATCACATATTTTTGTGGTATGATGAAGAATGTTGCAAGCAGATAATGAAAACAATTAAAGAGAGGAAAGTCAATGATGACAAGAGCACCACTCATCATCCAAAGCTTGCATTTAAATTCTTTACTCAAGCCGAAGAAAACAATGAAGCTCTGGTCATAAAAGATTGTGGGGTTCGTTGGATATATTCCTCAGAAGAAGGAGGACATAAATCCAAGAAAAACAGGAAATTTATGAAGGAGAAGCCAATGATGTTTGAAATAGAATGCAGAACTCTGAGTCTAATGAGCAAGAAGAAACATTTTCTCCAACAAAAAAATTGAAGCAACGTTTGTTTGGAACTTCAAACATGAAAGCAGAGGAAATAGAAATAGAAGACAAGAGGTAATCTTACTAAGAATCATTATACTCAATAGCTTACAATGCATACTTGGTTGCTGCTGCATTCTGTTACAGCAAAATAAGCTAATAACACTGATGTGTGAAAATATTGTTGTTTATGAACAGTCATCTTCTTGAAGAACTCCTCCTGCATATTGGATTTGATGGAGATCTCATGTAACAAGAATTGATTAAATATTGGTGTCACTCTATTGCAATATGAAGATGTGCAAGCAATTGGTATAGGTCAGGTTTGAATACGGAACTATGATCAAGCATTAAGTCCGTATTATTTAAAAGTAAACTTTCACTTTTAAATCATATCATAAGCCTTTATCAGGTATGATCAAGACAAAACACTTTACGTTTATATTGTTATTTTATACTCTTGTTTTTTTTTATTTCAACTAACACAACAACATAAAAATATTTCAAATCATGATGTTTAATATAAAATAAAGTCATCATGATAACGTTAGTATAACAAAATAATTTTAGGACAGGAGAAAAGAAAGAAACGAGGAGGACAGTTATTTAAAAATATATAGTTATATAGGATTTAAAATGCATACCTTCCAGACAAAAACATATTGATTTACTTTGAACAAATATCTATCCAAAGCTGTTCCTTTTTCTTGTTATTTTTGTTTCTTTGAATATTATGGCATGGTGTGTGGTGAATCATTGTGTTCTGTTTCAAATGGGTGGATTGGATATGCTGCATGCTGATGTTAAGGAACATGGTTATAGAAAAGAAGATTAAAGGACAATTGATGGTGTTTAAGCAAGAGACACCAAAGAACACTTTAATTGATAATTTACATTGATATATCTTTTTTTTTTATTATATTATTATTTTAAAAAATTATAAATTGTTTCTTTTTTTTTTACAATAATTAATTAATTATAAATTGTTTCTAAAAATTGGTTATGATAAGAATTAAATTAATAATTTTAAACTTACTACTTTTTATCATTTAAAAATTATTATAAGTACATTCTTTTTTTTTTTAATTATAAAGTATTGTTTTTATATCATATTATACTTCAATTGTGATTTTCATATGTTTATCTCTCAACGTGAGGATATTCCTATGCTTATTGAAAAACCAGGCTAAATAAAATAAGGTAGAGATTGCTAGCTTGACAAAAAAAAGAAAAAGAAAAAAAAATCATATATTAATTTATAAAAAAAATGTATTATCATCTCATAATTCTTTTTATTTTTAGATTTTTTTTAAATAATAAAAATTCATCCACGCATAATTTATCCTGTTTATCGCACACAATTTATTTCAATATAAACAACGTTAATTAAAAAGTCAGAATGCAACATTGGATGTGAATGCCACTTGAAAACTAGCTGGGATGAATGTATTTAATATGTTCAATACACCATTTGAATTTAAGGAAGATCACATATTTTTGTGGTAAGATGATGAATTTTGCAAGCAGATAATTAAAGAGAGGAAAGCCAATAATAACAAGATCATCCAAAGCTTACATTTAAATTCTTTGCACAAGCCGAAGAAAATAACGAAGCTCTAACCATCATAAAAGAGTGTGGGTTTTGCTAGATATATTCCTCAAAAGAAGGAGGACGTAAATCTAAGAAAAAACAGATAAATTTATGAAGTAGAAATCAATAATGTCCAAAATAGGGTGGATGAATATGTGTCTAATGAGCAAGAAGAAACACATTTCCTCCAACAAAAAAATTGAAGCAACGTGTCTATGGAACTTCAAATTTGGAAGCAGATGAAACTGAAAAGTTGAGGTAATCTTCCTAAAAATTAATCATTACACCGATAGGATACTTAATTAATTTAATTTTCAATGAAGACATTGTTGCTGTTGCGTTTTCTGTTACAGAAAATAAACTAAGAAAATTCATGTGTTGAAATATCGCTGTTTATGAACAGATATCTTATTGAAGAACTCCAATTATAGAAAGTGGAGGCATAAACCGGGTACAAATATGGTAGTATGATCAAGCATTATGTAATGTAGAGTCTAAAAGCCCTTCGAAGAAAAAACATATCAATAAAATTGCACAAAGTGACAAAAACCATATTGTTAAACTCACCAAGGTCATGTCATTACCATGCCTCTACCTACTACTACTTTGCTTTAATCGCAAACCTACTATGTTTTTAACGTCAAATCATAGAAAAAATCACTACCAAAATAAATAAATAAATAAATGAAAATTACATTTTTTATATGAATAGAATCGCCTTCATTACATTAGACCTGAGAACAGAATTGCGTTTTCTACCGCACACTCACTAATACCATGGAATTAGCATAATTCATGGCTTCTGTTGGTTCTGCTTCTTCTTCCTCTTCTCTTTCTGTTACCAAAAAGTATGATGTTTTCATAAGCTTTAGAGGAGAGGACACTCGCGCTGACTTCACTAGCCATCTTCACGCTGCTCTCCGCAGAAACAGCATCAAAACCTACACAGACTAAAGAATCCAGAAAGGATGTGAGGTTTGGGCAGAACTCGTGAAAGCCATCAAAGACTCCACTCTCTTCTTGGTTATCTTCTCCGAGAACTACGCGTCTTCTAGTTGGTGTATGGAGGAACTCCTCCAACTAATGGAATGCAAGAAACAAGGAGAAGAAGACGTTCATGTTATTCCCGTTTTCTACAAAATAGACCCATCGCAAGTACGCAAACAGAGTGGAAGTTATCAGAAGGCACTTGCAAAACACAAGAAAGATAGAAAGGTGAGTAAAGAGAAGATGCAAAAGTGGAAGGACACTCTCTATGAAGCAGCCAATTTATCTGGCTTCCATTCTCAAGAATACAGGTGCATGTGCCAATTTATCCATATTAATTTCTTTTCATTTAAAGTTTTGTTTTGTTTACTAAGTCATAATATAAATAAAAACTACTTTATTTCAATCTTTGTATTTATAGGATTGAATCTGACTTGATTGAAGACATTATCAAAGCTGTTTTGCAAACTCTAAATCACAAGTACCCAAATGACTTTAGAGGTCAATTCATATATGATGAAAACTATACAAGCATTGAATCTTTTCTAAGAATTGACTCCGAAGAAGTTCTAGTGATTGGAATTTGGGGCATGGGAGGTATTGATAAAACAACTCTTGCTGAGTTTATTTTTCATAAGATTTCTTCTCGATATGAAGGCACTTGCTTCTTCAAAAATGCGGCCGAGGAATCAAAAAGGCATGGCCTAAATTACGTTTGCAACAAACTTCTTTCTAAGTTACTAATGGAAGATCTTCATATTGACACTCCTATGGTGGTACCCTCTATCGTTACAAGAAGACTCAGGCGTATGAAAGTTCTTGTTGTACTTGATGACGTGAATACATCAGAACTTCTTGAGAATTTGGTTGGAGTGGGTCGTGATTGGTTAGGAGCTGGTAGCAGAGTCATCGTGACCACCAGAGATAAACATCTACTTATGTGTGAAGGTGTAGACAAAATTCAAGAAGTTGAGAAAATGAACTTTCAAAACTCCCTTGAACTTTTTAGCTTAAATGCCTTTGGCAAAACCAATCCTGAAAATGGATACGAGGAGTTGTCAAAGAGAGATTGAGTAACAAAAATATTTCTGGACATAGCTTGCATTTTCAAAGGACAAAGCAGAGATCATGTAACAAAAATAATAAATGGCTGCAATTTTTTTGCTGATATAGGAATAATAAGTCTTTTAGACAAAGCTCTCATCACAATTGCTCTAGATACTAATTGCTTAGATATGCATGATCTGATACAAGAAATGGGTAAACAAGTTGTTCGTGAAGAATCTGTTAAAAATCCTGGACAACGGAGTAGATTGTGGGATCCCGAGGAAGTCTATGATGTATTGACAAATAACAGAGTAAATGCTTGATAGCATGTCTTGCACTTCTAAACACTTGTCTTTGTATAACAAAAATGTGAATTATTATAAAAGAGGAAACATTGATTCTATTTTTTATTTGTTAGGGAACGGCTGCTGTTGAAGAAGGTATATGGTTAGATATGACTCAAATTACATATATAAATTTAAGCTCCAAAGCATTCACAAAGATACCAAATTTGAGATTACTTGTTTTTCAATCCCCCCAATGAAAACTTTGAGATAATCAATTCAATTTATCTTCCAAAGGCTATTTACTTCTTACCTAAAAGCTTAAGATATCTAGGGTGGAATGGATATCCATTAGAATCTCTACCATCAACTCTGAGAAGCTTATTGAGCTTTCCATGACATCCATAGATGAAGCTTCTTTCCCATATTATATATTAAACTGATCCTTTTATCATTGTATACTTTTTACTTGAGAGTTTCATTTTTCTTTTTTAAATGCACCCTTGATCCTTTTCTATATTATTAACTAACCCCTTCCCATGTTATACACTAAATTAACCCCTTTCTCATTGTATAACTTTTTACTTGAGAGTTTCATTTTTCTTTTTTAAATGCACCATTGACCCTTTTCTATATGATATTTATTTATTCATCAAATATTTTAGAAGTTAATAAATTATTTTAAATAATAAAATTAGGCTAAATTATAATTATAGTTTCTTTAATTTTTTTTAAATATGCGATTTTGATTTTTGTGATGTTTAATTATAACATTTTTCTAATTTTATAAATTGTTAATTTCGGTTCATTTAATAAGTTATGAACTAATAATTGTGATTAGTAGACTTTTAAATTTAATCATAAATTAATTAAAATTCATTAATAATTATGATTAATATAACTATTATCCAAAAACATGTTTCATATAAACAAATTAAAATAAAAAAATTACACTCTTAAAGAATAAAATTTTGTAACAAAAGTAATTTCTTAATGTTTTTGGGCATTGGTTTGATAAAATTTTAGTTTGAACGAGTGCTTAAAGTTGTATAGTTGATTTTATCTACATTAATATTATGAAAATGCAATGTTTTAAATGTCCAAAAACATATTTCACATAAATAAATTGAAATGAAAAATCACCCTAAAGAAATAAAATTTTGTAACAAAAGTGATTTTTTTAAGTTTTTAGACATTATTTTGATGCAATTTTAGTAAGAACAAAGTTCTTATTATTGTACAATTGACTTCATTTATATGAATATTATGAGAATAAATCATTGTTAATGTTGAAAAATATGTTCCACTTAAACAAATTAAAGAAAAAGATGACATTCATGAAATGGAAATTTGTAACAAAAGTAATTTTTTTTATTCCATGAGGTGATTAAAATTCATTAATTATAAATAACTATATTAATCATAATTATTAATGGATTTTAATTAATTTATGATTAAATTAAAAAGTCTACTAATTACAATTATTAGTTCATAATCTATTAGATGAACCAAAATTGACAATTTATAAAATTAGAAAAATAAAATATTATAATTTATGATCACAAAAATAAAAATCACATATTAAAAAAAATTGAAGAAACTATAATTATACTTTAGCCTAATTTTATTATTTAAAATGATATATTAACTTCTAAAATATTTGATGATGAGTAAATAAATATCATTTTTTAAAAAAATAAATAACTAAAACTCGGTTAAAAAATTTAATGTTATTAAATTAAGTTAAAATTTTAGTTATACTATTTGTTATGTTTACATTAGTAATTATTAATTTTGTTATTAAATTTTATTTTTTTATTTTATTATTTTAATATTTTAACTATTATTTTTTTATTAAATAAATAAAAAAAAGATTTAGTTAATAATATGAGAAGAGAGTCAATTTAATTTAATGAATAATATAGTAAGGAGGTCAATTATATACTTATATTTTGGACTTGCTGTTTTGCTTTTGTTATGGCCGGAAATTGAACTTTATTAAAGGTGTTCATGGTTTGGTTATTTCATAACTATAAGTAACTTAATTACAAGTGGTTATAATAACTATATAATCATGATTACTTTTAAAACTAGTTATAATTTTTTATTATTAATAATTAATTATATAATCAATTATAATCATGTAACTATTTCAAATTAGTTATATAACCAGTTATAGATAAATAACTAGTTATATAAATAAATAAATAATTTTATATATTTTTTATTTTATTTTATTTTAGAGAGAAATTATATATGTATAATCATTGTACAACAAAGAGAGAAATGAGAGAGGATAGAAAATTTGGAAATATAATAAAAGGATATGGTTGAGAAAGGTAGATATATAAATTATGTTTTGTAAAAAATTGTTGTAAGAATTGTTGTTTGTGTACAACATGTCTTATAACTATAAAATTAGTTATAGTTTTATAATCACCTTTATAAAATTAGTTATTATTAGTTGTAATTATTTTTTTAAGACTAATTTTTTTAACACCCCTGAAAGTTTATGTCGATATGAAATGATTTAAAAAAATGAAATTTCTGATAAAAATTATTAACTTGTTTGATTCATTTTGTGGTTGTAGAATTTGTTAAATTTAGAGAAAATTAATCTCCGTGGCTCAAAACACCTTATGGAGTGTCTAAAGTTGTCTCACGCACCAAATCTTAAATATGTAAATATGAGTTATTGTAAAAGCTTGCTTTATGTTGATCCATCAATTTTGTCCCGCCTAAACCTTGAACCTTATGGAGTGATGTATACTTTTTTATAAGAAAAAGAAGAGAATTTAAAATTAACTTACAAGATAAAATATATAAAGTATGGAAAAAAAACATTTTTTAAGAATAAAATATATAAATATATAAAACATAATTATGAATATTTTTAATGACTTCAATATTTTTTGAATGGTTTATTTATTAAACTTAGAAAATATGAATAATATAAGAAATTAATACGAATATATAAAGATTATTATAATGGTATAAAGAATAAGGTGATATAATTTTATTTTTTTAAAATGTTGATTTGTTAAAGATGAATATCTAAATATTAGAATCATACATTTTTTATATATTTAAATATTAGTTATATTTGTCAACATTTTGTAACAACTTTGTGTATATGTAAACATATTTTTGTATACACACTAAAATCTCTAGGAATATTTATGATCTGTATTAATTATACTTATATAATTTTAATTATGTGATAAAATAAATTAAAGCAATTTAAATAAAGGATAAAAATATATAATTTGAAATATATTTTTTTAATATATCATAATTTTTTAATTTATTGTGTAATTTATATTTTTTTAATATTTTTTTTATCATTATTTATTTCAATATAAATACTACGTCTTCATATGCATTTTAGGATCCGATGAAGAACAATGTCTAATATTTTGTATAAAAAATAAAAATATGTTTAATTAAATTAATAATTTTATATTTCTTAACTTTAAATATTTGAAACTCTTATAAATATTTTCCTGAAATTTAATTTTTTTTAGGAATGCTATAAATACCTCTTAAACTTGAAACTATATAAAAAAAAACTGAATTTACTAATTTAACTATTTAAAATTTATAAATATTTTATTTAAATTATAAATATTACAAGTTAAATTAATAATTTAAAATTTACTTATTTAAATTATTTATAATAATCCCAAATTCTTTTTTGAAAATCAAACATAAAAAATGTTATGAATATTTTCTTGAAATTGAGAACAGTTATGATTAAATAATTAAATTTAAATTATTATTTTAAATTGTCTTAAAATAATATAAAATATTTTTTAAGAATATTATAAATAATTTTTTAAAATTAAGAATAATTAAGCATAAATTAGTAATTACAAATAAAGTAATTTTAATAATTTAAAAAATATTGTAAATATTTAATTGAAATCGAAAACACTTAAAATTAATTAAATTATTATTTACTTACTTTATTTTTAAAAAAATATTTAATATTTTTTATATGTTGTTAAAATATTTTTTGTACATTTCAAGATATTTTTTATTTGTTTTTGAAAATAGAGAGAATTAAAATTCTTCAAATTAAATAATTCTAAAACATTTATTTTCAAGTTTTTGTTGGTATATATTTATTATAAAATTGAATTTATATTTTTGAAAATTCATATTTATTTAATTAATTAATTTTTATTGGTATTCATTTAAATTAAATTTTGATTTTTATCTATTAAATAAATAGAAAGTGTTTAAATTAAAAATTAATTATTATTTTTTGTTTAAATCCAAATAGATAATATTTATTTTTATATTCATAGTTATGTATTTATTTATTATATATATTATACATAACAATGATTAAAGAAATAAGCTATGCTATGCTAACACACGTGCAAAAAAAAAAAAAAAAACTAGTATATAACTAAAATACCATTATTGAGCGTCAAATTGAAGGTTTATGAAGCGTTGCAAAAAAAATGGAAGGTGCAGACAGTAAAAATGATTTGTTTCATACCCATGGGCCCATCGTTATTCCACCTTTGCAAAGCCCAGGCCAGAACTCTGAGCTCTCACATATGCAAACAATTAGTTATCTAATCTGACTCATTTTCAAATTAGTAATTATTAATTTGACGGCATCAAATAAGAATCAATTTTTTGTTTCAATTATATTATTGTCTAAGAGACCAGTATCGTTTACAAAACAATGTAATGTAACAAAAGAGTGTTGTTATATTATTCTACTAATTTTTCTTATAGATTTCATTATTAAATAAAAATAATTATATTTAATATTTTGAAATACCAAATACATTTAATATTTACTTTACTATGTAAATAAAATGATTAATAAGAAGATTTGAAAATAATCATTAAAAAAAATACAAAGCAAACAAGTAATTACATTTTGGATTTTTGGGTATAAATCCTTGCGGTTAAAAAAATTTGCATGGAATGTAGTTTTTTATTGTCCACGGACTTTCTTTCATTTAATTTTTATTGATATTTTTAATTAATAATAAAAAAATTTATAGTTCAACATTACTAGTTGAAGAATTTTTCAAAGGACAAGAATCCGTTTCCTTACATTTGATTGATGTGTCTAAGTAACTACATTTTTGGATGGTTGGGTATGGATCCTTGTTAAAAAAATTGTATGGATTACAGTTTTGTTACTATCCACACACTTTCTTTCATTTAATTTTTATTTATATTTTTTTAATTAATAATAAAAAAGTTTATAGTTCAACATTACTCTAGTTTTTTTTTTTTTTTTTTCATGATACGTTCTCTTGCATTTTATTGGTACGTTTTTGTCCACTCGCCCGTTGCAGATTTTTTCGTACAAAGTAACTACATTTGGGATATGGATTTCAATTGAAGTTTTGTTTTTGTTCACACCATTTCTATCATTTTTTTTTTTCAATTTACTTCCTTAAATTTGATTGATTTGTTAAAAGTTGGTCATAAAAATTATTGTCTTAAATGTTATCTTGTTTCTTTGGACAACTTGAAATTTTTTTTTGTAGTTCATTTCTCTCTTATTAGAGAACTTACACTGTCTGAACAATAAGAAAACTATTCTTCTGTTGTTTATTTCTCTCTCAGCAAAGAACTTACATTGTTTATCTGGACAATAAGAAAACTCTTCTTCTGTTGTTCATTTCTCTCTAAGTTGAGAACTTACACTGACCAATAAGAAAATTCTTCTCCTGTTTTCTCTCTTAGCAGATAATTTAGACTATCTGAACGATAAAAAAGCTCTTCTTCTGTTGTTTATTTTCTCTCTCAGCAGAGAACTTACACTATTTAGACAATAAGAAAACTTTTCTTTATTGTTCATTTTCTCTCGAATCGACTTACTGCGTTGTAAGTCTGTACTTAACCCACGAATCGAATTCTCTTGAAACTCTTTGGTAGTGATAACTATGTTAAGTCTGTAGACATAGAAACCAGTTCATGATGATTCTTTGAAAGTAGTCTTTAACTTCTAATATTCACCTTTTGCACCGTATCATAGATAAAAGTGATCATGTGTGAAGTTATACACAAAATGCATGATATTTATGTTATGATTCCTTAGGCTATCATGTACTCTCCCCTTCATAACACAAAGACAGTTCACTTAATAATTGTATTGAGGAAGACAGTTTAGTTGGATCATATTCAACTTCAATCCCATCATCATTTCAACACAATCCACCTACTTTTGGCTGCCAACAAACACTCTTTCTTTCTCTCCTATGTATGTTTGTTTTGTAATCAACTTCCTATGTACGTTTTTTTTAATCAACAGAGTATTTTTATGCAAATTTTTTTAGCATTTTATCACTTTTATTTTATTGAGGATGTTGTCAAGAATCGAGGGATTGCACTTAAAGTGACTCCAATGCTCCTTCAACTCAGTGTTCAATATAATAATTTGGTGAAGATTGTAGGTCGTGTTTGGTCCATTTCTATGTATGCTAAGATTGTCCAAATGTAAGTCTTATCAATAATATTTATATTTTTAAATTTTAAAACTTGAAACATATCAAGTAAAAAATTCTGAAATTTAATTTTCAAAAAAAAGAAAGGCTTAAATAATTTTTATGTCTCAGACAAATAATTAACTTTTGTATTTTTTTTTTTTATCATAGTACAGTCTCAACCTTAATATATATTAAAATGCTATATCTTATCGATTAAGAAGATGTCGTGATATTAATATTCAAAAATTATTTAAGAAAAAAACAATTGGGCTTCAAAAGAGCCGTATCATCGAAGCCCGTCTCACAGAAGCCCAAAGCTGAAGAAGTCGCAGGAAAGCTCCAGAGAAACGGAAAAGAAGAAGGCGAGTGTTATTTTAACGCTTGAGAGATTGGGGAATAAAGAACAAACAAAAACAAACATAGAAGGAAGAAGGTTAAGACTTGAGAGAGTTTTTACCGTTTTGGCAATGTTTTTTTTCTTCGTGGGAGGCTTGCAGCAAGAGGTGCGGCAGGTGCTTAAATCCGGTGTGGGCAAGTGCACCTACTGCCGCAACAACAACCGCGTCGATCTCGTCAATTACGACAAGGTTCTCAAGCTATTCTTCGTTCCCGTGTGGCGGTGGCCGGCAAAGGATCCTCTCTTGTATTGCGGCGGTTGTAAGAACTTCTTCCCGCACAATTACTCCCTGCTGCACGGCGGCGCCTCCGAATCGGAGGCGGTCGCCGATGCCTTGCGCTGTCGCTTCTGCGAACGTGCTGTGGAGGCTGACTTCCGATTCTGCCCCTTCTGCGGCTCCGAACAGTGAAGAGAAATATGTGGAGAGGTTTTGACGAAAATTTAAAGAACAAAAAAAAAAAAATGGAAATGAGAGTTAGTTATTTGCTAGTTGTTTTGTACTTCTTTTTACTCTGTTTTGTTATGTACACTAAGACCTTTGAATTCATTCGTTACAAACACATACACAAAAAAAAAAAAAAAAAAAAGTCTGAACTCTGAAGTTGTAACCCAAACCAATCAGGAATTCTGAATTGAATAGCATTACTCTTAATATTGTGGCATACAGCATGGCCCTTTGTTTAAGGGTAATAAGGTTAAGGCACCAGATGAGAGATGGTGCAGATATAACAAGGTAAAAAAATATGATTTGGCACTGTACACAAATTAAAAAAAAATATATGAAAAAAAAAGGGTGAAAAGGTGTCAAGACTCGACTATTTTTTGGGAAAGGAACAGCCTCTGATGTATACAACAGTTCCCGGATGAAAAGCCTTGAGTTTAAAAAGAAAAATTCCTTATTGGAAGATTTAAGAAGCATCACTGAGTAAAAAAAAAAAAAAGAGAAAAACGTTGACTCTGTACTTAATCTATGTGGTGAGGTGAATGACGGAATGGTAGTTGTTTAGCTCCTCTCTCCAATGCATCTCTCCACATTCTGTATCTCACCCCAAGCTTGTCATAGGTTACTGGGAAATTCCATACATTTGCACCATTGTTCATTCTCTCTTGCTGCCCCACCACTAGCCTTAGATCCTCATTTAAAACCTTTTGCAGATAAACATTAAAACACACCAATTAGCACAAGTTGGAGAAGAAAAATATGTCATTTACTTAAGAACCAAAGCTTGCATCAAGTTCTTCATGTTCCTGTTATTAACTACTGTAATTAAATGATGCGTGTGTTTCTTTGCAACATATTGTTAAATATGCATTCATGATTCAAAAAAAACTCTACCTGTTCTGCGAAATGCCTCCATAGATATTGCATTAAAGGTATATGCTTGAGCAGTGGAGCGAAATCCAGTGACATTCTGTATAGCAATCTTGTCTTTTGTTTTGAAGAAGGTAAGCAGACATGAAGTTGGTGCAAGTGCGTTGAACATTCCCTGGTATTTTGTCCCTCCAGTTTCCCCGGCTTTGAAATACCAATGGTTGATAGTACCATGCAAGGTGGTCGAAACTCCATGTCAATAGGATAGGGATCCCAGTATCCTTGCAGACCAGATGCAGGTGTCAAAAATTTCACCAAGCTGTAAGACAAAATTCATGCAAAGAGACTCGGTGAGCTAGAATTTATGGAGTATTTCATAAGATAAAGCTATGAGCCTAAGACATATAACTACAGCTGAACTATTCCATTCATGCACAATTCAATTATTCAAATATGAAAGTGTGATGCACTGACTACATTATGATATTGGACCATTAACCTCGGAAATATATCATTCTTGAATACATTTACCATAAATGGTCAATAGAAAAAAAAGCTTCTTAGAGTGCATTGTTATAACATATTTACTATTTTCAAGAACTTGAATCAATTTAACCTATTGAATCCTCTGCATGACAAAATTCCAACTCTTCATTAAGTATTACTTTCTGCCTTGTTTGAGGAGTGTATTATAGAAATCAAAAAGTCAAGTGAAATTGGAGGAAAGGGAAAGAGGTTTTCGATCAATTTGAATTGTACATCTCCAAAAGGCATTTTGATCCCCTCATCAATCATCACACCAGATACTCTTCTGAATGACAATCGCTTTCAGTTTTAACTAAGTGTGCTAGAATTTATTATTTCAAAAGATAAACCAAACAAACCTGGGAACACTCCATCCCTTAGCAAATGTTGAAGTGTGAGTAAAAGGGGCATGAGCAAGATCCAAAAGATTGTCCAGAAGTAGACCATGTTCGATTGGAAGTTCCATCACAATCTGTCACAAGTGAAGAGCCACCAAGTGAGAAAAAAACATGTTTTGTTTTCTTTTGATCAATCATATCATATAATTATATTTTTTTTTATCTTGTATTGAACTTGATATCTAATGCAACAGATTACATTCATAACATACCTCGGCATGGATTTCAAATCCAGAAGGAGGTAGTAAAGATTGAAGGGTAGCTGTTGGTGGTTCATTGCCAGGCCAAATCCAGACCATCCCCTCTTTTTCAAAACACGGAACTGATTTTATTTTCACATTTCGCAGTTGAGTAGATGGCATTTTCTCACATTTTCCATCAGTAGTATATTCCCAGCCTGATATCCAACCAATTGGTAATTTTAGAGTCTGTAAATTTCAGTGTACATAAATCTGTAGGTTGTGTATTGTGAAATTACACATACATCATCAAGTTTCAACTTTCAACAAGTGCATATAACTCATTGCTAGGACATAATAATTTGCTTCAGTGACTACTAACCATGGTAGGGGCATTGGATACGACCCTCGTTTACTGAACCAAGGTGCAGAGGACAGGCTCGGTGTGCACAGGTATTCTGCACACATCCAGGCTTCCCATCTTTTCCTCTGAAGATAACCCATGGTTCCTCAAAACATTCTATTGGGATCTGAGATAGAAAAAAAAGAGTAACACACTTATGAGAATTCACATTTAACTTACAGTATGTCTATCTTTTATCATATATGACACCCCATTAGAAAACAACAAAAGAAAAAAGGTGATAAAATAGAAAACACTAACAAAAGAATAGTGAAACATTTTCATTTGCAATAAGTCATAATGTGCCACAAAAAAGGCATTTTAGTAGCCTAGGTTATAGTCAATCAGAAGATATGTCAAATGCTCATTTATTTTTCTGTTATCTGATGTAAGAAAATGCTCTACTATCATATCATATTGGCTTCTAGTTGATTTGTTTTGATTGAAATAGATGACACAAATACTCGAAGAATATTATAGAATTTTTTTTCAGAAAAAAAACACACTTGGATATATGTCATTGACTTACCATGGTATCATCCTTTAGGCCACTAGAGAAAGCAACAGGATACCAGAAATTCTTCAATTGAGGATGGTATGACTGAACCGGGCCTGATACATTCAAGCTTTTCCGTGGCTGCCTTGTCTTTTCTGTAACTAAAGAATTTGCAGAAGTACTGGGAGAAGAGGATGCTTCGGCAACTTCTGCTGTGCTTCTGTCTTGCAAAAGCCTATCACTTACCAATTCTTCCATGTAAGCAAGTTTATCTAAAGCAGTGGTAACCCTTGCTTCCGATATATGAACCTGTTATTCATTAAGTTGCATAAATATAGCGACGGATTAATAACTTATTGATGAGTTTCTTCCGAGTTAGATAGATCAATTAACAAGAACTCAGTTTCTTTCAAGTCGTGCTGGCTAGTCCACCACGAATAAAATTCTATACCTGTGTGTGTGCTTCTGCTAGTTCATCCTGCAACTCAGCTAGCTCCTTTTTCATGGTGCCAATTGATTTATAGTCACGAGCTAGAGGATTAAGAACTTCAACCACCTACACTCATAATTTTTGTAGGTGTTAATCAACAAATGGTGTAAGATGCATAACTCAATGAGTAAAAGGAGTGAGTCAAACAAAAACAATATTGTAGTAACAAGGAGTGCTAGCAACACTCTCTCCAACACTCTCTTTCCGATACTCTTTACGTAATTGGTTGAAATTTATTAGAAAATTATCAATTTTGGTAGGTATTAGCTAAATCAGGAAAGAGTATCCTTGAAAGATATTCACAAAAGCTAAACATAAACAAAATCTATAATCGATTGCTTCTGTATAACGATAACTAAAACCAGTTGAAACCTTTTCATGGAGATGCATGATTGTTAGCACATCTTGCCGAGCTCGCCAATCCAAGTACTGAATATCATGTCTTGCCACTTCCAGGGCTTGATTTATGTCCAAAATCTTCCCTTTATTCTTTGGAAACTTGGATCTTGGATCCTCAACATCAAATAGCGCACCCCATGTATTTTTCTTCTCCTCTTCTCCAAAGACAGCAAACACTCTAAATCTACCTTTCAAATCCTGGAAATTTGACATGCCCAAAAAATGTGAGCTATAAAAAAAAAAAAACCACACTCCTTTAGCTATGTAAGGACCGGAAATGTAGCCCATACAAAGGAGAAACTTGCTATATATTAACCACTCATAGGTTTTTTTGTTTTTTGAAGGTTTAAGTAATTAACTATTAACTAATGAAAACTCAAACCTGTAATAAACATAGTAAAACTAATACCATTATACTGCAAGACACAGTTGAGCTAAAAATTAAGGGCCTGTTTAAGTAAGTTTCATCCTAAGGACTTCTAGAAAAAGAAAGCAAGTAAGAAGAAAAAATTAAATGAACTTCTTCATAAATTAAAATTAGCTCATGCATTAGCTAATTTGTAGGAGCTCAGTCATTTTAAGAGAAGCTAATTTTTAGCTTATAAATAAAATTTCTTTCTGGACAAGCTTACCAAACAGACTCTAAATCCATATGACCAATTTTCATCTTGAACACACACAAAATAAAAAAAAATCTAAAGTACACTAGGATCAACAAATTTCCCTCCATGTATGGTATGTAACGTACAATACCCATCCAAGTTCAGCAGTTAAACAAACACCAATACCATTTAGCATCATAACTTCATGTCATTTATACCGTTATGCATGATAAGTTTGTTAACTTTTATAATAATTATCTTCCAAATTATATCAACAGTAGTGTAGTGTGTGTGACAAGGTTAAACTCTTTAAATAATTAAACTTTACTTCTACCATTATTTTACAAAACAAGCACCTAGTAAAGTACAAAACAACACTAGTAGAAGTTAGAACAAGAAAAAAGAGAATTTACCCTTTTGGTGTCAAGTTTTCCAGCTCTAAGAAAAATGGGAAGAGTGAGAGCCGAAGCAGTGGCTATGGCATTCATTGCTGTGAAGAAGAGAAGGGAAAAGAAAAGAAAGAGAAACAAACGTTAGAAAACAGTGACGAGCGAGATTTATTATTATGCGGATTTTGATGATAAGAGGTTGCTGTTGCGCGCGATCTTGCTTCGCCTTCCTCGGAGCGCCACGTGGACTCCCACAATGCACACGTGGCGCGTCTCTCACCCACATGCTTCGTCGAGTATTTCGCGCGTGTGGGCCCTGCAAGCGTGCCAGCTCGGACCGAGGAGATATCTTCTCTATCCTCTCCGCGCTCTGTCTTTTGTCCTTTTTTGAAGTTTTTGATTTTTTGAAATATATAAAAAGTGTGGGCATTAATTGCGGCCTGAGATTTTTGTGAACTTAACACTGAAAAAAGTTCTTTGCCGAAGTATGTGGTTGGTGCCAACTGGGATTTAGCTTGGACTTTACTGGTTTCTAAGGTCATAATGGAAGTCTTGATGTAGATATTTTTATTCTAGGTAGAAAAATCAAATATGTTTTTGTCTATTTTGCCTAAAATTATATATTTGTATATGAAAAATGAGTAACCTAATTTTTTTTAGTTGGAAAAAAATGCTTAAATTATTAAAATTAATACTCCCAAACCCAACTATACAAAATAATGTCCTATGAGTAATCACTAGTCAAGACTAGGGCTGTTAAAAAAAAATTAAACTGTTTAAACTGAAGCAGATTATAAAAAGGTCCTACCGGGAGTCGAACCCAGGTCGCTGGATTCAAAGTCCAGAGTGCTAACCACTACACCATAGAACCGATTTGTCTAATGTTGCTAAATTAAATTATTTGTTTTGTAATTCAAGTCTTGCTTTTCCCATCTTTGCATTTTAAGAAACAGACTTAATCGTACAAAAAGCCAAAAATAAATCTAATCCGCTGAAAATTATTTATTAGAAATGTAAGCCATTTGAAATCATTACTACAAGAAAAAAAAATATTAGTTATAAACTTTTGTGCCTGTAATGGAACAATTTTTTCTCTGTAAACTTGTAATTTTTTTAAGAAAAAAAATTACTGATACGCTAATGCACATATACCAACAGATCCAAATTATCTAATTTATAATTACAAATGACAATGACTCGTAATGTATCCATAAAAATATTAAGATGAGAGATTAATTTTTATACATAGGTGAATTATTTGCAATAGTAATCGATGTTCAACAATATAACTTTATGGAAATTTTGAATGAACAGACAGGTTCTGGATAAATATCTGGAAGAATATGAAATAAATAAACCATTTTTTTTAGGGTGGTTGAAGTGATGAAACAGAAAATTTAATCAATGTATTCGAATGCTGTAAGATCTTATCTAAAGCAAAAAAAAAAAAAAAACTACTCATAGCTTCATGCTATAAAAAATGGCAATCTTTTTACTTTGGTCGGAACATAATACAATGGTTTTGTGTAAAAAAAAAAAGCATTATCAACTTTTATTTCTATTCCTTTCAAAAAAAAAACTTTTATTTCTATTTATACTTATATTTAGAAATTGAAATTCCGAAGTTATGGTGATTAATTAACAGTTAATAATATTCTTCACAAGACATAATATAAGTCAGGATTCTTATGTTTTTATTTGGATAACATTGTGGGGGTAATAACATAATTAAGGGGTGGTGGCGCAGTTGGCTAGCGCGTAGGTCTCATAGCTTCTGAGTTATCCTGAGGTCGAGAGTTCGAGCCTCTCTCACCCCAAGGTTGTTTTATTTTTATTTTTCAATTGCTTCTACTAGAAAGAAAGTAGCGACACATCTTAATTAATTAGAAAAGTGAACCTGGTTACTTCTTTATTCTTACAGCACAAGTTATGAGTGTATTTGTATTACTTGGCACTGATCTTTCAATTGTGTTTTAGTTTTTTTATATTAGAGGGTATTGGTGAGGAACTCTAATAATACTTTGCAGCTTATGAGTCACATTAGAGATTCCACAAGACACGAGAGACATTCAAAATTTGTTTTTTCTTTTAATCAAATGTCAGAAGACATACTAAACCCTGCACAAGACTAGAAAAAAAAAATGATACAATTGATGCCAGTTGAGTGTTGTCAAATCTTTTCTTTGAATGGCAAGATCAATCTGTTTTACAACTAAAGAAAAGAATGACTACTTCTGCTAAGGTCAATTCACTATATCCTCCCTAAATTTCTAGCCGGATACCACTCTTGGTTCTAGAGAAAAACTTTGCAAAGCCATTCCTACTCCTCTCAGAGCTCACATGATTTGGCAAGGCTGGCGATGAAGTTGACGAAGACGATGAAAGCGGCGAGGTTTCCTCATTTTTGTGTAAGGATGGACAAGAGCTGCCACCATCAGCCAACTTTGAAGAAATGGAATCTCTTTTAGGCGAAAATGTGCCATTTGAATGGAACTTCCACAACTCCCCACCTGCCTGAGCAATGAGTGATGGACTTGCTGGAATGCTTGCAGTGTCAATGAGGAAATCTTCTAGTGTAGCCAGGGATTTCAGCTGATTCCCCAAAGATGCTATTGTTTTCTGGCACTCAGCGAGCTTTCCGGCAGCCAGTGCTAGGTCCTCCTGGCATTGAAAAGATCATATAAATTACATGAGTTGGGGAGAAAGTATATAATCAATTCCTTTCTATCTAGTTTGTAAAAAAGATCAATGATAAAACATTCAAGTCTTAAATATGTTTTTAGTCCTTCAAATTAAAAGTTGATTTTTTTAGTCCTTCAAATTCTTAAAATGTTATTTTAGTCATTTTCCACATATGTTATTAGTTGTGCCAAACAAATAATATTGATTTTGCAATTTGTGACGGTTTTTTACAGTCAAAATCAAATTGTGGCGGTAAAAAACCGTCACAAATTATAAAATTAATATTTGTTTGACAATTTTGACAAAATGACTAAAAAAAACTTTAATTTCAGGACTAAAAAAAATAAATCTACAATTTGAGGGATTAAAAACATATTTAAACCAACATTTAATGTAAATGTCATTGATGGCCAACCTGCTTAATCTTCTTTTCTCCATATGAGCTAGTTGTTGACCTGAGCAATTCTTCCTCCAATTCCCTACACTTCATTGCAATTTCTTCTGAAGTAGCCCTCTCCTTATGAATCATTTCTTCTAACAAGTCAACTTTTGCAGATTTGCTTCTCAGCTTCGCCTCCAGGTCCTTACACTTCATTGAAATTTCATCTGACACAGCTCTCTCGCTATCAACTTCTGCTTCTAATAACTCAAGCTTTGCAGATTTGCTCTCTAGAACTTCCTCCAGGTTCTTACACCTTTTTGCAATTTTATCTGACACATTTCTCTCCATAGCAACCTCTGCTTCTAATAACTCAACCTTTACAAATTTGGTTTCTAGCTCTTCCTCCAAGTCCTTACACTTTTTTGCAATTTTATCTGACACATCCCTCTCCTTAGCAATCTTTGCAGATATGCTTTCTAGCTCTTCTTCCAGGTCCTTACACTTCTTTGCAATTTTATCTGACACATCCCTCTCCTTAGCAACCTCTGCTTCTAACAAGTCAACCTTTGTGGATTTACTTTCTAGCTCTTCTTCCAAATCCTTACACTTCATTGCAATTTCATTTGACGTGTCCTTCTTATCAAGCTCGGCTTCTAGTATGTCAACCTTTGCAGATTTTCTTTCTAACTCTTCCTCCAGGTCCCTAAACTTCATTGCAATTTCACCTGAGAAATCCTTCTTCCTATCAAGCTCTGCTTCTAGTGTTACAACCTTTGCAGATTTTATTTCCAACTCTTCCTCCAAGTCCCTGAACTTCATTGCAATTTCACTTGATAAATCCTTCTTCTTATCAAGCTCTGCTTCTAGTATTACAACCTTTTCCGATTTTTTTTTGAAATCTTCCTCCAGGTTCCTAAACTTCATTTCAAATTCACTTGATAATTCCTTCTTCATATCAAGCTCTGCTTCTAGGATGACAACCTTTGCAGATTTTCTTTCCAACTCTTCCTCCAGGTCCCTATACTTCATTGCAACTTCACTTGACACAGTCCTCTCCTTATCAACCTCAGCTTCTAAGAATTCAACCTTAACAGATAATGTTTCAGCCTCCGCCACCATGTCCAGTAAGTGATCTTCTACCCTTTGTTTTGAATTGTAGGTATTTTCTAGCTCTCTTTGCAACTCCTCCAATTTCTCCTGTGCCTCCCTCAACTGAAGTTGTGACTCCTCAATACACTCTTCACCTTTCATCAAAGCTATCTCCAGTTCAGCTTTATCAACTTCCACCTTCTCCAACTTTTCTTTTAGCTCATCCATTTGCTGATTCATAATCTCAAACTCAACTCTGAGAGAGCTTTCTTTGTTTATGCATTGATTGGTAACAACTGACTCTTGGACCATGCTTTCCTTCTTACTTTCAGGCAATGCAACGAGTCGTTCCATTTCAAGAAAATCATCCATGAGATCAATTTTAACAGAACTGGATGGAGTTTGTCTGCATTTTTCACTCTTGAACTGATCAAGCTCAGCAATTAGCGCAGATGCCCACGAGTCAGAACAACTTGGCTCACACTTGTTTGGTATTGAGCCATTCATCTTGTTGGCTTCAATCTCGATTGCAGTAAGCCGATCGGCACTGTCTGATTGACTATCTGTTAGAGATTCAACACTGAATGAGGACTGAGCAATGGATTTATGATCATTAGCTAAGGAAGCTCTAGAAGCCGTGCTCCTCAGTCTCCGACACTCGGCCTCAAGCTTGGCTACTTTCTTGATGCTTTCTAAATGCTGCTTGCTAGCCGTCTCAGCAGCTTGAGTGCTTAGATCCCTCTCAATTGTCCTGATTTCTAGCTCTTCTGATTGAACTAGAATCTCATACCTGAGAGCCATGTTCTCTTTCTCCAAACATTCAACCTTTTGACACATTTCGAAGTCAATAGAAGAAGACTTGGCTTCTGAAGCATCTAATTTGTTCTGGAGCTCAGTGAGTTTGTTCTCAAGTTTAATTTTGGCTGATTCCAATTCCTGTGTCTTTTTTGCAATAGCATCATAGAAATTTTCTTCCTGTTCTTCTCTTGTCTGTCTTAGCTGCCTAACACACTCCTTAAGTGCTCCATCTAGATGAGTGACTCGGTCTTCCAGAACCGAATTCCTGAGAATGACAGTGTCAAGTTGCTTCTTTAAAACTGCCACTTCATTTTCAGCCTTTTCCCATCCTATGTTAATGAAAATGGCCCAATTAATAGACAATCTATAAAGGGAGAAAGAAAAAGAAGGAAAGTAAATATACCAAGGAATCATACAAGGAGACAAGATAACTATGTTAGATTTCAACTTAAAACCAATTGCCATTAAGGGAAGTTGTCCAACAGATATATAAACTGCATTGCATCCAGAGACTTGAGCAGGTGATGTGGAACTTCCTAACAAACTAATACACTAGTGTCAGCATGTGTTCTGGACCTATTATACTAGTGAGATAATTCAGATGCAATTTAACTTTTAATTTCTATAAACCCTACCCATGACCTAAATCCTAAATCATGATCCTCCTTTAAGATGAGAAGAAACTTAGTGCTTTTCTTGTTCAAGAATCAGCTGGTGCATTGTTCAGTAGGCACATGTCACACAACATCAACGTCCTAACTCGTAATCAAGAAATAAGATATAATCACCAGTTTTTCTGTACCTGCAATGGCTTCTTCAGCAACTTTGGCATGCTGCTTAACCAAGTCATCTTTGGCATTGACATTCACTAGAGCAGCAGATAGCTTCTCTGACATATTCCTCAATCCGTCATTCAGATCACCTTCCTTTACATCAATTATATTTTCATTTTCTCTATTTTCGTCATTCTCTGATGAACCATCACTTGCAATGCCTGTAGCAGGTACACATTTAGAGGTGACTTCTTCAGGCAATTGTTCATTGATAAATGAACTATGGTTAACATCTTCAGCATAGGCCGTAGCTTTCGATGTGACATCAGGTGACTGGCTACTTCTACTAGGCGATTCCTTCAATGCCTCCTATTTTCAAGTTTTCAAAGACACAAATACTAGACTTTTCAGAAATGAAAAATTGATGGTAAACTTCATTCAGATTGTGAAATACAGCTACATGAACATCACATGCTGAAATTACCAGGAGAAGGCATAAAAGATATGATATTCATGATTGACTTAGACCAATGACTAGCAGAGAAATTGTTAAAATACATTCTTGAATACACTAAACAGTAAACATTGAACTTAATGGATTTATTTTCAGAACAGCTAATAAATACAGGCTGTACATAATGTGAACTCAATTTCAATTATGTATGCATGCCTATATAAAACTTGAATAATCAATGAGCTATATCTTTAGGTCGGTTATTCAAATAACTTATGCCTAAACAGCAACAGAAATATAACTATTTTTTTCACATAGGTAACAGACCAAAAGGAGGGACAAGTAGCTTCTGCCTTATAGAGTCTAGGCCCTAGGGTGAATAATTTAGTTGAGGAACCTGGTTTTATTCAAAGAACCTGTTGATTCAACTTGACTATTTTCAGTCTTTTCTGTCACTGATTTCACAAGTTTATGCCAATGACAAAAGATTCAAAACGAAGCATATGTAGCAAATATTTACATATTGTGATTATAAGCACCATTCTAATTTCACATTATGACACTGGAACACAGAAATCAGAAGAGAAGGAAAAGCACAACCAGTGAAAACAATCTCAGCTTGCCAGTAAGTTTGATCAGTTAACTTTATGTTTTTATCCACTAACAAGTAAAGAATCTCATGTTTTCACCACAAAAAAAAGGAGTCAAGCAATAATTCAAATCTTATGACTAGTGCTTGTGAGATACTAAAGTGAATCCAAATATTTTAAGATGAAACCAAATTCTAACTAAAAAAGTCTTAGATTATTCAAGATTTTGATCATACCTGTTCATCTGAGTACCTCTCAGAATGAGAAGAAACAGATCCTGAACTTTCAGTTTCACCAGGGCTCTTATCAGAAGACTTCCTCTTCCATAGCCATCTCTTTTTATCCATCATTGGGTCTAACAATCTAACATTAGCTTCAAAACTGCAGGGCATTCATCTGCAGAAAAAGTACCCAAAATGCTCAGAACCTGATTCAAAATTCAGTTCAAAATGTCAACATTATGATGAAGAAAAAACAGCTCCAACCTACTTGTCCTAGCATTCAGAAAACAGAAACCCAGAAAAAACACTTCCCCTTTAACAACCTCAGTGATTCAAAAAATTTCAAAAGAAAAAAGAGGGAAAAAAAATTGCTTAACATTCTCCTCTAGCTTTGATCATAAGCTCAAAGGAAGAAATCTTTGATCTTTTCAGCTCCATCATCATCATGAGCTAAATCCCACACAATTCTTTGAACATCATTATTTAATACCCTTTCCTTCCTCCACACTATTGAAATTTAAAACCCAACAACTACACAACATTCTGCAGCACATTTACTAACCCATGATAATAAAACAGTAGCTGGCAAAAGAGAAAAAAAAAAAAAAAAAAAAGCTTAATCATGTTACCCAATTCCCCAAATGAACAACTTTTTTTTCCTTAAAAAAAATCCTAAAATATAAGCTCTACCCATTTCAGCCATTGAGCTAAAAACGCCTCAGACATTCCCAAAAGTCACTGAAAACCACAAAAAAAATAATCTTTCATAAAAAAAAAATACCTTTGACCAAAAAGGCCAACTGCAGAACAGAAGTAGCTGGAGGAAGCAAACAATAAATGGATGCAAAAGAATGGCTGAGAGTACAGAATGGAGATTAAAGAGTGTAGAAGCAAAGGAACAAAGGTATTAAATGACACCAATAAAAAGAGTTTAAAAATTTAACAATGATGTCAGTAACAGTGAGCGTTTTCACAGCAATTAGCAGCAACTGGGTGTGTGTAAGTGGTAACAGATAATGAAATTGAATGGAGGGGTTTCCATTTCTTGTTTTCATTACTTTTATTTTTTTAATCATTTTATTTTATTGATACATAATATCTATTCATGTTTTCGATGATTAATTTCGTCATTAATTTGCTAGACATGTATTCTTCTTTTTATTCATTAGCAAGACTTAAGACTTAATTAATACTTTATTTAAGCAGATCGTAATTTATTGGTTATTATTACTTACCTTTTACGTTTATTTTATTTTGGATTAAAAAAAGAAGAGGGCCACGTGATTGCAAATGCGTCAGAGTTGTGAAATTCAAGAGGTGGGTGTGTGTAGTGTAGTACTGAGTGGGGGGTGTGACAGTGTGTGTGTGAGACCACAAACAACTTTTTCAGCTTTTTATGGAAAAGGTTTTTTGTTTGATTTTTAATTGTACTGCTAATTTGAATGAACTTGAAGCTGCTCTTGTTCCCGCCTATGCTCCAAGACAAAAAAAAATATGTTACCCTGTCCATTCCTGGTTTGCTTGTTTCATGTTCACAGTTATTAATTTATATGATGATTATAAATTATAATACATTATTTAATGCTCCCTCTATAATGTTTACGTTTTTTTTTGTTTTTGAGAAAAGTAATTATGTAAGATAATGGTATTTATGAGAAACTTTTTTTGTATTATTATCCTATGTAATATCTTGAATGTCTCTCGACTCATCTGGTAGAGAAGAATATTATTCATGATGGTTAAATAGAGGCTTATTGAACATGTTTTAAATAAATTATATTCCTACGTTGAAATGTAACATGACTTTGCATTACTGCATTAAGTTATTAATCACTTGAGTTGGTATTTATTAGAGGCTAATTTTATTAAAATATTTTTACTTTTTCTTAATTTGTATAAATGTATTATTAATAAAATTTTATAAAAATTATAACCTATTATTTTAATAATTTTTTAAATAATTTTATAAAAATTAACTGATTTATTATAAATAAATAGTTATAATTGATTTAGTGGGTAAACTTCTCCGTCAATCTTTTCCTATCTTATGAAATTCTAAAATGATACTAGTAATATTTATTAATAAGGAGCAAAATTTGAATAGAAATTTTTAAAAATGCATTGAAAAATAATTTTGTTAATAGTACTAAAACATCAATTAAATTAAAATGAAGGGAGTATAAAATTTAAACTTAATTATACTTTGATTCTTCCTACTATTTTTATTTTACAATTTTGATTCTTATTATTTCACAAAATTAATCGTTGTTATTTTTTAATTGTCTATTTTGTCAAACTAATAATGATACATTCAGTATTTATCAGAAATATTAAGGTAACACTCAATTGTACTATCACATTAGTATATCTATAATAATGTGACACTCTGTTATGTTTCTTTTTTTATTAAACATTTAACGTTAAATTAGCAAATAAATTAAAATAACGTGGATCAAATTTGTTAAAAAAAAAAGAAGAGAGAATTATCTTTGTTTTTTCAAATAATTAAGTTTTAAATTTATTATTATTAATTTAGATATATATTTCACATATATTTTGTAATTAAAAATATTTAAATTGAAAATAAACAAACCCTCTATTTTCTTTCTTATTATTAGTATGGACAAATTCTAGTGCCAACTAGCTACGCTTTTATTTTGTATTTTTATGAATTTCTTTCGGTAAACGTCTCTTCTTGGGTCATTTCTGGCTATTATTACATTTATGATTTAACAGTATTGTAACTTTATGAGGAATCAAATTAGTACATTATTGTTGTTATTATTTATTTTTATTTTTTTTGTCCTTGTTTGCTACCTAATGATGCATGGCCCAAGTAGGGAAAGCTTGTTGTTATCTTCGAAAACACAAAAGAAATGTATCAATTTCAGTATTTCAACCCAAAATTTAAATAAATAAATAAATAATAGTGGTGAGGCAATGAGACATTGCTTTCACGTCATTTTCTTTGAGAAATTGAGACATAATAACTAACCAATGACTTGTTGTGACTTGTGAGCTCTTCATATTGGGGTCAAATCCATCATTTATAAAAATAGAAAAAAGAAATAGTTTAAATCTAAGAAGGAAACAAACATGCTTCTGTATAATTGAACGGGCAAAAAGGAATTTTTATATTATTTGAAATTTATAGAATCTCATACTCAATGATGACTTTGATAATAACAGTATAAATAATATATTGTTTTATTAAAAAAAAAAGTGTATTGTTATTATGTCATGATATATTTTTTCTTTATTTCTGCTTATTCAGTATTTCAAATAAAGAAGACATGCTTCTTCAGATTTTTTTTTAATTTGTAAAAAAAAATAATTTATTACTCTCTCTCCGATCCTTTTTATAAAGGAAAGTTTTGAAAAAAAAAATGATACTTAATAGCATTTTACAATAAGACTAATTTTTTTCTTCTTTCTTATATCCATATTAAAGATTATGAGTATTTGTATTTATTGTTGTTGAATAATGTGAATATAATTTAAAAAGATATCATTAATTTGAGGACACAATTGATAGATTAATATCTTTTAATTGAATTAAAAAAAAATTTGGTTGGTGTAATTCTTATCTAAATTGTCTTAAAATAAGGATAGGAAAGAGTAATAATTATGAAAGTTAAAAGGTTTGAAATTAAAATAAAATATAATTTTGTAAAAATTGCTTTTATTTCTTGCCAAGTCACTAAATTTCTACTCTTTATTACAAAATACAATATTGTTACAAGGTCACTTCTAGTTCAATCCAAGTAATTTTACACTAGTTTTTTCAAGCTTATATTCTCAAGTGTTGTTTCTTACGAAGTCACTTTTTTCCTTTTTCCTTTTCCCTTCACCACTAAAACAAACTTATATCTCCATAATATCATTGTTTGTGCCACTCAGACTTCCATTCATTGATCACATTCTTCACCACTAAAGCTTTCACATAATCACACCCAAGCAATACGTTTGTTACCTTTTTCTCATTATACATGTCAACGACTCGCTTCATTCAAACAAGAGGAAAATAGGAAATTTCTCTTCTTACCTCCTAATGTCATAATTACTTATGATAACACACAAACTTCAACATGCATCCAACTAAATTACTTCTGACATTGTATGTAAGATTTTTTAATTGAAATTAAAGAATTTGACCTATATACATTTTTTTAAAAAATATATTTTCAAGTCACCTTTAAGGGTGGTAGCATTGAATATGCAACACATAGGAAGCACATGTCAAAGGTTCCTTAAAAGAGATTGAATAAAAATCGCTTGCACCGTTTCCATGTCTTAATTATTGGAAATTGCTCAATTATATTGATGATGTATCATGCATGCATGTATTCATGGAATTTAACCTAAAAATTAAAAAGTTATAACCAATTAATTTCATGTCATTATGATAGCTAAGTCTTGATACAATAATTACCAAGATCAAGATTCATTTTATGTCTGAAACACTACTCTCATAAGAATTTTTCGGTCTTAAATGATGAACAATGCTTCTACTGATTTATGAGGAAGGAAAAAATATATTTTTAGTTTTAAAAATATTGAATATTTTTATTTTTAATTTCTAATATTTTATTTGATATATCATTCCATTTTATTTTTAGTCTCTTCGTTAATTGACTATGTTAGTAAATAATAAATATCACGTGTCTTATTAATTAATTGGAATGTAACATGAAAAACATGTAACATTTATTCGTGTTAATAATATGTGAGATTTATCCATGTTAATAATAGAATTAATTGATAGAAAGACTAGAAATAAAACGAAAAAAATTTTAAATAAAAATGTTGAATAATAATTAAAAACATATTTTATCATAATTTGAAATTCAATTTCTAATTTTAAAAATAAAATTAATCATGGCTGATTTGAGTATAAAATGTTTTTTTTTTTTTAACAAATACTTCATATAGGTGTATAAAGACCTTGGTCAACAAAATACACTTTAATCAAAATATTTCAAAGTTGGGTCACACCTTGGACACATGCAATAGAAATAATATTAAAGAACATGGTCTAACATCTTATGATCATATCATAGATCAACATGTTAT
Source organism: Amphicarpaea edgeworthii (assembly GCA_014843725.1). Taxonomy (NCBI): domain Eukaryota; kingdom Viridiplantae; phylum Streptophyta; class Magnoliopsida; order Fabales; family Fabaceae; genus Amphicarpaea; species Amphicarpaea edgeworthii. Next base: position 19,956,622 of record CM026321.1, read on the forward strand.
ATTTAATATTTTAATGTAAATATCTAAAGGTTTAAATATATTCTCTTGGTATCTTATCCCTCCTCTGATTTTAGTCTTTATAATTTAGCATTTTTTATTTTTCGTCATTGTAAAATATATTTCTTTTAATCCTTACAATTTAGTATTTTTTTGTTTTTCATCTTTGCAAAATATATTTTTTCTTCTAGTTCATACAAATTATATCTTTTTTTTTTTTCCATATGCAGTTTAGATATACCTTTTTCACTATTTAAATTGTAATCTAAATCGCTTTAAAAAAATATTAAAAATATATTTAAATTTTTAAAATTCATTAAAAAAACACCATTTAAAAAGAAAACAGTTAAAATCTTACATTTTTTTTTCAGTATTGGTTTTTCAAATTCTAATTAATGCAGTTTAGATAAATTTTTTGCATTGTTCAAAGTATTAAAACAAAAAATAAAAATTACATTGACGAAAAGCAAAAAAATACTAAATTACAAGAACTAAAAAAAAAAAATTTTACAAAAACAAAATATAAAAAAAACACTAAATTACAAAACTAAAAAGATATTTAAACCATATCTAAAACTAAACAATAGTTTTGTATGTGCCATAGATATATACTTTCCATGAATAATAATAGAAGGTCGATCCAGTTATAAAACACAGTGGGGTCACACATGGCCTTTGATTTGTGTGTCTTTTCAGTGTACAACCAAGAAAGTTGTGGCCGTGTTACAAACCCATCTTTCGCTGTTTCTATTTGACACAACAACACTGCAGAATAACATCATTGGATTTGGAGCTATAAGAAAGAGGGTATATATGCAAACTATATTCTCGTTGAATGTTGAACACTAAGCATAAAGTGACTATTAGTTTGTTGGAATGGTTATTAGATTTGGTTTTTTTTTTAAGTAAGATTTTGAATTTAAATTTTGTGAATAAAAAAAATGATTGAAAATAAAAAAATTTCATTAATAATGATTAATCAAATACTCTTATTAATCATTGAAAAAATTAATAATACTTTAAATTAATATTATGATAAAAAAAAAAAAAAAAAAGTGAGGAGGCTTGGTCACGGACGAACATGATTATGATCATCATTCGCCACATCAATTATATATGTGCTTATTATGGTATGACCCACTTTCGGTAAATGTATAATTATTTTCCAATCTTGGGAGATATTATATGATTAATTTTGAATTTTGAATCTTGAATCAAACCCTTGTGTTGCGTACATAAAATATAATATTTTGGAATTAAACTATGTAAGAGAATGCCTTGATCTAATAACTTTAAGATTTCATAAGTTCATCATTAGTATGACAATGATCTCTTTTGACTAGCTAATGAGTTCAAATGTGATATAATTAATTTTATACTATTGTATAATTATAATATTATTTTAGGTAGGATAAATTTATTAATTTTTATAAAATCATTTTAAAAATTATATAAATAGAGAGTTGTGATGAGTATAAAATTTATGATTTACTTTTAAATTCTTGACTAAACATGTAAGAATTCACTTGAGAATATAATAATAATAATAATAATAATAATAATAATAATAAAAATAAAATGAAAAAACACTTGAGATTGTCTGTTTGCATAGGAGTTTATTTGAACCAAGGTCTGAAGTGTATAAAAGGTGGCATTTTACTATATGAAGTACTCGATCGTAAAAGACATTTTATACTCCAAGATCAGCAATGGTTAATTTCACAAACCTAATAGAATTAAGTAAATAGTTGTATTTATAGGAGTATGATCAGATTAATTAAATTTCCAGAAGTAATTTTAATATGTTATCATTTTTTAGTGTAGCGACAAGATAATTTAACTTCTGAACTATGCATATTTAATTTACTATCTTACACCATGAGTTGAGTAGTAACACTTGACAAGTTGGACTCGACTCACTCGGCACAAATATTTATCTCTTTTATCTTACAAATTAACAGAAAATATATTTGTAGCAATTCTTACTCAGACTGTCGGTTGAGGATATATATATATATATATATATATATATATATCAGTACCAAATATTGTTGTTGTAACCTATTGAAATTTCCACCGACTAAAAGTATTAATAAATGAAACTAATTAATAAGCACCTGTTTTTTTGTTTATATTTTCTATCACCCTTTCCTTGTCCTTTTAATTAAAAAGTGATACATATTAAAAACAAAATTAGCAATCAAGGGAGGTACTAGTCAGGTGATTTCGATCTATAATAACTAAATATGGTGAATAAGAAAAAAAAAAAGAGTGATGTATTAGTCATTAATGCATATATCCATCTACAGTTATTTTAATTTTTTTTTCCTGTGAGATATTATCATGTTTCTAATCTATTAGGACAGATACTAATCACATTTAGAATGCATGAATAAGTGATTCTTTCACATGTATAACAAAGTCTTACGTTACTCTGTTAACCTTAATAGTTGATTTTCATATCTTGTACTCTGTCTTCTTTAGCAGTGTCATGCATGCTTATACACTCTTCTAAATCTAAATATATGCATGAAATTTTGATGCCAAGATTCTTTCTTTTTTCATTTCAGCTTGCTTTATTTCAGTACTGTGGGTTGGCCACATGCTTGTATCTTTAGACACGATCTTCTGCTTTAAGCAACTAGCTGCTTCTACATTTATATTCCTAACGTGTTTCTATGGTCTACTATTTGGCGTGAAGCTAACGCATATGTGGGAGGTACATTTAATTCATGTAAAATCGCATAGAGAGAATTGCCCTCAAAGCAATTAAAATGATTAACAGAAACCGAAACCGAAAAGTTTCTCCTCAAAAGTTCAATGTTAACCAAGACATTAGAGTGGTCATTACATTACTCAACAGAATGGATTCATAAACTATCACATAGATGTGTTTGTATTGACTTTCATCCTAACATCAACCAACTTCTACCTCAAAGCTTATCTCACGTAGCTTTATCTTGAAAATTGTGAAACTCTGTTAGAATTTTTAATCGGACAGGCACATAGTAGTCATGATGAGTCATGACCAATTAACTTTCGTTTGTCTATGCTCTTTGGGCTTTTATCTATTCAATTTGTTCATTTTGAGTTTCATATGGGCTTGGACCAAGTGAATACTAATTATGTAAAATCATGTGCACTTCAATTGCCCATGCATCATGAATATGTATAAGTTTTGAAAGTTGTTGCTGAGTCTAACTGGGAGGCCATGAGTGAGTTCTTATGGAGCTTTGTATCAAGGTTATCCAATATGGGATCTTCTCATAGCTCATGTTGATCCCAAGAGTTAAAATGAACTTGTAAAATTGGATAACTTTAATGTGTCAATTATGATTTCATCTTGGTTGAGAGTCTTAATGTCAAGTCATATGAATTCATCGATAACATATCCTCGTGATCCTCTTCTACTAGTGTTTTGACTAGTACGACATGTTTCTAAAACCATAAGTTAGTTGAGCATCATAATGCATGTATACCTATGTTAAATTATTAATGGTGATTACAATGTGTTTAGTTACTCTTCAAGTAAATTATTAAGCAATAACCTATCTCTTAGACTGATTTTCTTTCACCATTTTTCTCCTTTTTTGCATGAAAATGATGACCAATTAAAAGAATCTAAGGAAATCCGCTGGACTCAAGCTCTAGAAAATTGGGAATAATCAATTGTCAAAGCACATCAACACTTTCATTTTGGTCGCTAAGCTATTTTTTGCGGTATGCTTTACCAATTCTAGTTCTGAACCTGTTGCAAAAAGTATGTTTCATGAAATCTGAAGGTGGAGATGACTGCACTGTTTCATTGGACAAACAGAGAAAGTTTCCTATTTAACTTAGTTTAGGGAGTCTAGTGAGAGATCATTTCATTCTATCTAGTATCATTATTTTCCATTTTCCATTTTCCATTCTCATCAGTTGTAACTCCTTAGTTGATATTTATGGAGAAAAGCAGCTAACTCTTTTATTGATGTAAGGGATTGAATGTAATAATTGTTAAACTCTTACGTATCTTTTGACATTTTTAAGTATGAATTCAATATTTTTGTATTTTAATCAACATTTTTTTTCTTACTTAATGCTTGTAGTAGATTGATCACTTATAGGTATGACGACGGGGCGAGACGGAGGTGGGGGTGGGATTAGTCTCCTCAACCCCCATCCCAAACATCTCAAATCATCCCCGCCCCTATCCCCATTTCCCGTCGAGAGGCTTAAAAATTTGACTCATCTCTGTCCTCGTCGGGGATCGGGTTTCCTAACCCCAACCCATCCCCCAAACACATAAAATAATTTACATGATCGTCTCAAATATTACTCGTTACACTCTTGTATACCACACTTTTATTTCTCATAATAAAGCAAATTGTTTCATTTATTTTATCAATAGAAATATTATTTAATAATTTTTTTATATATAAAGTTATTATACAATGAGTTAAAAATATTATTTTATAATAAATATAGTTAAATTAATGTTTAATATAAATTTTTAAATTTATGATTTATGTAATAAATAGATAGATTATTTTAAGGTATTTATATAATTTACTATATTAATAGTGAGGATGGGTGTGGGTGCGGTTGCGGTTGCGAGGTGGGGATTACAATTTCCAACCCCAACCCCATCCCCAACTTTCTTAAATGGGAAAAACCCAAACCCACACCTGTACCCGGTCAACTCGGATTTTTCCTGTCAAAATCAGGATAGGAATATCCCCACGGGTTCGGATTCAATTGTCATGCCTAATTAAAGGATATATCTAGTGTTGGAAAACATAGTTATTATCTTGAACTAAATTTAGATGTCTAACAAATTTTGGGTGTAAGAGATCAAAACTTAGTTTGTGAGTAATCTTTATATTCAGTAATCTTATTGATGGTTTCTTCGTTAGATTAAAAGAGAGATCTTAATCTAAGAAAGAAACTTAAATTCTCTATGTGCAAGGAATCAAAACAAATAATAAAATAAATTGACTGAATTTAACTTGCAAACAAATATAGTTCATTTAATATATTGATGCATAAGAGAGTTAAGCTTGGGTGAATCTCACCCCGGTACAGCAACATTCTATAAATTATTACAATCACCATTTCATTGTTGTTCCAACATAAAAACACGCTAAAAATACCAAAAACATAATACTCACATCTTTTATGTGCTATAAGCATTCAGGTTCAACACAACAAACTGGTCTCTGGTCTCTGTTTTAATGCTTTTATGTTGTTTTTATTTTCAGTTTAAAGTAATAGAAATACTTAGTTATTTATATTGGGTTGGTCCCGTGGACAAAATGATACTTGGAATTTTTCATGTGTTGAAACGTTTCTCACTCCCTTTTACTTGTGTTTAGGTTGAATGTCATTTTTACAGGCGAGGTTCACGAGGGTAATGCAGAGCTCAACATGAGCATTTTTAGTTAGAATACATTAGAGCCCAAAATTTTGTACCAAAAACTAGTGGCTTCTAGTTTCAGAAATTTGATTTTGGGATATTTTAGTACTTTACAGTTTTAACATTTTAATTTTTAAGTATATTTTTTTTCTTAAAATGATAATAGTTGAGTGATAAAATATACAGTTAAGCCTATTTATTATTTACTGAAATTCAATGATTCATATCCGGTTTCAATCGCTTCTTGCATTCAGTAGATACACAGTAACAACCAAGAGTGGGGACAATGCTGGCCAAATCAATGTGTAAAATATAATTATAAACTACATCACATGAATAGATTGCATTGAAACAGATATATTCAAGTGAAAACGACTTTTTTTCCTTCCATAGCTGTTCGATGAATCCATCACAGCAAAGTTCAAATTAGTCACTGAGCTTGCAAATATCAACGAACTTCTGAATTGCATTATGGTATTGGGTTCCCTGGATAAAGAACAGGCACAACATGTGCAAGTTAGAAAGTTGGCCAATATTCCATCAACATTTCTACTCCATTATATATAAAATAACTAAAAAATAGACGAGGCAAAATAATTTCTATTCCCTTTTTCCATTGTTCTTGGTCAAACAAATATCTTACAAAACATATAAGATATTTGACCATATACAAAGAGGTGAAAGTATCAAATAAAAACCATGTTATCATGCCAATGAAAATAAGTGATTAGGCATTGTTAGATAGAAACTAAGAAAGAAACTGAACTGGTACACAATACCTCCCAATAAAGTTGGTGACAGTCCATGCACTGCCAAAACTCTAAATTCTTGTTAAATAAGCAATTTGGAATTCTTTGAAAACCCTTTGCAGCTTCAACAGCCTCTTCGGTTGTCAGTGGCTTCTGAATAAATGTTCCATTGCATTTTGTGCACCTTGACATTAGCTGGTCCTCATTAATTTTTAGCTGAAAAGTTTCAATAACCTGGAAAACACTTCAAGTTTAGCCTTTGTGACACCATAGCATCACTCTCTCAAGCAAGAAATGCTTAAATTTTTTTCTGTTCACTTTGCAATAATTGAACTAAGGTGGAAGAGATGTTTTTTGTGTGTGGAAATCTAGGGAGAAACAGATAGTGTCTACGCAAAGCTAACTTTGAAATCCATGTACTAAACTCTAGCACATCACGATGCGTTTGCATTGTCCATAAAATTAATGTTCTAAAATTAATAAATAAAGATTCCTAAAAAGACAACATAACCATAGTATAGTATAATTTTATCTTTTTACTTCCACATGAATAAAAAGTGTTGAAAAGGGTTTACTGTAATGTGTTGTGTGTATATAGTATCAATCTTTTTAGGTGAAGAGTTAATTTAATCATACCTCAAGTAGCTGTTCATTTTTTAGAAGAGTCTTCACTCTATAGATTTGGCTTTTTGTCAGATAATCATGTCTCAGCAACTTTGCATCCCGCGTCAAAATCACTCGGTTCTCTTTCTGTGCTTGCTCTATCAACAACCTAAATATAAATGAAAATAGTTTCACAAAAAATAGAAAAAAATACATATTAGAAGTGAATCAGCTGTCAGAAGAATGACTTTGAGCAGATACTAGAATCAATAATTAGGGAACAATAATAATAGAATCATACTCTATTTATAACCTTGGTTCAGGCTTCTTTGAATAAGGAATTGCAGCATCTATCCCAACACACCGTAAATGTTTTGCTAAGCCTTCAACCTGAGTAAATCCCTTACAAATTTATGCTCACATTTTTATTTTTAGAAACATTCAGATCCTACATGAAAATAAAACCCTTTCTTTTTGGATAAAACAGTTCCATAAAATATTCATGAAGAGTAAGTCTAGAAAGGCACTGATGATGATGAAAAACCTCATTTCTTCAATTCATCACAGATGATTGAATTTAACTATATTTATAAAAAATCCTATAGCTAAACATCTTAATATTGAAGAAAGGGAACATCGGATCTTCATAATTAAGATGCTTACCATGACATCACAAAGGAACTTTGGATATCCATTTCCCCCCAACAAAGGATCCCAAGGTGGGGCACCTTGCCACTCATCTGAATTCTCAAAATGTTTTTCTTGGCTAATCCGATTAAATAGTGAATGCTTCTTCCCTTTCTTTTTTGAGGTTTTGGGCTTTCTGTCTGACTCCTTAAGCAAAATCCTATCACCATATTTTTTCACAACTTTCAACAAAACTTCATCCATTGGCACAGTAACCCAACATGATGAGTTTTGGATCATTCCCCCTGCTAAAGGTATCATCTGAGCAGCATCAGAACAAGTAGTGGCTTGGACAATTGCTAAAGCTTCACAAAAATGTGCTCTTAGGACTTTATCACTCATAGTCATATCATGATTTCTTAAAAGCTCTTTCAACCCAAGACTTGCATCAGGATTAGACAATACTCTAGTCTCAAGAATCAAGTCTCCTGCAGTGAAGAATTCAACAAAATGTCATAAAAAATTCTCTGGATAATGCCTCAATGTTTGGATAGCAAATAAATCAATCATTATTGATGAATGACAATAGAGGTGGAAACAAATGGATATATCTTGTATCTGAAAGTAAGATTAAAAAATAATGCAGAGAATTTTCAATTTTTGTCCAATGTGTAGCACATACATGAGGTTTTTCTGTGGATGCATGAGCAAGAAATGAAAATTACGATACAAAGTTGCAGGGTTATTGGAACTAAATATCTGGTGGTAACAATTATTTCAAAATAAAAATTTGTAAGAATCATTTCCATAGAATTCTTGCTGTAATCTGCTGTGTTACAATGAAATTAGTTTACAGATTGAATTATTAAATCAAGGAACACACAGATGAGCAGTTTCAAAGATGCTACACAAATTCAGAGATTTAATGCAAAGGTGCTTATTTGTACGATTGAGGCAAGTCAAGCATTCCTAACTACCCTCCCTCTTGAAATCTTTGATGAAATCAAATATATGCCTAATCACGCTGATTATTGAACATGACAGAAAGCTTTCAACAATGACAAATACTGAGATTGGAGGGATTAAATGGTCAAGGGAACACGTGTATGAGATGAATGATGAGATGTGTGTGCTAGATACACAATTGAATAATAAACACCAAATAATGAGCTCCAATGATATAAGATGAGTGTTTTAGATACAAACCACTAACCCATTTATGCTAAAACAAATATCCAATCATGTAATTAAACAAAAATTCAAATGTTGCAATAAAAAAAATATAACACAATGATAGGCTTGTAATTTGTCCAGAGTTTGTGCTATAAAATTTCCAGGCATTACAAACCTTCTTTGACAACCTTTGCTTGGAAGACCTGAAATATGTCGAGCAAGCAATGAGCGTCCATAGCTGCATATGTTATCTGCTCTTCTGTAAGAGGACGACGTGACCAATCACTACATTGGAGTTCCTAAAGCAGATATAAGTTTGGTTAACACCATATAGTAATTGAAAAATGCCATTTGGACCAACTCTGGATCCTGAACTTCCAAGAGAGCATATACACATCCTTGAGCAAAAAAGAGGATCCTCTTTCATGTCCGATTACAGCATTGTTTCAATTTATATACAAGAATATGAACAGCAGTATCTTTCTATTGTAATCAGGTCAATCCTATTCTTGCTTTTGAAAAGTCAGTAATCATAATAATCTGTAACTTGCGATATTTGTTTTGTGATCAAACAAATATCTGCAGAAATCACTTAGAAAGCTAAGATATTCTGATTGATATAATCCTGCAAATAGAAGAGGGAACATGTTTTTTTTTTGTCAGAAAGCATATAAATCAATTGACAAGTTAAAAGTCAAAATTTGAGATGCAGCCTCACTTCTAACTGAAGACAGCCAACTAAAGATTAATTTTGATAGAATTTAAACCAGCCCATAATAAGTAAAATCAATATTCATTGAGTGGTTATCATTCTGGAATTGACAATTGTTACTAGAACATTTTACTGAATCCAATAATGGGATTTGCATTCCACAAAAAGAAAAATATTTTCAATTTAGATTGCAATCTGGAATCTTCTAGATATAGAACACATTCCCAACAATCGTTCTACTACCCACAGGGATGAAGCACTAGATTTTAAGACTAATACGCATATTGACGTCTGACATGACTAAAGTACTAGTTAAGACTAAGAGATACAAATCCATCAATATGCCTCTACCTAATTACTTAAGCTTTGGAGATTACTGGTTCTCAACATGATTACCAAAGCTTCAACAACCCAGTGGACGGTACTTGGATTGATCCATGCTAATGTAAATCTTTTGTAATAAAACTAAATTTCATCTTGACGTAAAAATGAAATTTTCCCCTGTCCATGCTTCAAGTCTAACTGACTCCAGTTTGAACAGCCACGACAGAGACCTAAAACCACTTATTTCCTCAGCCACCGTTTCAGGATGATTAACTCTCTAAGAAAATGAAATATAAATTTTACCAATGGACAACCTCTCATTCCTTCTTCTCATCAACCCAAAACAAGATACAGAAAGAAACAACATGGACCAACAAGCTTCCATCAGTACAATTTCTTTAAAAAGGAAAAGATATTGACAGCAACAGCCTAAGAATCCTAGCAAAAAAACAACTGATAAAACCATCCTCCAAATGCTAATAGAAAACTCATTTCACCTAAAGCAAAGAATTCCACACAAACTTAAATAAACATAGCCATAGAAGTAGACCAAATGCTGAAGTTGAACATGAAAATGAAACAAACCTTGGAGAGCGAAAACCCCAAAACTTCTGCACATATGATTGACAAACTCTTACTTTGCTTGGGTACATGTTTCTTACTATGCTGCAGATGATTGTACACGCTCTTGATATCCAAATATGGCTCAACCTATCCACAAAACAATTGATTTCAGAGATTGTCTGACAAAAACAGGGGCAGAGAAAAATGTTCATTTATAAGGATTAGCAGTGTTTGTAGTCTCTGAAAATTTTCCAAATTTTGGCTTTTGTCCATGACTTTCAAAACATGGCTTTAGTCTATATATTTGTTGAAATACCTAAACTTTGTAAATTTTCACTTAAGAGAGAAAAAGTCTTAGCTGCGGGAACTAAAGTTTGTATATGTATATTTCCACAGCCACGAAAACAATTACTAGTTTTAAAAGTTCAGACTAAAACTAAATCTGGAACATTTTCAAAAACTAAAAAACGAGGAATGCCGGTAACAAGAAATTATTAGGTGGTCGTGAAACCACTTGTCCATAGTCCGTCCATCTAATCTCTTGACATATATAAGTTTCTAAATTTAAAAGGAAACTTGATTAATGTAGAGATTGGTCGTGACCATGGGTAAGATTCTCCGGTAGCACTTATAGGTAGAAAAAGTAAGAATAAAAAATGAAATGAGTTTCTCCAAAAGTTGAAATTCCCTTTTACATTAGCTAATTTGTAGAAGCTCTCTTTTATAGATGGAGAAACTCATGTCATTTTTTCTTCTTACTTTCTCCTCCTAGAAGTGCATCTGGATAAGCTTACCCAAACATGCCCTTAGTCCAGACCACCTAATTCCTAATTATTTCTAGTTAATAACACTACTTCTAAAGATATCTTCTTTTTGACTCTCTCTACGAACTGCTGGAAATCACTAAATTTTTGTGAATGTCACCTGCTATTTAACGACTTTCTCTCTTAAATCAAATCAAAAGTGAGACAAATTGACTATTTTTTCAATAATTTGTAGAAAGTTTCGCTGACATTCCTTCTAAAAAAAATACTTAGCCGTATTTATATTCATTCATTCATTGTGTTGTGTTGTGCGTTTCTGAATCTGACCTTGTCGAAACCGCCATGGGAGACGAAAGTGGAGGACAAGTAGACCAAATCCTGCTTGAATCCGAATCCGAGTTTCAGAATATCAGGGGAGGCCAGCAATTCGCGCAGCGGTTTCCACAGCAAAGACAGAGGAAGGGACAGTAGGTCCAGCAAAAACACCGCCGAGTCGTCACCTCCGCCGCCTCCGCCGCAGGCGATTTGGAGCACGGACACCCTCGGGAACGAGCGTCGGACGGGCTTCCACTCAGCGTCCAGGCCAACCACCGAGGTCCGAGTCAGCGACTCGCTCAGGAGCCTGAACTCGGCCGAGTCGGTGCAGGTCACTACGTGGACTTTCAGTTTCGCAGCAGGAGCACCACCGTCCATCATCAGCCAGGGAGTATTGTTGATGTGAGGAGCGACTCGGCCAATATTTACTCATGTATTCAAATTCAAATTAAAATGGTTTGTAAATAAATATAATGTGTTTTATTTAATTTATTTATGGGAAAATGAAAAGGAACTGAACTGACAGGATTATTAAATATTATAAATTATCAACCTTGTAAAAAAAAAAAAACTATCAACTAATTAAAAGTAAGATAAATAATTAATTTAGTGCTCGAAAAAGTGAAATATGCTGATTGAAAATTAAAATTTAATCCTTCAATACATAAAATAATATAAAAAGTGTGACATATTTATTTATTAGGTTTATATCACCAAATTTTATCTGTTACATTTTAACGTTTAACATTTATGTCAAATTTATTTTAATTTGTGCGTAAACTATATGTATTATTTATAGTTTATAAAGACATTTAATTATATCATACACTTATTTATTAATAAATTATAAATTTTTTAAACATAAAAAATACTTAATTACAATATTTTGTGAATCAACAATATAATTTTTTTTAATCGACAAGTATTAATTTATTAATTTTTGTTAAAAATATTAATGAAAGATATTCAAATCGGTAATGTATCTCTTCTCTTCTCTTATCATTTTTTTAACTATCATCCAACTATTTTGTATCTTCACCAATCTAGTTAACATTATTAATAAAAAATTAATATGTAATATTTTTTTACATATTTATAATTAAATTTTAATTTATTATTTTTAACGAAAAAATATGTAAGCACATTACAATTTCACTTGAAGAAATGGAGTATTTATCATTTTTCTTTATATAAATACAATTTGACTCTTAATTGCATCTTTATCTTTTCTTGTTCTTCCTTCTTTTAAACCTAAATATCTTTATATATGAATGACAAATATGCAATAGCTACTGATAAATCATATAGCTACATACTTCAGTTTGCAATTTCTTTGGGGCAACTATACGGAATTGCTGTTTATTGCATAACAGCAATCTTGGAAGGTGACCATTTTTCAGCAAGCTCACTCTACTATTATGCATACTGTGTTGGAGCAAATGCATTATGTAATTTGAACCTGCGTCTGAATGAGATACAGTACTCATCTTTATCAATTGGACAATCTTTGTTGGTTGGTTTTCCATTTTCTTGTATGAAAAAATAAAATTGATTTCATTCAATTCAGTTTTGGTTTGCTCCCACTCCAAATCTTTACAAACAGAAAATTATCCATATCCGTGTTCACTTAGTTTGGAGTAAGTTATCCAAGGTATATCAACAAAATGTGTAGTTATATTTTACTGATTTATTCCTTCAAAAAATAAGTCATATATATGATCTCACATACACGCACATATATAGTTATTAATATTAATAATAAGTTTTAAAAAAAAAAGAATAATTTATGCTTTTAAACAAGCTATGCTAGACCAAGGCTAAAAAAATGCCTACAATGATATATGTGAAGTAGTAAATATGATCAAAACCAGACTCACTAAAATTTGGTTTGTTTCCACTCTTATTTGTGTCACACCTTACTGGTAACACTAATACCAAAAATATACTTTCTCCTGTAATAACACTAAAAGTATACTTACTGTTAAAGTTTTTAAATTTTTTTTTTTCGGTTTAAATTTTTAGTGTTTAAACTTTTTTTCTATTAAACTTTTTTAAAATTTAATTTCTAGTCCTTAAAAATTTATTAAATAAAAAAAAAATTAGGATTCAAACTTTTGTCTGAAGACTAAAAACCAATTTTTTTAAAAGTTTAAGAATATTAACTAGTGAAACAAAAATTCTAATACTAAAAATTAAAAAGAAAAAATTTAGGAATATTGACCGATTGATCAAAAATTTAAATTCAAAAAAGTTTATAAATTAAAAACATAATTAACCCTAATAAGAATTTTCTCTTATTAATATATTTTTTTCAATACTGAGGGCTAAATATTTTTCTTTAACCGTTGCAGTAAATGTTTTGTAGACTTCGATTTCTATTATTCTTAATTTCGGATTATTATGTAAAATGTGTGTCCGAGGATGTTCACGCAGAACCAAACATATACATAACATGTAATAAGTCCTGTTTTTTTGTTTGACAAAAGTTGTAATGGTGTAATCTCAGTCGTAAAACGGACATGAAAAATAAAATAAAGTTCCAAACATGAAGAAATCCAAAATCCAACGAAAACGGCAAGTACGGATTAATCGTATGACTCAGCAACAGCATCTTCGTTCACTCCACCGACCCATTTCAAAACAAAAACCAGTTGGATTCTCACAGTTTGAGTAAATGACTATTACACGATCCGAGTAACATTACTATATGACTCAATGGTTAAGAATAGCGTGGTCTCCCACTTTTAGGCTAAATGTTACTTTTCATTTTTATGCTTTAATTTTTGTTTAGTTTTGTTGTTTATTTGTAGAAGTCTTAATTGATTTTTATGTTTATAAACTAATTTAGTTTAATTTTTTATGTTTTTAAAATAATTTAATTTAATTATTTTAAAATAAATATAATTTTTAATTTTTGATAGAATTTTAAATATTTTTTATTAATTTAAAAAATAAAAATTATTTTATTAAATTTATTTATATAAAAATTATGAAACTTAACTAAGTATGTTTGAATTTGAAAAAAACATAATCATAATGTATTTACGTAATTTGATTTGATTTTTATCATATTTGACTCTTTTTTATTCATATATTTATGTAAGTAAATTTAATAAAATAATTTTTATATATCAAATTTTTTTAAAAAATATTCAAAATTATAATACAAAATTAAAAATAAATATTATTTTAAAAAACCATTTTTACTCATTAGCCATTTTGGATAAATAAAGAACCATTTAATAATAATAAAAAAGAAAATTAATACTTTGATTAAAAAGGAAAAGAAAAAAGAAAAAAGAAAATAAAAATCCAAAACCCACTTTGATTCAGTTAAGTTTCCTCTCCATCATCACCATCATCTTCTTCTTCTTTGGATCCTTTCACTTTGGCGTGACCGAAACATTCCAGTCTCTCCCAAAACGGTGTCGCATCAATCGCGTTCGGTCAAACTCGGGCTTCCGAATCCTCCGGAACACGCTCTTCGCTCAATTCCCTATAATTCATCACTCCCCTACTCCCCTGTTTCTCGTAACCTCTCCGACACGGTGGCTCTTCCGCATTCCTCCGCCACCGTCGCCGGAAAATACTAATCCACAGATGGATGATTCGGCGTTCAAACGAGACGGACACTTCAGCCGAACTTACTCCTGCGCTTCTCAGAGAGATGTCTGTTACAGGTTCGCTTTTTTTTTTTTTTCTCTCTCATCAATCATCACTTTCCTTGAATTTTTTAATTCTCTTTTATTAGGTTAAATGATAATGAATCGCAATCGAATTGTGATCGTGATTAGGATATTTTCTTTAATTACAAAGTTGATTTTTAACCCTGTGTGATGTGGTTGTTGTGTGATTAGTGATTAGTAAACTGGCGTAGAAGTATTAATTACTTCGCATTATTAAAGGGGAGATTTTTAATGTTTTTTTTTTTATTAATTTTGTATGGGAAATTGGGATTTTGCTAATAGAGCATTAGATTCAGTGATACTCTTGTCACTTTCAAGAGTAAGAATTTTTTGATCGTGTTTTAGAGAGATTGGTGTCGAAGATTAAGATTGAAAGGTACTTTCAGTGATCACAATTTGCTTCTGGTAACGAGTGTGTGAGTCTGTGAGAGATAGTTTGTCTTTTTCACCTTCTCAAGAAAATAGACGTGTATGCTTTCCTTTCTTGTTAAGCAATGTTTATAAAAACGGTCCTTGATCGTAATTTCGGTCACATTTGGTGCAAAATTGACCACAATTAAGGGTTGTGACAATACCGCCACTGCAATTTAAAATCTTGTTTATTAGATTTTCTGTATCTTTGGTTTCTTCAGAAACTGCATACACCACCGAGAAACTATATCCTTGAATTTTAGTATTCATGACATGTTACTCTTGAGGGTGGATGGAATTTGAGTTGTTTCTCCTTTGTCTTTTCAGAAATTGTTGCTACCCGGAGAGTTGGAATAGTTTGGATAATAACTTTTTCTTTGAGCTGTAACCCCATATGTTGAGGGTTTAAGATGGTGTTTGATTGAAATTGATGATTCCCATTCCATGGCATTTAAAGACAAATACTCAGTAGCTTCTATTAGGTTACGTAAGTAATGAATTAACACTTTGAAATACAAAAACAAAGAAAAAAGGTAGGAGTAGTTTGCCTTTGTTATATGAAGTTTACCAACATGTGTTGGGTCGTTTGGTACACACTTGATTCCTCCTTAAGTAAGGTGTTTAGCTCAAGTCTTGTATATGGAAAAGAAATCATTGGAAAAGAGTTAGCTTTATCATGCTGTGGATGCTCCTCACTCAAACAAGATTGGTTCCCAAGAAAAATACCTATGGTCAAGACTCAAGACAATAAAAAAGGAAGTTTGAATGATGGAAAATGATTGTAATGTGATTTTCATGGCTTATATGTTTATGAAAAATGATAGGAATGTGAGGTTATTTTAATTTCTGATCAAACAGTATGGTAAAAAATTCTGTTTGTGTCTTAGAGGGCCAAGCTCTAATAAACATGAAACACCTTAAGTAAACAAGGAGTTGGTTAGCTTCCACTTGTTCTAAGCTTATGGTAAGTGCTGTAGTTAGAACATGTTGAACTCCAAATGCATTTTTTACCTTGGTCATTATGATTGTTTGTCAAATTGTCAATAAATTGAAGACTTAAGCTTGTTATTCTGAGTATGATTTACATGTGATGAATCCAGGTTCTTTATTTTGAGTGTTGCAATTACAATATATTTTCTTTATATATTTGGCAGCTGTGGCACTTGTGGTTATGAGCTGAACTTGTCCTCCTCGAACCGGAACACTGCATCCATCGGATCCAATAAATATGGGAAGTCCATAAAGCGAGGTATTATATCATTCTTCAGCATTGATCTCAGCAGATTTACCCAGGTTGATGAACTCCAGTGTGTGCCCCATTTCGATAAGCACTCATGGGGTTTGTTTCGCCGACGAACCAAGCTTCTCTGTCGCAAGTGCGGCAACCATATTGGAAATGCACACAATGGTTACACCTCGTCCTTTCCTCTTGTGACAGATGGAGCAGAGTCATCTCCAAGCTCCAAAGTGACCAGTCATACAAAATACGACATTCGCATTCGTTCCTTACAACCTTCATCTTCTGGAGAAGAATATGGAATTCCAGTGTTTGCTTGAAATACCTGGTAAAAATAGTACTTCCTACACAGCCAAATCTGGTGACATGGTGGTTTAGAAGTTCACTAACATATGCAGAGATGGTTTGGCAAGGCTTTTGTGCTTTCCCTAATGAAAATGTGTGATTAATAGCCGTATGAAAGAGTTGTAAGAATTAAATTAAGCTGTCATAACTATAAATATTATATTACTGGGAAGAAAAATAGGAACTAAGGGGAAAAGAAGAAAAAGAAACTTATTTTAAAATTAATTGTTTGATTAGTGTGGTTGGTATTAACATCAGATTTGCATTTTGTGATATTGACCTGTTGGTTAGTTATGAATGTTTACTGCATACACAAGTTTTTAAATCAGGCAGATAATTTTTAGATAATATTGGAATTTGTCATTGATAATAATGTGCACACAACAAATTAATTACCATTAGACTAAGATATAAGTTATGTCTACCGTTTAACTTGGCAAAATCTGCAATCAAACTAGTTGTGCACTACGTATAAGAATTTGTTTTATCTAAATAAGTGTCATTCTCACTGCCATTATTGTTTGGGCAGATAATATTGGCCTACGTGTGGACCTTAACCTACAAACCATACGGTAAGTCTTGACGAGTTCTAAGAGAATCTCATCTAAATACATGTTTGATTTAAAATTAAAAATGATGTATTTATATTTTAATGTAAATTTAACACATAAAAATAAAATAAAAATAAGGATCATAATTTATTAATAAAAATATTTTTATCTCAAATATATTTTTCAACTAGAAAACTAAACATGCTCTAACTACTTGATCAACTTAAGTTAACGATAAGCTTTTTTCTTTTGTTTTAACTATTTCTGTTTTTCTTCACTTATTTATTTTTGTTATAGATTATCTACATGAGAAGGGTTACAATATACAGTATTACACTATTTCTAACATAGTTTATTATTAGTTAAGATTTATTAAAATCTATAAAATAAAATAAAAATCATTAAATATGAAATTATTGAGATTCATAAAATAAAAGTAATTTAAAAATAAATCTTAGCTAATAAAAAAATATATTAAAAAAATTATTAAAAAAATACATAATATGTTATTTACCTGCAAATCATGCTAGCCATCAACATATTTTTTTAACAAACTTTAATCATTGATAATCAATCAATTTATTTAAAATTAAAATAAAAAATTATTAAATAAGTAATTATTTCTATTATACTATTATTTATTCGTCAAAGCTAAAAGACAACCTAAAAAAGAAGCAATTCCACACACGTTACCCTGAAGTCCCACTACATGTACTACATCTTTGGACACGTGGCGAAGAAAAATTGAACAAAGTCTTTGCCGTGAAGATCATTGCAAAGTTCATGGTTAAAGAGTTTCGCAGCAAGCTTCACAATTACTTGGTGTTTATATCTACATCACTTATGCATTAATAGTTTATAGATATAGCGTGTCAATAGGTTTTTTTTTTTTTTTTTGAATTAATAAATCTTCACTTCAGGATATTCTACTCGAGGAAATATCATGTTCAAGCGAATATTTAAAAATCATCTTGTTGATTTATACGTGATACACATGAACAGTTAAAAACAATTTTTTTTATATAAAAAATAGTACTCATTAACTAAAATGTAGAAACTTAACTAAAATGTAAAAACTTAGTACTCTCGCAATGTGAATATTCAGGATGCTAACCTGTCACACTCAAGCTCAATAAGTGTACTATGTTAAGTATACCAAATATTCTAATTGACTAGTTATTATGAAAATAAATTCTCGTGATTTGTATGTGTTTGAGGAAGAAAGTGATGATAAGAGTGTGACAGCCAGAATTAAGAGGGTTCAACCACTAATGACAAAGGCTACCTGACAAAGACTTAGATATTATTCTAACGAGTAATATATTTACATTATATATCATATATAAGGATTTATTTAAATTATCACCAGCATCATCAATCAAGTTTTGTATCCTACATATTCATTAAGATTACAAACTACCACTAAGCTATAATATAATATTAGCAATTATAATATTAACTAATTTTTTATTTATATTATTAACTAGTAATAATAATTATAATTACTGATTAACAATTATATTACAAACTAAAAAATTATAATCCCATTAATTTAATTATTGATCCAATACTTTATTCGACAGATTTGATTTTAAAAGTATGAACACATCACTCAATCCTTAGTTGAAAGAGCATTTTTTAAGAGACAATTAATATTTTTTATTTTTATTTTGAATCAAACATTAGATCAAATTAAATCAATCCTAAAATCTATTTTTTTTTATCTTATCTATTTACATGTTACTATTAGATAATGTAAAGATAAAATTAAACAAACTCATAGATAAAAAAATATATTTCTATCTTATATATTTAAATATATCTTAAACATTACTACATATAATGTAAGTTAAACTAACCCATGTAAAATATAAAAATAAATTGTTTTCAACCTATATATTTTTAAAATAAATATTACTATTACAAAATTTGAATTTCATTAAAGATAAAATTAAATAAATCCCAATAAAAGATAAACAATAATTAGTTTGCACACTTTTTAAAATTTAAAACATTGCATTGATAATGATTAAATTACCATAATGTTATCAACAAATTATTGGTTTGAACAATAATGGACTTAGTCTCCATAATTAAAGTTTTGGGTTTGATACTTGTAACTCTAATTTTTAATTGAGCAAGGCATATTTATACACAAACTTTAGTAAAAAAAAAGTATTTTCTTACTAATATTATGAAACTATATACTAATATAAAATAAACTATTATTGTATAATTGTTTCTAACAAAATGAAATTATATTTATCATTATTATAATTATATTAATTAATTTTTTTTTAAAAATAAATTAATCAAATACATGTTATAAATTAATAAACATACACCTCAAATTAGTATCAAATAATTAGTCACTAGCAATAAAAAAAAGTTATATTTTCATAATAAGTATTTTTTTTTGTGGGCTTTTGGTAACAACTAATAAACAATAATATTTTATAACTATTATTTTATAAATATTCAATAAACTCCATATATGTTATTATCTTATAACAAGAAAAACAAATTTATTATATACCATTTTATATTAATGACAAATTATTTATGGTATGTATAACTTTTGTCACTTTTCTTAATAATTTATCGTGATAATTTGATAATTTAGTTACTATTATGAATAGCACTAGTGACAAAATAAAATTATTTATGACATGTATAAGTTTTGTCACTATTAATAATTGAGTGATAATTTAATAACTATTATTAATTAGCATCAATGACAAAATAAAAATTAAAACACAAATAATATATCTATAATGTCAAATTATTTGTGATATGTATAAATTTTGTTAATATTAATAATTGATAGTGAAAATTTAATAATTTAGTCACTATTATTAATTAACATTAGTGATAAATTAAAAATTAGACACAAATAATATATCTATAGTGATAATTTATTTGTGACATGTATAAGTTTTATCATTATAAATAATTGATAGTGACAATTTTATAATTAAATCACTATTGTTGATAACATTAGTGACAAAATAAAAATTAGCCACAAATAATATATCAATAGTGACAAATTTCATATTCATTACTAAATTTTTGTTAAAAAAAATTACATTTCTTGTATTGCTTATCACTTTCTTTTTTACTTTTTTTTTTAAAACTTAATTATTAAAATGTTCCTTTGATTATTTTAGAATGTTAAATTAAATCTTTCAATGATTTTAAAAAAGTTTTTTTTAAACAAAAAAAAATCATGTGGAACACATCAAAGAATTGGGGACAATCTTAACACCGTGAGTCCATGACCCATATGACATGACCACATACAGGGACAGACCTACGTATGTCATGGAGGGGGCATGGCCCCCTTAACTTTTGTGCATAAATAATTTACTATGTTTATGCTATGGTGTGGTGCATTAGCAAGTAATATGATGTGCGTTTAACAACTGCAATTTTATATATTTATTACTTCTTAAAATAATTTCTTTTTTATAGGCATAAAATCAACATGTATACTTATATATAATATATTTTGAATAATGATTTCATTCTACACATAAAATCAACGTGTGCACTGTATATAATATATGATTATTATTTATTTTTTTTTATAAAAATCTTATTTAATAATATGTGACTAAAATTTATTATTAATATTATATAATCTATTTTTATCTCTTTACTATTTTCTCTCTAAATCATTAAATTATTAGGAATCTTATTATTTTTTTAGGAGATCTTATATAAATGTTATATTTTATCAAATTTTAGTTATCATATGATCAATAGTATTTTTTTAAAAAAAAAATACATAAAGATTATATTTTATTAATTTTATTTTTTATATAATTACCTTTATCTTGGCTTTTTTTCTTCTTCTAAACTATAAAATTAATAGGAATGTTTTTTTAAAGTAATTTTTATTTAAATACTATATTTGACCTAATTTTAGTTATTATACCATCAATTTATCTTCTAATTTTTTAAAATTATAAAATTAATAGTAATTTTATTTTATTTATGTAAATAAATGTTATTTAAATATTATATTTGATTAATTTAGTTATTATATAATTATTTTTTCTCAAAGTTAAAAGTGTAATTTTTAAACTTTACTCTTTTTCACTAGAATGAGTTTTTGTTTTTTAAAATATCATATGATTAATAAAAGATTATTAAAATTTTAACTTTTGGAAGGACATATCATCAAATCATATAATGATAAGTTATCGTATCAACAATAAATAAAGGTGCAAATACATCATCGCATAAAAAAAATATTTTTAATTTTTAATTTTTTATATTTTATATCTTAATTGATAAATTATTGATGTAATAAATGCTTTTAAATGTATAATTATTTTATAAACCACTTAAAAATCATTAAAATTGAGAAAAAAAACTTTCAATTGATAGATATATATTTGGTCCCCTCTTCCCTCTAATCCTGGATCTGCCCCTCACCACGTATCATTAAAAGGGAAAAGAAATAAAATGATAAAACAATCCCATGACCACACATGGTAATATATTCAATTGGTTAAATATCACTTTTATTTCTTAAATGTTTTAGTTTGATATTTTATGTTATAAAATCAGGTTGGTCATCTATGTTTAGAAGTTCACTAACATATGCAAAGATGGTTTGGCAAGGCTTTTGTGTTTTCTCTAATGAAAATGTGTGACTAATAGCCTTATGGAAGAGTTGTAAGAATTAAATTAAGATGTCAGAACTATAAATATTATATTACTGGGAAGAAAAACAGAAACTAAGGGGAAAAGAAAAAAAAGAAACTTATTTTAAAATTAATTGTTTGATTAGTGTGATTGGTATTAACATCAGATTTGCATTTTTGTGATATTGACCTGTTGGTTTGTTATGAATTTTACTGTATACACAAGTTTTTAGATGAGGCAAATAATTTTTAGATAATATTGGAATTTGTCATTGATAATAATGTGCAAACAACAAATTAATTACAATTGGACTAAGATATAAGTTATGTCTATCGTTTAATTTGGCAAAATCTGCAATCAAACTAGTTGTGCGCTACGTATATATAAAAAAAAAAAAAAGAAGCTGTATAATTGGTGAAGATCCTAGTTAACGCTAATCATGCTTTGATGGTCGTGCTTATTTACATATTAACAGTTGGAGTCTTGAAAAAAAAAAACTCTTTGTTGTTCAATCTTAATTCACTCTATAAATAATATTTTGACTAAACCACCACTACTAGAAATTTTCTTATTTACGAAAAACAAAATGTTGTATTGTCTAAATAAGTGTCATTCTCACTGTTATTATTGTTTGGGGGAGACATTAATACTTTGGCTTAAGTGTGTGGGCTTGACCTACAAACCATACAGCTAAAAGTCTTGATGAGGTGTACAAGAAACTCATCTAAATCTATCATTGATTTAAAGTTAAAAATGATATGTCTATACTTTAATGTAAATTAAAAATAGATAAAAATAAAATAGAAATAAAGATTATAATTTATTGACAAAAGTATTTTTATTTCAAATATATTTTTCAACAAGATACCCAAACATCCAAACATGTTCTAACTAATGACGGATATAGAAATTTAGATAGGAAGAAGCTAAATTTATTTGGTAAAAATTGAAGTTAAAATTTTGAAAAAAAAATATTTAATGTAAAATTAAAAAAAAATAAAAATAAAAATATAATTAAATCAAATGGTAGATATAAAATTAAAATATATTCTACTAATAAAAGAAAATTAAATAAATACTAACCTAAAAATATATTTTTTAATAATTTTTAATTTTATATATATATATATATATATATATATATATATTATTTTTTATTTTGGTAAAAATGATGACTAATCTCTAACCACTCATATCAATAAATTGTTGGTTATTAGCTTGCTCCTTTGGATCCGTGATGGACTTGAGTTAATGATAAGCTTTCCTTATGTTTTAACTATTTCTGTTTTTCTCCACTTATTTATTTTTGTTATAAATTATCTACAAAAGTAATATATTGTACTACACTATTTCTAACATAGTTAATTATTAGTTAAAAATTACTAAAATCTATAAAATAAAAAAAACATTAAATAAGAAATTATTGAGATTCATAAAAAAATGATTTTAAAATAAATCTTATCTAATAAAAAAAATATTAAAAAAATTATAGTAAAAAATACATAATATATTATTAACATTATAAGACAACAATAGTTGTCATTGTTAAAAATTTCACAATCTATCTAATAGTAAATATCATAATAGTTTGTTTCTTTTTGAATATTTGACCACTAATTTTATTCTAAAAAGTTTTGATTTAAAAGTTTTTGATATTTTTGAGTCAATATACTAAATCTCCTATGATCACTCATTAGGTTTTGAGTTTGTCACTGGTGTAAAAGAAAGATAGAACATGAAACGGTGGAGGACTCCTTTATAAGTTAGAAAATATAACTTTGAGATTTTTTTTTTTGTGTTATCCAAGTAATAAAAAAATTAAAGTTGTTTCTAATAAATTAGTCATTTGTAGAATATTTTATGATCACACGATGCAAATAAGTACATTTGTTATTTGTAAAATTTACAACTTATTTACTATTAAATATTTAACAAAGTCACTTAATATCATTATAATATTTAATTAATATAATTTACTATCTATAGTTTACAAATCAAAACACACTTAGCCCCTCCACCAAATATAGTATAACAAAAAAAATCAAATTTTAAAATGATAAATTAGTCTTAGACATCTTGCCTATAAATTTATAAATTTTAACAAATTAATTTCATGAGTTACCAACCCAATGACATTTTTTTATATAATAAATTAGTCATAATATACCAGGTAAGCACATGCGATATACATAATATCCAATAACATTCTTTTATATAATAAATTAGTCATAATATACTATGTAAGCACATGCGATGTACATAATAGATTAATTTGTACTAATTTTTGCACATTTAGACGTTTAGGATGATTTTTTTTTTATGTCAATCATGGGTTTCTTGTAACCTATTGGATCAAAGACTAATTCTGCTCGAGGTATGTGACTATTGTTGACCTAAATTTTTTTACATATAATGAAAATCAAACACACATTTAAGATGAATTTAATCATATATATTACAATTTCACTAATAAAATTGAGTATTTTTTTTTTCTTATCTTTGTTTTCCTCCACTCAATCCACCATGATGGACGTTCACCTTCACAATTTTCCTATAAATGTCAATTTTGGTTTTGTATGCACTCCCACTTCAACGAGCAACACTTTGGGCATCATGTGGAGCCAGAGAGTCTTACCGGTGTTCCTGCTGTTCGTAGTCCAACAAATTTGTGCTACCATTACCAACATTGAGCAAGATGATGCTTGCCCTCCTTCCTCCTGCGGCAAAATCACCAACATAAGCAATCCATTTCGGCTAAAAACCGACGCAAAACGTTGCGGCGACAACAGGTACGAGCTAGCTTGTGAAAATAACGTCACGGTCTTATATTTGTACTCTGGAAAATATCAAGTGCAGGCAATCAACTACAACAGTTTCACAATTCGAGTGACGGATCCGGGAATTCAGCCGCAAAACTGCTCCTCCCTTCCTCGCCATTTCCTGTCGCAATCCAATTTCAGCGATACTGACAATTACGCCGTCGCGGGTCCGTACCAAGCCATTCGATGGTCGGGGTTTCTACATAATCATACCAAGGAGCTAGTTTTCCAGCAGATAGTCTTCCTGAATTGCAACAAGTCAATGACAAAGATTAATCGGAAGTACGTTGATACTTCGCGGTGCGGCGTCAACTGGCACTCCAAAGAATATCCATATACATATGCTATAGCCGGTGACTTGAAAGCAGAGGACTTTGAAGTTGGTTGTCGTGTAAAGCTGGTTGCTCCAACATCCTGCTGGGGTTTGGACACAAATCATTTATATTCCTACACTGCCATGCACAGCGCGCTGGTCTATGGATTTGAGCTTTCATGGATGAATTTCGCATGTGAGGATTCTTGTAGATCGCTTAACATGGACTGCTATTTCGACACTTCCAGCCAAAGGCCTCAATGCTGGGACTCGAGCTCATCCTCCTCCGGAAACGGTAAGACAACTAAAACTCTCTTTTAAGTTCACCAACAATTTTTTGTTTTTATTATTTTTATAGTAAAAAAGTCTCATGTTAGTGAAAAAAAAAAGTTTCATGTATCGATAAAAGAGATCTCACGTATAGTTATTTTATTTAAAGTGTTTTTTTTTTCTTTCTATAAATCACTTTAACCTTCACATATTATTGGCCGGACATAAGAACTGTTCCAACTTATCATTTATAAGTGGAAAAAAGACACATGTAAAGAAAAATCAAATTATTAATTATTAGTATTATTTTAAACATGTCAATTATCATTGGTATATTTTTTGTTTTAAGGTTATTTGAACACTCTATTCTAGAATAATTTATTGGAGAAAAAAATATGAAAAAATAAAAGCTTAATGTTATCTTTAGTGCATTAAGTTTCATATTTTTTTTGCATTTTTGTACATAATGTTTTAAAAGTTTCATTTTAGTACTTTAAATTGTATTTCAGTCACATTTTAATATATTTTAAGATTACCTATTTGCTTTTGTTTATGTTCGTGATTAAAACATTATGTATCAAAATATAACTAAAATATAGTTTAAAATATCAAAATGAATTTTTTAAAACATTATTCACAAAAATATGATTAAAACATAGTTTAAAGTATTAAAATGAAAATTTTAAAATATTATGTACCGAAACGAAAAAAATATGAAACTTAATGGACTAAAAGTAATATTAAGTCATAAATAAATGAAATTAATTTTTTTAGAAATTAAAATTATCTTCACTAATAACTAATTATAGAAGTCTCACATCTCTTCTAAGAAAATATATGGAGAAAATTAAATTTTTCTTATAGAAGTCTTACGTCTCTTAGAAGAAAATATATGGAAGAACTTCACGAAGCACACTTGTTTTCCTTTTGAATTTTATGAGGGTGCATGCAACAAAAATGGGATGTTGATAGCAATAAAGGAGTGCATAAAACAAAAAGAATGCAAAAAGTAATTTCCAGATAAATACCAAAACATTGAACGGAAAAATAGTTTAAACACCTTCATCCATTGTAAAATAGTTTAGGTATCAAACTAATAAATTTTAAAAATTTCAAAGAATAAAAACATATTACTCTAGTAGGTTTCTTTGTGGAAAACAAAACAAAACTAGGAAATAACATAAATTTGTTTGATGTGGTTTAGGCATTCATCTAGGAAAACTATATTAACAATGTTAAGTTAATACTAATAAATTAAAAGAACTATTTTGAACTCTTTTTAAAGATAAAAAACTAAAATAAATTTAAAAATAAATAAAAGACTAAACTGAACAAAATAAATGATCAAATAAATAATTTGGCCTAAATTTAACTTTTAATTTTGACAGCCATTAGTCAATTTGGTCTTAGATGCACACTAATATTAGAGACATAATTTACTTATGCATACCAACTTCCACAACCAAATTGATTGATATTTGTTTTAGTTTTCAAAAAATTTCCTTTACTAATCTTACTATTTAAATGCATGGTATCAATTTTAAGAACCAACTTAATGTTTTACTCTAACAAATGTTATACTTAATACATTTTACATATTTATGGTATAAATTTTGCTTGCAGATATTTTCACCATGGTTGAGCACATTGTCCTTCTATCATGGAGATTTTGCCTTTGGTGGCATTAATTGTGTCTATAATATACAAATGGCGAAAATTAAGACATTCATCAATGTATGAGAATATTGAAAACTATCTAGAATATAATAACTTGATGCCTATTAAATACTCATACAAGGAAATCAAGAAGATGGGTGAAGGTTTTAAAAACAAGTTGGGTGAAGGAGGATTTGGTTCTGTGTTCAAGGGAGAATTGCTTAATGGGTCTTGTGTGACAATTAAAATGCTTGATAAATCAAAAGGCAATGGACAAGACTTTATTAGTGAAGTTGTAACTATTGGAAGAATCCATCATCATAATATAGTACAATTGATTGGATTTTGTGTTGAAGGGTCAAAACGTATGCTTTTCTATGAATTTATGTCCAATGGATCTTTAGATAAATTTATTTTTCCCACCGACCAAAGTATACATTTAAGCTATGAAAAAATATATAATATATCAATTGGAGTGGTTCGTGGGATTGCTTATCTCCACCACGGGTGTGAGATGCAGATTTTACACTTTGATATCAAGCCTCACAACATCTTATTGGATGAAAATTTTATTCCAAAAATCTCTGATTTTGGATTGGCAAAGCTATATCCAATAGATAATAGCACTGCCACAATGACAGAAATAAGAGGGACAATTGGATACATGGCTAACAATATCGGAGAAATATCCCATAAGGCCGATGTTTATAGTTTTTGAATGCTTTTAATGGAGATGGCAGGTAAGAGGAAAAACTTGAATCCTCATGCAGAGCATTCAAGCGAACTTTACTTTTCATTTTGGATTTATAACCATATTGTAGAAGAGAAAGATATAAAAATGGAAGATGTCACTGAAGAAGAAAAGAAAATAGCAAAGAAGATGATCATAGTTGCACTTTGGTGCATACAATTGACACCAAATGATCGTCCTTTGATGAACAAGGTAGTAGAAATTCTTGAAGGAGACATTGAGAACCTACAAATACCTCCAAAGCCTACTCTATACCCACATGAAACAATGATAAATGATCAAACAACAAACTCTCTCCAAACAATATCAAATGATTTCATTAGTTCCGAATTTTCCATGTAAGTTGCAACCTATCCTTTGGTATTGAATACTATTTGGCAATGCATAATAACTTTTTATTTTGTATTCATGCCCTATTGTCTTGAACACTTGTTTATTTACTCTTTAGGTCATTTCTCACTCTTTTATATTTGGGTTTGTAATAATTGTCATATATTTGTATGTTTTGTAGTTATTTTGAAACAATTATGTAATGTTCTTTTTTTATGCTTTTGAGTTTTATTTGTGTTGCTTTTCAATTAAGTTTTAAATAAAAACTTATAGTTTAATTAGAAGTTTCGATTTGTCTACTTTTTATATTTGATCTCGTATCAAGCAGACAAAGTGGTTATAGCGGCTATTTAGTTTAAAGTGGTTATTCAATTAGTTTCTTTTTTAGTTGATTATTTTTATGCTAGTTTGATGATGTACGACATTCCATTTTATAATCAATGAGAGTCGTTACTACAGTTTCTTTATTTTTTTTTATCTCTTATATCATGTATAACTTTGATATGATATCAAAAGTTTTTTTTTTCTCATTGCTGCGTGAAGATTTTCTCATCTTTGCAGTTATTCTCATTTTCGCATTGATCCAACATTTCTTTTGTTATTGTCATGAATAAAAACATGAATCTTTTTTCTTGCACCTTTCAGACAATCTTGAAATTATTCTAATTTCTCAAGTTCTGATCGGTGATAATTATGTCTCATGGCGTCGTGCTATGAAGATGACTCTTGGTATTAAGTCATTGGTTTGTTTTTTCCTCTTAGAAGCATATTTAATTTTGTCTATGGTGGTTAAGTTGATGTCAAAATTCTGTCGTGGATGGTTAAGCATTTGTCATTATTATCGTCAGAAATTGCTTTCAGAGGCTGCTGATGTTCATTCCAACTTTCTCTTTCTAACAATATTCCCCAACATCACCAACATTATCAAATTGATGTTAAACTTCTGTGATGGATGGTTAAACATTTGTCATTGTTATTGTCGGAACTTGTTTTTTCAAGCTGATGTTCATTCCAGCTTTCTCTTTCTAGCAATATTTCTCAA
This sequence comes from Amphicarpaea edgeworthii, assembly GCA_014843725.1. Lineage (NCBI taxonomy): Eukaryota > Viridiplantae > Streptophyta > Magnoliopsida > Fabales > Fabaceae > Amphicarpaea > Amphicarpaea edgeworthii. The sequence goes on from CM026321.1 coordinate 19,985,909, forward strand.
CATTACCAACATTATGGAGTTATCTTCAAAATATTATTTTCAGCAGAACTCAGTTATTATGTTTGGGCAAATTATGTTTTTAGTCAAAGTTACTGACACATATAGTCACTTAGAAGATCAAGAATATTGTACATTTATTCCAAGTTGAAACGTAAAATCTATAAAATGGAATATCGCACATCTAATGCATGTGTTGAATAGTTCTTTTATTTTTTTAATTTACAGTTTAAATTTATTTTTTTAAATACACAATTTACCTCTTTTTCATATTATTTACTAAATTAACCATTTCTTGTATTATGCACTAAATTGACCATATTCTAATTGTACACTTTTTTACTTAAGAGTTCCATTTTTATTTTTTAAATACATAATTGACTTCCTTCCTATATTATTCACTAAACTGACCCTCTTCCCACATTATTAACTAAACCATTTTTATTTATTTAATAAAAATAATAGTTAAAATATTAAAATAATAAAATGAAGAAAATAAAATTTAATAACAAAATTAATAATTACTAATCTAAACATTAACAAATAGTATAACTAAAATTTAACTTAATTTAATAATATTAAATTTTTTAACCAAGTTTTAGTTTTTTTTTTAAAATGATATTTATTTACTCATCAAATATTTTAGAATTTAATAAATCATTTTAAATAATAAAATTAGGTTAAATTATAATTATTGTCTCTCTTTATTTTTTTTTAATATTCAATTTTGATTTTTGTGATGTTTAATTATAACATTTGGTTTTTCTAATTTTATAATTGTCAATTTTGGTTAATTTAATAGGTTATGAACTAATAATTGTGATTAGTAGACTTTTTAATTTAATCATAAATTAATTAAAATCCATTAATAATTATGATTAATATAGTTATTTATAATTAATGAATTTTAATTAACTTAATAATTTGATTAATCAGAATTATGAATTGAAAATTATTGCACCAAAAGGAATTTTTTTTGGGTTTTTTGGTATGATTTTAATGCAATTTTAGATGAAATGAAGTGTTTAAAATTGTGCAATTGACTTCATCTACATAAGTACTGTTAAAATGAATAATTGTCTGTATCTAAAAACATGTTTTATATAAGCAAATTGAAACGAAAAATCACACTTTTAAATAATAAAATTTTGTAACAAAAATGATTTCTTAATTTTTTTTACATTGTTTTGATAAGATTTTAGTTTGAACGAAGTGGTTAAAGTTGTATAGTTGGTTTTATTTATATCAATACTATAAAAATGCAATGTTTTAAATGTCCAAAAATATGTTCTGCATAAGCAAATTGAAATGAAAAATCACCTTAAATGAATGAAATTTTGTAACAAAAGTGATTTTTTTAAAAGTTTTTGGGTATTATTTTGATGCAATTTTAGTAAGAATAAAGTGTTTAATACTGTGCAATTAATTTCATTTACATTAATATTATGAGAATGTCAGTGTTGAAAAACATGTTTCATTTAAGCAAATTAAAAGAAAAGATGACCCTCATATAATGAAAATTTGTAACAAAAGTAATTTTTTCATGAGGGAGATTAAAATTCATTAATTATAAATAACTATATTAGTCATAATTATTAATGGATTTTAATTAATTTATGATTAAATTAAAAAGTCTATTAATCACAATTATTAGTTCATAACCTATTAGATGAACCAAAGTTGACAATTTATAAATTTAGAAAAACCAAATGTTATAATTTAATATCACAAAAATCAAAATTGCATATTAAAAAAAAATTAAAGAGACTATAATTATACTTTAGCCTAATTTTATTATTTAAAATGATATATTAACTTCTAAAATATTTGATGATTTGATGAGTAAATAAATATCAATTTTTTATAAAACAAATAACTAAAACTTGGTTAAAACAATTAATGCTAATGCTATTAAATTAAATTAAAATTTTATTTATATTATTTTTTAATGTTTACATTATTAATTATTAATTTTTTATGTAATTTTATTTTTTTCATTTTATTATTTTAACTATTATTTTTATTAAATAAATAAATAAGATTTAGTAAAATATGAAAAGAGGGTCAATTTAGTGAATAATATAAAAAAATACTCAATTTAATGAATAATATGCTATTGATTTCTAATCATCCACAAACACATATTATTTATTTATTAAAATATGAGTTGAAAGTATAATTTTTTTTTTCTTGTAAGTTAATTAAGTAATCTCATGAAATAGAAATAGTTAATTAAGTTTCTTATTTTAAATAGAAATAGTTTAGATAAATACACAAGAAAAACATAAAATTGTTTATTTTATTAAAATAAATATTTATATCATGAAATAATTTTAAACAAACCAATATTCTATCATATAATCGGTTTTTTTATATTGATGACAATCATTTATCAATGAAGAGGGTTTGAAAATGCAGGATTGAAAATGTAGGTTATTGTATAACGTGAAGCAAAACCATTTAGTAGATATTAGAATTCACACTTTATCATTTCACTTCATCCTATATAATTTTCTTTTTATTCTTCTGTTTGGTGATTTCGTACAAATCACATGAAAAAAAATGTTAAAAAAAGTCTAGTAAAGTGAAAATGCTACGAAAAGCCTAGAAATACATCTATCGATCTATCATCTATCTCAATGTATGACAACACATTATTTCAATGAAATTACATATTAAAAAAAAACATTAATTATTCTTACCAACTTTTTGTTATGTGATTTATATTTGACCAAATATTACAATTCTTATTTTAAACCAAAGTAAAAGACAGAGGAATTGTTATGTAATAGGCGGTTAGACTAATCCAATTGTATCATGACTCATGAGTCAGTAACTTGCTTTGTCAGAGACAATATTGAAAATAATTAAATTACTTATCTAGAAGTCTAAATTTTTTATTTTATGTTTGTAATTTTAAAACTATTCATTATTTATTTGATTTTTTTTTATCCTTTTTATTATATTTTGCTAATAATTTTATCAGAAAAGACTGGACTAAATGACATTTTATAAAATTAAAAAAGTATCAAGATTTTTACAATTTCAATATTTAAAATAAGCGAGACATACAATTTCAGAAACTAACCCTTTATCAATATAGGGAAATATTAGAGGTACATTAGAATCAGAAATTGTAAATAATTGTATATCAACTTTACCAAAATCATTTTACAAATGAAAAAAAAAAACAAGAAGAGAAACATAAATTAAGTTGGTGAATAATTTGGTGAAAGAAAAGATAAAAATTAATAAATCATATAAAGTGTAAAAGAATCTGTGAAAGAATGTTATAATTCCATTAGAAAAATCTAGTTTTATACTATAAGATAAAATAGACCATATCGACTATGTTAAATTTGTGATTTTCCCTAATGAAAATGTGTGACTAATAGCCGAATGAAAGAGTTGTAAGAATTAAATTAAACTGTCAGAACTATAAATATTATATTACTGCGAATAAAAACAGAAACTCGGGAAAAGAAAAAAAGAAACTTATTTTAAAATTAATTGTTTGATTAGTGTGGTTGGTATTAACATCAGATTTGCATTTTTGTCATTGATAATTATGTGCAAACAACAAATTAGTTACCATTGGACTAAGATACAAGTTATGTCTAACGTTTAACTTAGCAAAACCTTCAAAATAAAACTTAGCAAAAAAAAATCTGCAATCAAACTAGTTGTGCACTATGTATAATAAAAAGAAAGCTGTATAATTGGTGGAGATCCTAGTTAAAGCTAATTAGGCTTTGATAGTCGTGCTTATTTACATATTAACAGTTGGAATCTTGAAAAAAAAACCCTTGTTGTTCAATCTTAATTCACTATAAATAATATTTTGACTACACCACCACCACTAGAAATTTTCTTATTTACGAAAAACAAAATGTTGTATCGTGAAGCTTAATGCAGCAATTTGACCGGGTTGTTTTGTCTAAATAAGTGTCATTCTCACTGCCATTATTGTTTGGGGGAGACAATACTTTGGCCTACGTGTGTAGGCATAACAATGGGGTGGGGGGAAAGGTTTGTGGTTCCCGTTTCTTTCTGTTTTTCCAAAACAATCTCTATCTCCATTTTTTTTTTTCATTATTAGTGGGTATAAGATTATTTTTTTTCAGGTATATCCTATCTATCTTGGTGTCTGTTTCATTATTTATTTTTTTAAAAAAAAATTATTAAATAATTTTTTTAACATAATTTACCAAGATATTCATCAATAGCATGAAAAGAAATCAAAATTTTCAAAACAGACAACAACAATTCATTAACATATTAAGTAATTAACATAAATTCAAAATACTCTTAAGAATAAAAATTAAAAATAGAATTAATTTAGTAATTAAATATAGTGGGGATGGGAATGAGATGAGGAGGTGTATTCTCATATTTATTTTTATTAAAAATTATGAATATTATACATATCCGTACTAATATCCAGTCAAAATAGCAAATTTCCATCAAATTTGGGATAGAATATGGGTAATATGCACAATTACAAATATTATTGTCATACCTATATATGTGAACTACAAACCATACAGCTAAGTGTCTTGACAAAGAATTAGAGAAATTTATGTACGTTTGATTTAAAGTTGAAAGTAATGTGCATATATTTTAATATAAATTCAATAGATAAAAACAAAATAAAAATAAGGATTCATAATTCAATGACAAAAATATTTTCTCTCAAACATATTTTTCAACTAAAAAATCAAACATGCTCTAACTATTGTGATGGACTTAAGTTAATGATAAGCTTTTCTTGTGTGTTAACTATTTTTATTTTTCTTGACTTATTTATTTTTGTTATAAATTATCTACATGAGAAGTAATATATTGTACTACACTATTTCTAACTGAGTTAATTATTAGTTAAAAATTATTAAAATCTATAAAATAATAAAAAAATCATCAAATAAGAAATTATTGAGATTCATAAAAAAAAAAGTGATTTTAAAATAAATCTTAGCTAATAAAAAAAATATATTAAAAAAATTATAGTAGAAAATACATAATATGTTATTAACATATGCTCTAATTTTTTTGAATTAAATATTAGTTGGCAATGATTAAGTTTGTTTAAAATTAAAATAAATGATTATTTTATAAATAGATAAAATTTGTTTATTTAAATATGAAAAATTATTTATTTTAAAAAAATATATTACAAAAATAAATAATTATTTATTTTATGAAATAATTTTAAACAAATAGGACCTTCTTTTACATGTGAATATTCCGAATGCTAACCTATCTCACTCAAGCTCAACAAGGTGTATTATGTTAAGGACACCAAAGATTCTAATTGACTAGTCATTGTGAGAATAAAATCTTGTGATTTGTATATGTTTGAGGAAGAAAGTGATGATAAGAGTGCAGCGGTTAGAATTAAGAGATTCAATCGCTAGGCTAATGACAAAGGCTACCGACAAAGACTTAGATATTATCCTCACGAGTAAGATATTTACATCATATATAAGGATTTATTTAAATTATCACAAGCATCACCAATCAAGTTTTGTATCCTACATATTCATTAAGATTACAAACTACCACTAAGCTATAATATAATATTAGTGGTTATAATATTAACTAATTTTTTATTTATATTATTAACTAGTAATAATAATTATAATTACTGATTAACAACTATATTACAAACTAAAAAATTATAATATTTTTTTTTTGCCGTCAAAATAATATTTTGAGATTATATTTAATTTGTAAATGCAATTCTTTAAAAAAAAAAAAATTAAGGAAGGCTATAAAATTTTAAATTTTTTAATAAAGATTGGGTATATTTTTCAATCATTAATTCGATAATTGATTCAATACTTTGTCTGAGTCAATCATTCGCTTGATTTTAAAAGTATGACCACATCACTCAATCTTTAGTTGGAAGGGTATTTTTTAAGATACAATTAATATTTTTTTTTTTATTTTGAATCAAACGTTAGATCAAATTAAATAAATCCTGATAAAAGATAAACAATAATTAATTTGCACACTTTTTTAAATTCAAAATATTGCATTGATAATGATTAAACTACCATCATGTTATCAACAAATTATTGGTTTGAACGGTAATTGACTTTTTTTTTAATTTTTTTTATAGGAAACGGTAATGGACTTAGTCTCCATAATTAAAGTTTTGGGTTTTGATACTCATAACTCTAATTTTTAATGGACTTAGTATGCATAATCAAGGTTTTGGTTTGATGCTTATAACTCTAATTTCTAATAGAGCAAGGCATATTTATACACAAACTTTAGTAAAAAAAAGTATTTTCTTACTTAATATTATGAAACTATAAATTAATACAAGGTAAACTACTATGGTATAATTGTTTCTAACAAAATAAAATTCATATTTATCATTATTATAATTATATTAATTAATTTTAAAAAATAAATAAATTAATCAAATACGTGTTATAAATTAATAAATATACACTTCAAATTAGTATAAAAAAATTTGTCACTAGCAGTAAAAAAAAAGTTATATTTTGATAATAAACACTTTTTTTGGGCTTTTGGTAACAACTAATAAATAATAATATTTTATAATTATTATTTTATAAATATTCAATAAACTCCATATATATTATTATCTTGTAATAAGAAATTTTTTTTTATCATATACCATTTTATATTAATGACAAATTATTTGTGATATGTATAACTTTTGTCGCTTTTATTAACTATTAATAATTGATAGTGATAATTTAATAATTTAGTAACTATTATTAATTAGCATCAATGTCAAAATAAAAATTAAAACACAAATAATATATCTATAATGTCAAATTATTTGTGACATGTATAAGTTTTGTTACTATTAATAATTGATAGTGACAATTTAATAATTTAGTCACTATTATTAATTAGCATTAGTGACAAAATAAAAATTAGACACAAATAATATATCTATAGTGACAATTTATTTATGACATGTATAAATTTTATCATTATTAATAATTGACAACGACAATTTTATAATTTAATCATTATTATTGATAACATTAATTACAAAATAAAAATTAAGCACAGATATACAAATTTCATATTCATTACTGAATTTTTGTCAAAAAAATTACATTTCTTGTATTGCTTATCACTTTCTTTTTTACTCTTTTTTTTAAAATTTAATTATTAAAATGTTCGTTCGAATGTTAAATTAAATCTTTTGATGGTTTTAAAAAAGTTTTTTTAAACAAAAAAAAACATGCGAAACACGTCAAAGAATTGGAAACAATCTTGACACCGTGAGTCCGTGACTCATATGGCATGATCACATACAGGGGCGGACCTACGTATGTCATGGAGGGGTCATGGCCCCCTTGATTTTTGTGCATAAATAATTTACTATGTTTATGCTGTGGTGTGGTGCATTAGTAAGTAGTATGATGTGCGTTTAGCAACTGCAATTTCACATATTTATTGCTTCTTAAAATGATTTCTACGCATAAAATCAGCATGTACACTTATATATAATATATCTTGAATAATGATTTCGTTCTACACATAAAATCAGCACGTGCATTGTATATAATATATTATTATTATTATATATATATATATATATTTTATAAAAATCTTATTTAATAATATGTGACTAAAATTTATTAATATTATATAATCTATTTTTATCTCTCGACTATTTTCACTCTAAATCATTAAATTATTAGGAATCTTATTATTTTTTAGGAGATCTTATATAAATGTTATATTTTATCAAATTTTAGTTATCATATAATCAATAGTATTTTTTTAAACAATCTTACATAAAGATTATATTTTATTAATTTTATTTTTTATATAATTACCTTCATCTTGGCTTTTTTTTTTTCTTCTCTTAAACTATAAAATTAATAGGAATGTTTTTTTAAGTAATTTTTATTTAAATACTATATTTGACCTAATTTTAGTTATTATACCATCAATTTATCTTCTAATTTTTTAAAATTATAAAATTAATAGTAATTTTATTTTATTTATGTAAATAAATGTTATTTAAATATTATATTTGATTAATTTAGTTATTATATAATTATTTTTTCTCAAAGTTAAAAGTGTAATTTTCAAAGTTTACTCTTTTTTACAGGAATGAGTTTTTATTTTTTAAAAATATCATATGATTGATAAAAGATTATTAAAATTTTAATTTTTGGAAGGACATATCATCAAATCATATAATGATAAGTTATCGTATCAACAATAAATAAAGGTGCAAATACATCATCGCATAAAAAATATTATTAATTTTTCATTTTTCATATTTTATATATCTTAATTGATAAATTATTGATGTAATAAATACTTTTAAATATATAATTATTTTATAAACCACTTAAAAATCATTAAAATTGAGAAAAAAACTTTTAATTGATAAAAATATATCTAGTCCCTCTCCCCTCTAATCCTGGGTCCGCGTCTGACCACGTATCATTAAAAGGGAAAAGAAATAAAATGATAAAACAATACCATGACCACAGATGGTAACATATTCAATTGGTTAAATATCACTTTTATTTCTTAATTGTTTTAGTTTGATATTTTATGTTATAAAATCAGGTTGGTCATCTATGTTTAGAAGTTCACTAACATAAAGCAGAGATGGTTTTGCAAGGCTTTTGTCTTTCCCTAATGAAAATGTGTGACTAATAGCCGTATGGAAGAGTTGTAAGACTTAAATTAAGATGTCAGAACTATAAATATTATATTACTGGGAAGAAAAACAGAAACTAAGGGGAAAAAAAAAAGAAACTTATTTTAAAATTAATTGTTTGATTAGTGTGGTTAGTATTAACATCAGATTTGCATTTTTGTGATATTGACCTGTTGGTTAGTTATGAATAATTTTTAGATGAGGCAAATAATTTTTAGATAATATTGGAATTTGTCATTGATAATAATGTGCAAACAACAAATTAATTACAATTGGACTAAGATATAAGTCATGTCTACCGTTTAATTTGGCAAAATCTGCAATCAAACTAGTTGTGCGCTACATATATAAAAAAAAAAGAAAAAAGAAGCTGTATAATTGGTGAAGATCCTAGTTAAAGCTAATCATGCTTTGATGGTCGTGCTTATTTACATATTAACAGTTGGAGTCTTGAAAAAAAAAAAAACTCTTTGTTGTTCAATCTTAATTCACTCTATAAATAATATTTTGACTAAACCACCACTACTAGAAATTTTCTTATTTACGAAAAACAAAATGTGGTATTGTCTAAATAAGTGTCATTCTCACTGCCATTATTGTTTGGGGGAGACATTAATACTTTGGCCTAAGTGAGTAGGCATAGCAATGGGGTGGGGATAGGTGTGTGGTCCCGTTTCCATTTCTCCAAAACAATCTCAATCTCCATTTTTTTTTTTTCATTATGAGTGGGTATGAGATTATTTTTTTATTCCTGTTCTTGATCGGGATAGCATATATCCTATCTATCTCTCTGTTTCATTATTTATTTTTTTAGAAAAAATAATTAAATAATTTTTTTAATATAATTTGCATAAAATATTCATCAGTACATGCATAAAAAAAATCAAAATTTTCAAGAAATTACACCAATGGTCAACAACAATTCAATAATATATTAAGTCATTAATATAAATTTAAAATACTCTCTAGAATATAAATTAAAAATAAAATTAATTTAGTAATTAAACGTAGTAGAGATGGGAATCGAACGGGAAAGTGTGTTCTCATATCCGTCTCTAATTAAAAATTGCGGATATTATGTATATCCGTACTTGGTCAAAGTAAGAAATCTCCATCAAACTCGGGACGGGATATGGACAGTATGCACAAGTACGAATATTATTGTATGTGAACCTTGATCTACAAACCATACAACTAAAAGTCTTGATGAGGAATTAGAGAAACTCATCTACATACATGTTTGATTTAAAGTTGAAAATGATGTACATATATTTTAATATAAATTTAATAGATAAAAATAAAATAAAAATAAGGATCATAATTTATTGACAAAAATATTTTTATCACAAATATATTTTTCAACTAAAAAACCAAACATGCTCTAACTATTGTGATGGACTTAAGTTAACGAAAAGCTTTTCTTGTGTGTTAACTATTTTTATTTTTCTTGACTTATTTATTTTTGTTATAAATTATCTACATGAGAAGTAATATATTATACTACACTATTTCTAACATAGTTAATTTGTTGTAAATTGGTTTAACTAACTGTTTTTTAGTTGTTATTAACTTATTTCAATTTTAATAGTCATTTTTGTTAATTATATTTTCTAGCTTTAGTTTTTGAAGCTATAGTCCTCTCTATTGGGGTTTTAAGAGTTAGTGCCTAGAGCAATTACTACTTTACATTAGAATAATCTGAAACACAAATCAAACACTTGGTGTTCTTTTTCTTTTCTTTCCATTCTTAATTCTATATGTGTGAGATTCTTGAGAATCTTGGAAATATAAGCTTCAATTCTTGTTCTTCATTTTCTTGTTGTGCATTACTGTGCGATTTAGTGCATGCATATTTGGTGTTGATCTTTACAAATTGGTGCAGTGAACATGGAGCGTTTCTAAAATGGGATCTATGAAGTTGAGAAGTTTACTAGGCAGAATAATTTTGGGTGTTCACGGATGAAGATGAGGGCTCTTTTTGTTCAACAAGGCTTGTTGGAAGCTCTTGAAGGAGAGATCAAATTGGAAAGGGAGCAACTGATTCAGATAGGAAGGAAGGCACTGATGGAGAAACTCATAATACCATTATCTTGAGCCTCGGAGACAAATGCTGAGACAAGTTTCCAAGGAGAAAACAGAAAGCTAGAGAGTCTCTACATGACCAAATCCCTTGTAAATCATCTCTATCTCAAACAATCTCTTTATTCTTTTAAGATGCATGAAGGAAAGACTATAAGAGATCAATTACATATGTTCAACAAATTAATTTTGGATTTGGAAAACATTGATGTTACTATTGACGATGAAGATTAAACTTTACTCTTACTGTATTTTTTTCCCAAGACTCATGCATATATCAAAGAAACCTTACTGTTTGGTAGGGATTCTGTTTCTCTTGATGAAGTACAAGCTACTTTAAACTCTAAGGAGTTGAATGAAAAGAAGGAGTCAAAATCCTCTATAGCAGGTGAAGGATTGATAGTAAAGAGCAAGTTTCAAAAGAAGAAAGGCAATAATGATGAAAAGAAATCCAAAGAATAGCAGAAGAACAGTTGTGCTAATATTCCTAACATAAAGTGCTACCACTACAAGAAAGAAGGCCATACAAGAAAATATTATCCTGATAGAGTGAAAGGAAACTCAGGATCTTATAGGCCTAAAGACTTAGTGAATGCAGCTATTGGGGAGGATGGTTACGAATCTGTAGAGGCTCTTGTGGTGTCAAAGAATGATCCGGAGACTAAATGGATCATGGATTTAGGGTGCTCCTAGCACATGACTTCAAACAGGTCATGGTTTGAAAAGTTCAGTGATGAGGCAGAAGGCACAGTGCTCATTAGAAACAATAGACCCTGCAGGATAGCTGGAATTGGATCTATCAAATTCAGATTCTATGATGGAGTTGAAAGGGTCTTGTCTAATGTAAGGTATGTGTCTGACCTGAAAAGAAATTTAATTTCTGTGAACTAGACAAGAAAGGCTATGTTTTCAGTGGGGAAAAAGGAGTATTGAATGTTCTGAATGGATCCTCAGTAGTTATGAGGGGAATTATGAAGAATGGCTTATATTCTTTTGATCCTGTCATAGAAATTGGTTCTGCAGCCACTACCTCCAAGTTGGTTCTGTGATCTATGGCACAAGAGATTGGGCCATGTAAGTGAGAAGGGCCTGAGTGAGTTGGGAAACAAGCTAGAGATGCTAAGTTTTTATGAACAATGCATCTATGGTAAGGCTTGCAAGACAAAATTCTAAACTGGTCAACACAAAACTAAGGGCACCCTTGACCTGGTTCATGTTGATCTTTGGGGCTCCACTAGAGCCCCATCACATTTTGGTGCTAGATATTTCCTGAGCATAGTGGATGACTATTCAAGGAAGCTTTGGATCTACACCCAAAAGACTAAGGATGAGGCATTTAAGAATTTCAAAAGCTAGAAAGCACTTGTTGAAAATTAGATAGGGAGGAAAATCAGAAGATTCAGGACTGACACTGGTCTCGAGTTTTACTCTGATCCTTTCAACAAGTTCTATGAAGAAAATGGGATTGCCAAGCAAAGGATAGTTAATAGAACCCCTCAACAAAATAGCCTTGCTGAAAGATTCAATAGAACAATTCTAGAAAAAGTAAGGTGCATGCTGTTAGGTGTTGGTTTGCCGAAGGTATTTTGGGCTGAGGCTGCAGATACTGCGTGTACCTCATTAATAGGTGTCCTTCCATAACCTTAAATATGAAAACACCTGAGGAATTTTGGACAGGACATCCACTAGACCTAAAAAGACTGAGGGTGTTTGGTTGCATTGCCTATGCACACATAAGGTAGGATAAACTAGATCCTATAGCCTTAAAATGCATTTTCTTGGGATATCTTGAAGGTGTGAAAGGATATAAGATGTGGTGTTTGGAACCTGGTCACAAGAGGTGTTTCACAAGTCATGATGTTACTTTCAATGAAGCTTAGATGGCCTACAAGTCAAATGAAGAAAAGGCCAAGGATGAAGTTGCTTAGGTGGAGAAACATGAGTTTGAACATTTGAATTTTGAGGTGGAGACAGTAGAAAAATTTGAAGAAATTCAAACTAAGATAAAAGAACTTGAGGATGATGATTTTGAACAAGAACAGACCATTGAAGATGATTATTTACTAGCTCGTGATAGAACAAGAAGGGAAACCAAGGCACCAAATAGATATGGCTATGTTGACTTAATAGCTTTTTCTCTAATCGCTGCAAGCAACATTTTGAAAGATGAGCCTAAAAGTTTGAAGGATGTACTGGCTAGTAAAGATAAAGAGAATTGGCAAGCTGCAATGAAGGAAGAGATGCAATCCCTTCATGATTATAAGACCTGGAAACTGGTTAGAAAACCCATTGGAGCTAAGGTAGTTAGTTGCAAATGGATTTTCAAGAAAAAGGAAGGTTTGAAGGGAATTGAACTTGATAGATTCAAGGCTAGATTAGTTGCAAGAGGTTTCACTTAAAAGGAGGGGATTGATTTTAATGAGGTGTTTTCTCCTATTGTTAAACACAGGTCCATTAGAATCCTCATGGCTTTAGTAGCAAAATTGAATTTTGATCTAAAACAAATGGACGTTAAAACTGTTTTGTTTTCTTGTATGGGGAACTTGAAGAGATTATTCTGATGAAGCAACAAGAAGGTTTTGAGGTCAAAGGCAAAGAGGAACAAGTTTGTAGGCTGACCAAGTCCCTATATGGTCTAAAAGAATCTCCCATGCAGTGGAGTAAAAGGTTTGATGATTTCATGACCAAAATAAAATTAATTAGGAGTTACTATGATGATTGTGTATATTTCAAATTTCCCTCTGACAGCACATCTATTATTCTGCTATTATACGTTGATGATATTTTAATAGTAAGTAATAGTAAGGATGAAATTGTGAAGCTTAAGGTTGAGCTGAACAAGGAATTTGAAATGAAGGATTTGGGTGAAGTTAAAAGAATTTTGGGAATTGAGATCAAAAGGGATAGAAAGAATAAATTGTTGTACCTATCTCAAGAAGCATACCTTAGAAAAGTTCTGAAAAAATTTGGGATGTCAAATTCTAAATCTGTAACTACACCTATGTCTCAACAATTTAAAGTGAGTGCAGAACAAGCTCCTAAGTCACATGAGGAGCAGTCCTATATGGAAAGCATTCCCTATGCTAACATAGTAGGATCCTTGATGTATGCTATGGTGTGTACTCGTCCTGATATTGCATATGCTGTAAGTTTGGTTAGCAGATTCATGTCTAATCTTGGAAAGTCTCACTGGCAAGCTTTAAAGTGGATTCTTTATACATTAGAGGATCACTTAGGAGAGTCTTAATCTATGGTGGAGCCAAGGAATGCAAGACCTCAGCTTCCATTGAAGGTTTTGTTGACTCAGACTATGCTGGATGCCTTGATACAAGGAAGTCACTCACAGGCTATGTGTTCACTGCATATGGGACTGCTATCAACTGGAAGGCAAATCTGCAAAAAGTAGTGGCCTTGTCCACTACTGAAGCAGAGTATATTGCTCTTACTGAAGCTGTGAAGGAAGCTATTTAGCTTGAAGGGATTGCTAGAGAATTGAAGATGCAAGACTAGGTTATTATAGTGCATTGTGATAGCCAAAGTGTCATTCACTTGGCAAAGAATTCAGTTCATCATGAAAGGACCAAGCACATTGATATAAAACTGCATTTTATCAGAGAGGTGGTTGGTCAAGGCTTAGTTATTGTGACTATGATTCCAACTGAACATAACCCCTCTGATATGATAACCAAGTCACTCCCTAGCAGCAAGTTTTTTCATTATATGAACTTGATCCAGCTAATAGGTGACTAATGCCACATGTTGTTACTAAACCAAGGTGAAGAATTGTTGTAAATTGGTTTAGCTAATTGTGTTTTAGTTGTTATTAACTGATTTCGGTTTTAATAGTCATTTTTGTTAAGTCTATTATAAGTTATAACAGTTCGTAGCTTTAGTTTTTGAAGCCTTTATATAGTCCTTCTATTTGGGGTTTAAGAGCTAGTACCTAAAGCAATTACTACTTCTCTGCATTTGAATAATCTGAAACTTGTATTCAAAGTTGCTGAAACACAAATCAAACACTTGGTGTTCTTTTTCTTTTCTTTCCATTCTTAGTTCTGCATGTGTGAATTTCTTGAGAATCTTAAAAACAGAAGCTTCAATTCTTGTTTTCATTTTTTTGTCGTGCGATTCAATGCATGCATATTTGATGTTGATCTCTACATAATTATTATTTAAAATTATCAAAATCTATAAAATAATAAAAAAATTATTGAGATTCATAAAAAAAAAGTGATTTAAAAATAAATCTTAACTAATAAAAAAATATATTAAAAAATTATAGTAGAAAATACATAATATGTTATAAACCTATGCACGTATTTTTTTGGAATAAACTTTAGTTAATGACAATGAGTATATTTGTTTAAAATTAAAATAAATAGTTATTAAATAAATGATTATTTTATAAATAAATAAAAAAAATTTATTTAAATATGAAAATTTATTTATTTAAATAAATATATTATAAAAATAAATAATTATTTATTTTATTAAATAATTTTAAACAAATAGACCCGATTCTTTTAGATGACTTTTCTATTATACTATTACTTATTCGTCAAAGGACAACATAAAAAGAAGCAATTTCACACACGATACCCTGAAGTCCACTACATCTAGTACACCTTTGGACTCGTGGCTAAGAAAAATTCAACAAAGTTGTGCCGTGAAGATAATTGCAAACTTCATGGTTGAAGAGTTTCGCAGCAAGCTTCAAAATTAATTGGTCTTTATATCTACATCACTCATGCATTAATGGTTTATAAATATAGCGTGTCAATAGGTTTTGGTTTAATGCAATAATTTTACTTTTAGTTTATTAAGTTTCATATTATTTAACATTTTGATATAAGATGTTTTATAAAAATTTTATTTCGATACTTTAACCTATATTTTGATTCATTGAATATATAGACACTAAATAATAACTTTAAGTGACTTTGTTCAATACTTATTTGTGTATTAGTTATAAATTTTTAAACATCAATCTTATTTAATTACATTTTGTAAGCATAAAACATTATACAGACGATTAATGAATATTATAAAGGATCAATATAATCAAAATGTTGAATAAATTGTTATACAACAACAATAGTTATCATTGTGAAGAATTTGACTATCTATCTATTAGTAAATATTATAATAGTTTGTTTGTTTTTGAACATATGACTAGAATTTTGTTCTTCAAAATAGTTTTGATTTAAAAGTTTTTGGTATTTTTAGCCATGCACACTAAATCTCCTATATGAACACTTTTAAGTTTTTGAGTTTGTCAATAGTGTGCTCAAAGAAAGATGAAACATGAAAAGGTGAATGATTCCTCTATTAATGAGAAAATGTAACTTGAGATTTCTTTGTGTTATTTAAGTAATAAAAAATCAAAGTTACTTCTAACAAATCAAAGTATAATTAATCCCTCTACTAATCCCTCTACTAATATAGTATAAAAAAAAACCAAATTTTAAAATGACAAATTAATTTATGGACATTTTGTCCATAAATTAATTACTTGAATAAACAATTCAATAACACTTTTTCATATAATAAATTAGTCATGAGATGTCACATAAATAATAACATTATACATAATAGATTAATATGTCATATTTTTTTCACATTCAAATAAATTTTAATTTATTATCTCTTAGGATGAATTTGGTATACTATACTTTTAATGATAAAATTGTTTTTTTTTTTTTTTTATCTTTGTTTTCCTCATGTGAATCCACCATGGTGGGACCTTCACCTTCACAATTATCCTTTAAATATGAATTTTGGTTTTGTATACACTCCATTCAAAGTTCAACTCGAAACACTTTGGGCATCATGTTGAGAGAGAGAGCATTATTAGTATTCTTCATGCTGTTCCAAGTCCAGCTAATTTGTGCTACCAAAACCAAGCAAGATGATGCTTGCCCTCCTTCCTCCTGCGGCAAAATCACCAACATAAGCAATCCATTTCGGCTAAAAACCGACGCAAAACGTTGCGGCGACACCAGGTACGAGCTAGCTTGTGAAAATAACGTCACGGTGTTACATTTGTTCTCTGGAAAATATCATGTGCAGACAATCAACTACAACAATTTCACAGTCCGAGTGACGGATCCGGGAATTCAGCCGCAAAACTGCTCCTCCCTTCCTCGCCATTTCCTGTCACAATCCAATTTCAGCGATACTTACAATTACACCGCCGCGGGTCCATACCAAGCCATTCGATGGTTGCGGTGGTTTCCAGGAGGTAATTATACCAAGGAGCTTGTTTTCCAGCAGATAGTCTTCCTGAATTGCAACAGTCCAATGACAAATCGGAAGTACGTTGATACTTCACGGTGCGGCATCAATTGGCACTCCAAAGAATATCCATATACATATGCTATAGCCGGTGACTTGAAAGCAGAGGACTTTGAAGTTGGTTGTCGTGTAAAGCTGGTTGCTCCAACATCCTGCTGGGGTTTGGACACAAATCATTTATATTCCTACACTGCCATGCACAGCGCGCTGGTCTATGGATTTGAGATTTCGTGGATCAATTTCGCCTGTGAGAAACTTTGTGAACAGCATAGTGTGGAGTGCTATTTCGACACTTCCAGCCAAAAGCCTCAATGCTGGCCGAGGGGCTGTTTCAGCTTCATTGGGCAATGTGGTAAAGGAAAATCAAATTATTAATTATTAGTAATTTATAAGTATTATTAATTTTTTTTTGCCAAATTTAAACATGTCAAATGGACATGCGAACACACTACTTTAAAAAGTTATTTAGAAGAAAAATAAATGAAATGAAATTATTTTTTTTAACAATTAATTTGTAAAAATCTTTTATCTTTTAAAAGAAGAAGATATATATGAAAGTTTTTACTAATTAATTATTAAAAAAAATTAATTTATTTTTAAAAAAATTAATTTTGTTTTTTCTTTATATTTTTTTTTCTTTTAGAAGTCATTCTAGAGTGTGTCCAAACATCATCTATTTATTATGATTTCACAAATATCCAACCACATCTCTTACATTTTAGGAATAAAGTATATTTCTGATTCTTAAACTTTTTGAAATTTATGATTTTAGTTTCTAAATCATTTGATGACCAATTAGAAATTCTATCTCCACAAAGAAACGCTCTTCTGCTTAAAAGAAAATAAAATTTTGATGATCGGTTAAGTTGCTCAAACTTTTTCTCCATCAAAGTGTTTTAGTCATTGCCGTATTTAACATGAATGTTAAGTAATGATAAAAGTGATAAGAAAATTATTTCCTGTACCACTTTTTTCTTCATGCACTCCCCTATTCCTACGAGTACCCTCTTTGCTGCATGCACCTCCATAAAACCCAAATAGAAACAAATATACTTTGAGTGCGGTTTCGATGAAAATATAGGGAAGGCGAGCTTCATGTTCAGTTCCTATTCTTTCATCAAATCCTAACCATGAATTCATGAAAGATGAACCAAACATGAAGCTCTCATTTTCCGTGCTAACATTCAAAGCACACTTGTTTTCTGTTTGGATTTTATGAGGGTGCATGCAGCAAAAAGGGGGCATTGGTAGCAATAGAGGAGTGCATGAAGCAAAAAAAAGGTGCAAGAAGTAATTTTGATTCATATTAGATAAAGACCAAAACATTGAAAGGAAAAAAAGTTTAAAAACTTTCACCAATTATAAAAATTAGAGATCAAAATCATAAATTTTAAAAAGTTTAAGAATTAAAAACATTTTTTACCCTACTTTTAAATTAACAACTATCTTGGTAGGTTTCTTTGTGAATGATTATGAAATGAGTAGTGTTAATACCACATTTTCTAACATATTACTCTTACTAATATACTTTTTTTTATTGATTAAAATTCATTAAAAAAATACAAAATTAAGAAAAAAAATTAAATAAAAGGTGAAACCCACAAATTATTATGATTTATAATAAATTTTTATTATATTCAAAATAACATGTTTCTAGCATTTTTCTGAGCCAAATTATTCAAATAGTCCTATTTGTCTTGTTCTTGAGATCAACAAGTCTGAAATTGTTATTTTCTTTCATTTTTGGTGATATAGGAATACGAAAACTCCTGGAAAGTTATGTATACGGTAAGAATTTTATCATCTTAATTACCTATATGCTTTAGTATTTTTTATACATAATTGCAAAAAAAAAAATGGTGTTATACGATGACCTAGCTCAATGGCGTCATCAAACAACATATTATCATTTTCAATATAAACAATATCTTAACGATTTAAAATAACAAATTTGAATGGTTTGCAAACAATCCATCCCTCAATTAAAATTTATAATTTCTTCTTCCTTCTATGCTTATGATGATAGTCACACTTTCGCTTCACACAATATTTGGTGTCTTTCAAACAACAACACCAAACACCCTAAAAAAAAACAAGGAAAATAATCTAAATTTATTTAATGCGATTCGGCGCCCATCCCTACATCCTAATAAATTTTCTAGATAAACTTGAAGAGTCCTCATCATACCTAATATACCATATTAACATCAAAACCATATTTGTACAATGAGATTTATTTCACTTCCCTACGCATAAAGCATTCCATATGATTAGAAATCCAGTTTTGCAGTAAGGGATAGACAAACTTAGTCTTCGAAATCTCAATCATTTCCATGATTTTTACATAATTTATTAACCATAAATATACGTAATTTCAAATTCATTAAATATGTAAAATAGCTGAGGTCAAGGTTAGTTTATTGAGGAAACTATGCTCCCATGTATCTCATGTATATATGTATGTGGAAATGTATTTAAATAAACAAAATGATGCATAAATAATGTCATTTAATCATAATTTATGATAAATATCTATTTTGGTCCTTGAAAGTGTAAAATGAAAGTGTAAAACACTGAATAATTTGATTTTGAAAGATGAAATTTTTTTTTTTTATCCTTGAATGTGTAAAAAAAAAATGACATATTAGTCCTGTCGTCATATATAATAGAATGACAAAAATATGTCACTTTTTATGCATTTAATAAAAAAAAAATATTTTTTCATCTTTTAAAGACTAAATTGTTAGTATTTGACATTTTTAAGGATCAAAATGAACATTTACAAAAGTCAAACAAATAATAATTTGTGAATATTGAATGACGTATAATATAATTATTTTACCTAGTTAGTTAATGTATTATTGTTGAACTTTATAACTAATATAAATGAATCCATTTGGTTGTACAGGATAGAAAATTTAATTAACAAATATAAAATATAAAATTATTTCCTAAAATTGGATAATTCTTTTATTTTTGGCTCTTGCTAAATACACTTTCAACTTTGTTAAGTTCACCTCCTTTGATTCTCATTAAATTAATTATTATCAATTATATCCTTTTTTAACCTTATTTTTAAACATCCCTTAAGATTGTGTTATTCCTTTACACCTCTTCCTTTCACTTGACTTGATTTTCTTTTTCTTGTGTAAACCCATGTCTTACTTTAGTGACAAACCCTTTGTCTTTGTTTTCTTCGGAAAAAAAAAACAAACTATTTCAACCATACTTCTCTATACGAATCATTCAAAATCATAATCAATCAATCAATTAAGATAGTAAAAACAAAAGTAAAGGAAGTTGATATGATATTTCAAAAGGGCCAAAAGTGCATCTCCTCCTTCAAGCTCACAAACCTCATGCACATCATGTTAGTGTCAATGTCTCTAACCACCATAAACCCTTCTTCATTCACAATTAACAAACTTTTTTTTCACAATCCTCCTACTCTCTTTTGCATCATACATCCTCCAACTCTTTAACCCTTCCAATCAACCCCTCGTCGACCTTCCCGACGCCATCACCGTTCGAGCCACCATGCTCCCTACAAGCAAGTCCCCCCACCGACCATCTCCTCTACATATGCTCTAAAGCTAGTCCCCACGTCACTGAGTTCCTCATCTCCTAAACCCCCCTAATCCCACAACCTCTTCACCAAATCCATTTTCACATGCAAGGAATCATAAGTGACAAGGTTGTTTAAACCCGTTGTCGAATGCGGCAGCCTTGACGCTATCACATATTTGCCCAACACTAAGGTGGACGCGGCCTTAAAACCTCATGCTGCTTGCAATTAAGGTTGGAGCCTCCACGTGGTGAAGCTTCTAGAAATCTCTAGTTGCAAAATCAACAATACAGTTCTGTAATAGGCCGCGACATGAACAAATTGGCACAATCGAGTTATGTAGGGGTGTATAGAAAACAAATATAAAAAGGATAAAATTGGAAAAGATAAATTTTATCCCTTATGTAACAAAAAAAAAAGAGTAAATTTAACTTTTAATTTCAACAACCATTAGTTAATGGGTTCTACCACTAAAGTAAATTAAAAATTGGTTTCTTATAACTTAAGTGACATTATTGTGGGACAAAAAAGTATCTTTAAGAATCCAAAATGGATTCTACCACTAATGGTCAAAGTTTCTTATGAAATAACGTTTGCTTTTCCCACCAAGTCATTCTCTAGAGGCCTTTCCCTTACTTCTTAATTAGCTCTTATTTGCCTAGAGCCCACTTTCCTAGCAATAACAACTACAATAATAATAATAATAATAATAACCCCTCAATGCCCATAAGGAGTGGAACAACATAGAGGCAAAATACAAATCACATTATAAATTAAAACACAAAGACTTGCTTCCTTCCTTACAGTGACAGTTAGCCCAACATAAACAAGAAACTATTACAAAGCAACTACAAATCTTACACTCATTAAAAAAAAAACCGAAACTATAACTGAGTGACAGAACCTGTATAAAGTACTAAGACCAATTAAATTAAATTTAATAAGACCGACAAACTAACAACACAAGCGCAATAACATCATGAAAGATAAAAAATATATTAAGAATGTACTGTGTTGATTTGATGATTAAGACTGATTTTGATTTCTGTCTTCACCTCCCAAACTCATAAAGCTAATTGAACCTGATGCCCACCACTTGCTTAATGAAAGTTCCATTAATAGCATTATAGCTCCACATACCAACTGACATAACTAGTAAATGTAGAAAAATATTCCAAGTGCAATGTGTAACATCCTCGTCCCTAGAGTCATATTCCACAACTCTAAGATAACCCAACATCATCACAATAAATTGGAATCATCATTATCACAACAAAGTCAGCCATCTAGATTTCTCAAACATAGTGTTGGTGTATTAATCCACTTAAACATTGAGTATATAAATCCAATAATCTTCCTATTTAACGAGAACCATGATTTCATTCTTATTGAATCCAGCAACCCCTTAAAAGATAGAATTCCTCGTCTGAATAGCATATTGTTCCTCACACACCAAATAGACCAAAGAATAGCTACCTAAACTACCTCTCATGCTTGTTTCATAAGATTCCCCGAGACCATATTGATGTGTTGCCAATAATGCATTTGAGCTTGATTTAGTAGCATTGTAGAAATGTCTAGCCAGCCATAGCAATATTTTCATAATTTATCCGTTACATAATAGGTAAAAAAAGGTGGACCTCACTCTCTACAAATTTATCACAAAAAGGACATAACATATTTTGATTCAACACATTCCTTTTATTCAAATTTGCTCTTGTAGGTTATTTGTCGAGTATAAGTCTCCAGATAAAGTGTTGAGTTGAATTAGGTACATGGAATTTCAAATTTTCTTGAAAAATAGATTGTCGTCTACCACTTCCAAATGATCCAAGAGCCAATATGTATATGCCACATTGAAAGGATCCCTAGTTAGGTTTCCAAAGCAACTGATTAGCTTTAGTTTTTTTAAACTCCCCTTATCAATTGAAACTCTGAATTGTTTGATCAAGTTTCTCTCCCATTCAAAACAATCTTCATGCCATAATAACTTCCTTTCCCATTCTAATCCCTCCCATTCTCCACACTCTTCAATACATTGTATAACCTTTCAAAATTATGTTTGAGCTTTCCATCTCCCACTTGTTATCCAATACATTTTGATTGGTTCCTCATACAACCTTAGTTATATCCTTCCACCATAGCAAGCATTTAGATCACACATTACATAAAACTAGTCCATCATCCTTACCATATTTTGACTTAATTACATCATACCACAATTCTTTACCCCCTTTCAACATCCTCCATCTACCTTCATTCTGCTGGTAAAGCATCATTGAATTTGACAATATTCTTTATTCCAATACCTCTTTCCTCCTTAGTTTGACATACATTATCTCATTTTACCCAAGAAATTTTTCTAGATCCATCCAAGCCTCCCCAATGGAATTCTCTTTGTAATTTCCTAAATTTAATCACGACTTTCATAGGCATTTTATAAATAGAGAGCATATAAAACAACATAAAAATAATGACAGACTTAATAAGACACGCCCTCCCCCTAAAAGATTTTTTTTTTGCCCCGCCAATTTACTTCTCACCTTATCAAGAAAAGCTTCCCACATGTCCTCTTTTTTTGGGTCCCCTCCAACATCCATTCCCAAATACATGAATGGTACTATCATCATGTTACAGTTAAGGATAAAAGCATATCATTGAAGCATGAGTTGTTGAATCCTGAATCCTCCCAATTTTTTTTTAAAGAAGTTAATCGTTAGACTGGATGCTAATTCAAAACAGTGCAAGATTGCTTTAATGACCACCGTGTTCTTGACATATGGTGTGCCAATAAACAATGTGACATCCATAAATTGCAATAGATTGACTTTTATCTTCTTTCACCCGACCTTATAGCTCTAAAACAAATCTTTCTTGATTGATTCCTTCACCAATCCACTCAATCACTCCGCAACAACCAAGAACAAGAATGGGGCAAGAGGGTCACCTTGTTTTAAACCTCTCTTAGGGAAGAATTCTCCTGTAGGACTACCATTAACAAGGATTAACATAGCACTTGATTCCAAGCAAGCTCTAATCCAATGTATCCACGTAGCATTGAAGCATAGGCATTCTAGCATGTAATAGAGGAAGGGCAAAGCTACAAAGTCATAGGTTTTCTCAAAGTCAATTTTAAAAATTAAGCATTCCCTTTTGTTCTTCTTAGCTTCATCGACCACCTCTCTAGCTATAATCACCCCATCCAACATGTTTTTACCTCCAATAAAGGCTCCCTGTCTCTTATCTATTATCCCTTCTAGATCTCTCCTTAGCCTCTTAAATAACACTTTTGCAATGATTTTGTAAATACAACCAATTAGTGTAATGGGATGGAAGGAAGTCGTTAAGACTTTAAGGATCAATGCATTTAGGAATGAGAGTTATAAATGACGAGTTGCACCATTTTAGAATTATCCCATTTCTATAGAAATGTGCAAATATACTCAATATATCAACTTTAATTATATGCCAAAAATTCCCAATGAATTGGAAATTAAAGCCATTCGGGCTTGGATTCTTGTTGTTATTGCAATCCACAATTGCTACAAACACTTCATCCTCCGAGAACTAACTAATCAATCACTTTCAGCCACCTATATCTTATCAAAAGTCACACCATCAGCCCTAGGCCATTCAATCATCGAGTTGCTAAATTTATTTTCAAAGAACCATTTGACCTCTTTGTTAAGCACACCCGAATTCTCTCCATCTTAGATCCATAGTAATATTAGATACATAATTTACTTATCTATACCAACATGAACAACCAAATTAATGGATATTTGTTTTAGTTTAAAAAAAAATCCTCTTTTAATCTTAATATCTAAGTGCATGGTATTAATTTTAAGAACCAAATTAATGTTTTACTCTAACAAATACCATACTTAATGCATTTTACATATTTATGGTATAAATATTGCTTGCAGGTATATCCATAATTGCCATACTCCTGTGGGCATGCAAATTTTTGTTTGGGGTGCCAATGATTATTGCGTTTGCAATATACAAATGGCGAAAAAGACATTTATCAGTGTATGAGAATATTGAAAACTATCTAGAACAAAATAATTTGATGCCTATTAGATACTCATACAAGGAAATCAAGAAGATGGGTAAAGGTTTTAAAAACAAGTTGGGTCAAGGAGGATTTGGTTCTGTGTTCAAGGGAAAATTGCGCAGTGGGCCTTGTGTGGCAATTAAAATGCTTGATAAATCAAAAGGCAATGGACAAGACTTTATTAGTGAAGTTGCAACTATTGGAAAAATACATCATCAGAATATAGTGCAGTTAATTGGATTTTGTGTTAAAGGGTCAAAACGTTCTCTTGTCTATGAATTTATGTCCAATGGATCTTTAGATAAATTTATTTTCCCTAGTGATGAAAGTATACATTTAAGCTATGACAAAATATATAATATATCAATTGGAGTGGCTCGTGGGATTTCTTATCTCCACCATGGGTGTGAGATGCAGATTTTGCACTTTGATATCAAGCCTCATAACATTTTACTCGATGAAAATCTTATCCCAAAAATCTCTGACTTTGGATTGGCAAAGCTATATCCAATAGATAATAGCATTGTCACGATGATAGGAGCAAGAGGGACAATTGGATATATGGCTCCAGAATTATTTTATAAAAATATTGGAAGAATATCCCATAAAGCTGATGTTTATAGTTTTGGAATGCTTTTAATGGAAATGGCAAGTAAGAGGAAAAACTTGAATCCTCATGCAAAGCGTACAAGTGAACTTTATTTTCCGTTTTGGATTTATAATCATATTGTAGGAAAGGAAGATATAGAAATGGAAGATGTCACAGAAGAAGAAAAGAAAATTGCAAAGAAGATGATTATAGTTGCACTTTGGTGCATACAATTGATACCAAATGATCGTCCCTCAATGAACAAGGTAGTAGAAATGCTTGAAGGAGACATTGAGAACCTACAAATACCTCCAAAGCCTACTTTATATCCACATGAAACGATGATAAAGGATCAAAGAACAAACTCTCTTCAAACAATATCAAATGATTTCATTAGTTCCGAGTAAATTGCAACTAATCCTTTGGTATTGAATACTATTTAACAATGGACATTAATAACTTTTTTTATTTTGTATGCATGCCCTACTGTCTTAAATACTTGTTCATTTATTCTATGCCATTTCTCATTATTTTAAATTTGAATTAGTGATAATGGTTTTATATTCATATATTTTGTAGTTATTGGAGACAATTATGTGATATCCTTTCATATGCTTTTGAGCTTTGTTTGTATTGCTTTCCTATTAAGTTTGAATAAAAACTTGTAGTTTAATTAGAAGTTTCCATTTGTCTACTTTTTACACTTACACTTGATATTGGGTTTTGGGTTTGTTGATTTGTACTTTAAAAGAAATTTGTTGAATGACTCATTTAGGGAAGAGTTCAGGAGCATTGTAAACAATTTAGAAGAACTAAAAATGATATTTGAGATTCACGAAAAAGGTTTAAGCCTACACTTTATTATTTCAAAATAGATAGGGTTTACTTTTTTAAATAAACAAAAAAAATCTTATTTTATTAAAATAAGTGTTTATATAATAAAATAAATTTAAACAAATTATTATTCAATCAAATAAAAATAATAGATTTTTTATGTTGATGACAATATTTTTCAACAAAGAGGGTTTGAAAACGCAGGATTGAAAATGTAGATTATATTGTAGAACCTGAAGCCAAATCACGATATAGATATTAGAAACCACACTTTCTCGTTTCACTTCATCCTATATAATTTTCCTTTTATTCTTCTGTTTGGTGATTTCGTACAAATCACATGAAAAATGTTGTTAAGGAAAGTCTAGTAAAATGAAAATGCTTCTAAAAGTCTAGAAATACATATCTATCATCCATCTCCATGTATGACAACACATTATTTCAATGAAATTAAATATTAAAAAAAACATTATTCTTACCAACTTTTTTTTATGTGTGATTTATATTTGACCAAATATTAGAATTCTTATTTTAAACCAAAGTGCGTAAAAGACTTAGAGGAATTATTATGTAACAGGCGGCTAGACTAGTCCAATTGTATCATGACTCATGAGTAGGTAACTTGCTTTGTCAGAGGCAATATTGGAAATATTTAAATTACTTATCTACAATTCTAGAACTTTTATTTTATTTTTGTAATTTAAAAACTATTCGTTATTTACTTGATTTTTTTATCCTTTTTATTATATTCTTTTAATAATTTTATCAGAAAAGACTAGACTAAATGACATTTTATAAAATTAAAAAAGTATCAAGATTTTTACAATTTCAATATCTAAAATAAGCGAGACATACAATTTCAGAAACTATTTTATAAGATTACTCATTCAGAAATTAACCCTTTATCAATATAGGGGAATATTAGAGGTACATTGAAATCAGAAATTGTAAATAATTGTATATCAACTTTACCAAAATCATCATACGTACATTTGACAAATACAAAAAAACAAGAAAAACATAAAGTTGGTGAAAGAAAAGATAAAAATAAATAAATAAATTATATAAAGTGTTACAAGAATCTGTAAAAGAATGTTATAATTCCATGAGAAAAATCTAGTTTTATACTATAATAAAATACACCATACATCGACTATATGTTAAATTATACTTAAAACGATATTTTTTTTGTTAGTTGTGAGTGCAAAACCCGTACATCATCATTAAATTCGTGATATAAATATTCAGGAAGATGTCTTCTCAAACCTGTTATATCTACACATAATATCCTCCTCAATGGAGTTTCCTAACTCTGCAATGTTTCATATACAACAAGTGACACTTTTTGTGATTTTATCCATTGCTACCATAGTACCAAACCCTGTTGTGTTTGCAAAAACCAACGAATGTGATTTCCCTGCTATCTTCAACTTTGGTGACTCAAACTCAGATACTGGTGGCTTGGCTGCCTCACTTTTTGCACCGATACCACCATATGGAGACACTTTTTTTCAAAGACCTGCTGGAAGATTCTCTGATGGTCGTCTCACCATTGATTTCATAGGTACTTAATTACTTAATTATAAGTATAAATAAAATAACTTTTTGGCATATATAACTTTTATTACAAGAGGTTCAGATAAATCTTTTTGTTATCTTGATTTATGATAAAAAAAAAGTTTTATTTTGAGTCTTTATCAATTATCAACCATCAAATAATGATGTGATACCATTTAAACAAATTATTCAACATAAATCGACAATTGAAACTTAAGATGGAGATGGTATTACGCTGTAGTAGGGATCAAAACCTTTTTTTTTATTAAGAATTTGAAATAACAAAAATATTTAGAAAGAACTCAAAGCAAAATTGGAATGTTTATCAAAAGACATAAAAATTATTTAAGCCTACTTATAATATCATTTTTATATCTAAGACACATGTTCATTGTTAACTTAAGAAAATTGCTTTTTGGCTGTACTTGTACAAAATTAAGTTTGAGCACAAATCCTATACCACAAACAACAACATACTGTTAATCAATTTTACATCAAATAAGAGTTTTCAAAATGTAATTTTGATATTTAATTTTGTAATTTCAGCAAAGAGTTTTGGACTCCCTTATCTAAGTGCATATCTTGATTCCCTGGGGAGCAACTTCACACATGGTGCAAACTTTGCAACAGCAGGATCAACAATTAGACTCCCAACTAGTATTATACCTCTTGGTGGATTCAGTCCCTTCTACCTTAATATTCAGTTCACTCAATTCAGAGATTTCAAGAACAGAACACAATTCATTAGACATCAAGGTAAAGATAGAAGTTATTATAATAAGGACATGGTTTAGTTTGTTTTTGTTCTGACATTTCCCTGCAGGTGGCTTATTTGCAAGCTTGATGCCAAAACAAGAGTATTTTGATAAAGCTTTGTACACATTTGATATCGGTCAAAATGATCTTGCTGCTAGCTTTTTTGGAAACTTGACTGTGCAACAAGTCAATGAAACTGTACCCGATGTAGTCAATACTTTCTCAAAAAATGTTAAGGTAGGTCAATGCCCTTCTTCCATATTTTATGAATTTAATGCATAGTGTGATTCAATCACAGTTTATTGTTTATATGACTTTTAAAATAATTTTATAAAATTTATACGACTTATCATAAATAAAGAATTACGAAGGGATGATACGGTAAAACTTATACTATGCATCACCATTAAACTCATTTTGTTGTGGGGTTAATTTATTATTATTATTCTTCTTTATCGTGGTGATGAAGGACATATATGATTTGGGAGCAAGAACATTTTGGATACACAACACAGGACCCATTGGCTGCCTCCCTTACATTTTGGCCAATTTTCTATCAGCTGAAAGGGATTTCTATGGTTGTGCAAAGCCACATAATGAAGTAGCAAAGTATTTCAACCACAAATTGAAGGAAGCTGTGGTTCAACTTCGAAAAGACCTTCCTCTGGCTGTAATCACATATGTAGATATCTATTCCGTAAAGTACTCTCTCTTCAGCCACCCAAAAAAATATGGTGAGTCAAGTTAAAATGGTCCTATATTATCCTATTAAAAAGGTCACAAGAGATGTCACTTAAAAGACTAGATTGCATGATTTTTAGGCCACAGAAGGAGAAGAGGATACACCAAAAAGGATGTTGGAGGAAACCATCTACTATTGGTGGTTTTCTAAGAATTTGGTTTTTAACTTGTCAAATAATGTCGTATGATCCATACACTTGATGCAGGACCAATCCAAAAATATGACAACTGAAGTTCTCGTTTTAGATCCACCAACCAAACAAATATTTGTTATTAATTTTTATTAAGTAAAAAAATTCACATATTGACAAAAAAGTCTACATATAATGACAAAAGATGCCTACTATATAACTATTTTCTTTAAAGTAAATTATTTTTTTTTTAAATTTGTTTTAGGTCTCTTTCAATGTTGGACCGGTCCTTAGCCGACCTCATCTAGTGGGATAAGGCTTTGTAGTTCTTCTTGTTGTATCCTATTTTTGTTGACATTTTTTTCATAATAGTTGTTTGTTGGTGACTTCACTAGTATTTCATTGATCATGTGTTGTGCAGGATTTGAGCTCCCACTAGTTGCTTGTTGTGGCCATGGAGGGGAGTACAACTACGACGGTAGTAGCATTCAATGTGGAGGAACAGCCACAGAGGCCAATGGCACTGAAATTTTTGTGGGTTCATGTGAGAGGCCATCAGTTAGAGTGAGTTGGGATGGAATCCATTACACAGAGGCAGCTAACAAGTTCACATTTGATCAAATTTCTACTGGTGCTTTCTCAGATCCAACCATTCCTTTGAATATGGCATGTCACAGAAATTAGATTAAATGTTATTCTGCTTTTATATCTTCTCAATGCAATAAGTTTTTTTTATTAAAGATAAAGTGAATAAGTGATACTGATAATCCATCCATGTCAACTATGACTTTGATCATATTTATTGGATAAGTTGTTCTCTACTCCTCTGGTGAATGTTTAATTAAATTTGCAAATAACTAATTTGGTTCACGAAATGGTAGAAATTAATCAAATCATGCCTTTCACGATGGTTCTCTGCTTAAATGTCGTAGACAGTGTGTGCCTTCCATATCAGTTATTTCCAAAACCCATGTAGAATCTGTGTTAATTTTCATGAATTGAACCAATTCATGCCGATTTAAAACTGGAAAGTGGACCTTTTACAATGGCTGGGGAACTTTCCTGGAAGATGGAACACTTTTCACGTCAGTCTTTTTCACGTTGGTTCTAAACTATCGACAAAGTTAGAGTTGAAATTGTGGACTCTAAACAAAGTAGTAATGAAAATGTCACTCTACTTTGCACCTTATGATAGTAATCTTTAAGGGTGATGCCTTCAAACTCAAAATAACTCATTTACTGTAAATAGTTTTTATGTATACCCATGAGTATTTTGTTTAAAAAAATAAATCATATACCTTTGTGAAAGAACATAGCATAATGGATCATGATTATATACTAGTGTATAACCTATTTTCTTTTGATTATTTTAGAAATCACTCACATTTTAAACGGTATAACGTAAAAAAAAAAAAGAAGCAAAAATCTGTCACTTCTTGAGTTGTATAACAGCACAAATTGATTCGTAAAAAAATAAAAGTCACAGATAAAACGTGAAGCTGCTATGTAAATATTAGCATTCCATTTTTACATTGGTGTAAAAATTTGATTGGTATGGGAGGAAAATTACAACGACTCAAATTATATCTTACTCTTCTGAATTAATTAGTTAATTAACGTCAAACATTTGCCGACAGTTGATTAACATGGATCACAACTTTCTCATTCCATTTCCTATAATATTCCCCTTTTCTTTCCGTTTTGTGGTTTCCTTCCTACACAACTTGCTGAATGGTCCAAATTCAAAGTCAACATTGGAACTTCGAAAAGTCTAGTCTAGGAATATACATCAACCATCACATTATTTTCTATTCAAAGTATATAATGTTGAAAAATCACAGTGGCACGTGACTACGATTATTGAATTGAAAATATAGTAGCATTTATCAAAAATCTTGCTCTTTCAGACAATTTGAAAACGATTACTAAATCCTTTTCATCTTGTTTATTTTTGAAAACGAATATAGTAGCACGTGGTCTCCCAGAAATAAGTCGAGAGCATAACTTTTGAAATTTCTAAAAATTATTCGTTAGTTTTTGTTATTTATTTTTATCTTTTTTCATCTTGTTTTTTTTAATAACTAAATACTTTATTGATGCAATATTACAATTTCAAAACCTTTTTATAACATTTTTTTATGTTTTTGGGGCAATTTTTTAATGGGAACTGAAGTTTCACTTTAATAACTTATGCTGATATTTATTCTGAGGTAAGACTCCAATTTTAATTAAAAAAGAAACACCATAAAAAACACTTAAAATTAATCTACTACATGTATATTTTATCCATCTTAATACTACAATTCCATCAGAAAAGTTAAACTTTACACTATAAAGACCTATGAAGGATGAAGATGCCTCTCATGTATGTCCTTTGTGTATTG
Source organism: Amphicarpaea edgeworthii (assembly GCA_014843725.1). Taxonomy (NCBI): domain Eukaryota; kingdom Viridiplantae; phylum Streptophyta; class Magnoliopsida; order Fabales; family Fabaceae; genus Amphicarpaea; species Amphicarpaea edgeworthii. Next base: position 20,017,567 of record CM026321.1, read on the forward strand.
CCGACTTATTATCCTCCCCAATGGAGTTTCCCAACTCTGCAAAGTTTCATATACCACAAGTGTCACTTTTTGTGACTATTTTATCCATTTTTACCATAGTTTCAAACCCTGTTGTGTTTGCTGCCAAAGAATGTGTTTTCCCTGCAATCTTCAACTTCGGTGACTCAAACTCAGATACTGGCGGCTTGGCTGCATCCCTTATTGCACCAACACCACCATACGGAGAGACCTTTTTTCACAGACCTGCTGGAAGATTCTCTGATGGCCGTCTCATCATTGATTTCATAGGTACTCATAATTTCATTTCTTCACTTTTATTTGGAAGTCGTATAATGTTCTGCCTCAAGTCTTATGTTTCAGGATGTAGTTTATATATTTGTTAAAGTAAATTGATTTTAAATTGAAATCTTGATATTGATACTAGAGCCTAGTCCATTTTGATAAATTGTCAGTCCCAATAAATTCATATGTGGAACGGGATTTTAGGAAGTTCCACATTTGCTATCTTAGGTCTCAAAGAGCAACTTATCTAGTTTTGACTAATTTTTATGTAACATGTAATTAAGTTTCATTAATTTTGTGCGTGATGGTTTTTCAGTAAGCTTACCTCAAGTAAATAAAATAGTAAGAAACTAAATATCAAACACAGGATTCACTCAAAGTATTCATCCTCCCATATAAACAAATCATGATAAAGCTACTTGCATTGAGCTCGGAGATTAAAAAAATGGCTAATAACCTTATCCTATTCGTAGGCATAAGCATCATTAGTAACTATCTCCATTTCTAAATATAGAAAAGCTTCTCAACATGAAACAGTAACGGTGCAACAATCTTTAGGCATCCCATAAATGACTTCTCACTAAATACCAACTCGCACTTAGCGAGATAAGGGATTTACGCTGCGTCACATTGTACTTAGTGAATTTCCTTCTCTGTCTGAGAAATTCGTTAAGCCTCAAATCAAGTTAAGCGACTCCTCAATCTTCAACATTTGCTCTCAAGTCTTCAGGCTTAGTGTCAAGTCTCCACACACTCCTTAACTTCATCCAGGTTCTCTCGTTAAGCACAGCATCACGTTAAGCGAGCTCTCTAAAAATGAGGAAATTCATCTGCAAAACATGAAATTTTTGCATAATTCCTAAAGACTAACTATCTAATATTAATAAACTATAAGACTCTAAAAATACTAAACAAATGAGTTCAAATAAAACTATCAATAAGGAAAAAGAAAATAATCATTATGAATTATATTCAAATAACTATATCTATAAAGCAATTATTAATCTGTCATGACCACAAACAAGTAAATAATTTCTGATAAATACATGTGCATGTCTAACTTACCATAATTTGCTTTTTGTTTGTATCATGCCTGAACTTATCATAACTAACTTACCACATGCAGGAATTTAGTATTAATTATCAATTTAACATTAAACAAAAGTTCTCAAATGCAAATTTTGATATTTAATTTTGTAACTTCAGCAAAGAGTTTTGGACTCCCATATCTAAGTGCATATCTTGATTCATTGGGGACCAGCTTCTTACATGGTGCAAACTTTGCAACAGCAGCATCAACAATTAGACTCCCAACTAGTATTATACCTCTGGGTGGATTCAGTCCCTTCTACCTTAATATTCAGTACACTCAATTCAGAGATTTCAAGAACAGAACACAATTCATTAGACATCAAGGTAAAAATAGAAGTTATTATAATAAGGACATGGTTTAGTTTGTTTTTGTTCTTACATTTCCCTGCAGGTGGATTATATGCAAGCTTGATGCCAAAACAAGAGTATTTTGATAAAGCTTTGTACACATTTGATATCGGTCAAAATGATCTTGGTGCTGGCTTTTTTGGAAACTTGACTGTGCAACAAGTCAATGCAACTGTACCTGATGTAGTCAATACTTTCTCACAAAATGTTAAGGTAGTTCAATAACCTTCTTTCACATTTTATGAGTTTAATGATAATACATGCTATTCTTTAATCACAATTTATTATTTACATAATTTTAAGATAATTTTATAAAAATCATAAGAATTTATGAAAAGTTATGGAATAACAAGGTAAGACTTATTTTGTATATCAATATTAAACTCTATTTTGTTGTGTGGTTAATTTATTATTATTATTATTGTGGTGATGAAGGACATATATGATTTGGGAGCAAGAACATTTTGGATACACAACACAGGACCCATTGGCTGCCTCCCTTACATTTTGGCCAATTTTCTATCAGCTGAAAGGGATTTCTGTGGTTGTGCAAAGCCACATAATGAAGTAGCAAAGTTTTTCAACCACAAATTGAAGGAAGCTGTGGTTCAACTTCGAAAAGACCTTCCTCAGGCTGCAATCACATATGTAGATATCTATTCTGTAAAGTACTCTCTCTTCAGCCACCCAAAGAAATATGGTGAGTCAAGTTAAAATGGTCTCTATATTATCCTATTAAAAATACATGTACAAAGAAGGCCATACATAGTAGATTATAATAAATTGTATGATTTTTATGCTCTAGAAAAGGAGAAGAGCGATACTTATAGGAATGCTAGGCATGCTAGAATGGGACTGAGAAGGCCAAATATATTGTTAAATCTAAATGTCAAAAGGATTATAAAACTAGGATAACCTAGAAGTTGATTATCCTACTATTAACCTAATCTAAATTAAATGAGAAGATAACATAATACCTAATATTTCATTTATTGATTCTTTTTTCATTATTAATCAATAAATACTATTTATCTAAGTGACATCATTTTATTATTTACTATATATTTATAATTGATAATACAAATATTTAACTCTATCCTATATAATCTTTTTGCCATTTAAATTTAACAATATATTTAGGCCTTCCTAGACCCATCCCCTGGCATTCCTATCAGATGCAAAAAAGAACGTTAGAGGAAATCATCATTATAATGAAATCATAAGTAAAAAAAATTTGATAGAAAATTACAAATAAAATTATGTTTTTTTTTCTATTTTATCGCCTATAATTTTATATATTTGTACCAATTAAATTCAGATTTTATAATTTAATTCCACTATCTTAGGATTCTAGATACGTCGTTGTGATATATCTCACATAGTAAAATAAGACTTTGTTAATGTATCCGATTTTTGTTTTTTTTTAATTTTTAATAATGGCTGCTGTTACTTCCTTGCTTAATATTTCATTGATGTGCATTGTGAAGGATTTGAACTCCCACTAGTTGCTTGTTGTGGCTATGGAGGAGAATACAACTACAGTAGCAGTGTTGGATGTGGAGGAACAGCCATAGAGGCCAATGGCACTGAAATTTTTGTGGGTTCATGTGAAAAGCCATCACTTAGAGTGAATTTTGATGGGATCCATTACACTGAGGAAGCTAGCAAGTTCATCTTTGATCAAATTTCCACTGGTGGTTTCTCAGAGCCAGCCATTCCTTTGAATATGGCATGTAACAGAAATTAGATGAAAAGTTATTGAGCGTTAGAAGAAAGAAATAGACGTGTTTTCTTTTTTAAGAGGAACATAGACATGTGATTGAATTTAAAATACAGTATATTTAAGAATGATTAATTAAGAATCAGGCTCAAAGTGGAAGAAAGTTCCAATCATGATTAACTAAGTTTTGCTTAATATATCTCTTCTCCTTTCTTCGAAGCTTTCCTTGTTTTCTATTTAATTGTGGCTTCAAATTATCAAATTAATTGTACACCTGATTAAAGTGGTTTGTGGGAGGGTGTCTTTTCTTGGAAACTATCCAAATCATTTGTTGTTACGCGACAAAATAATAATGGTACAAAAATGATTGTTATTGAAGGGCTTAAGTACGTTTTTTAGTCCTATGATGCTGTCACCTTACATTATTTTATAAATCTCACAGTAATGTCATTGAGTAAAGTTGAATTTTTTTTATATTGAATATTTGAATCAAATGTAAAGTTTTTTCCTTAATTTTTCCCTTAATATCAAACTTAATTTGTATTATGCAAGCTGAATGCATATACCAAAGTACATCAGAACCACACAGAAAAATTAGTTAGTTAGGGAAAATTAACTAAAAAGTTAGGGAAGCTGGCTGGTAGATGGAAACTAAAAACTAACTTTTTAATGTATAAGTATTTGATAAAATACATGTTGAAATAATTAAAAAATATCAAATAATAAAAATGTACATACTTATATAATATACTTATATGATATTTTTGTATAAATTTTAGTTTTATTTTACAAATAAAATTATATTTTGAGTTGTTATAATTTTTATTTTTTAATAAATTTTAAATTCTTATAATTTTTTGTTTACTTTTTTTAGTTTCACATATTACATGTTTTAATATTATGTATTTTATTATTAATCTTATCCATAATTGAAAGTATTTTTAATCAAATTTAAAACAAAGTAAAAAAACATTTAAATAAACATTATACTTTAATTATATTAATTAACATAATAATTAAAATAAATTTTCTAATACGTAAAATTATTCAAAATTAAAAAAAATCTTACAATTATCATTTTTAATTTCATGAATTATAACAAAAAAATAATAAATTAAATATTATAACTATTACAATTTTTAAAATAAATAATGTAATATAAAAATCAATCGGAAAAATGATGAAAACAAAACATATAATACAATTTCATTTTATTTTAAAAAAGTAAAAAGAAAAGTTAATAAATGTGTTAAGGATAAAAATAAAATAAATGTAAAAAATTAGAAATTGGAAGGTAGCATTTTTTAAAAAGCTCTCTAAGTATTTTCAAAAAATACTAGAACCTATAAAAAAAAAAAACTCGTTTATCAAAAACTCAAACTAACTGATAAGTTACTAAAAAAAAAATTAAAAACTAGTCAAAATGACTTGCCGTTAAAATATCCAATTAAGAAAAATAATTATAACAAACCTATTAAGGAAAATAATTATAACAAACCTAAACACTTGTATATGCCATGATTCGATTAAAGTTTGAAATAATGTTATTATCTCCCTGTGCTTATTATAAACAATAAATGATAATATATTAATTAACTTGTTGCTTATTGTTAGAATATTATATCTGAATATGGCAATAACAATCTTCAAACTTAAAAGACAAAAGTAATTAACATATTGAAAAGAAGTTACCTCAAGAAACTTGATCATATTTGGAAAAATTCAAAGTTTCACATCCGCTTGAACTAAGGTTAAGATAAAATGTATAAATATGAGATAATTTTTACCTTATAAATTAATTTTTGGGGTTGAATTAGATCCAAACTCACATTTTAAGATAATATCAAAATATATTCTAGATCCCTTAAAAATAGTTTCTTACCTATAATTTGATTATATTTATAGAAGACCAATAATGTAAGTTCTCACTATATTTTTTTTATATTATATAATTAGTTAAAGGACATCCATAATCTCCTACTCTTACCTATTAGGCTTGAGGGGTTGTTAATGAATTTTATTGTTCAAAAATTAAAATAGAGATTATGAAAGCAAATTAGGGAAATGCTTTTCAAAAGGTCAACTCTAAAAAAAAAAAAAAACTTTTAATTTACAACTCACGGCTCAATAAAAATAGCAAATGAAAGTGAGATTTATCAAACCCAATAAATTAACGCCTAACAAAATGAGATGAAAGTTAAGTAGATAAACAAGAGAGGAATCATGACCCATCATTACTAAAAGTATCGTTATTTATGGGTTCAGATCAGTTCGAACAAATTCAACAATCCAAATCTAAATAATTAAATTAATTTGGATATTTCTTAATGGAACTAATTGAAATTTGATGTTGATTAAGTCGAATTTCAGGTTTATACTTTCTAAACTCAACCAAGTCAACCTAACTTTATATTTATTATTTTTTTTATTTTCTAATGCTCAGTTTTATGTCAGTGGCTTTGGCCTTTGTTAGACAATTTGGTATATGTTAAACACTTTAGTCTTTAGTTTGTGTTGGATAATTTAATTTATTTCTTTTTTATTATTATATATAGGATTTTATGATTTAATTAATTAATCATATTTTTTTTTATAGTTTATGTTATTATTAGGTTGGTGTTAGTCAGTTTTAAATATGTTTTTATATTATTTTAAAAAAATATATTATTTATCAAATTTAAGAAAAAATTATATTAATTTTAATTTTTTTTCAAAATTGATTTTTTTTGTTGGATTTTCGATTACCCTAACAAAACAAAAACAAACTCATTGAGCTTCAGGTTGGTTTAGTCCGAGTTAAGAAAAATGAATTCTAAACCAATCGAATCAATTAAAATTAATTGGTTTAAATTTTATTTTATTTCTAAATCCGAATCAAACTGCAAACCCCCATAACAATTAAAAAAAAAAGAAGATAAAACTGGAGTGTCAAAAAGAATTCTTATTTGTTCCATATAATTAATAATTACATTTTTTTAATATTTAAATCATTTTTAAAAATATAAATAATTAAACTCAACAAAGGAACCCACAGAAACGCAAACCACAACAAAAGGGTATGTATGAAAAAACACTCTTCTTGCAATAATAAAGAGTTATAAATTATCATTCAATTACAAATCACAATATATTAGTTATACCGAACTATTAAAAATGTAGAAAAATTACATGATACGTGTTTGAAACATTTTCAATTGAAAGTGCCGTGTCTATAATGAAACTTGCTATTTATGACTGTATCTGTTTTTTTTTATCTCGTAAATAAATAAGTTTAATAATCATCTGTTGAAAATGTAAAATAATTATCCATCTTTATTCAATTTCAAATTGATGTTTATCTGATTTTCAATATATTTTTTTTATAAAATTTAACAAACTTATTAAAGAATGAGTATGATCGAATAAATATAAAATAATTTTATATTATCAATATATAATTAACTTTTTTAAGTAATAAATCACTATATATGATTTTATAAAATTATAATTAAAATCATAATAAATATGATTTATGATACGATGATAATGAAAAATTATTTTACAACATTATTATATCACCATTACACTCTTTAAATGTATATTATATTATATTTTAATCAAATCAAATAAGTCTCTTATCAACAACAAAGGAATCCCTTAAATGAAGTTATCTACCTAATACTTAAACTCACATCGTGTCAATCATTTCACATATTCAATAGTATCTAACATTATTATTTGACAAAATTACATTTATAACATTTAAAAAAATATGTTATCATGCAAATAAAAAAAAATTCTTTAAAATTATTTTTAAAAGATAGTGTTATAAACTTAAATACAATTTTATTTTCAGTACTTTTTCATTTTTTTAATCTGTCATTTTGATTTTCTATTTTAAAATATACACATTTTATCTCTTTATTTTAGAAAATTTACAATTTTTGTTCAAACCTTAATTTTACCTAAATTTTATTTATTTCAGCTTGATTCAATTAAATCTAAGACCTTCATATCTAATATGTACCAAAATGTAAGAAAAATGGAAGATTTGACTAAAATTATGGATTTTCTAATTTTGAAATAAAAAGACTAAAATAGTTAACTTAAAAAAATAAAAATACCAAAATTTATGTTTTTCATACATAAACTAAGTTTTCATCATTATGTATAAAATAGTAATAATAAAAAAAACTAAAATAAACGATAGTTTGGAAATGATCAGCTTCCTACTACTATATATATAAAAAATCTCAATAAAAGGAACACACAAAATCACCAAAACAACAAAAGGGTTTATATATATATAAAACACTCTATTTATCGTCATAAAAATGATACATGTTCATTCAATCACAAATAATTATTTATATAAATTTTAAAATAATTATTAATTTAATAAAAAAATTTAATATCATATTTTCGGTGGATTATTTTCTTTAGTATCAGAGTTATAGATTATAGTTTAGTTATAGCAAATTATTTGAATCAAAGTACAAAAAGAATGTAGAAAAATTACATGACACGTGCTTGAAACATTTCCATTTGAAAGTGTATATAATCTCTTTACGGCGGTATCTATTTCATCTTTGTAAATAAATGAGTTTATTACGCGTATATTATTATTTTTTGTTGTGATGAATAGTTTTACATTATTATTTAATTATAAATTGTTGTTTACATAATTTTATTTAAAATTATTTTATAAAAATTAATAATAAAAATGATTTTTGTAATTAAATATGATTATAAAATCACTTATATTATCATCAAATTATTTTATATGATACATAATAATTAAATCATGTTTTACTCGAATCAAATAAGTTTCTTATACAAATAAAAGAGTCCTTAAATGTAGTTACTTATCTAATACTTAAACTCAGAGTTAATTGATTTACATGTTTAATATTTCAATTAAAACTATATTTATTTTATTTTGATTCAATTAAATCTAAGATATAAAATATTCATTTAAGATACCATCAAGAAATAATTTAATTAATTAAAATGTAGGGGAAAAAATAGTGTACACAAGATTAAAGATTGGATCAAAAGATTTTCTAAAGTAGAAACACCAAAAAAATGTCTCTATTATGAAATAAGTGGACTAAAATTGCATACTTTGACAAATAGAGAGATTAAAATTGTAATTGTAATTATACCTTGTATATATACACTAAGTTTGTATCATTATTTATAAAATAGTAATAAAGAAACTAAAATAAACGATATATACATTGGAAATGATCCAGCTTCCTACTACTATATATATAGTGTGACCCCAAGTTTCATAATATCCCACAGTTATGGCTTTAGTGGCGATACTGGTTTTATCTATAATGGTGAACCCTGTGTTTGCAGCAAAAAGAGAAGATTGTGATTTCCCTGCTATCTTCAACTTTGGTGATTCAAATTCGGATACTGGTGGCTTGGCTTCCACCTTTCTACCAGTGACGCCGCCGTATGGAACCACGTTCTTTGGCAGACCCGCCGGAAGGTTGTCTGATGGCCGCCTCATCATTGATTTCATGGGTACGTACTTACTTCAATTTTCATGTTTTAAGAAGTTTTTGTATTTGAGCCTGTGAAACAAAAGTTTAGGAACAAAAATCTGAAATTCAATAAAGTTTAAAATCTTGAAACATAATTAACCCTATGCATGTCTCAAATATTGATGTACGGAGCCAATACATACTAGCTATTACATGTAACTCTAAAGGTTATAAAGTTGACTTAGGGCTTGGAGGGAGCAGAGACGAAGGAGTAATCATGAGTTTGAATCTTTCCTCCACTAATTAAAATTAATTAACAAATTAACTGCTTGTCAAATTAAGAATAAAAGATGATAGTAGAACCTTCCTTGGTATAATTGATGCTATTCTTATAACTAACATCTGATTAAGATTTTGCATTTTCTTTATAATTTTGTTTTTTTTTATAATAATAAAAAAAATTATTAACATAATTAATATAAATTTTATTAATATTCAAATGGGTACTATAATAAATTATGCATTTTGTTGTTTGTATTACCCCATTATCCACGGAACAAAAGTTATTAAGTAACTCAAAATTATCTGTGTTGTTATACTTGTTTTGTGCAGTATCTCAAATTTTAGCGAATCAAACATATCTCTAGGATTTGATTGTTTTGCTGTTTGAATAAAGTTTCATTAGGAAAGCATATTTTCACTTGAAAGAAAATTGTTAGGAACAAAATCTCTAGCATACTTCTTTTGAAAATAGTTTTAAAAATCAAACGGGTGGTAAAATCAGTTGAAACATTGAGTAATTAGATTAATGATCAAATCAATAAATCATTGATTAAATCGCATAAACATAACTCAGTTTTTATTAAAAATGTTAATATTAACAAAAATAAAGTTAATACTTTCCTTTAAAAAAAAAAAATAATAATCACATCACAAGTTAATATAATTATATAAATTTATTCTTTAAATTTAAATTCATTGATATAATAAAATTTTAAACAAAAAATTATATAAAAATTAATCATTAACATTTAATAATAATAAATATGAATAATAAAATTATAATAAAAAAAATACTTATATATTTATGTTTATTTATATATTACACTACTATAATATTAAATATTCAAATATAAAACGATTATATATATATATATATATATATATATATATATAATTATCAATTAAATATTGTGTTCTTTTGATTAAGTATTTTTAATCAATCATAAAATACATTCTTTTTCAATTGGTTAAAATTTACTAAAAATTATATGGAAAACAAAATTTTAAACATTTTACATTGATTATATGTAATCATGTAAATTTACATATTTACAGCAATATAACCGCCAATTAATTTTTTTAGACGAAAAATGAAATAAATGACTATAATGATACTTTTTAAAAATTAAAGAACCAAAATAATTTTTTTAAAAACTTAATGTAAAAAAAAGACTATATTCAAATTAATGTAGAAATGACTTTTGAGCATCAAAAGTGTTGGACAAAATAAAATTACCATGTAATGCATGGTATATTTACAAAGTTCATGAATGGATAAGATGGGTTTCCACTTTCCATGAATGGTTTTAGTGATTTTTTTCAGTTCTACCAAATTAGTTCTAAGTCTGAATTCGGTGAATTGTATAGCACATCATCCATCCATGAATTCAATATCACTTGATTTAAAACCAAATGAAAGAAATAAAATTCCAATTTTGATCCATAGTTTGTCATTTCAGCACAGAATTTGGGACTTTCCTTCTTAAGTCCATATCTGGATTCTCTGGGGACCAATTACTCACATGGAGCAAACTTTGCTACTGCTGGTTCAACAATTAGACCCCCATCTAGTGTTTTACCTCAAGGTTTATACAGTCCTGTCTACCTTGATGTCCAGTGCATTCAATTCAGAATTTTCAAACCCAAGACACAGTTCATCAGAAGTCAAGGTAAATCAAAAACTTATATACATTCTGTATATATCATTCCCTTAAATATGTTTTTTCATATCCATATAATATAATCTAGGCTTAGTGGCATTTTTTGTCTTCAAATTCTAATTAATTGTATAATTTGTTCACCAAGTTATAAAAAGTTTCAATTTAATTCCCAAATTATTTTAAAAAAAATAAGGATAGTATTAAGATAATATAACATAATCTTACGTTGTCAAGCAATCATAACATTTCATTTATATATTTTTAAAATAATTTTATATATTTTCATTGTTCCCAAATTACTAATGGAGTGTCATGTAATTACTTAACAACGTAAACGGCAAACTTATACTACAGTTAAACATAAACAAATTTCATATTGTAAACTAAAAAGAAATAGAATTTAGATATTAAAATCAGAATGAACTATACTGAAGATATAAAAAACATTTTTAAGCTTACCTTATTTAGAGATATTTTACGTAGTTCTAAGTGATCAGATATGTTTTGTTTGTTTTTGTTTTAATTGTTATCTGCAGGAGGCATATTTGCAAGATTGATGCCCAAACCAGAGTATTTTGCTGATGCTTTATACACGTTTGATATTGGTCAAAATGATTTTTTTGATATCATTTTTAGAAGCTCGATTGAACAAGTCAATGCTTCTGTACCTGATATGATCAACACTTTCTCAAAAAATGTCACGGTAGTTCAATACCCTTCTTAGGTATTTTATTGTGTAGCTAATTTATTAATTGGTAATTATTATTCTAAATTCATTATTATTGTGGTGATCAAGGACATATATAATTTGGGAGCAAGATCATTTTGGATACACAACACAGGACCTGTTGGTTGTCTCCCTGTAATTTTGGCCAATTTTCCATCAGCTGAAAAAGATGCTTATGGTTGTGCAAAGCAATATAATGAAGTAGCCAAGTATTTCAACCAAAAATTGAAGGAAGCTGTGGTTCAACTTCGAAGAGATCTTCCTTTGGCTGCAATCACATATGTTGATATCTACTCTGTTAAGTACTCTCTTTTCAGCAATCCAAGGAAATATGGTGAGCCAAATTAAAATGATCCTACTGTCCAAAGAGTTTAATGGTGCTGTGCATCAACAGTTTTACCCTGTTCAATTACAATATTTTGTTTATATGATTTTAAGATAGTTTTATTAAAATGAACAAATTTATCATAAACGGTAGATTGTAACTGATGACTATAAAATTGTTAGTGCATAGTCCTTTTTCTCTTGTCCAAATTTTGTTGATAAACTTGTCTACAATGTTTATTACTGGTTGAGTGTTTCATTGATGATGTACAGGATTCAGGGACCCCCTAGTAGCTTGTTGTGGCTCTGGAGGGAGGTATAACTACAATAATAATGCTACATGTGGAGAAACTGTAAATGTCAATGGCAGTAATGTTCTTGTGGGTTCTTGTTCAAGACCATCTGTTAAAGTGATATGGGATGGGATCTTCTACACAGACGCTGCTAACAAGGTCATCTTCGATGAAATTTCTACAGGAGCTTTCTCTGACCCACCCCTTCCCTTGAATAAGGCATGTCGCAAGTCGTGAGGTTTAGTTGCCTTTATATGTATGCAACAATTTGTATTGGAAATAAAGTTGTGAGCTTTAGTTGTTTGCATACATTTGCTTATGTTATATGTAAAACTATCCGGAGGGTCTAGTTGAGTCGATTAAGTAAAATATATGAGCAATTGTAAACCTCTTGATACCTATTTTCTATTTCTACAAATAAAAAATATATATTATATGTAAAATCCTTGCATTATGCTAGAAAATAAAATTGATCCAACTTTACTCAAATATAAAGTGTTTTAAATTTTGTATCATAAGCCTATATATCTTCAATATCTTTCATAAAAATTAGCAGTTAATTTACATAACTTGCCTAACACCATACTAATTGTTTTATGTTCTGAAAGGAAACTGCCATTTAAGGTAGCCATAGCATGTAAAGATACAATAACTTTATTAGCCTAACTGCTACTTCAATGCTATCTCTTTCGTGCTTTCCTCCTTCTGGACTCTGTCTTCTGCCATTTCTTTCTTGAAACCAGTTTACTCTTTGGTTTCAATTTTAACTCAGGTGAGAACTTGTAATTTGGATCTCTCATACGTGCTTGTATGTCCTTGAAAAACTGCATATTTAGGTGTTTAGCCCCTCCTTTTCTAAGCTCTTCATACTCTGGTCCTGAAACAACATTTTCAAATGCTCCAATTAGAATATCTAAGTCACTCATAACCTCCCACGTGTTGGTATATCTCCCATCTGGACCCTTCTTTAATTTCTTCAAAGCATTCTCAACAGCAATCTTTCTGGCTTGCTTTCCTGGCGTCAACTCCTCAGGTTCTTCTTCGGCTTTCAACATCTCTGAGATGGTTCTGTATTTTGGCATTTCATCAAACTCAAACACTTTATCTATGTACTTGTCACTACTTTCATTTGGGTAAGCTTCTGTAGGAATGTCATCATCACTATCCATTTCATCACCGGTCCACAGTGTCTTCTCCTCATCACTGCCAGACCAGACGCTTCTTAACTCATCGCTGTCATCGGCATCAATCAAGTCTGAATATTTTTTAGCTTCCAGTCTTGCTTTCCTTACCTTCTTATCAAGATCGGTCTTTGGACCCATGTCTTCATCACTTTCATCCTCACTTCCTGTCCACAGAGTGTTGTCTTCACCCATCTCCTTCACCCAGGTTTTCTTGAACTCTTCATCACCCGGTCTTCCATGGCCAAAGAGATCATAGCCTTTGTGTGCATCACGTGCATACGATCTCAATGCTGCAAATCCAATTCATTAGTTCAAAGGAGCTGATACAATATAACCAATACTAATTATATGTATGAAGATTGAAGGCTACAAAAGAAGCCTGCGGCCTAAAGATTAACTTTTATATTTTAATTAAATCAACTGCCTTAAGGTCAAAGCAATAAATAAAAGTAGGATCTCAAACTTTGACATTAAATCACATCATGGGGTGGAGAAATGAAAAAAAATGTCTCTTTCCTTTTTTTTTTGCTATTTACAGAAGACATGAGTTCCATTCATGATTTTCTACAAATACTTCACCAATGAAAAACATGTTAAATGACACTAGAACTGAGAATTTACATGGAAAAGAATAATTAAGGATACATTCCAATCTTCTCCTCACCTAAAGGACATACATAGATGCACTAGATTTAGTGCATAAAAATCAAGAAATGGTTTCTGTTAAAAATTCGGATTCTTTTCCTCTATCAGAAATTCAGAATGAATATATCAAATGGGTACTTCTAATTAGTAATTTTTACACACCCATAACAAGTTCAAGTCAACAAGTGGTAAAAAGCTTCTAACCAAAAGATTACCTTGAAAGTTCACCAGAGAACCACTATTGCAACAATTTTGTAGCACACTTGAACCCGAATCATAAAATACTTTTGACCTGCAGGAGCAACAGAGTTGAGGCAATGAAAAAATATCTAAAAACTATATTTCAACAAAAGATAAATCTCCAAACAAGCATAATGACAGAAGTGAGAATAATCCTAACCTTTGAGAGAGTGGTAGCCAATGTGACTTTGCAACCCTTATAAGAGATGGAAAGAGACTATTGTAGGAGAATGACCTACATCCCATTAGGAAGAACTAGTTGATCTGTCAATAACCATTTTTTTCCCATCAGTCCATAATATTTGGTCACCTTTGAAGTATAACCAATTGGAAGAAATTAATAAATAATAATAATAAAAAATCCAAGGCAATTCATGCTGCAATAGTTTAATGTATCTTTATCAAATTAAAATCGCTAGTGCCATCTTTCAAGGCATGTTTGGAATTTGGATCAATGTGTTCAGATAGGGAGAGAGGGATTGGAAAATCTTTTACATTAACATTCTCTTTCCATGAGAACTTTACAGTAATATACCTTATTCGTTTTTCAACCCGCTAATATAATTTTTAAAGTTTTAAAAAGAAAAACAGATCCTCTCCAAAAAAAAAAATTCATCATCTAAACATAGCCTATGGTTACATTTTGCAGAATGGACTTGGCATTTTGTCAAACAGTTTGTGGGCATATCAATTAAACACTTAAATCCCACATTTTTAAGTAACAAGAATGGCCCCTTACAACTGAGCTTGCATAGTGTGCTTTCATCATACAGTTCATGGTCATTGTCCAGAGTATAGTGTGGTTTTGTGGGTGCCTTAGATTTTTATTGCTATACATATATTTAACTAACTGATCAATTTGAGTTATATTTAGAATAGAGTGTTGTTGTAAAGAAAAAAATGGTGCATGCCACATTCGAAATAAGCAAGTGAATGCAGAAAAGCAATAAGAAGAAGAACAACAACAACAAAGAGTGGCATAAGGTGACCTGGCAATAGGGTGAGACGGAAGTGACGTCGTCAGAGGCTGAGGGGGTGGCCGCAGCAATAGTTGAAGGTGGCAGAGGAGTTGATCTCTATAATTTTTTTTTCCGAATATAATCACAGTAATGTTTATTAAATTAAGATTTAATTGCATTTTGGTAAAAAAAAAATTATTTTTGGCAATTTTGATTTCTCAATTTTTTTTTTTCATGTGGTCCCAAAATTTATTTATTTTTACTCTTTCAAGTAGGGGGTTTTTTCTCTCCTACTGTGAGGCTTTAGTTTTTCTCTACTAGTGTGAGAGGCTTTCATCATTTGGCAACGCTGCCAAGGATGGAGGTCTAGTGGGGCAATCAAGCCTAAATTTAATTAATAATATTTTTTAAGGGAATTAATAACTTTTGAAGTTGTATTAATATATGGACTGAAATCACATATCCTATTATTATTATTATTATTATTTAGGATGGGTACACGGAGGAGATTTAGGTCTGATCTATTTAATCCGCGCACTAAATAGATTAAATATGCAAACTTGCATACTATTTATTTGACTATTATTTGACTAGGATTCACTATTTGAATTTTGAATATATGAAAGACTTTAAGAGTTAAAGACTTCCAATTAGGGGTGGGGTGGACAAAACGCTTCAACCCGCCGAAAACGAAAACGGGGCGGGGTACCTATGGCCAGAAGGGCCAACCCATCCCGCCATCAGGCGGGATGGCGGGTTGGCACGCCAGTTTTCATTAACAACAGATCAAGAACACTATAACAACAAATCAAAGGTTTAGAACAACACAACAACAGATCAAGATCAAGTTCGTGAGATGAGAAGAAGGTGATGGAGAGCAAAGTACTTGGTACTGCGACTCCGGCGAGGGTGCGAGGGCAGGCCGGCGAGGGCGCGAGGGCGACGGCGAGAGGGCTCGAGGGCGGGGCGACAGCGCTTGGGCGAGGACGACGAGGCTTTGGTGAGGGGCGAGGGCGACGGCGATGGCGACGGCGCGAGGGTGGCGACGCTTGGGCGAGGGCCGAGGGGCGAGGTTTGGCCGGCGACGGAGGGCGGTCCGGCGAGGCTTGGAGAGACCGAAGATGGAGGCAGGGTCCCAGGGAGAGGGGCACGCGATTTGGATTTGGGTGGGCTTCCATTTTTGTTTTTTTTAGGGGTGGATACTGTGAGGATAAGTAAGGTAGGGGGTTGTCGGGCCAATCCGTCGAATTGGCCCGCTCAGACTGGTGGATTAGGTGGGATGAGTAGGGTGGATTGATGGAATGAGATATTCTCTAGTCCATTAATTATAATCTATTTTACTATCTTACTTTTAATATATAAATATAATTTTATTAATATTTTTATTTGTTATTTTATTATATTAATGTTTGAATATAATGTTATTGAAAAAATTAAATGAAAGAAAAAAAAATATTTTTTCATAATTTTACATTTTTGTAAAAAATGTTTAAACGGATTCATATTCATATTTAATCCGCAGACTTTACATATCATATATAAACTTTAAAAAAAAATTAATTTATTTTTGCGAAACGAACGATACGCTAGCAGTCCTATCCACCGATCAGAATTTCATTAATATATGCCGTGAGTCAGGACCCACTGTAAGGCTGAACCTGGTTCCCTCCCTGGTCTTACAGTACATGCTTTAATTGATCATGAAAGCATGCACGCAATAAATATACAATAAATAAATTGATCCATTTGTGGATTGTATTCATTGCATGCTAGTATATCCCACGAAATACAAGCTAAGTCAACATAGCCACATAGGCAGATGATAGATTTAATTAATCTTGTAAAGTTAAATCCTAGTAATGATAATACAATTTTAGATAAAATAAAATAATACCACACTGCATAATGAAAAGTAGCCATAACCTTAAGTAAAGAGAAATTCTAATATTCATAGTATTCTAATATTGTTTGGTACGAACGTTAACATGAGACTTTACTTTAAAAAAAAATATATAATTTCATTACTATTCATATCAACAATTTATTGATAGTGAAATTCGAATATAATGATATGACATGAGCTTTTAATTTGTCTATTCTTATTATTTTATCAGACAGAAATTAAGCAGTTAAAATTTATTTCGGACTTCTAGTTTCTTTTTTTTCTCTTTTCTTGGCTATTTTCATAGTTAATATATGGTTTTAATATATATTTTTTTATAAAATTTAAAAAGTTAATATTTTATGAAAAAAAATTAATATACAACATAATAATTTATAAAACTGTATATATTCTATAAAACAAACTATTGATAAATATCTATCACTTGAAAAATACTTTTCACTAATAAAATTAAATATAAAGTCATAAATATTTTTTTAGTCAAACTTCAAATTTTGAACATTCTATTAACTTAAATTCATTAAAAAAATTATAATTTTTAATAATTTTATATTTTCTTAATAAATTCTAACCAATGCTATAGTGCGTTTACAAGAAATGTATTAAATAAACAATGTTGACGGTCATAGACTCATAGTACTCTCTTTGTTTAAAATATTCCAATTCAAAATGGGTCAGAAAGCTTCCACAGAATTAATTGAAAATTAAATGCTCACCTAAACAATAAATAGCTCAGCATAAAAAAAAAACAATAAATAGCTATATGGACCATATTTCACGAGATTGACATATGCACATGAAGATCAAACGGTCAATAATGCTCCTAATTTAGCAATCAAATCATGATCATTCAAAGAAATCAACCATTTTTGTTGAACATAGTATATATACGAAGACGTACACAACACAACCATAGTACCTTCATTTGTCCAGAATAACATGTCTCCAATGGAATTTCATAGCATCATCACCAAGTTTCACTTCTTCTCACTTGTGTGTTCTTTTTCTTCTTCTCTTGTGGTTTTATTCATTGCTATTACCACAATATTGATGAATATTAATAACCCTGTTGTTATGGCCACAAAAACATATAATTATAATAATAATTATTGTGATTTTCCTGCCATATTTAACTTTGGTACCTCAAATGCTGACACTGGTGGCTTGGCTGCTGCTTTTTGTGTTGTACCAAAACCACCAAATGGTGAAACCTATTTTCATAGACCTGCTGGAAGGTTCTCTAATGGCCGACTCATTATTGATTTCATAGGTAACATTTATTTATTTATTGTTATTTTTTTTCATATATAGTTTATATGTATAGTATCGAGGAAGTTTAAATTAGTTGGTTGATTGAGATGAATACGTTAATATTATAAAATTTCGGTATCATATTCGATTCGTATCGATAAAGAAAAAAATTTACATGTCTAATTAATGTCTCATATGGGTTTCTTTTTCACTACCACATAATTCATTATTACTCAAAATAGTAAATATTTAATGAAAATCTTCTAATAAAATAATTAATTCTTCAATTGTAATAATGTATATGCATTAACTATATTGTATATAATTGGTGGAAAATTTGAGAAGTTAATGCATTAAATATATCGTATATAATTTGTGTTACTAACAGGTTGTTTATAGTTAGACATAGTTATTTATGTTTTTTGTTTATCATTGAAGATTTCATTTGGATTGCTTAAATGATCATTTAAGAGGATAGTCATTGAATATTACTTAAAATTATAGCACTGAAGTAAAATATGTATTGGCTACTTAATTATGATGTGGCATTGTGGGGATCAAATAACATGAAATAAATTACTCAAAAGAGGGCATTTAAATTGCAGCATGGGAGATGTTCTAAGAATTTCAAAGTTTTTTTTTATGAGTTAAGAATTTCAAAGTTAATGCATAATTGCTTAATTTTTGAATAATTAAAATCATCTTTATTACTTAAAGGAATATACACATTTGAAAAAATATTATCATTACTTAAAGAAATATAAACGAATAAACGACTGAAAAAAAAAATCCTCAAAAAATTCAAGGTTATTTTGGTAAATTTAACATATTAATGTTGATTATTTAGATTGACTAAATAAAATAACCAAATGAATGAGCATATTGCAATAAGTTAGATTATTGAAGAAAAGGGATTTAGAAATACCTAACTCTATAAAAGATTGTGATTGGCAGTGGAAGCCTTTTGTTGATAAAAAAAACTATTGGTTGATTGATCTTGCTCAACTAAATCTCTTTATTCCTTATGGGACCTTCGTTTTCTCTATGAGAAAATTATTTTCTGATTTGGTATGGTGCTTTATGTTTTTTAACCTATTATAGTTCTCATTATGTCCCAATGGATAAAACTGACAATCCACTTATTAATTCCATATTATTTTTTACAATCTAAGGACTCTCTAAATTAAATCATTTAAATTGAGCAATATAAAGGTGAATAACTAATATAAATACTAAAATTAATATTTAGTCTATATTAATTAATTGGGAATAAATAAATTCCTAATAATTAAAACTGTAACTATTTAATGAAATAATTAATTCTTCAATTTTAATAATGTATATGCATTAAATGTATAACAGTAATTGTTTAAAGAAAATTTTTAATGAAATAATTAATTCTTCAATTTTAATAACGTATATGCATTAAATATATTGTATCCTTTATTAGTTAAAGGAACTGAAAAAAAAAATCCCCCCAAAGTTTTATTTTGTTGAAATATTATTTATTTATTATATCTAGAACATTCGAAAAGAGTGTGTTTCATTATTATAAGATACATCATAATAGATTATATCTTGTAAAACAAATCATAATAGATTATAAAGATTTCTATTAATAATAACAATGTTTTTAAAATTATATTTATATACTCTTTAAAAAAAATCTATATATGATATATATTTATATATAAGAATTTGTGATACATTAACATGTCTTTTTTTAACTTAAAAATCTCTATTTCTCTCTTTCTATAAATACATATAATTTTATCAATATATTATTATATAGATATTAAAATAATTAGTTTATTTTCTCTCATGCATACGTATGATATATATGGTATGTATCATTCACATTTTGCTTTCATTCTTTCTGTCTTCCCCCCTTTTCAACTAAATAAGTTTTTGGCAAATGATGATGATAAAGGGTTGGTCAACGCTTGTAGGGTACTAGCTAGATCCATATCTAACTTTTTTATTACCATAAATTATATATACAAATCATTGTACATTAAAGCTATGATACATGATGATATATTATTCATTCACCGTTTCATGTTAGACCAAAATTAAGAATATGCTGGAATCACTAGCTTGTCACATGGAGCAATACAATATATTGCATAGTGAAGGATTTGAGTTCTAATTTTGTAATTTTCAGCTGAGAGTTTTGGGCTCCCTTATCTGAGTCCGTATCTTAATTCATTGGGGACCAACTTCTCAAGTGGAGCAAACTTTGCAACATCAGGATCCACAATCATGCCCCAACAAAGTCTTAGATTCAGTCCTTTCCTCCTTGGAGTTCAGTACTCCCAATTCCAACGTTTTAAACCTACTACACAGTTCTTCAGAGACCAAGATACGTAATTAATTAATCAAATTTAAGACTTTTAATTTGATTGATATCTTTTGGTGATCATATGGAGTTTCAATTAAGATTTGTCTAGTTAACTAAGATACATATGATATGATATTCATCTTATGATTGATGTGTTAAATACTTGTTGAAAAAGAGTTTAATTTGTTATTCATATTCATAATAGTAATGTATTCATATCCAAAAATTCAAAGGTTAAATAATAGTATAAGATCCTATTGCGTTTACATGTAAGAGAACAATTTGTTTAATAAAATATTCATTTTGATTGTTACACTGTGCAAAATTTTATTGGGTTAGCAACAATCACACATCATGAATAAGATTAATTTCTGATTCAATGAGTTGAGAAATACCAGTGATCTCTGACTTTTGAAAGAAAAAAGAAACAAGTCATATTTAACTCGAATAAGATTGTTTTTGTTCAATGGAGATTATAGGTGGTCCAAGTAAATATGATTGATATGTTTTGATTTTTCATTATCAATTTAATTTTGCTTAGCAGGTGGGTTGTTTGCAACACTTATGCCAAAACAAGAGTACTTTCAAGATGCATTATACACATTTGATATAGGTCAAAATGATCTCACAACAGGTTTTTTTAGTAACATGACCCTACAGCAAGTTAATGCTTCTATACCTGATATAATCAAAAGCTTCACATGATCACATCAAATCTAAAGGTAGTTGCATAATAAATACCCTTTCTCCCTATCTCTCTTTTTAGTAGGTTTCATAATTTATTGTTGCTATAATGGTGGAAACTTGTTTGATGATGAACAGAACATATACAACATGGGGGCAAGGTCATTTTGGATACACAACACAGGACCCATTGGTTGTCTCCCTATGATTTTGGCCAATTTTGTATCTGCTGAAATGGATAGCTATGGTTGTGCAAAGGCATATAATGAAGTGTCTCAGTGTTTTAACCAGAATTTGAAGGAAAGCTTAGCTCAACTTTCTTTGGCTGCAATCACGTATGTAGATATCTACTCTGCTAAGTACCTTCTTTTCAAAGATCCACAGAAATATGGTGAGCCAAATCAAAATGACCTAATTAATGCATTTAAGTAAATTTATCCAGAAATACTTGTCGAAAAAATAAAATAAGCATAAAGTAAATAAAATAAATTTTTTTCATAAGCTTGAATTAATTTATAAAAAACTCTTTTATCTTATAGAATAATTATATAAAGAATTTCTACAAATTAATTTATGTCTAATCACTTTAGTCTGAAATACTATTTGTTTATATGACAATTGATGATACCCGTGTATATAACACATGACAATCTAATATATACATCATAGTTGACATTTTAACATAATTAATTTTAATGAAAGGATTAAAGTGACTGAAATATTACTCTTCCAGGTAAGTAAGTGATATTTTTATTATTTGAGGATTAAAGTAGGGATCAATTTGATAGTTTACCTTTTATTAATAATTTTTGTTTTTGTTAGAAGTGTTTCTTAATAAACATAGGAAAACAAACCCTTATCTCCTTACTATCCTCAAACATATCCACAATGTGTGTTATTACTATTTGAAAGTTTCATTAATGTGTAGGATTTGAGCTCCCACATGTTGCTTGTTGTGGCTATGGAGGGAAGTACAACTTCAGCAAAAGTGTTGGATGTGGAGAAACCATAAAAGTCAATGGAACTGATATTTTTGTTGGTTCTTGTGAAAAACCATCTGCTAGAGTGGTATGGGATGGAACCCACTACACTGAAGCAGCTAACAAGGTTGTCTTTGATTTAATCTCTGCTGGGACTTTTACAGATCCACCCATTCCCTTGAAAAAAGCATGTCGTAGAAATTAATTCCAAACAATGTTAATAAGCTTCATATGATCATTGTTGCACCCATTTGTATTTGAAATAAAGTGCACTACTATGTTATGTTCCCATTTTATTATATTAGACTTCACATATGTTTGATTTTGTTTTTATTTGTTATTCTGGAAATGTAATGTTTTAAACGAAATTAAAATTGATTTCAAAATGAAAATCATACAAAAAAAAGTGCGTTGGCGATTTTTCTTCTTCTTCCAATAACACAATTAAAACGAGAAAAGAAAAAAATGGTGGAAAGTTTTTAAGAGATGTTATTGTGATGTTTTTGTAGTGGATTTAATTGTATTTTTTATCCTCAAATTTTAATTAATTGTCCAATTTAGTCTTCAAATTATAAAAAAATTCAATTTGATTCTCAAATTATTTAATATGCATCGGTCTGGTCTTTTTCTTCAAGATTTTACTATTTATACCTAATTTTTTACTAAATATACTCACTTAAAAACATAAAAAAAAATGTGAGGTGTACTTAATAAAAATGGGATGTAAATAATAAAATATAACAAAAATGAATCAAATTAATGCATTTTAAATATTAAAAAATAAGAGAAATGTCTTTGAAAATTAAAAAAAATGATTTTCTTTTAAAATATGAAAAAATATGAATAATTTCTAGAAAATTTGAAAAAAAATATATTAAAATATATAAAAACAAGAATAATATTTTAAAAATATGAAGAACAAAAAATAATGTCTTGAAAAATTTATAAAAAAAACATAAAAAAATTGAAAAAAAATATTATTTTAAATATTAAAAAAAAGAAGCGTGTCTTGTGAATTTAAAAAAAATGTTAAAATATGAATAAAAAACAATAATATCATAAAAAAAATTAAAAAAAAAACTTGAAAACATGAATAAATAAGCGGTTTAAACAATAAAATAAAATTTTAAAAATATTAAATAACAAGCGGAATGTTTTGAATGATTTTTTTTTTAAAATAAGAATAAATAACAGTAATGTCTTATAATATTGAAAAAAAATTGAAAAATTGAAAAATAACAATATTTTCTTGAAAATAAAAAAATAATGAAAAATTGAAATATAAGAATATCTTCTTGAAAATTTGAAAAAAATAATAATTTTAAAATACTAAAAAACAAGCGGAATGTTTTGTAAATTTATAACAAAAATGAATTTTTTAACAAAATGAAAAAACAAAAATAATTTCTTAAAAATTTGAAAAAATAAAAAAATAAAAAAAACAAAAGTAATGTTTTGAAAATTTAAAAAGAAAATAAACAAATGATTAAACAACAATAATATCTTTAAAATTTGAAAAAAAAACTAGAAAAATTTAAAAACTTGAAAAAACAAGAATAATGCTTAGAAAATTTGAAATAAAAATGATATTTTTTTAAATAAAAAAAAGAAGAGTAATGTCTAGAAAATCAAAAAATAAAATAAATACATGAAAAAACAAAAATATTGACTTTCACCTTTTTAAAAAAATAATATTCAAAAAAAGTAAAAAAAAAAAAGAAGAAAAAGAGAAATGTCTTAAAAATTTGAAAAAATAAATAAAAATTTGAAATATATATAAAAAATAGTAATGTCTTTAATACTTGAAATGAAAATTTCAAAAAAATGAAAAATAAGAGTAAAATCTTTAAAAAAAAATACAAAAATGAAAATTAGAAAATACCAAAAAAATTAGGAATGCCTTGAAAATTTTTATAATTTAAAAAAAATTGAAAAACCATAAGTGTTTTGTTGAAAATTTAAAAAAAAAGAGAAAATTTTTAAAATGAAAAAACATGAATAATGTCTTTAAAATTTGAAAATTAAGAAATTTTTTAAATGACTAATAAACAAGAGGAATGTCTTGTATATTCAAAAAAAAATGAAAATTTTAAAAATATGAAAAAATAAAAATATTATCGTGAAACTTTGAACAAAATGATAATTTTAAAATATAAAAAAAAAACAAGAATAATTTCTTGACAAAGGCAGAAGGGAGCTTGACTGTAAGATCCACCCGTCAAGCAAGGACGAAAGTCGGCCTTAGTGATCCGATAATGCCGAGTGGAGGGTTGTCGCTCAACGGATAAAAGTTACTCTAGGGATAACAAATTGATCTTCCCTAGAGCTCACATCGATAGGAATGTTTGACACCTCGATTTTGGCTCTTTACCACCTCGGGCTATAGTATGTTCCAAGGATTGGGTTGTTCGTCCATTAAAGCAGTACATGAACTAGGTTCAGAATGTCGTGAGACAGTTCGATCCATATCTGGTGAAAATTAAAAAAATATGAAAAACCAAGTTACTTTTGTGTTTTCATATTTTTTAATATTTTTAATTTTTATAAATGAAACTCTAACTATTTTGTGTTTAAAAAATAAAACACTAAATATGTAGGCTTTCATAAAAGAAACTCTAATTGAAACCATAAATATATAAGGCTACCTTAATGAAACCCTAAGGTTTCATTAATAAAATTCTTTTTTTTTTTTTACAGTTTCATTAATAATGATCTAAATTTCACCATAAATTGAAACTCTAAGTAGTTAGGATTTCATAAATAAAATCTAAATATTTAGGAATCTATAAATGAAACATTAAATTAAAACCCCAATTATATAGGGTTTCATACGGGTTACATTTATGAAATCCTAAGTATTTAAGGTTTCATAAATAAATTAATAAATATTTTGGGTTTCATTATTTAGGTTTAAATTAATTAAACCCTTAATTTCTCTATGAATATTTAGGGTTTCATAAATATAACCATAATGAAACCCTATATAGTTAGGGCTTCATTTATAAATTCCTAAATATTTAGAATTTATTTATGTAACCTTAACTACTTAGGATGTTAATTTATGGTGAAATTTATGACTTTATTAATGAAATCCTAATTATTTAGAGTTTCAATTTAGGATTTCAATTTCGGTTTTATTTTTCAAACCATACATATTTTGGGTTTTATTTTTGAAACACAAAATATTTGGGGTTTAATTTATAATAAAAATTGAAGCCCTATGTCATCACTTATGGTTTATCATTTATAATTATTTTTTCACTTTTTTTTAAAAAAAACATTTTAAAGACATTACACTTGTTTTACCAAGGTTTTTTTTTTATATTTTTAATTTTTTTTCAAGTTTTTAAGACATTTCACTTGATTTTTCATATTTTATTAAGAAATTAATTTTTTTTTGAAAATTTCTAAGACATTACTCTTTTTTTTTCATATTTTTTAAAAATCATTTTTTTTAAAAAAATTCCAACACATTAATCTTAGTTTTTCATATTTTTCAAAAATTTCATTTTTTTTTTCAAGTTTTTAAGACATTACACTTTTTTTTTATATATTTTAAAAAAAATAATTTTTTTTTTATAAATTTCTAACACATTATCCTTGGTTTTTCATATATTTTTAAAAATCATTTTTTTAAAGTTTTCAAGAAATTATACTTGCTTTTTCATTTTTTTTTATTTATAAAAATTAAGTTTTTTTGAAAATTTCTAAGATACTACTCTTGATTTTTCATATTTTTCATTTTTAAAAGAAATTTGAAGACATTACTATTGTGTTTTCTTATTTTTTAATATTTTATATTTTTCAATTTTCATAAATTAAACCCTAATTGAAATCCTAACTTGAAACTAGTAATATACGGGATTTCCTAAATGAAACCCAAATTATTTATAGTTTCATTAATAAAATCCTAATTATTTATAATTTCATTAATGAAGACCTAAATTTCACCATAAATTGAAACCCTAAATGGTTAGGGTTCCATAAATAAAATATAAATATTTAGGTATACATAAATGAAACATTAATTTGAAACCCTAATTAAATAAGATTTCATCAGGGTTACATTTAGGAAACCTGAGTATTTAGAATTTCAAAAATAAATTAATAAATATTTATGGTATCAATTTTTAGGGTTAATTTAATGAAATCCTAAATTTTTCCAACAATATTTAGGGTTTCACAAATATAACCACAATAAAACCATAATAATTAGGGTTTCATTTATAAATTCCTAAATATTTAGAATTTATTTATGTAACCCTAACTATTTAGGGTTTTTATTTATGGCTTCAATAATGAAACCTTAATTATTTATAACTTCAAATTAGGATTTCAATTAGGGTTTCATTTTTGAAACCCTACATATTTAGGGTTTCTTTTTGAAACACAAAATATTCTAGGTTTTATTTATAAGAAAAATTAAAGCCCTTAGTCATAACTCATTGTTTATCATTTATAATTATATTTTCACTTTTTTTAACATTTCAAGATATTACAGTCCTTTTTTCAGGGTTTTTTTTTTTTTAGATTCTTAATTTTTTTTTCCAAGTTTTCAAGAAATTAATATTGGTTTTTCATATTTTTCTAAAAAATCATTTTTTTCAATTTTCAAGACATTAAACTTGGTTTTCATTTTTTTTTTTGGAAATTTTTTTTTTGAAAATTTCAACACATTACTCTTTCTTTTTCATATTTTTTAAAAATAATTTTTTCGAGTTTCATGATATTACACTTGCTTTTTCATATTTTTTATAAAAAAAAATTCATTTTTAAAAATTTACAAGACATTATTCTTTGTTTTTTTTTTATTTTTTTAGTTTTCAAGACATTACACTTGGTTTTTGATAATTTTTAAAAAAGTTATATTTGTTTTTGAAAATTTCAAAGACATGACGTTTGGTTTTTCATATATTTCAAAATTTTCAAGAAATTACACTTACTTTTTCATTTCATTTATTTTTAATTCAACTTTTTTGAAAATTTTCAAACCATTACTCTTTTTCTAGCCATTGCTCGTGTTTTCTCATTTTTTAAAATTTTATATTTTTTCAATTTTTATCAATAAAACCTCAAATATGTAAGCTTTCATAATTGAAACCCTAAATAAAATCCTAAATTGAAACCATTAATATATAGGGTTTCCTAAATCAAACCCAAATTATTTAGGGTTTCATTAAGAAAATCCTAATTATTTAAGGCTTTTCATTAATGAAAACCTAAATTTCAACATAAATTGAAACCTAAATAGTTAGGTTTCCATAAATAAAATATAAATATTTGGGTATTCATAAATAAAACATTAAATTGAAACCCTAATTGTGTAGGGTTTTATAAGGGTTACATTTATGAAACCTTAAGTATTTAGAATTTCACAAATAAAACCCTAATGAAATTTACTAAAACCCTAAATTTATGCATAAATATTTAGGGTATCATTATTTAGAGTTAATTTACTAAAACCCTAAATTTATGCATAAATATTTAGGGTTTCATAAATGTAACCCTAATGAAACTCTATATAGTTTGGGTTTCATTTATGAATTCGTAAATATTTTTAGAATTTATTTATGTAACCCTAACTGTGTAGGGTTTTAATTTATGAATTCATTAATGAAACTGTAATTATTTAAGATTTTAGATTAGGGTTTTATTTATGAAACCCTACATGTTTACGATTTTATTTTTGCATCACAAGTACTTAGGGTTTCATTTATAAGAAAAATTGAAGACTTTAGCCATAATTTATCGTTTATCATTTTTTTTTCACTTTTTAAAATTTTTTTGAAGATATCACTCTTGATTTCTGAGGTTTTTTTTTATATATAGATTCTTAATTTTTTCAAGACATCAATATTGGGTTTTTTTTTATATTTTTTTAAAAAATATTTTTTTTTCAATTTTGAATACATTACACTTGATTTTTCAAATTTGTTTTTTCAAAATTTAATTTTGTTTTAAAAATTTCCAAGACATTAATGTTGATTTTTCATATTTTTTAAAAATAATTTTTTTGACTTTTCAAGACTTTACATTTCTTTTCCATATATATATATATATATATAATACATTTTTTTAAAATTTCCAAGACATTACTCTTGATTTTTCTTATTTTTTAAAATTTTTATTTTTTTTTCAAGTTTTCAAGTCATTAGACTTGATTTTTGATATATTTTTAATTTTTTTTTTAAATTTAAAAGACCTTAAACTTGGTTTTTCATATTTTTTAAAAAATTCATTTTTTTAAGTTTTAAAGAAATTACACTAGCTTTTACATTTTTTTTTTCAATCAACTTTTTTTAAAATTTCCAAACCATTACTCTTGTTTTTTAATTTTTGGAAGAAATTTCAAGACATTACACTTCTGTTTGCTTATTTTTGAATATTTTATATTTTTTCAATTTTTATCCATGAAACCCTAAATGTGTAAACTTTCATAAATGAAACACTAATTAAAATCCTAAATTAAAACCATAAATATATATGGTTTCCTATACAAAGCCCAAATTATTTAGGGTTTCGTTAATAAAATCCAAAAATTATTTACAGTTTTATTAATGAAGACATAAATTTCACCATAAATTGGAACCTTAAATAGTCAAGGTTCCATAAATAAAATTTTAATATTTAGGTGTTGATAAATGAAACATTAAATTGAAACCCTAATTATATAGGGTTTCATTGGGGTTACATTTATGACACCCTAAGTATTTAGTTCACAAATAAATTAATAAATATTTAGGGTATCATTCTTTAGGGTTAATTCAATGAAACCCTAAATTTCTGCAAAACTATATAGGGTTTCATAAATGAAACCCTAAATAGTTAGAGTTTCATTTATGAATTTCTAAATATTTAGAATTTAATTATGTAACTTGACTATTTAAGGTTTTCATTTATGACTTCATTAATGAAACCCTAATTATTTAGGGTTTCAAATTAGGATTTCAATTAGGGTTTATTTTTGAATCATAAAGTATGTGGCGATTCACTTAAAAGAAAAATTGAAGACCTTAGTCATAACTCATTATTTATCATTTATAGTTATTTTTTCCCTTTTTAAAATTTTTTTCAAGATATTACTCTTCTTTTCTCAGTTTTTTTTAGATTCTTAATTTTTTTCAAGCCATTAATATTGGTTTTTTATATTGTTTGAAAAAATAATTTTTTTTTTTAATTTTGGAGACATTACACTTGATTTTTCAAATTTGTTTTTTCAAAAATTAATTTTTTTTTCAAAATTTCCATGACATTAATCTTGGTTTTTCATATTTTTTAAAAATAATTTTTTTGAGTTTTCAAGACTTTACATTTGCTTTTCCATATTTTTTCAAAAATACTTTTTTTTAAAAAAAAATTTCAAGGACATTACTCTTGATTTTTCTTATTTTTTAAAAAATTCATTTTTTTCAAGTTTTCAAGACATTACACTTGCTTTTTGATATTTTTTTTTTAAAAAAAAATTGAAAATTTCAAAGTCTTTACACTTGGTTTTTCATATTTTTTTTTAAATTTAATTTTTTTTGTGAAGTTTTAAAGAAATTACACTATCTTTTTTATTATTTTTAAATCAGCTTTTTTCAAAAATTCCAAGCCATTACTCTTCATTTTTCATATTTAAAACAAATTTCAAGACATTACAAAACAAACTTCAAGACATTACACTTGTGTTTTCTTACTTTTTAATAATTTATATTTTTTTTAATTTTTATCAATGAAACCCTACATATGTAGGCTTTCATAAATGAAACCCTACTTAAAATCTTAAATTGAAACCATAAATGTATAAGATTTTCTAAATGAAACCCTAAATATTTACGGTTCCATTAATAAAATCCAAATTATATATGGTTTCAATAATGTAGACCTAAATTTCATCATAAATTGAAATCTTAAATATTTAAGGTTCCATAAATAAAAATTAAATATTTAGGTATTAATAAATGAAACATTCAATTAAAACCCTAATTATATAGGATTTCATAAGGGTTACATCTATGAAACCCTAAGTATTTACAATTTCACAAATTAATTAATAAATATTTAGGGTTAATTTAATGAAACCCTAAATTTTTGCATAAATATCTATTGTTTCATAAATGTAACCCTAATAAAACCCTATATAGTTAGAGTTTCATTTATGAATTCTTAAATATTTAGAATTTATTTATGTAACTTTGACTATTTAGGGTTTTAATTTATGGTCAAATTTATGAAACCCAGATTATTTAGGATTTCAAATTAGAACTTCAATTAGGGTTTCATTTATGAAACCCTACATGTTTAGGGTTTGATTTTTGAAATACAAAATATTTAAGATTTCATTTATGAGAAAAATTGAAGCCCTTAGTCATAACTCATTGTTTATCATTTATAATTATTTTTTCACGTTTTTAAAAATGGTTCAAGACATTACTCTTTTTTTTTTTTAAGTTTTATTTTAATTCTTAACTTTTTTCAAGTTTTCAACACATTAATATTGGTTTTTCATATTTTAAAAAAAATTCATTTTTCAAGACATTAAAGTTGGTTATATATATTTTTTTTTAGAATTTTTTTTTAAAAAAATTTTCAAGACACTACTCTTAATTTTCATATTTTTTAAAAATCATTTTTTCGAGTTTGCTAGACATTACAATTGTTTTTGCATACTTTTTAAAATTTTCATTTTTTCAAGTTTTCAAGAAATTAAACTTGCCTTTTCATATTTTTTTAAATTAAATTTTTTTTTAAAATTTCCTAGCCATATTTTGTATTGTCAAAAGAAATTTCAAGGCATTACTCTTGTGTTTTCTTATTTCTTTAATATTTTATATTTTTTCAAATTTTATCACTGAAATCCTAAATATGTAGGCCTTCATAAATAAAACCCTAATTAAAATCCTAAATTGAAACCTTAAATATATAAGGTTTCCTAAATGAAACTCAAATTATTTAAGGTTCATTAATAAAATTCTAATTATTTACAGTTTCATTAAGAAAGACCTAAATATCATCATAAATTGAAACCTTAAATAGTTAAGGTTCCATAAATAAAATCCAAATGCTTAGTCATTCATAAATAAAACCTTAACTTGAAACCCTAATTTTGTAAGGTTTCATAAGGGTTGCATTTATGAAATCCTAAGTATTTAGAATTTCACAAATATATTAATAAATATTTAAGGTATCATTGTTTAGGGTTTGATAAATGTAACCTTAATGAAAGCCTATATAGTTAAGGTTTCATTTATGAATTCCTAAATATTTAGAAATTATTTATGGAACCTTAATTATTTAGGCTTTTAATTTATAGATTCATTAATTAAACCTTAATTATTTAGGGCTTTAAATTAGGATTTCAATTAGGGTTTCATTTTTGAAACACAAAATATTTGTGATTCCATTTAGAAGAAAAATTAAAGCCGTTAGTCATAACTCAATGTTTATCATTTATAATTATATTTTCACTTTTTATAAAAATATTTGAAGACAATAATCTTGTTATTTTTCAGGTTTTTTTTATATTTTTAATTTTTTTCAAGTTTTCAAAGATGTTGCACTTGCTTTTTCATTTTTTTAAAAAAAATAATTTTTCAAGTTTTAAATTTCATTTTTATATTTTTTTTTTAAAATTTCATTTTTTTTTCATGTTTGGAAGACATTACACTTGCTTTTTCATATTATTTTTAAAAAAAATGTTTTTTTTTAAATTTCCAACACATTACTTTTGTTTCTTATAATTTTTAAAATTTTCATTTTTTTTCAAGTTTTCAAAACATTACACTTTGCTTTTTCATACTTTAAAAACACAATTTTTTAAAATTTCCAACACAACTCTTGGTTTCTCAAATTTTTTAAAATTTTTATTTTTTTCAAGTTTACAATAAATTACACTTCCTTTTTTATATATTTTTTTTATAAAATTTAAATTCTTTGAAAATTTCGAGGATATTACTTTTATGTTTTCTTATTTTTTAATATTTTTTAATTTTTTCAAATTCCTTTTTCATTTATAAGAAAAATTCAAACCCTTAGTCATAACTTATTATTTATCATTTATAAATATTTTTTCATTTTTTATGAATTTTCAAGACATTAAAATTGTTTTTTCATGTTTTTTTTATATTTTAAATGTTTTTCAAATCTTCTAGACTTTAATCTTGGTTTTTCATATATATATATATATATATATATATATATATATATTTATTTTATTTTTTAAAATTTTCAAGACAGTACTCTTACTTTTTCATTTGTTTTTTTTTAAATTTAATTTTTTCCATGTTTTCAATACATTACATTTGTTTTTTCATATTTTTTAAATTTCCAGGACAATACTCTTATTTTTTTTATGATTTTTAAAATTTTTATTTTTTCAAGTTTTCAAGACATTACATTTGCTTTTTCATAGTTTTTAAAAAAAAATTTGAAAATTTCCAAGCCATTCCTCTTGATTTTCATATTTTTAAAAATTTTCATTTTTCAATTTTTCAAGACATTAAACTTACGTTTTTCTATATTTTTTTTTATTGAATTTAACTTCTTTGAAAATTTTTAAGACAATACTCTTGTGTTTTCTTATTTTTTAATATTTTCTATTTTTTTCAAATTTTATAAATGAAACCCTTAATATTTTGTGTTTGAAAAATAAAACCTTAAATATCTAGGCTTTTATAAAAAAAAAAAAACCCTAATTGAAATCCTAAATTGAATCCATAAATATATAGCATTTCCTAAGAAACCCTAATTATTTCAGGTTCATTAATAAAACCTTGCTTATTTACAGTTTCATTAACGATGACCTAAATTTCACCATAAATTGAGACCCTAAAAAATTTAGGTTTCTTAAATAAAATCGAAATATTTAGAAATTCATAAATGAAACATTAAACTAAAACCCTAGTTATATAGGATTTAATAAGGGTTGGATTTATGAAACCCCAGGTATTTAGGACTTCTTAAATAAATTATTAAACATTTAGGGTTAATTTAATGAAACCCTAAATTTCTCTAAAAATATTTAAGGTTTTATTAATGAAACCCTATATGGTTAGGGTTTCATTCATGAATTCCTAAACATTTATAATTTATTTATGTAACCTTAACTATTTAGAGTTTTAATTTATGATCAAATTTATGACTTTATTAATGAAACCCAAAATAAGTAGGGCTTGAATTTTGGATTTCAATTAGGGTTTTATTTTTTAAACTTTACATATTTAAGGTTTTATTTATAAGAAAAATTGAAGCCCATAGTCATATCGCATTGTTTATCATGTATAAATATTTTTTCACTTTGTTTTATTACAAAATTTCAAGAAATTACACTTGTTTTCTCATGTTTTTTTTTAGATTTTTAATTTATTTCAAGTTTTCTAGATATTAAACTTGATTTTTCATAATTTTTAATATTTTCACTTGTTTTCAAGTTTTCAAGACATTACACTTGCACTTTCATTCTTTTTAAGAAATTAAATTTGTTTGAAAATTTCCAAGACATTACTCTTGGTTTTTCATATATTTTAAAAATCATTTTTTCAAGTTTTCAAGACATTACATTAGCTTTTTGATATATTTTTTTAAAAAAAATTTGAAAATTCCAAAGACATTACCCTTAAATTTTAATATTTTTAAAAAAATTCATTTTTTAAAACTTTTTAAGAAATTACACTTTCTTTTTCATCTGTTTTTTTTTTATTATTAGTATTATTATAAAAATTCAACTTTTTTTGAAACTTTTCAAGACAATACTCTTGATTTTTCATATTTTGCATTTTTAAAAGAAATTTCAAGACATTACTCTTGTGTTTTCTATTTTTTCAATGTTTATAAATGAAACCCTAAATATGTAGTCTTTCATGAAAGAAACCCTAATTGAAACCACAAAAATATAGGGTTTGCTAAATTAAACTCAAATTATTTAAGGTTTCATAAATAAAATCTTAATTATTTATTGTTTCACTAATGAAACCTTAAATTCACCATAAATTGAAACCCTAAATAGTTAGGGTTTCATAAATAAAATCTAAATATTTAGGAATTCATGAATGAAACATTAAATTAAACCTAATTATATAGGATTTTATAAGGGTTACATTTATGAAACTCTAAGTATTTAAGGATTCATAAATAAATTAATATATTTAGGGTTTTATTGTTTAGGGTTAATTTAATGAAACCCTTAATTTTTTCATAAATATTAAGGGTTTCATAAATGTAACCCTAATGGAACCCTATATAATTAGGTTTTCATTTATGAATTCCTAAATATTTAATATTTATTTATTTAACCTAAACTATTTAGGGTTTTAATTTATGATGAAATTTATCACTTCATTAATAAAATTCTAAATAATTAGGGTATCAATTTAGGATTTCAATTAAAGTTAAAAAATTTCAATTCTACATATTTAGGGTTTGTTTTTGAAACACAAAGGATTTCATTTATAAGAAAAATTGAAGTCCTCAGTCATAACTCATTGTTTATCATTTATAAATATTTTTCATTTTTTCTTTCAAATTTTCATGACATAAGACTTGGTTTTTCGTGTTTTTTTTTTTTAGATTTTGATTTTTTTTAAGTTTTCAAGTCAATAATCTTGGGGTTTTATATTTTATAAAAATGTCAATTTTTTCAAGTTTTCAAGACATTACACTTGCTTTTTCATTTAAAAAAAAATCAACTTTTTTTTAAATTTCCAAGACCTTACTCTTGATTTTTCATATTTTTCACTTTTTAAAATAAATTTTAAGACATTACTCTTGTATTTTCTAATTTTTTAATATTTTCAAATTTTTTTCAAATTTTATAAATGAAACCCTAAATATTTTGCATTTCAAAAATAAAATCTTAAATATGTAGGCTTTCATAAAAGAAACCCTCATTTAAATCATAAATTGAAAAATGAAACCCTACTTATTTAATGTTTCATTAATAAAATCCTAATTATTTATTGTTTCACTAATAAAACCCTAATTATTTATGGTTCCATTAATGAAGACATGAATTTCACCATATTTTGAAACCCTAATTAGATAGGTTTCATACATAAAATCTAAATATTTTGGAATTTATAAATGAAATATTAAATTGAAACCCTAATTATATTGGGTTTCATAAGTGATATATTTATTAAACCCTAAGTATTTAAGGTTTCATAAATAAATTAAAAAATATTTAAGGTTTCATTGTCTAAGGTTAATTAATGAAACCCTAAATTTATCCATAAATATTTTGGGTTTCATAAATATAACCCTAATGAAACCTTATATATTTAGAATTTCATTTATGAATTCGTAAATATATAGAATTTATTTATATGAATTCATAAATATATAGAATTTATTTATCTAACCCGTACTATTTAGGGTTTTAATTTATGAAAAAATTTATGACTTCATTAATGAAATCCTAAATAATTAGGGTTTCATTTTTTAAATCCTACATATTTAGGGTTTTATTTTTTAAACACCAAATATTTAGGATTTCATTTATAAGAAAAATTGAAGCCCTTATACCTTAGTCTCAACTCATTGTTTATCATTTATAAATACTTTTTTCATTTTTTTTACAAATTTTCAAGACATTAAACTTGTGTTTTTATGTTTCTTTTATTATTTTTTTTTCAAGTTTTTAAGACATTACACTTATTTTTTCTTTTTTCTTTTTTAAATTTCCAAGACATTACTCTTGATTTTTCATATATTTTTAAAATTTAATTTTTCAACTTTTAAAGACATTACACTTATTATTTATATATATATATATATATATATAAAATTTAACTTCTTTGAAAATTTCGAGGACATTACTCCTATGTTTTCTTATTTTATAATATTTTTTATTTTTCAAATTTTATATATAAAATCTTAAATATTTTGTGTTTAAAAAATGAAATTCTAAATTTGTTGACTTTTATAAAAGAAACCCTAATTGAAATCATAAATAAATATATAGGTTTCCAAGAAAATAACTTCTATTTCTATGAAAATTCAATATACCTATCTTTTATCAATTATTTTTGAAAATAATTTTACAAAATTGGTACCAAACCTAAAATCATGATACTTGCATGTTCACCTTCTCAAAAATCTTGTTCCATACCTTAATTTCCATACTTTAAAATAAACGTTTTTTTTTTTTTTTTTTTTTTTTTTGTAGAAGTAGATAAGGTTAGTAGGAAAGAGAAAATAAATAAATTAATGAAGACGTGTATACGTAGATGACTACCATATGTCATTCACATGTCGATGATGTGTGGTTACTAAACTTAGGTTGTTACACTCAATTTGGCCAAAAAGTCTCAAAGGAGTTACTTAACTTGTTATGGCCAAAACTCTTAGAAGTAGGTGTGACGTGTGAGAACCAGAGATTGTGTGAGATTAATTACATGAGTTGTCTTCGTTTGAATCTAGATTTTTGAAAGTCAGATAGGATAAATTTTATATATGATGATTGATGAAAATAAAGATAAAGATAATGTATCTAGCGTTAAGTCTCCTAAAGTTTCTTTTCTTTGGTTCAATATTGCTAGTAAAATTTGACATTGGTAGTTATACTAAAAATATTAATTTTGATTTTTTTTTAATAGTAATTTTGGTTTCTTAATTTAAAAATTAACTTGATTTTGATTTTTCTAATTTATAATTGTAACATTTGATATTCTATTTTCAAAAATTGACGAATTTAACCTCCTAATGGATTATTAACTAATAATTTAACATTAATAGATTAATAAAGTTATTAAATTAATTAAAACTATAAACAAAACTCTAATCATCTTTCCCACGAAAAAAAAATAATTAAACAAATAAAAAAAATCATTTGTACGTAACAATAAAAAATCGTTAATTACCATTTATTAAAAAAATATTTTTAACATTACAAAAATAATAAAATATAAAAAAATCATTTTTAATAATTAATAATTTTTAATGAATTTATAATCAACTTAATAACTCTATTAATCATAATTATTAATTAATAATCAAATAGGAAATTAAAATTGTCAATTTTTTAAATTAAAGAAATCAAATATTACGATTAAAAACTATGAAATCAAAATCCTCTTTTTAAAATTAGGGAACAAAATTGTAATTTTTTTTTTGACAAGATATTAATTTCAATTGTTAAAAATTAACTCTTGGACGGCTTTGTTAAAATTAATGAGATTGACATAGCTTAAGGACCATCTTGACTCTAAAGTTGTATGAACTGAGAGTTCTACACACAAGTATGTTGTTATCTTTGATTAGTTTCGTACTCAATCAACAAATCAAAATAGTCTCTTTTTTCTGCAAGGTTCATTGTCAAATTGTATTAAATTCATTGTTGTAATGTTCAAAATTCAAGACATTGAATCAAGTAGAAATCTCTAATGGTGTTGAGTATTTAGAAACAACTTTCTTTCTTAACAAAAAAAAATCAACTTTTTTTTGTTTCTCCAACTTCCAACTTTATGTAAAAATCAAGTAAAAATAAGATATATTTTCATGTTAATACCATATGACAATGTAATGGTTAAAATATTTAAATAATAATAAAAATAATTAAAAGAAACATATTATTTATCAATATCTAGAGGTATCTATAACATCGGAATAAAATAAATAAATAATATTAATGGTGAAATCTCATCGATATTTAACTCGAGTATATTGATTAAAATAACTCATGTAATATGAAAATATCTAAATAATAATAAAAAAAATCATCTATAGATCATTATCAATATCTTATGTAATAAAATGTTTTATGTAAAGAAAAAGGTAAAACTAACAAAACTCTACCTTATGAGTATAGGAAGGGAAAAAAAATATAATAAAATCTCACCTTATATAAAAAAAAATTAAAAAAAAATACTTTATAAATAAAAGGAGAATAAAGATAAAAGCTAAAAATTAAAAACTAATATTTTATAAAATACTAACTTTTAGGTTTCTCATATCATAAGCACAGTCGAATTTTATTATGAATCTTTTGATAAATTTGTGTGTTGTTTCGATTTTTTAATAAATTTTGATTTTTACTTTGAGTTTTCATGATGTAACATAACCTTAATCGTTAATATATATTAATATAGTATTACTTTATAATTTAACTAACATTTAGTATCATTTCATCATTTAACTAACGATTAAAATAATGTTATCTTATTTAACAATAATAATAAAGTCATACAAACTTTTTAATTAAGAAAAAGTTAGAAATGAACTAAAATAGAGTGCAAAATATAATATTAACTAGATGAATTTATTTGTTAAAAAAATATAATTTTCCTAATAAAATAAGTAGATAAACAAACTGACCCATTAAATTCAAGATATTGATCGAATGGAAGTAGAAATCTCCATTGCCTCTCAAATTTTTCTTATAAGTAACGGTTAATTGAAAAGTTAATGATGTTGAGTAGTTAGAAACTTCTTTATTTCTCCAACTCCCAAACTTTTTTTTCATTCATTTCTACATACATATGGTTAGGTTATCATTAGTTATACCTCTTTAGAAAAACTTGAATTTTGCTTGATTATTAAATAGAGCCTGAAGAGACTTGTTGTAAAAAAAAAAAAAAGCATAAACATTATATTGAATTTAAAAATACTTATTCAACAATAGTTTCTCTGCAAGTTTCAATGTCTAATTGCATAAAATTCATGATGATACTGTTAAAAATCCAAGATATTGAATCAAGATACAATTCTCAAATTTGCATATGTTTTGTTTATTTAATTAATTAATTTAGTTGGATTGAACCGTAACTCTAACAAAATCATTCAGCAAGCATTATGTGGACATGCACGATACAATAGAATAAGATATAATAATAACACGATAAATTTTAATTTTATTCGAGGTTTAGTATGCATTAGATCATTTAAAAAAAGAAATATATAATTTTTAATAAATAGTATAATGCGTTTATAAGATATGTATTAAATAAACAATGTTGACGGTGACACTATACGTACTCTGACTACTACTCTCTTTGTTTAAAATATTCCAATCCAAGATGGGTTAGAAAGCCTCCACAGAATTAATTGTCTAAAATTAATTTCTCACCTAAACAATAAATATCTATAGATCCATTAGCCAACATGGACCATATTTCACGAGATTGACACATACATATGAAGATCAAACGGTGAATAATGCTTCCAATTTAGCAATCAAATCATGATCATTCAAACAAGTCAACCATTTTTGTTGAACATATTATATATATGAAGACGTACACAACACAACCATAGTACCTTCATTTGTGATCCCTCTCATCATGTCTCCAATGGAGTTTCATAGCATCATCACCAAGTTTCACTTCTCACTTGTGTCTTCTTCTTTTTCTTCTTCTCTTGTGGTTTTATTCATTGCTATTACCACAATATTGATGAATATTAATAACCCTGTTGTTATGGCCACAAAAACACGTCATTATAATAATAATTATTGTGATTTCCCTGCCATATTTAACTTCGGTGCCTCAAATGCTGACACTGGTGGCTTGGCTGCTGCTTTTTTTGTTGTTGCACCAAAATCACCAAATGGTGAAACCTATTTTCATAGACCTGCTGGAAGGTTCTGTGATGGCCGACTCATTATTGATTTCATAGGTAAAGTCATTTTTTTTTCCTTTCATATATAGTTTACATGCCTAAATTAATTAATGTCTCATATATGGGGCTTCTTTAATTTTCACTACCACACGTGCTAATATGTATATGGTATATGTATAATTCATTTTGCTTTCATTCTTTCTTTGTCTTCCACCTTTTCCAACTACAACAAGTTTTTGGCAAATGATGATAAAGGGTTGATCAACGCTTGTAGGGTACTAGCTAGATCCATATCTAACTTTTTAAGTACCGTAAATTATATATACAGATCATTGTACATTACAGCTATGATACACATGATGATATATTATTCATTCACCGTTTTATGTTAGACCAAAATTAAGAATATGCTGGAATCACTAGCTTGTCACATGAAACAATACTATATATTGCATAGTGAAGGATTTGAGTTCTAATTTTGTAACTTAGTTTTGTAATTTTCAGCTACGAGTTTTGGGCACCCTTATCTGAGTCCATATCTTGATTCATTGGGGACCAACTTCTCAAGTGGAGCAAACTTTGCAACAGCAGGATCCACAATCATACCCCAACAAAGTCTTAGACACAGTCCTTTCTCCCTTGGAGTTCAGTACTCCCAATTCCAACGTTTTAAACCCACTACACAGTTCATTAGAGACCAAGGTACGTAATTAATCATCAAATTAGAACTTTACTATATATATATTTTGATTTGATATCTTTTGGTGATCATTGTGTGTTTCAATTAAGATTTAATTTGTTTAGCAAATTAAGATACATATGATATGATATTCATCTTATTAGTGACTGATATGTTGTGTTAAATAATAAGAGCTTTATTATTCATAGTAATCTTATCCGATTCGAATATAATTGTCAAATCTGGGTATAAACTAAAAAAAAAAATGATTGATAGTTTTGATTATTCATTTTCAATTTAATTTTTCTTGGCAGGTGGGGTGTTTGCAACACTGATGCCAAAACCAGAGTACTTTCAAGATGCATTATACACATTTGATATAGGTCAAAATGATCTCACAGCAGGTTTTTTTGGTAACATGACCCTACAGCAAGTTAATGCTTCTATACCTGATATAATCAAAAGCTTCACATCAAATATAAAGGTAGTTGCATAATAAATACCCTTTCTACCTATCTCTCTTTTTAGTCGGTTTCATAATTTATTGTTGCTAAAATGGTGGAAACTTGTCTGATGTCTGATGAATAGAACATATACAACATGGGAGCCAGGTCATTTTGGATACACAACACAGGACCCATTGGTTGTCTCCCCTTGATTTTGGCCAATTTTGTAACTGCTGAAATGGATAGCTATGGTTGTGCGAAGGCATATAATGAAGTGTCTCAGTTTTTTAACAAGAATTTGAAGGAAAGCTTAGCTCAACTTCGAAATGAACTTCCTTTGGCTGCAATCACATATGTAGATATCTACTCTGCTAAGTACCTTCTTTTCAAAGATCCACAGAAATATGGTAAGCCAAATCAAAATGGTTGTTTGGATAAACTTATCCAGAAGTAATTGTTGGAAAATAAAATAAGCATAAGATAATTAATAAAATGAATTTTTTTATAAATTTAATTTAATTTGTACAAACTCTTTTATTTTATTGAGAAATTATATGAGAGAATTTCTAAAAATTTGATTATGCATAAACTAATTTTACTTTATGAAAATATTCATTTCAATTTAGGAGGAGCTATCACTTTGTTCCCTAAAAGTACAGTCATTTAACTTATGAAAGAATAAAATTATCACTTAATTTTAACGGAAGAACTAAATTGACAGGAAAATTAGACTAACATACTTAAATGACATTTTTTATTATTTTAGGAACAAAGTGAAAGTTGATTATACTTTTGAGGACTAATTTGATAGTTTATTCTTTTATTAATGTTTTTTTTTTCTTCTTAGAAGTGTTTTTGAATAAACATACCAAGTCAAACCCTTGTCTCATTTCTAACCTCAAACATATCCAGAATGTGTGATACTACTATTTGAAACTTTCATTAATGTGTAGGATTTGAGCTCCCACATGTTGCATGTTGTGGCTATGGAGGGAAGTACAACTTCAACAATATTGTTGGATGTGGAGGAACCATAAATGTCAATGGAACTGATATTTTTGTTGGTTCTTGTGAAAAACCATCTACTAGAGTGGTGTGGGATGGAACCCACTACACTGAAGCAGCTAACAAGGTTGTCTTTGATTTAATCTCTACTGGGACTTTTACAGATCCACCCATTCCCTTGAAAAAAGCATGTCAGAGAAATTAATTTCACATGACGTTAATAAGCTTCATATGATAATTGTTGCACCCATTTGTATTCGAAATAAAGTGTTGATGATTTTTTTTTATTTTCAAGAACACAATTAAAATGAGAAAAGAAAATGTTGGAAAATGCCATAGTTTTTCTGTTATATGGTTGATACTGAATAACTAATTATCAAAGGAAAAAGTTTTTAACAGATGTTATTGCAATGTTTTTTCTAATGTTTTCTATGTAAGAAAAGTTGTTATTATCGGCAGACAAATTCATGAAAAATTATTAAAATTGGTGAATAATTTAAAATTATCTATGAATATATAAAAATTTGTGGATAAATTATTTGTAAGAAATTTTATTAACAGAGTATGGTATTGGTATTCATTTTGTATCTTATCTACAAATTTATTTATAAAAAATACAATATTATCCATGGATTTATTTGTAAGAAATACTTTCATTGATAATTAGTGGATAAATTATCCATAAATACACAAATAAATTATTTATGAACATGGTCGTGAAAAATTATAAAGAAATTACTCACAGATAAATCTGTGAAAATTTTGTAGTTAGTTACCTACATAAATATCTTATATGAAAAATTATGTAGATAAAACATACAAATTTATCCATGGAAACTGACTAAACATTTTACCAATTTATCTATTTATTCATGGGCATAGATGTCTAGTACAATGTAATTATTTTTTAATTTCAACGTGATAAATTAAAATTAAAATTCAACATTTGAAAATTATAACTTTAAACAAACTACCACTTCAACTGCATACTAAAATATAATTGATAAATAATCATTCAAAAGTTTTTAAGGTATTACGCTGCTTTTCTACTACCGAAGAAGTAGAAAAGCAAGTAGAGAAATTATATTTTATCATTATAATCTATAGACCAAATCTGATGAAAAAAAAAAAAATATATATATATATATATATATAGCTGGGTCCTCTGTATCTAAATGTGCCCGGGAGTAAGCACTTTTAAATATAGTAAAAATTTAACAACTTTGGATTCGAAAAAGTCTGTGTAGCAACTTTGAAGTTAAAAAGGTAGTAAACATTAACCAAAATAAAAATAATAAAAGGAGGTGACAGAATATATAAAAAGGGTTGTTCTCCACTCACAGCCAGTGCATATGCCAGTTTGGAAATATTCTCTCCAAATCCAATTAATGCTTCCAATAACATTTAACACCTCTGGCAGCATCTATCATTCATTCATTCAGCTTGTGACTAAGTTCTTTAAGCCTTTCCTTCCACACATATTATATAAAACCCCTCCCATTCCATTTTCCTATAGTTTTCATCTTCTTCTGATCTAGCTAATTCCTTCATTCACCACTTAAAAGTTTACTTCATATCAAGAATGATGCAAGACTCAATTGGTATTCCTGCTTGCTTTTCTACTTCTTCAGCAGCATAGTGCTCAGTGCTAGAACTGCGAAAAAACCACTCCTACAAAATGAAATTCCAGGATGAGTATATACTAAAAAAAACATGACAAAATTTAACAAGCCAGTCTCCAAGATTCAGGTTTGACAAGGTAGTAATGTGAACCCTCATAAGTTCTGTCCATCTCAGGCTAGATCATATCCCGTGGAGAAAAGATCCAATTATATGTATTCTTAATGAGTGTGATAGTTTGCATAAGTGTGGTTAATGGATGACATTAAATTTCATGCATGAACATTCCAATTCCCATACATATAACCAATTTCAAATAGTATATAGAGATTAATATCAAAATGCAATTATAAAGTCCAAACTAATTGTT
Source organism: Amphicarpaea edgeworthii (assembly GCA_014843725.1). Classification (NCBI taxonomy): domain Eukaryota; kingdom Viridiplantae; phylum Streptophyta; class Magnoliopsida; order Fabales; family Fabaceae; genus Amphicarpaea; species Amphicarpaea edgeworthii. The sequence goes on from CM026321.1 coordinate 20,061,609, forward strand.
GACAATGTAGGGTTATTTATTTACTTTCAGCAAATATACTCTTTTTTATATTTTAAAATTTTCATCTTTATCCTAAATATTTTATGTTTAAAAAATAAACCTTAAATTTGTTATGAAATCCTAAATTAAAACGGATTTTTGAAGAAGACAACTTCTATTTCTATGAAAATTCAATATATCTATCCTTTATCAATTATTTTTTAAAATAATTTTACAAAATTGGTAACAAACCTAAAATCATGATACTTGCATACCTTAGTTTCCATACTTTAAAGGATTCGTTTCACTCAACTTTTTTTTTTAATTTATAAATTACTTTTAAGTAAAAGTTAAAAATAAAGACTTAAAAAAATAAGTAAAAATTTATTTGTTAATTTTATTTTATTTTTTAACTTAAAATTTCTTAAATTTAAAAATATAATTAGATAGAGAGATCTTGGATTTAACTCCACACGCTAACAAAAATTAATAAATTAATCATTAATATTTTCTGATAAAAAAAATATTAATTATTTTAAAAATTAGCCTCATTGAGATTCGAACAAAAACATGAAAATAAGCTCCGTATAAGTAGTTTTAAATGACTTATTATAAAATTCCTTATTTTTAACTTTCCTTCGTTAAAAATAAATAACTTTTATTTTAAGAAGTTTTACAAATTTGATATTTAACCCAACTTTTTATTATAAATTACTTATAAATTAAAAATGTGTCAGGCTAAACATACTTTAAACAAACGCTTTTTTATAAAAGTAGATAAGGTTAGTAGGAAAGAGAAAATAAATAAATTAATGAAGACGTGTATATGTAGATGTCTATTGAATACCATATGTCATTCATATGTCGATGATGTGCGGTTACTCAACTTAGGTTGTTAGACTCAATTTGGCCAAAATGTCTTAAAGTAGTTACTTCTTATGGCCAAAACTCTTAGAAGTAGGTGTGACGTGTGAGAATCAGAAATTGTGTAAGATTAATTACATGAGTTGTCTTCGTTTGGATCTAGATTTTTAAAGGTCAGATAGGATATAGATTTTATATATGATGATTGATGAAGATAAAGATAACGTAGCTAGCGTTAAGTCTCCTAAAGTTTCTTTTCTTTGATTCAATTTCTTCATATTGCTAGTAAAATTAGGCATTGGTAGTTATACTAAAAATATTAATTTTGATTTTTTTTCTTAATTGTAATTTTAGTTTTTTAGTTTAAAAATTGACAATTTTAGTTTTTTTAATTTTTAATGGTAATATTTGATATTCTAGTTTTAAAAATTGATGATTTTAACCACATGATTGATTATTAACTAATAATTTGTCATTAATAGATTAATAAAGTTATTAAATTAATTAAAACTATAAAAGAAACTTTAATCATCTTTCACACAAAGAAAAAATAATTAAACAAATAAAAAAGTCATTTGTAACATTAAAAAATCCTTAATTACCATTCATTAAAAAAATATTTCTAATATTACAAAAATAAAAAAATATTTTTTAATAATTAATAATTTATAATGAATTTATAATCAACTTAATAACTCTATTAATCATAATTATTAATTAATAATCGAGTAAGGAATTAAAATTGTCAATTTTTTAAATTAAAGAGATCAAATATTACGATTAAAAACTATGAAAATCAAAATTGATGAGATTTCACCATTAATATTATTTATTTTAATCAATATACTCTTGAGTAAAATGGATGTACTATTTAAATTTCTTATAAATTCAATTTTTAACGGCTGGATCCATAGATAAATCTTCAAGATCTCCCACAAATCACATTTGTTGATAATATTTTAAAAGTTATTTACAAAATTTACTAGTTATCTATGGATAATATTACTTACGAATAAATCTGTCAATAAATATAATAATTACCTACAATTGTTATTTAATTATCCATGAATTAAAATGTTAACGCATTTATCTATGAATAATTTATCAGTCATTCTAAACTACTGATAAATTTGACTTCATAAAAAACTCTTCATGGATAATGCATAAATTATTTACATATTTAAATCCATAGAAAATAATCCATAAATAATTCAACTTTTTCTTTGTAATGTTTTATTTTTAATTAAGAGTGCTAATTATTAATTATTAAGAGTAACTTCAGTTATGATTCAACTTTGTATAAAGAGCAATAACATTTATAATTGAAAAAATAATTTGTGCAGTGTAAAATTAATAATTATGCACTGTCATTAAAAAATAAAATGTACTTAGACCCTTGCTATGTGCACACCTGAAAAATATCTGTAAAATGAGTAGGATAAATATTGGTGTATTGAAAATGGAACCAACGCTAAATATTTACTACAACTTTTAATGAGGATGGATATATATGAGTAAATATCTATATATTAACAAAAGAAACTCATTATTATCGATAGCCTTGATGTGTTCCGTAAATAGTACTCCATTGTAATAGTAAGAATTAATTCTCGAAAAAAAAAGGTGAAACATTGTCTCCAACTATTTTTATTCAGCCTAAATTGATACCAAACATTTCAAACAAAAATTCTTTGTATTTGATTGCTGTATTTTTATGCAGAGGAATGCTAACATACTTTTTTTTTTTTGAAAACCCTAATTCATTTTTCATCTCAAACAATTTTAGCTTTAGGAGCCAGACAAGCCATGCACTACTATAGAAGCGGAATCAACATCAGTTCAGAAAGTTGTAGATAGTAAAGGTAGAACATTTTAAAAGCCTTGAATCCTTAATTTTCATACGATTCACAGGGCACTTAATATAATTTATTTAATTTTAGAGTGATGTTTTATTCATTTTATTTTAATTTTATGTTATTTAAGTTTTATTTTAAATATTTAGTTTCATAATTAGGATGGATCTAACATTTTTTTGTATACTTTGTGTAGAAATAAAGTAAAGAAATTGAAAAAGCTTGAGTCATATTAAAGAGAAAGCATTATGGCATAGCTGAGATGAGAATTTGAGCTAAAAGCTAAAATTTGACAGCGAACAAAAATGTATTTTCAAACTTAAACTAAACATTGGAGCTTAGCTAGATTTTTTTTTTTCTGCACTTTATTCTACATTTTTAACTAAGCTAGAAATGTTACCTTAGGCTAAAAAGTCACTTAAAACATATATGTTTGGTTGTTGTATAAATAGGGGTTTGCCCTATAAGCTAAGGTAGTACCCATTTCACTTGGAAAAAATCAACCGATCTTGTGAAAGAAAAAGTTGCACTTGGGTTCCTCTCTTCTTTTTCCTTCAATGTATTTTGATATTGTCCATGATTATGAGTAACTAATTTCCTTTATTGTTAGGGTTAAATTTAACCAAATTCATACTCTTTTTAATCTTTAGATGTTTATTCATATATAGATATGTGTATTCGATATATTCATGTTAGTATTTTGCTTCTTTAATTAATGTTTGGTCTGGAATAATCAACCATGACATGTTTTTTAGATATGATTGTTATTGGAAAATGTTATCATAATATTCAACTGAAACAAAATATTCAATGAACTCTATATTATAAATGGAGCTTAGTTCATTAGTTATTTTGAGTCATTAGACATAAAGCAAGTTTTTTTTCTTAAACATACAAGGAATTGACAAATAATAAAATGAACTTAGACTCTTTTTCACCTAAAAAATTAGGAAATGAAAAAACATTTATTATCTGATTTTAGATTGACTCATGATGAATATATGTATTGTGCATTTAAGCACAAAGAAAGTGTAGTTTAGTGAAGTTTAACCTCGACAATACACTTGTTACCTAAAAAACCTCATTTTAAGCATTGCTTTTAATATAAAAATCACAAAAACTGTTTATTTGCTACACTTATTCTCTTTTATATTAACAAGCTCAATTTAAAAGTTTATGTTTTTATTGCTTTATTATTAAATTTGTAGTCTAGTTAATATTTACATGAAAATTATTCAATATTATGCAAATTTTTTAAGTTATAATATTTAAACTTTCAAGATATTATTCATATGACTTGATACATTTACCAAGAATTTAACAGAACATTTTAACGATTCATAAAAAAAAACACTCAGAGCAATATTCTTTTATCAAAAATATTTCAAATTGGAGGTTAGGTCTATGGAAAGGAACTCATCTCCTACATCATAGTATATCATATATAGTTCAAATCTTCATTAGAGGAGAAAGAAATGTTTACTAACATGTTTGTTTGTTTTGGCATTCAAATTCCTCGAAACCAAGTAACTTTTAAATGAAAACTATAAATCATAACTTCTCACAAAATTGCATTTTGGAACGTCAACTGGTAAACAAACATAACCCTATATTTCTTGGCTGAAATCAGAAAGTGCCTAAACAAAATTATACCCAAAATGAAGATATTGGAGAGAGTAAGAGTCTTATTACCTTCCAATTCTTCTTTCGTTAACCCACTACCAACACAATGGTAGTCAAGTACCGATTTAAAGCACCAATTTCATTTTTTGTGTAATTTTTGTGTCAAAATATTTGTTTTATTAAATAAATATAAATATTTTTTATGACGTGTCATTGGTAAAAAAAAAAAAAAATGAGATATAAGAAGCGGGAATCATGATTTAAATCCTACATGCACTTGGGTGTAATACTACCATTGATAGCTATTTATTTATGCAAGAATTCACGGATCTTCTCTTGTGGGTGTGGTGCATTCCATCGAAGTAGTGTTGTGGCGTACCCTTTTATTATTGGTGGTTATTTCCACCATTGTAGACAATTTGAGGCATTAACTCACAAGAGAAAAATAGTAATTATATTAGGAGAGTAACATAACAACAGCAAGTAATTCATTCTCTAAAAAAACAATAGCAAGTAATATTATTCTTTAGAATATTAGTGTTTATTCCGATCAAATTTGTTGTTTCCTAGCAGCATCGATCATCACCATGTTTCACAACATTAAACTTGTATCTTCTCTTGTGTCTTTATCTATTATTGCCACCACAATGGCTCAGAATGGTTGTAATTTCCCTGTCATATTCAGCCTTGGTGCCTCAAATGCTGACACAGGTGGCATGGCTGCTGCTGCCTTTTCTATACCAAATTCACCAAATGGAGATACCTTTTTTCATAAACCCGCTGGAAGGTTCAGTGATGGCAGAATCATTCTAGATTTTTTCCTTAATTAATTGCAATTTTTACTCCAACAAATTAATTTCACATATTTTATCTAAACTTTTAAAAATCTTGTAAATTTGATTTCATGTCATTGGTCCATTAATAAATATAATAGTTGGGGCAAAATTTGTAAAAAAAAAAAAATTGGGATAAAATTTGTCAAAAAATATAAAAATTGGATGTAAAATTTACTGAAAAATAAAAAAGTTGTGAGTAAATTGTGTAATCATGTAAAAAGTAAAAAGTAAAAGGATAGAAATTAAAAATTACAAGATTTTTAAAAATTAGGAATAGAATCTGTAAAATTAATTTGTTGAATATAAAATTTGCTAAAAATGTAAAAGTTAGGGATAAAAACTACAATAAGCTTTTTCTTTTCTTTTTTTACATTTCCAACAATTATATGTTTAATGACAATGAGTAATATTGTCTCTAATGGCAGAATATAATATATATTATTATTGATTATATATTAATATTTTCTTTAATAATATATGTGGTCGCTAATTATAATCTAAATAATAAATATAATATATTAATTAATAGATATGATTATAATATATTTTATGATTTTTTTATTAATTTTTATTATCTGGACTAATTATATTGTTTATTATAAATTATTATTCTTAGTGTCTTTGAGATAAAAAAATATTTTAAAAATTAAAAAGAAAATAGTACAAAATTATAAATGCATGTATTTTTTCTTTGTATCATTTGATATAAAAAAATAATTTTAATTTTATGTGTAAAAATAATAAATAATTTCATAAAATTTATTTTTATAATTATTTTGAATTTAAATATTTTAGATTTTAATTAAAACAATAATTGTACTGTTATATTATAGAATTTGATATTAAATATTTTTTTATAATTCCAATGAATTATAAAATAAATTATGACATTAAATGCCTATAAAATAATAAATATATTTTAAAAAAACATTATTTATTAAATACTTATTTAAAGGAAGAAAAAAAAATCAAACCCCCCTTTCATCAATGTCTACATCCGTCACGGTCTAATGGGTCTTCTTCTTTTTTTACACAATGTTGATGCTATTCTCACATAGAGAAATTTGCGTTGAATCCCTAATGATGATCATTTTTCTTTTGAGTTGTAATGAGTTGTTGATAAAAATTAATATAGATATACTACTGCCTAGTAAAGAATTTTGATTTCTAATTTTGTTTCATAGTTTTGTAATTTCAGCTGATAGTTTTGAACTCCCTTATCTGAGTCCATATCTTGATTCACTGGGGTCCAACTTTTCACGTGGTGCAAACTTTGCAACATTCGGATCCACAATCAAACCCCAACAAAATATTTTTCTCAAGAATTTGTTAAGTCCTTTCAACCTTGGAGTTCAATACACCCAATTCAGTGGTTTTAAAATCAAAACACAAACAATAAGAAATCAAGGTACGTAAGTTAATTAAGAATTTTTTTTATTGATAATTTTTAGGGATTCTGAGCTCTAATTAAGAACTTTCCAATTAAGATACACGAAATTAATATAATATATATTCACCTTCATAAATTGATATATATTTATATATCTTTTGGTTTTAATTTTCTTATAATTAAGGTGGCGTATTTGCATCATTGATGCCCCAAGAAGAATACTTTGCTAAGGCTTTATACACATTTGATATTATGATCTTATGGCTGGCATTTTCAGTAAGGTAGCTGCACCACTAATCATTTCATCCATACCTGACCTAGTCAATACTTTCGCATCAAGGTACTTGCAATGTTCAATACTCTTTTTAGCTATATTAATGGTTGAGAGTGTATGCAACACTTTTTGAATTTATTTCAGAATTTTCATAACAGATTCTTAACGTGGTTGATTAATATTTATTGAAAATTATAAAAATATTTTTAATACTAGTTACTAAATGAATTGTTGATTATACCATTATTTTTTTTTTATCATTAGAAATGATGTACTGTTTATTTGAGTTATTTAAAATTAAATTATGATTGTTTATACGAGCAATCATGACTTAAAATATGTATTGATTTCTTTACATATAAAAAATGTAGGGAGAGTGTCACACGGGTCATTTCTAGTTACCATGTTTCTAATTAATTAAATTTCTTGATGAATTAGAACCTATACAATTTGGGGGCTATATCATTTTGGATACACAACACAATACCCATTGGTGGTCTCCCTTTAATGTTGACCAATTTTCCACTCGCTATAAAGGATGCAAGTGGTTGTGTAAAGGAATATAATGAGGTGGCTAAGGTCTTTAACCAACGTTTGAAAGATGCCTGGATAAAGTTCGTAAGAAACTTCCTTTGAATGCAATCACATATTAGATGTCTACACTTCCAAGTACAATTTATTCAGTGATCCAAAGAAATACAGTGAGTCAAATCAAAATAATGTACATTTCGATTTAAATATGGTTTTATTTTTGATATATGATAAATTAACAAATTTTATTTGAATCTTTAATTTATCTATTTTTTTAGGTTGAGTCTTTAATTAAACAAAAAAATGTTTTTGGTCTTTCTTATTTTGTTTTTATCTTTCTAATATATCTATTTCTTTTTTCATTTTAGTCCTTATAATATTTTATTTATTTTATATTAGTTCTTTTAAAAAATATTTGATAGGGACTCATAAAACAAATTATCTAGCTATTTCAGGGGGGGAAATAGATATAATAGAAGAAAAAAATGTTTTATTGATTAAGAAATCAGTTTAAGGATAAAAAATAAAATTTGTTAATTTATCAGAGATGAAAAATATATTTAACATTTGCATTCCTATACTGGAACTTATGATCTACTATGTGGGTACTAGTTGAAAAGGTTGATTAATGTGCAGGATTTGAGCTCCCATTTGTAACTTGTTGTGGAAAAGGAGGGATGTACAATTTTAACGATGGTGCTCGATGTGGAGCAACCATGAAGATCATGGGCAAAGATATTCTTGTGGGTTCATGTCAAGTAGAGTGATATGGGATGGAATCCACTACACTGAAGCAGCTAACAAGGTTGTTTTTGATCAAATCGCTAGTGGGGCTTTCACAGATCCATCCGTTACATTGAAAATGGCATGCAAAAGATCATAGAAATAGTTAATTTTGATTTTTTTTTATTTAAATATAATTTATATTATATTTCTTCATTATTAAAAGTGCATATTAAATATTGATATCATTAAAATTTATCATATTATTATCGAATAATGTTTTTAATATATGATATTATGACGTTAAGAACAGTATATTGCTGCATTGACATATGCATGAAGTGATCGCAGTGTTATAAGATTCTGTTGCTTACGCATTTATTTTTTTTTTGTGTGTAAAATTTCTTCACTTAAGACATGTGAATGAGAGGCGCATTTACTAAGTTCCGCAAATCTCACCTGCTACTTTTGATTTGACAGAGTCGTGGGTTGTAACTTGTAATTTGTAAGCTTTTTGAAGTTGACGTTTTATAAAAGCGTCTTCCTAGGTCATTTTAGGTCTATCCGTGTTGTGTTATGTGACATAATCATGTATTACCATTAATTTTTATCCAATGAATTTGGTGATATTCATGATCTTTGATGTTGGACAAAAATAAAATAATTATCTATTCATAACTTTTAAAATAATTATATAAAAATCAAATAAATTATCATGAATTTAAAATTATAATTATTTGATAGTGTAAAATTATAATTATTAGTACACTATATGTAAACTCAAAAATTACTCCAAGAGTAAAATAGACAATGTTAACAAAATTATTAGATAAGTTTATTTAAATTTATTAGTTGAAATAAATAATTATTTTCATAAAATAAATAATTATTTATTTTTTAATGTATGTTTAAATCGTTTTCGTTTTAAATAAGTTATTTTCTTCTTATTTAAATAAATAATTCTTATTTATTTATAAAATAATCACTTATATGATAATTATTATTTTATAAACACTTATTTTAATTTTAAATAAATTAATCAATTATCTAGGTTCATAAATATAAAAAAAAAAAAGCAATAAAAATACAAACTTTTGTTAATTTTATGAAAGTTAACATATAAACAAATACATAAATAAGTAAAGAAAATCTTTTTTTTGTGGTTTTATAACACAAAAAAGGCTGAAATAAAGGATACTAAACTATTGTTAGGGTCATATTTCACCAAATTATACTCTATTCTTGCATTAACGCATAATACATATTTCATTTCTTCTAAGGTCAAAATCAACCAATAAACATATTCTTAATCCTAATTCCTTTAAGTAAAAATAGTATAAGCACTTTTTTTAAGCCATGATCCCTCAAAGACTTTATTAACAAAGATGTCAATTTTAAACCTAATAACTCACAAGATTACCAACAAACTCAGCTCCATTCCATCATGTCATATGGTTGATCAATCCACAACAAACATTAAGCCTTCAAGAAGCAAAATACTAGCTAACACTAGACACAAATATAAAAAAAATTATATATAATAATATCAAAAGATACAAGAAAGTTTAAGTATAGTTACATCTTACTCTCCAACATTGAAAGAATTATCTATCCATAATCATGATATGAAAAATTATCTATCCATAAATATATAAAAAAAAAATAATATCTTGAAAATAGAAAGCATAAATAGAAATCTCTGATTCCACATCAATAAATATATAGATGCATGGGAACAACGTCAACATGGGGAAGGTTCTCTCATTAAAATTGAATGGAGACTTTGAAAGCAAAGCTAACTGGGCTTGCAAATTGCAATTGCAAAAAGCATGGATCATCCAATTCCAATATTGAAGATAATTGAAAACAGCCCAAGGCAAAGCATTGAATTTGAATGGCACTTTGCTCTCTGACATGCATGACGGGGACACGTCACCTTCGTTTGTAGTTTTTCCTCTTTATCTTTCAATTTTGTACTAAAATCCACATGCAAGGGAATAAATGAGGTGGGTTTTGCCCTCCCACAGTCCCACCAAAGTCCAAAGATATGAAAGCAGATTTTTAGGTCCAGTCTAGACTCTAGGCAAAATAGGGACAAATTAAACATGTGTCATGATAAACTTAAGGTGAATTCCCGTAGAAAGGGGAGAGGAATGAAAAAAAGGAAATGAGTTTAACTTATTTATCTACTCTCACCTTTAACTAATTAGTTATTTAGATGAATTTAGAAATAATTTTATAAAATCACTTGACTTATCCTTACTATAAAAAAAAAAGTTATGATTGATTCACAATGTGAAACTATTTTCTACTGAAACCAATTTTCAATTTCAGACAATATTAGAATTTTCGGTTCAGGAGCAACTAAGAGTTTCTCCATATAATATGAGATATGCAATAGGTTTAGGCTAACTTTAACTTTAAGCAAAACTCCCTCATATTATAACTGTGCCTCACTTTCTGTGTGTCTTCCCTATTCCCTAATCTAATGCACGTAGTAGGGTGAAGTTTTCTTCGTGTCTGTCTAGTCAATCTCGATTAGTCGGTGAAGCTTTTTTCTCCATTGGTCCCTTCCCACTGTTCACCCTAATGTGGCAACTTTAATGGTCCTACGAAAATGACCCTTCCATAACAATGGCAACATGAAACCAATTGCACTGACCACCTAATTGAATGGCATAAACATAATTGAGTTTGACAATTATGGATGAAACGAATTTGAAATCTTTATTTCATGATATTGTCTTTGTCTTCACCATAGATATTTTTATAGATTTAAGTAAGTCTTTTTTTTTTTTCTTTTAGATATTACAAATGTCCTTCAATTTTTTTAGTTAGAAATATATTTAATAAGTTTCTTCTTTTTGATTTGAGGTAAGAGATCATGGGTGTCCTCTAACTCTCTATGGGCTATAGACTAAGGCTCCATTTAGTCTACTTTATTTTTAATTTATAAGTTCCTTTTAAGTTTAAGTTAAAAATGAGAGTTTAAAAAAATAAATAAATAATTGTTTGTTAATATATTTTTTTTAACTTAAAATCTCCTTAAAGTTAAAATATAATAAGATTGAAAGGTCTTAGGTTTGACTCCCCCTACTAACAAAAATTAACAAACTAATCACTAATATTTTTCGATTAAAAAAATACTAATTATTCCAAAATTTGGTCTTACTGTGATTTAAAGAGAGAACACGAAAATAAACTATTTCTTCATAAATAACTCTGAGTGATTTATTATAAATTTGGTCTCAATGTAATTTGAAGAGAGAACATGAAAATAAAACTCTCAATGATTTATTATAAATCTTCTTATTTTTAATTTTTCTTTATTAAAAATAAGTAACTTTCATAAGTAGTCTTCACCATAGATATTTTTAAAGGTTTAATTATTCATTTGGGTCAGTTTATTTAAAATTATAATAAATGTTTATAAAATAATTAATTATTAGATAAGTGATTATTTCATAAATAAATATGATTTTTTCCTTAAATAAGCAAAAAAAAAACATATTTTAATCAGAATCAGTTTAGACAAATATATTAAAAATACATATAATAACTTATTTTATTAAATAAGTTTAAACAAACGTACCTATACCCTTAGTCAATATAATTGCACAAATTTTACCTTTTATTTCTATATTTAAAATCATTCATTTGGATCCTTACTTATACAAATTTAATCTATTTTAGTCTCTCTACATATCATTTTTATCCCTTTTAGTTCTTACCATCTAAATTTATAGGAACTAAAAAAGATTAAAAATACTATATATAAGAATTAAAAGATAATTTTTGTAAGTATATGAACTAAAAAGTACAGTTTTTACAACCATAAATATCAAATGAGCAATTAAACATTTTTTATATTATAGAAGACAAACATGTTCTGTTTGAACCACAAATATTCACAACATGATAAAACTAGTTCTTTAGTGAAAAAATTCCATATATACAAAAGATAAAACCTAAAACCCTACTAAAAAATAAAACATCTACCAATTGAATCGAAACCAATTTGTATTTGATTTTGAAAATTGTGGTAGCAAGACATTTTTCCCACTATCAAGACAAGCCCTATAGCACAATGTTATAGGGCCCTTGTGCTTAATTTGTTTCCCACTATGGCTACCTAACATAGGGTTTTTTGCAGTGCCGTGTGCAAAGGAATACCCAAATGTTATCTCATTTACAGCTAGCTTCCTGTACTGTGTCCATACCATAACTATAGAAAACTAAAAACAAAATTACAAAAAATAAAAAACAAAACATAGCAAAAAAGAATTACAAGAATCTCATTCCCAAGTCCTCAAAGCATGCAAAGCACTCACGTTTTTTTTTTTTTTTTTTTGCCTTTTTTCACTTTCATCTATCTAAAGCACATTTTCAAGAGACCAATCAATCAACAAAGCTATTTTTGACTCTACCTTCTTCTAAATAGTAGTATTATACCATGTTGCTAAAAACTTCACATTCACACTATAAGTAAGTGGTAACCCCCAATCCCACAAAAGGGTGAGAAAAAAAAAGCAAGTAATTTTCTTTTGGGTATTAGTAACCAATGTCCTCAAAGTCGTCGTGGTTAAGGAATTAAAAGGAGAAAATATTTATTGTGTAAACTATACGAGAGCATAAAAAAAATCATGAACAACATAATTCTCCATCTCTCAATAAAAACATTTCTACTTTAAATTTCTTAACCAATATACCATAAAGACATTGGTTAGCGTTTGTCGATCATGATACTAATAGGAAGTAGTCCTGACTAATCTTCGTTTGCCTTTTTCTTTTTACTCCTTTATTCCACGGTCCTCCTCTTAGTGAGAGTTCTCATCCAACCCTTTCTAACCTTGTTGTTGTTGACTCCTTCAACATGGCCCACACTACAACTACTACTAGTGCCACCCTTATTGGACCTCTTCCATTGGATGAAGTGGACCAAACGGCCCATACGCTTTCGCCATCTAAACGCGTTGTTGTTGTTGTTGTTTGACTTGCCATGCTCTACCACGCTCATCTTGCTCTCCTTCGTGTCCTTGTCTAGGACTTCCCTCCCTACTACACACACCTTGTTGGAGGTACTCTTCTCCCATGATGCCACTCCATTTTCCTCAAACTTCATTGAGATGAATGAGTCTGAAAAACAAAAGTTTAAACAACTCCACATTGTCATTATAATTTTTAGATAGATATACTAATAAAAAAATAAGAGTAATGAATTGAAAGTGTAATATAATGAAAGTGTAAAATAAGTTAATTAATTTATTATAAATAAAGAATTGTAATTTTTTAACCGTGTAATTTGTACACGGTTACTGTACTAGCATTATTCTCACTCACTACCAAAAAAACACACTTTTTGACGTAAAAAAAAAATACCAAATAGGTTATACACTTGCGGACAATATTACATTCTCATTTAATAAAAAACTATTATATAGCAAGAAACACACCCACACCTACATATAAACAAACAAACTAGAAATAGGTTATACATTGATTGATAATATTATACTATTATTTAATTACAAACAATTATGGACAATAAGTATAATAATTTTATTAAAAGTCATACCAAGATTATTTTTTATTGGCCGACATCGTCTGTATATGATTATTAATTTTTTTTAAATAAAAAATATTCTTGACAAGATATTAGAAGAATTAACAAAGTTAAGGCTAAAGTGGGCTTAGATTTGGTTTAAATTATTATGCAGTACTATTACACATAAAGACAAACCTGTTTTGATGTAAGATTAATAAGATAGATTTGCTGTAAAGTAATATAAAACACACACACCAACTTCTGCATCTATATTCTATATGATGAATTTTAACGAAGGAATGAAGGTAGAATTCGTAATCAAAATTAGTTGGCCCAGTTTTTTCTTGAAACTGACATATAATAATATAGCATCATATAAATATGTCAGAAACATGAATGACATCTTGCCCAATAATTTGTTTTGTAACTCAATTCCCCAACAAATCTATAATCTTGCATAAAATATATCTTCATTGTCATAACAATGCTCTTGTCGCTTGCGTATGACTCACACACGTACGCCCTTGGAACTCTTAGCAACTAAGCTTTTGACCTTAATTTATTTCATCGTCATTATGATCTAATCTTGCACATGAAGATACAAACACACATTTCTATGCTAATTGGTCTCCACTAGTTAATAGCAAATTTTCACCACCACATGAAAGTTAGAGTTAGAGCGTGTTTGATTTGCAGTTTAGAATTCGATATATTCATGCTGCTTTTCAAAGTCTCAAACGGAGAAGAGAATCTCCTATTGGATTGAGAAAAAAGAAAAACAGAAAAACTACCCACCAATTGAAAATATTAATCCCACCCAATATAAATCTTTATTTTTTCTAATATTATTCTTATAAATTATAAAAGAAATGTTAATAACACTCTATTAAAAAAAACTTGGATAATTGTTTAAAATTTAATTAATCAAAATCATTAATTTTGATATTTTACTTATTTAATAGATAATACAATTGATAATTTTTAATAAATTTTAATCACTAATAACATAAAGTAGAAACTATCTATAAAAAAGTGTGGTAGAGAGAGTTGCTACTCTTTGACACTTCTCAAATTATAATTAAGCATGGAGAGGAAGAATAAAAAGAACAAGGATGAATAATAAAAATTGAAAATAGAAATAGTAATGTGTAGAAAAAAGGTCTTGCCTTCTGGGGTGGTGGGAGAGGCATCATCATCTAGATCATAGTAATAGTCATGAGATTTCAATTGGTGGTGGCGAGTAGTGAAGAGAGAACCAAAAGCAAAGATCTTCTGAATAGAAGAAGAAGAAGCTGAGGCCTTGTTTTGAAGCCTGTGATGGTGATGGTCTTGTTTTGCAGCCTGCAGTAAGAGGAGCCTCTCATTCAAGCATAAGGGGCACACTCCAACAACCACTTGTTTTGGGTGGAAATTGCAACATGCTTCTTTTTCCTCCTTCTTGTTGTTTTGTGCATTTCTATTCATGGTTTTGGTACAGAAATGTGGAGAGAGAGAGAGGGTAGAAGATGAAGAAGAATGGAGGAAAAATTGAAAAGCCAATCCCAATGTGGATGTGAACTGTGAACTAGTAATTAATTGGAAAAAAAAGAAAGAAATGTAGTGTGAGGTGTTGTTGAGAATATATATAGGTGGGAAACCGAATGAAAAATCATAAGCATGGACCCACTGATGTAAGACACTAGACAATGACTTGAAGACAATGTATCGTAAGTTTACACTTTCATCTAATCAGGTATCATTGTTGATAAGATTTGTAAAATAATTAGAGTAAAATATGTTTTTTTCCTTAATAAATAGCTCAAAGAATGCTAAACATATATGCATGAGACTATTGTTATTGTTAGTTGTTACTATGTTAATTAAACTGAGTGCTATTATTTTAGAACTGACAAAATAATATGTATACTTATCAATGTAAACAAATTTATAATTTATAATATCAATCAATTATAAATCTAATAAATTTATTATACATGGTATTTTTAGATTTATTAATAATGTAAAAACAATTTATTACATTATCACATGCAATACCTTTTTTTTTTCTGACTTTCTGCAATAATGCCAAAAGAAAGGGAACAGAGATTTACTTTGGTGCTAAGCTTCTTCTCCATGGGACCTACCATAACATTGATAATTTTCCTTCTTCCAGTGTTCTCAAGTGCTTACATCCTTTGTACTATTTGATTACAAATTTATTCATAAATTAAAATTTAGTAGTGAAATGGGTAAAAAATATAATATAGTAGTCTATATTCTATATTTGTATATTATATCTAACGTTTACACCTATGTTGTATCATAACACTAATTTGTCAAAAAAAAAGTATAATTTAAATTAGTGACGCATATAAAATGTAAGTAAGTTTAATTTTTAAAAAATTTATAACTTATTAACAAATAAATCACTAAAAAAATGTCATTTAATATCATTATACACATTAAATGTATTTATTGTCAATATAATTTACGAATCAAAATAAAATCAATACAAACATGAGACATAATAAATAAAACTTGACGATAATATTAATATATCATATTTTTTACACATTCAACAAAACTATATTTTAATTTACCAATATTTTAGAAACAAATTTATCGACATATCACACTTTAAAGGACGAATTTTACTATTTAATCATTTTATATATTTTATCTTTTCCACATTTCAAAAAGGATATATTATTTTTTCTCTCTCTCTTTCATTTATGGCTCTATACATGTTCTTCCTATGTTTCCGGCGTTGGAGCACGACAATGATTCTGGCAATGTCGTTGGTTATAATTATAAGAGATCGAAGATTTTTCAGTAATAAAATACTACTACCATTACATTACATTAATCGACAGCGGCATTGTCTTTATGCAACAAATGATATAACAAACTAAACTACAAAGAAGATTACAAATTTTGAACAAGTCATGTAGCATAATTGGTCCGGGTTTCTCATTTATTACGCATACCAAACAAGCAACAATATGAAAAGGATATTCTAACCTATTATTAAAACTAGTAGTATTTATTGATTTGGAGAAAAAGGATGATGAACGGATTTACATTTCATCATTCATAACTTTTTATTTATAATAAGATGGTATAAAATTATTTTACTTTTAATAGTACATAAACATTTAAATCATTTATTAATCTGTGAAAATTATACATCTTTAAAATTGTTAGTATATTTTTCTTTTATTTGCTTGGGTTGTTTACAATGGACCGGTGTCCTATTCTTTTTCAAGAATATTTGCTCTGTGATAAATTAAAATTAGCCGGCCATAAATTTAAATTAAATTATAAAAATCTAGAACGTACTGCAACAAGACTTCTCATCGATTATAAAAGTCAGTTAACATTATTTAAATTTACTAATCTCAAGTAAAAATTAAGATTTTTATTTTTTATTTTTTGAGAAACAAAAGTGAATGTATTAATAACAAAACACTGCAGCTCCTTAAACACAAGGTGTGAGTAGAGATATGCACATGTGTTACAAGTAAAAATTAAAATTATTTTTAAAACGTTCTTTATCGAATCTTGATATCATAAATAAAATAACTCAAAATAGAGTTATTGAAAATACAAATGTAATTAAATAAAAAATATTTTTAAAATGATAACATTATATAAGACTAGTTAAATTTGTTTATATTTAAATTTACCATACAAAATAAATTTTTTCTTATATATGAGTTAAAATAGAGTAGGATATAATGAGACATCTTGCATACCCAACTTAAATTAATAAAAAAAAATCAGATAATAAAAATTCAAGAAAAAAAATAGACAATATCTTATTTGTACTATAAATTACTACTTTTCTTATTTTAATTACAATCTTATCCATAGACTAAGTTAATGACTTAAAGTGATGTGTATATATGATAGTGTAGAAATATAATTCTGAGTAACAAATGGTTGCTTGAAAGTGGTTAGATGGTTTCAGATTTCTTAAATAATAACCTGAGTGAAATTGAGTTTGAATTTTTTCAAGCAAAGTCTTAAAATTAAATATTGTGAATTGAAAATAAATGTAATTGAAAAAGAGAGACTCTGTAAAATAAAAAAAAAAAAAAAAAAAAAAAACAGTTAGTCAGATCTCTCAAGTCTCAACTCTCAACACAAATTAATTACATGGACCTCGTCTTAATTACTGTCCAGATTAAGATCCTTATTTGTAGCATGCATGATAATGTCTTTGATATATATACCAATATCTCCTGACAACCATTGTCAATTAATTAAGTGGTTTAACATTCAAATCCTTTCTAATTAATTTAAATATGAAATAAATTACGTTAAAAGAAAGAATAATATGTATGTTCATGATGTCTTAAGAAGATTAATCATTACTTTTAACATAAACTAATTCATACAAATACCAAAAAAATGTTTTGATGTATATAAGCTATATTATGATATAATAATTATAATTTGTTTCAACACACTACTTTATACTTTAGAAAAATTTATAGGTGAAAAAAATATAAAGAAAAAAATAAAATTAACTTCTTTAAAAATTAAAATTATCTTTTCTAATAGTTAATTAGTGAAAGTCTCACATCTTTTAGATGAATCTAATTGAGAGAACTTTCACTAATTGATTATTGTAAAATACAATTTTAACTTTTAAAGAAATTAATTTTATTTTTATTATTCATATTTTTTTTCTCTTAAGAATATTTTTGGAGTAGTGTGTCCAAATATGTCCATAAACTAATATATAGCTTGAACATTCTAGAAACAGATCAATGAGCAAAGGTTTTGGAGAGAAAAAATAAATGGCGTTCTTTGACCTTTACTATATATTTCCCTTTCCAATACTTAATATTTTGACCACAAATCGACTTTCAAACGCAGAATCAATACGATTGCTCATAGTCATACTCCTACGGATAAATTAAGTCTTTCCTAGGAAAATTTGTGGACATAGATTCAGCGTCAGTGTGGCTCCGTCTCAACTATTTTTTGACTTTTTAGCAAAATTAAATCATCTCATTGATTAGGTCAATTTACCATATTAATTACTACAGCATAGAATTTTTTTGTCATACCTTTAATTATTTATTATAATTGAAACATATATATAATTTAATAGACAAAAACATATTGAGAAATTGCATAATAATTTTTATAAAATCTAAAATGTTGGAGTAATTGCTTTTACTTAATTTCTATACCAAAACATTAAACATCATTATTTAATTCAAAAAATTGACACAATGATGTAATGGATAAACAATTTATTTAATGAGAATTCATGTATTATGTTTGATTTTTATTGTATGTAAAATTTTCTTGGAACACTTACTGTTATACACCGTAAATATGATTAGTTTCTAATCTAGCGAATTGGATAATCCTTATATTATCTCCAACCTCAAACCAAAACATAATCAAACTGCAGAGTGATGAACAAGTCAATGATTTAAGTGTTATCGAGTTGAAATATAATCTCTTTAAGCAACATCTCATAATCAAATTACAGAGTGATGAACAAGTCAATTATTTAATTGTTACCGAGTTGGAATATAATCTCTTTCAACATCTCATCTGAATTAATAATTAATAATTGGTGTGAATTTTCATCTCTTGGTCCTTTTGCCAACATGTCCCAGACACAAGGTTATGACTATTGACCAGTACATGTACTCACATACAATTTGTATCATACAATTTGTATCGGTGCATTAATTAATTGGTCCTTTGGAGAGAGAGTGAGAGGGAATGGAATGGAAAAAAGTAGTATAGTAAAAATAAACAGAAGAAAATGGGATGTAGCAATAGCATGCATAGGGTTAGGGATAGAAGCAAAGCTGAAGAAGAATGGAGTGTCCATGAAATTAACAAACATCCGAAAGGTACATCAAACAAATCACATGGCTGGGAAGAGGGTGTAGGGACTGTTTCAGATCTGGTTGGCTTCAGGTCACACTCAATCAATGGTCCTAACTTTTATTCATTTATATAAAAAAATGTAGTAGAATGAAAGGATATTTAGGGTTTATATTTAATATCTAACAACATTTCTCAACATAATTGTTTCATGAAAAAAAGATATATATAGAAATCAAAAAGAAAAAAAAATGTATATCAATATTGATTTGTGATTAGATAGTTGATATTAATTTGTGATTAGATGTAGTATAAAACTGTTTTATATTATAAATGCATTATTATCATTAAACTAAAAAAAAACATAGGGAAGTGAACTTAATTAAAAGGAATAACAGTTTCCATTTTAAAGGCTGAGATAAAAATAAAATAAAAATATTGTCTACTGGATTTGCATTATCTAATCTTTAACATATGGTATAAATACAATTAAAACCATCCTAACTCAAATTTTATACACATATTGAAAAGGCTAAAAATTAAATTAAAATTTAGTTCTTATGTGGTATATATATTTTTAATTGGATTCTTACACCAAAAATAAATATTCTTTAACAAAAAATTGTAAATGAATTAATACATACATTTTTTCTACACAACTTTTTTTTAATCAACAAGTTTTTTTGTTTTTTTTTGGGTAAAACGACAAAATTTACAACACTTATATTTTACTTAATAATCAAATGAATTAGACACATTAATTACACGTCTTTTGAGTCAAAAGAAATTAGACGATTCAAACATTTGACTAGGTAACAATTTTTTAATTAGGGCAAACATTAACCATTGATTCGTCAACATATTTTTATGTAGGAACCAATGATAACCAAATTAAAAGTAATTCAATATATCAAAGCTAAAGTCTTGATTTAACATTTCTTTTTTGGTTTTCTTCCATCAGATTTAGGGGAATCAGGACGCACCGATCATGGTTTTGATACAAAACTTTTGTAAAAGGGAAAAGTGGCAAATATGGATACTTTTGAATTCTTATTACTCAGGAAGAAAGAAACTCTATTATTGGAAAAATTGATACAACCATAATGTCTAATGAAGTTCATTTTACATTGTCACTACTTAAGTAAATTCAACATATTGTTGGCCTTGTGCACGAAATAAGCCTCACTATGCATGATCAACTTCAAATGATGGAAAAAAAAAATGATTAGCAACAAAAAAATACAAAACCTCTCCTCACCTAATTTCAAGGGAAAAAAGATGTAAAAAGATTAATTGTTTTTTTTAAGCATACAACTCCGAAAGGTCTTCATCAAAAGTCTTTTTTATGTTCTCTCTCTTGAGTTTGAGAGCAGCAGTGACTAGGCCAGACTCAGGAGTCCAAGGGTCAGAAAGCAATTTAATTTTTGCAGGAATCTCAAATTTCTCCAAACGAGCCTTCTTTCCTTCCTGCAAAAGGTTTCATTAAGAAAAATTATATTCCTACTTAATATTTTTGTAACATAGGACCTATTTGGGTAAGTAAGTTTCTCCAGAAACATTTTTAGAAAAAGAAAAAATAAAATGGACTTTTCCATAAACTGAAACTAGCATTTGCATTAGTTAATTTGTAAAAGCTCTCTCATTCAGGTTCTCTAAAATATGAGTGAGCTTTTACAACTTAGTCAATGGAAAAACTCATTTTATTTTTATTCTTAGTTTCTTTCCTTAGAAATGTTTCCGAAAAAACTTACCCGAACATGTCCTATGTTATACAATTATGTGAGAAGTGTGAAATAAGATGATCGAGTATGATAGAAAGAGAGAAAAATTGAGTTTGAAGAAAACATTGTAAGAATAACACAACTCTTTCATAAGCCATGACAATAAAAGAGGAACAATGGTGCATCATTTGCAACAATAGAGGCAACACATGGCATGTTGATTCAGAGAATATATGCATATTAGAAAGAGAAAACATGTAGACCCTATTCTTTTAATTGTGAAATTTGGGGATTACGCCGAACAGAACTAATAATAAGGAACTAAGTGGGGCATCTTTTGTGTAACGTACGTTACAAGATATAAAATGAAGTACCAATATCAAGAAATGAGCTTTACAACCTAATATAGGTCCCTTTGTCCTTTAGGGCTTTTGCTAACATGCATGTTTATCTCTATGAGTCTATGACCTTAGTAACATGGCATGTGGAGTAAAATCAATTCATATAAGTAAACATTACTAAATTTACATAACTGTATAAAAAGATGAAACGAAAGCTATGGAGTAGTCATGCCAATTTCTTCATCTATTACTTTTAGACCACATAAGCAAAATCTTCATAACTTTTTGTCTTTTTTAATTTTATTATTATTCAAAGGAAGGAGTCAAACTCCAGATACAACTCATGTGCACTGCTTAATTAGCTGAGCTAAACCCCTTTCTTGTCTTTTCAATTACTCTCACTTTTACCCCAAGACATGCCAATGTTATTAGCAATTTATGACGATCATCAATTTCTCTTTAAATCATTTTTCAACTCTCTTAATTTTCTTTTTATGCTTCTTTAATAGCTGAATCATTTATGTTTCATTATCCCAACACTCCCGAGTCATTTCATTATTTATCATAATTATTGATTGGTTTCATGAACTATGCATAAATTAGAAAGCTCCCTCTCAAATCTCAATTGATCCTTTTCATTGTCATGATTGAATGCAATGCCTTGGTTTAAATCTAAATAGTATAAATTTATGCCAAGGATAGAGGATAACGTAATGAAATGTCAATCTCATTGATCAAAAAAAGAAATGTCAATCTCATGGTCACAATTTCAATCCTTCTATAAAAAGGAGGATCACTATTCACTATTTTCCTGATGATAAAAGCTATGTAGGACATTGATGATTGAACAAGATATATCACAATTTCAATCTCAAGGTTATGCTTGTTTGAGTAGAAAAAGATAGAAACTAGGGATGGGAGAAAAAATAAAGAGGTTTGAAAATTGAAAAGTTTCTAATTTTCACTTATTTCATGCTTGGTAGAGAGAGGGTAAAAAGACAACTTTAAACTTGGTTTCATGCAACAGAAGTGGCCAAAATTTGTGGGGTGGAGTGCAAATTTTAACCATTCCACATTTTTCATTGTACAAAATAAGTGAGACCTGGTTATATTCTAAATTTGACTCTTATTGAAACAACATTAGCCTGAGGAAATTTTGTATGAAACTCTTAAGTTAATCACTTAATCTCAAAAGCTGCCTTGGTTAACTTTTAACTCTATAATAATGTGTTGTTGATTTAGACAAGTGTACCTTTACAAGTGATGCATGCACCTCCTTTAGAGTTTCTTCTTTCGTGCAAAGTTCTGAAAAATTGGAAGAAGAAATTCCTTTTTCTGAAGCCCATTCTTCCAATGTAGACTGAGAACCCACCACAAGTGCCACACAGTAACTATGGAAAGGATCAGCATGAACCATAATATTGTCCACGAAGGGGCTAACAATAAGAGCTGCCTCAACCTGTATTTAACAAATTAGTCATATAGTAAAATATTTTAGAATGGTTATGCTGCAAAATTGTTGAAAATATGTCTAAATATCAACAACTTGAAAATGAATAATTTAATTTCTAATCTTTTATCAATTTGCTTTAAAAGTTTAGAGCCCAACAATAAGGCTCAGTTTGGATACAAACAAGAAGTGTTTCTGAGAGCTTCTCTATTGAAAATATAAAGCTTTTTTTCCAGTAGATAAGCTCTTAAAAACACTTATAGCTTTGTATTCAAGTAGACCCTATAAGTAATTCTCTGAGTAGCACATCTCTTTTAAAATGTACAAAAAATAAAAAATCAATAAAAGTAATATCCATACCTTTCCCAAGGAGACATATTCTCCATGCTGCAGTTTAACAATGTCCTTTTTACGATCAATGATTTCAAGGCATCCATCTGTATGAACTCTCCCAATGTCACCAGTGTAAAACCACCTCATTCCTCTTTCATCAACCTTCACAGAAAAAGTACAAAGTAAAAACATTTAATTTGTACCTTTTTACCTTCTCTATAGTTTAAAAAAAAAAAACAGAACAAAAGCAGACAGCAGTGGAAAATCAGAAGTGATACATCATATATCATCCCAGTTTGTCTTTTACCCCCCAAAGAAAAATAGAGAAAGGACCATCTAAGCTTACCTTGTATGATTCTTTTGTTTTTTCTTCATTTTTGAAATACCCGAGAGTGACATTTGGACCACCAATTACAATTTCACCACGGGGCATTGGAGAGTCATTGATTAAATATCCACCTTCAGGCCAGTCTATTAGCTGAGATAACAAAATCAAATGTTCGTATGAGAAATATTCTTTTGGGGATACCACAAAGAAAAGTAAACTGACATAATTCGATAACATAGTAGAAAAATGCATGACTTGATCTTGAAGCCTCAATTTTACATTGCACCATTATACAATGAAGATCATAGATGCTATATTTTTTGTTAATAAAAGGTTCTACAACTATAACAACAAAACCCTTTTCCTAATAAGTGAGGAAAGTTACATGGTTAAAACAACAAAAGTCTTCAGAAAAGCCATTGATATCTAAAGACCATTTTAATAGTTTTATTTACAATTTTTCATGGTCTTCCTCTACCTCCAACTATTAGGCTATTCTCCATCTTATTAACATTCTTCTCACTAGAGCTTCAATTGGTCTTTATTCATTCCTCCCAATCTTATATATTCTTGCATGTCCTAGACAACCGTTCATTTTATGTAATGTATATGGTGGTAATGGAATATCTTTAAGTCAGAAAAGCAGATTAATTATGCTTATAATGTGTCGTGATATGAGTTGCAAAGAGTAAATTCTCCAAACCTTATTGAGAAGTATGATTCCATTAAATATCAGTATGATAGGAAGCCCATATAATTTCAAAATAGAGACCAAAAGTTAGTATTTATTGGTGCAAGAGCCCTGAAGTCAAGCAATTAGGAGTGGGCTAGTGGTGAGGTTTGAATAGTTTCCAAGAGTTCATAGGATCAAAAGACCATCCTATCACATTACTCCCCCCAAAAAACTTGTCATTCAAGTTGTATGAAGGTAAAATTGATAAAAACTATAATTACCTTAATAAATGAGCATGGAAGAGGTGGTCCAACGCGGCCAACAGATGTGTCATCAACATCAGAGAATGTCCCACCAGCACAAGTCTCGGTAAGACCATATCCTTGACCGATTGGAGCACTGAACATGACCATAAATTATAAATATGACAGAAAAAATAATAAAGGAAACACAAAAAGCAAAAAAGAAAAGGCACTAGAGTAGAAATTAGTGAAATTTCCTTTAGTTGAACACTCAAAAGTGAATGAAGTAATAGATCCTTTAGAAGGTCATTCTACGCATAATGGATATATTGAATTTTAAAAAGGAAAAATGCTGACCCACAGAAAAGTTTCAGTTTTTATCTGTTTAAGTCAATTATAACATATCATTGGTCATAACAGAACAGTTCACATTTGAACCTTTTGTTGCAAGCCTCCCTATCTAGATTCTAGACTTTTTCATACTATCCTGACTTCTTATGTTTGGCTCAAATTATTTTGGGAGAAAATAATCATTCTTTTTCTTCTCAAAAACTATATCAGGGAACTAGCAAAGAAAAAAAAAACATTACTTTTCGAAAATAAATTGTGTCAAAATCATCATGAAGGTTGATAGAACAATCACCTAATATTTCTAAAGTCTAACTCATTCTTAAGTTTGTCCTCTAGGTTTAGAGCTCTAATGCTCAACGAGCATAATACAATAAATGGTTGAAACTTATAAGCTTGACTACCGTTAAATAGACACCACCTTAAATATCAACAATTTCACTTCAACGTTAAAGATAAGCTAACATTTGACATATCTATGCATGCTGCAATTCAGTGCATACGGTTGGCAGAATGCCAAATTGCCAATTCTTTGTTGTTTGACTAGTTTTTGGTTTCTTTTAGGAAAATATGTTATCCTCTGCTCTTCTTCACTCAGTTAGTTGTACAATCAAAATACTTTCTATTTGAAATATACATGCATATATATAATGACAAGACTGACCCAAGACAAATATTGATGAACTTCTGGGTATCACCAGAAAGGGGAGCACCACCAGACAGTATAAACCGGATACGACCACCCAGAATTGCTCGGACCTTTCTGAACACAAGAAAATCCCAAAGAGCCTTTTCCAAGCCCCAAGCTCCTAACCAACTACCATTAACTGCTTGCAACCTCCGCGCATAGGCTAAATGAAACAACTTCTTTGGCAATCCTCCTGCTGCATTTACCTGCATTCACAAGCTTTCAAGTCCTCAGTCTTTCCCCCATTAGGTTCTGTTTGGATAAACTTCTCCATGAACACTTTCAGGAGAAGAAATTAGAAAGGTAAAATGCATTGAATTGAACTTCTCTATAAAAGCTAAAATTAACTTATGCAAGCTAGTCTTTGGAGAAATATAATACACATAATAAAGTTATGTGCATGAGTTGATTTTGGCATATGCAAGAAGCTCAAGTCATTTTACCTTCTCATTCTCTTCTCCTATAAGTGCTTACAATAAAATAAAGTTTACCCAAACAATACAACTAGCTTTCTAACACACATGATACTCTTGATGCAGGCAAATAGGTGTGTAATCACATGAGTCACAAATCAAAGTACCTTCTTGAACACTCCATCACGAACACGATCAAGAATTGCTGGTACAGCTGCCATTAAAGTTGGGCTCAGTGCAGTAGCATCCCCTTTTGTTCCTTTTTTAATCTTGTTTGAAGTATCAGTAAGGGTCAAAGGAGAACCAAATCCTATAGGAACTCCAACTGCAGCCATCAAATTCTAACATGTATGCAAGTTTGTCAAAACATGAAATAAAGGAATACAAAAGAAATGGAAATGGAAATGGAAATAGAATTCCCATGAAAAGAGACATTTATGGAATCTATTCAAGAAAAGTATATCCACATACCTCAGCTGCTAATTCTAAGATATGAGCCATTGGTAAGTATGCAAGATATATATCCTTTGTCCCAATGTCAGGAACAATTGTCATCACAGCAGAGAGTGTAGCTAAGACATTGCCATGGGTCATCATCACACCCTGTGCAAAAGAATGAAATTAAAGAAATGGCACAACAATATAAAGAAGAGAATGAAAGAAAGAAAACAAATTTTAGTCCAATCTAGAATACTAGTTAGAACAGTCAATCCAGTAAAAGGATTTGAAAAAGTGAAATTGAAAGAGCTACACATCTCAAAGATGCTTCTCACCTTAGGTAATCCTGTACTTCCACTCGTATACATTATAACTGCAACATCTGCTGAAAGAGGTAAATCAGCATCAACAGGATTTTCTCTACCAAGTCTCTCAACCTCAGCAAAGGAAGTGATTGTCCAGTCATATGCAATAGCAGAGGCATCAGATGGGATATCATCATCCATGCATATCACACGTTTCACTGAGTCTAGTTGTCCACTAATGTTTACAAGTGTTCTCAATTCTTTTGTCCCACAAATCACTGTTGTAACCTCTGTCTGGCACAGGTTTTGAAAGTAGTAAGTTCACAACAAAAGAAAGAGCACACAAACTTAAATAGTAAATACTTTGTAAGCTTTATGAGACAGATTCAAACTTTGGTCATTAAATACACTGTAAATGCTGAAACTTATATGTTGAGGAAGTGTATGATGTTTAAGTCTGCAAACAAGACAATTGTGAACACTAACTCAGTGTTTTCTCTAGAAAACCTCAAACAAACTATACCCTTGTGTTAGTAGCTTATATTAGTCCACCTTAATGACCTTATGATGTAGCTAACATGTGTTTGGTTTACTGAATTGAAAAGGATTGAGAAATTGAGAGGAGCATTTTATCCAATGACATTTGTAGTGACATAGAATTGTCTTTATCATGGCATTTCTAGTGTTCTGCCAGATTGCCATTGCAGTAAAACTATTATTTACATACATCAAAAGAGATCATATTGCTTTGGAAATTTAATCACACTTTTTCTTTTCCTTTCCTCACATGTCCTATAGACTATTGTTAAGAAACTGATACATCATATACACAGACAAATGTTGCAAATTCCTACTTATCCAAGGCTAAAATCAACTGGACATTGTGAAGAGAGCATAATCAGAGAGATATAGCAATTAGCAAAACATTCCAGGCAGAGAGATGTGTGAAAAATAAGAGACAACAAGGAGTAACAAAAACCTCATTCAATGAGTAACATAAAGCTTCCTCTCCCAATGATGCATATATAGTCACAACTGTCACATTACGTCTGAAACAACCCTGAAATAGAAAACCAGTCAAATCACTTCTCCCTCCAATTATAGGTAATAAATATTTTTATTTCAAAATTGGATAAAGTAAGTACTTTTAGAGTTATCAATAACTTACTCAATTAATTTAGACTAACCATCTTTAAATGAGTTATCAAACCTTACTAAATTAAAGAACACCTTTTTTCTTTTAATTTTTATTTTGCCACCATGTTATAAGTACGCCAATTTTATATCTAAGTGAAGTCTCTTCTTCCAATTACATCTTCTTATATAAGGTTCAAACCAGATACCTTATTTAAGGGATTCAAACCCAAAACCATTCAAATCAATGTAACGTTAGTAGACCACTTTTCTATATCTTAATTCAGTTTCTTCAATCAAATTTTCCACTTAATCAGTAAAACATTGGTGATGACTCTATTCTATAGAAAAAATTTCCGCCATTGTGACCTGTTTATGACTAGTGACCGTAGGCATCTTTAGTGGGGAGAATTGAAGTGTTAACAACCACATGACTCTAATTTCACACTAGAGTTCAGTTGTCACAATCGGGGTTGTAGAAATATTCTAAAATTAAATTTGTCACCAACATTTTGTTGGATAGAAATTAAAAACAATGTAAAAAGTCGTTTAAAAAAAAAAAATGGTCTTTAAAACCAGGCAAAGCAAGGTTTGCTAGTGTACTAGGGGGGTTTTCAACATACTTTAAAACAAATGTTAGATAAACATTTTGGGTAAATATTTTATTTTTATCAATAAAAATTAAAATTTATTAGTAATTGCCACATGATGATTAAGACAAATTAAACAAAAAGTGTAACCAATAGAAGAATTCATAAAATTCAATAAATTTAGCTATATTATAAAAGATAGGGTCTTACTATACAGTATCATAAGAAGCTAAAAGAAAAAACTATTTATTGTGAAAATCATAGGAGAGTACAAAAAACCATCATGAACAATATAATTTTCAGTTTTTCAAAAGCATTTGCCTAAAAGATATACTTCTCCTAATATTAGCTCGACATGAAGTATTAGAAATTTAGAATGAAAATGGAAGTGTGTACAAGTGAGCTCAATTGTGCAGATATAAAATATCGCCAGTAAACTTATATTTCTATGATTACATAAAACCCATCATACTTAAATGCTTATAAAATATTAAACTTTTAATTTCTTTTTAGTCACTTAATTACACTTTTTGTCTTATATTTCGCGAATCAAATCCCATAATTTTTTCCCACTATTTCGTTATCTAATTTATTTTAGTTCATCAATTAATTTAATATACTACAAAAATATTGACACGACACCAATATACTGTCACATCAATACATTTATTTTGACATCATAACACCTTACAGCATTGCAACATCAGTGTTTTCATTAAATTTCACTGTATACTTTTTTTCTTTTTTTTAAATGTAGTATATCTTAAGTTAATTGATAGAACAAAATATACAATCATAATGGCGGAAGAATCAAATTCATTAAAATGAAATTAACAAAATTGAAAACTATTTTACATGAGATAATTTTATAAATGATAAATGCGTGGTTATGATAAAATGAGACGGTAAAATATTGCATCAAGAATTAAACTCGTTTTCAATTATGTGTCAAAAAAACTGCAATTAAGCCAAATTTAATTAAATTAAACACTCATTATAATACTTTGTACGAACCTGGAGCGCCATGAACCACTCTTGGCGCGTGTCGGCGAAGATCGCAGCGCGCTCCTCCCTGACATGGCCGATGTAAGCCAACCCCGACGCGAACCCCGAAACGGCATCAAACACTCTGTCGTACGAGAGCCAGGCGTAGTCTCCCAAGTGAAGCTTCTCGAACGACCTGCCGTCGGGGCCGGTCTCCAGTTCCCTCGAAAGCACATCGCGCGTGCCGAGGAAAAGCCTCTGCGCGTGCACCTTGCATGCCTCCTCGAAGAGCTCCGCGAGCGTGGCGACGCCCTCCCACGCGCTCTGGACCGGCGACTCGAACCGGCGGTTCCGGATTGCCAGACCGGGCTCCTCGCCCCCGACCTCGACCGGAACGCCGCGTTTCGGGTTTTTGGAGTTGTTGCGGAGGATGAGCGTGACGAGGAGAGGGACTACGACGCCGAAAATGTAGGGACTCATGGTGTGGTGTGGGGGGTGTGGGGAGTGTGAGAGGGGGTTTAAATAGAAAAAAGGGTGTTGGGGAGAAGAGAACGATGGTGGTCGTTGGAGTTTCAGCTGTGAAACGAGTTCCCCAACTTCGGCTTGGTCTTTCTTGCTTGGCTCAACGCTCAAGCGCCTTTCAGTTTTGTTTGTTTTGTCCTCAGTCAAATTTTTTTTTGTGTTTGTCAAAGTTTCTTTTCTTTTTAATTTTTGTTTGGAAGTTTTTGAGAGTTGGTTTGGGGTCATTGGGTGGATTGGATTGCCTACGTGGAAATGCTAATAGATGCCTGCCAGCAAGAGGAGGGGCAGGAGTTAATCAATTTATAAATACATGGCCTTATATCATAAAGGGTAGACTGGTCTTTATTTTTGTTCCTTGTAATTTTTGAAATTTATAAATTGCATAACTTTTTTTTCACTACTCTTGGTCCTTTAACTTATTTTTTGTTTAGTTTCTCGTTTATCTTCAAATTTCTTGTTAACAATTATACGTCAGCTATATTTTGTGATGTTTTTTTACTTACCAGAAAATTCTTGATTAAATAATTTCTGACAGTTTTCAAACTGTAAAAAATGTTATGATGCATTTTGTAATGTTTTTTAACATTTTTTTTTGCAGTTTTTAAAATTATTATAAATGATTTAATACTCATTTAACAACAAAAATAAATAGAAAACCAAAATTCCAAATAGAGAAAAAGTTTGAGATTAAGATTAATTAGCGAAAAATTCAAAGAATAAAAATATAGTTTATCTTTATCATAAAAGACTAAAAGAGGAATATTAATATAATCCTTTCTATGGATATTTTTTTTTCTTTATAATTAATTAAAATTTATTGAAAATCACTTATTTTTTAGAATCTAGTATATTCAATGACTCTCTCATGAATTAATAATTTTTAATAAATTCCAATCAATCACTTAAATAATATTTATAAGAGTTTTGAAAAAATAATATTAACATTTCTCGTTATAAAATTGTTGACACCAATTCTCCTGAAATAATGAAAAGTGTGACTAATTTTCATTAAAAATCACAATAGTATACAATTTCTTGGTGACGGCCAACATACACAACCTAGATATTTTTCTTCTGAATTATTTTATATCCAAAAGATCAAATTAAGATATACAAGTGTTGATTGTCATTGGTTATCATTTAACACACTCTTACAAAATGCATTTCATATTGAAAATTATGTTTTTTTATATGTTTCACTTTTATTTAATAATTTTTTCTTCTAATCAGGTAGTTATCAACAAATTTAAGAAATACCAGTAGAGTGTGTGATAAGAGTAATATGTATGAGCAGCAAATCAATTGATTAATATATTATTATTTAATTATAAAGTATCATATGATAAATTTATTGTAGTTATGATTAGTGGACAATATAATTTTTTTTATGATAATAACATATTAAAATTAGCTTCTAAAAATGAATAAATTATCTTAGTTAATATTTTTAATTAGTTCATATTATAAAAAATATATATATTGATATACTTATTAAAGTCATAATTAATTGGAAGAAGAGTAACGGAGGAAATTTGCGTTTGTGGTCTGAAAGAAGAAAGAAACGTGATTCAGTAAGTTTCCAGCTCAGTGTGGGCCGCAGGATCTAGAGATTGAGATCGGATGGGATGCATGAGGCTTAGATGCAATGATTCTTGACACGTTGTTTTTTTTCCCTTTTTGTTTTGTTTTTAGTAAAAAAATAATAATTTAATTTAATTGAAATTAATACATTCATGATTTAACAACTGTTACACTATTATTTGTAAGACTTTGTTTGTGTTGTAACTGTTTCAAGGATTATATTTAAAACAGTTTATAATGAGTATTTGATCATATAAAAAAAAATATAATACAGTAATATATATATATATATATATATATATATATATAAAATAAGTTTTATTAATAATTAACAATATTTTGAGTCAAAGTAACTTTGACTTTAACATGAAAATTATACTCAACCAAGTATATTAGAGTAACTATTATTTTGTGATTTCATTGAGTCAGTTGTTTAAAATTATAATAAATGATTATAAAGATAGATGATTATAAGATAGATGATTATTTTATAAATAGATAAGATTTTTTTTTAAATAAATAAAAAACGGTGAATTGTAATAATAGATGCAAAAAATCATTATATGATGAATGCGAAATGCGTCCATTGCATTATAAATGATTGGTAATCGGGTCCGTGAAAGTTGTTTCATGAATCAAACTCACTCTATACATGTAAAAGGAGAAGAAGAAAAGGAAGATATTGCAAAAAGGAAAAGAAGAAGTTTAGCTCTATTCAATACAAAAATACAAATTCAATCAGTACAATAGACACAAAAACAAAAATATAAAGTCAACAAACAATAACACTACATTACCCTTACAAAATAAATGAAATAACAAAAATACATATTATTTACGGATTATCGCCTTAAGATCGACCCCGAAAAGAAATAGAAACCTATCCAGACTTTTTGTTTACAAAACATTCATAAAATTGATAAGGTGGATTTATTCGTAGAAAAATGTCACTACAATCAATTAAAGCATTAATGATAATGATTTTGTCACTAATATTAACTTTTTTCATTAATATTTATGTCAATATTTTAATGATGAATTTTAAAAAATTACGTATAAATTATTTTGTTACTATTAATAAAAAAAATTTGTAGTAATATATCCAGACTCATTGATAAAGACACGTAATACAATTAGATGACTTTATAAAGAAGAGAATTCAAATTATAAGATTGGTTAAAAAAAAAATTGAGAGATAGTTCAACACAAAAATATTCCTTTATTTATGATTCAAATTCAAAAATAAAACCTTGGAAACGATTTCACATTTTGGTTTGATTCTTTGTCTAATTAAAATCTAGACCATATGTTTTTATTTTTATAATATTTTATTTAATTAATTATTAAAGATGCATAATGAATGATCAACTTTTTTGGTAGAAATTATATGGTACAAAAAAAAAAGTAATAATTTTAAATTTGAATTCTACATTTAGTTACATAATATAATGATTCTATTCTGTTCAAACAGAAACTGCCTCCTACACATATATAATATAAAAAAACATAAAAAATTAACATAGGATACGTATACTCAACACACTTGGAAACAAAATTACTACAAGATCTATTACTAGCCACACATTTTGCATGAATTGGAGTTGGACCACACTCTTGTGGAAGTTGGTCACGGACACGTCAACTATTTGTCAGCTCTCACACACCCAACACTTTCTTCGTATATTCCTCTTCGACACAAGAGTATGCAAAAAGCAATACAAAAGAATCAATGTCCCCATTATGTGTTGATTGTGTTCATTTGTACATATATTCTCATGTTTTGTTGAGCAAATTAAACTAAGGATTAACAACATTTTAATATACCAAGAAAAAAAAGTGATAACATAGGTAGCACATAAACTTCTAGTATATGTCTTGGCATCATCGTGTTGACATCGGACACCAATATTAGATGGACGGATACTGTGTCAGACACTTTTTTTGTTATGTTTAAGTTTTTTTTAAGAGCAGACACGCGTAGACCCAATCCATTTAGTTGAAAATGTTACGAACACACTTTTTTTTTAAATATATTTAAGATTTTCTTTTTATCAATAAAAAATATATTTTCTTAAAAAAATATATTTTACATAAGTAAATCACAATCTTCGTATATGGTAAGATAACTGATTTTTATAAAATTATTTCAAAAATCATTATAACGGTGAGTTATAATTAATCGATAGTATAAAATGATTTTACACGATATATAAACATTCTACTAATAACAAATTTAAAATTTAATTATAAAAAACCCTCTTTTAAAAATAAGATTTAACTTTCACTATTAAAAAAAAAAAAACATGTAAGCTTCTCTTCTATTAACAATTCACATTGCCCCTACTACATTCATGTTCTTCACTGCACCTGTGTCATAAGTTCTCTTTCGTTCATCAACAGCATCCAATCATTTTTTTGTTTGTAAGACTTATTTATTATTATATGAAAATTATAAATGCTAACTATTAATTTAATTTATATATTTGTGTGTGTCACAATGTCTATATCCGTGCTACATAGATGATAATTCCTGTCTCTCCACTTCCTCCCTCCCTCCCTTTTGTGTTATAACTAATAATATTTTTTCTTTTTTATTTCAGACATCCTTCACTTTCCACAATGTATTGTGACTGTTGTTGGTCCTAAAAAATTTTCATATATGACAGATTGTCGAACACAAATTTTTTTACTAAATTGATCGTTTTTACAATGAATACAAAGTATTTAACCGTTACGCTAATCCCATTGAGTTAACTAGGAATATATATATAATCTACAAATTTTTAAATAGATAGGGAAAAAATAGTACTATGAAAATATGACTATTATGCCAAAATCATAATATTGAACTCATGTACAAGTTTTACAAATAACTTCACCTAATAACCAAATACTACTAAGGTTTTGTCTGATAAACATCTAAGTAAATACTTATAAGAGAAAAAATAAATTAAAATTATTCGTAAATTAAAATCAACTATTTCATTAATTACTAATTTACAAAAACTCATATAGAGTTAAGAATAAACAAATTTTAATTTATGAAAGAAGTTTAATTCATTTTACCATCTTATTTTCTCCTCCAATATGTACTTATTGAGAAGTTCACTCAAACAGTGTCTATATTACCACAAACCTAGAGGCACCAACAACACTCACCGTTCCTTCAACTTGTAACATTTCTAACATGAAGAGACAAAAATGGTAATTTGCTTCATATCATACACCACAGAGATTTTCAAGAATAATCATCTAAACATAATTTGCTACAACAACTAAGTCCTTTAGTAAATTACAACGTCCCAATCCATAGGCTTGTAACCTGCAAAAAATGACAATTGCATATTGTGCTTCCCAAAAGGACAGTGCCTCAAAAACTCTATATGTTGAAAACATGGAGAGAAGAACCTTGTTAGTTAATGCTGTAATAATCTGTTAAAATAAATAATTAAACCAAAGAAAAAATATTTAACAATTTTGTGAGTCTTTTACAGTCTCCAAATGCTGAAATAGCTTTTGCTTAGTTTGGTGCTGTTCTTCCATTCATTTGATCTTGTTGCGGTTGGCTGGGGGGCGCGGTGGCCCCACCCGATAACATTTCCATCATAGATTGAAAGGCCCCTGATAGATCCTCTGGCAATTCCTCCATGTTTACACTAATGTTTCCCCCAATTCTTATTTCAGGCTCATTGGCTCCACTACTGTTGCTATCTTCTTGCCTTTCCTGAGACTGTTGCCCCTGCTGCTGCTGCTGCTGTGGGTTTGTGGCGTTCGCTATGTTCATGAACATGCTTGCGAAGTCACGGGGGTTGAACGGCATAGAGGAGAATGGAGGCGGCACACCGTGGCTTCGTGATCCTTGCGCAGATTGGTTCGGGAATTCTTGAGATGATCTTGTACTCTTTAGAGAATAGAAGAGAAAAAAGAAATGTTTAGTTGAAGACGTTAATGTTAGAGCAAAGTAGCAAACAGATATCAGAATGCTATAGCTATCTTAGTAGAAAAAACATAGCAAGGAATGCTAACAACACTAACTATATTATGACTGGTGGAAATTTATTGGAAATCATGGCCAGTTTCACTTCTAAATTAGGAGACAATCATTAAATGAAAAGTAGGACTCATCAAAATTTGTGATTTCTAATAAATTTCAACCAATTACAGAGAGTGTTGTTAGTACTCTACTACTATATAATAAAATTTTGGCTTATAAAAAAAAAAAGAGATAGTGTCACTAGCATTCCTCTAACTTAATAAGAAGAAAAAAATTGAAGTCACTGCTTAATGAAGGAGAAAATAAAAAACGCTTGCTGACATTTCAGTGTGAAGTAACAACTACAATAAATTCATAGAAATAAATGAACAAAACCACATGAAAGTAACATCAGTATGACTCCTAGGGCCTAGGGAGTTCAAAAGAGAGCTATGTTGTGGAAGATAACAATAACTACAGCATGAAGATGGAGAAATGTTGATAACACTAACACATTCCATAATCTATACTATAGATTGAAATTAATTGAAAATCATAAATTTTGCTGGATCGCACTTCTCATTTAATGAGTCTCTTAATTTTATAGTTTTCAATAAATTTCAACCAATACTCCAGTGTGTTAGAGAACATGATGCTAGCACTCTCCTATGACTGATATTATGTATTTCTTCTGGAAACAGCTATTCTCAAATATGTTCTAACAATGTCTTCACTCTTCACTAAATATTATTTTGGAAGAAAAAAAGAAAACGATGAGGGATGTGTACTCCTGAACAGCGCAGTACACATGATACAAATTTGAACTATATTGTAACTATTATAATAATAATAATACCTGGTTGGAATATGCTTCTACCAATTTATGCTCAGCTACCTGTGGTTAACAACAGCATTACAATATAGAAAAAGTACAAGAAAAGCAAATGGAAAATGAAAAACAGAACAAACCCGTATATTTTCCTTGACAGACTCATTATTTGGGTCCAACTGCAATGCTGCAGAGATACAAAACATGTTAAGGTAAATAAACTGAGTTCTCAAGATTCTCTGGATTAAACATTTCCAAATTCCAACCAGCTTGAGTCCAATACTCATAATGACATTAATAATGATTTAAAATTCTGTAGACTGAATCATTTTTCAACTATAATTTTGATAAATACAGAATTCATTTTCAGTAAAATCAATTTTTTAGACTATAATGTTCATGACATGCTCCTGCAGGTGTAGGAAACCCAAATGGCAAAAAAGAAGCTAACCAATTATGAACTTTGAGAAAAAAACCCAAAGTTTTGATTAACGTTGCATTAGTTAGGTGATGGATCTCCACCATTTACCTTGATAAGTAACAGTATATAACAACAATAAAGTCAACATTCTCCAGATGATTTCCAGTAAAAACATAATAAAACAAATCAGAGGAATGCTAGCGACACACTGACACTTTCTTTCTAACATTCGCTCAATGATTGGCTGAAATTTATTTTAAACTACCATTTGGTGGGTCTCATATCTATTTTACTGATTTTCTCTCCTGATTTAAATTTACAACCCACCAAAACTGGTGATTTCCAATAAATTTCAGCTAATAATTGAGCAGTTGTTAAAAAGAAAGTGTCAGAAAGAGTGTCGCTAACATTTCTCAAATACATTATAAGAATAACTTATGGAGATGATTATAATCCTTTACCAACCTTTTCTAAACCCTTTCTGAATAGCATCTCTGTAATTTCCTTGTGCATAATAAACCAAACCCAGACGACTGTATGCCTTGCTGTACTTTGGATCAATCTCAATGGATCTAAGACAATCTTGGATTGCTTCTGTATATTTGTTAATCTGAGTGTAAGCAGCTGCCCTGTCATATGTCAAAAATGAAGGCGCAAAATGCAGATTCATCAGTTAAATGAACTGGTGCCTAAGCTATTCTGAACCAGACAACTGTCTTAAAAACTATATTCCAAAATCTGAAGCAAATAGAGAAAGATTTGAAAGTAGAGACACATATAAGCACACAGTATTGTGATCCACCATCACTCTCTCTACCCTCATTCATTCATCCCGGGTAAGGATCATTACTCATTGAACCTAAAGGTCATTAGCCAAAACAAATTGATTTGTTATATTGGAACTAGAATCTCAATGAACCATTCAATATAATTTCTCATTGATCAGTTAAAACAGATATCCTTAATTCTTTTCTACACTCCATAATGAAACATATATATTTAGAACCTCTACAAAACTTGTTTCTCGTAATTCTACAAGGGTGTACAGAACATATCAAGCTTACTTTTTAATAAAATTTGCTATCCCACAAAATCCTAGCTAACATCAGCTTTTAACAATGTCTTTCCATCCCCACCCCCCAAAAACGGAGACGAAGTCTCTACATATAAATCATAATATTAACTTATAATCAAATATCAATCTTACCTACATTCATACTTTATAAAAGCATATTAACAAAAGTCAGAAGTTTAGACATTTCTTTGATAAGACTGCTAAGTTAACAATCCAGATTGGAATATTTACATAAATTACTTAATTAAACACATATTCATAAGCTCTTATCACATGAAGGCAGATGCCATAAATTTAACTATCAAGCTAACTGGAATAAGCTAAAAAGAGCTTATTTTGATTAGCTACACCAACAAACTTACTGAAATAAGCTAAAAAGAGCTTACAGGAACTATAAGCTATTTTCATAACTGCTCCATAAGCTCTCCCAAACGCCTCCTAAAACTGTGAAGTCAATGATATACTAGAACCAATATAGCATATTTTTGAAACAGTATAAACTGGAGGAATGAATACCTGTTGCAGTAGTAAACAGCACTCTTTTCATGGACAGCAATGGCACAGTTATATAACTCAATTGCATCGGAGTATTTCTTAGATTGCATTGCCTTGTTACCTGAGTGAAAACCCAATTTCAAGTACTAAATCAATCATCTCCAAAAATCTATCACTGTATAAATATTCTTTAACGAAATTTTCATAGATTCAAATTGAAAAACAATCTAATCACACCAATCTGCAGTGCAATATAAAGACAAGTTTTGGCTTATACCAACTGTATAAATGTGTTATATTTTATTTTGATTTAAAAGGAAAAGAAAAAAAGAATTGCATATTTCAATTCTGACAAATGAAGGATGTACTACACATCATGTATGTCACAGTTTGAGTGTGTGCAAGAGAGAGATTTTCAATTCATCCAAGGAAAAAATCAAGCTTCTTAAAGTCAAAGTCACTTATCATACCTAGTGTTTTTAGTGATTCAGCCAAATTCTTCAAACTAAACTGGTGACAACCAGATCTTTCCATCTCCTACATAGAAGCAGATTTCATCAGAATTAAACAGACAGTTTAACTGAAAACTTGTTTTTTGATAGAATGCATCAACCAATTGGCATTGATTGATCCACATAACCAACCCCACCACGTGCTATAAGACTAGGCTGCTGTTGTAGAATTAAACAGACAAAAAAGCAAGATATTAAAATCAATTACATAAAATAACAGGTGAACAATGGGACAACTAGGTGAATACAATAATAAAATAACAACCGTAGTAAAGGACGGCTATATTTACAAAAGCCTCGTGGTGTATATAAGTATTGAAGCAAATGAAATAGCTATGTTTTAAGTTTCAACATCAGCTGGAAATGCAACATATGCTCATGCAGGACATAATATGTCATACCAAACAAGCCTCATTGAATAAAGTACTTGCTTTCTCCAGCTGCATTGGGTCATCACTCCCATCTGTATTGCTCTGAAAATAGTGATTTGTCTCCAGAGCAGCAAAGAATTGTCCGCACAGTTCATCTTTAGATACTGCATTCAAATATTGAGAATATCAATGTAACTTTACTTTAAACATTTTAAATATGTTAAACACATTTAACAAGAAAATATCCCTACCCTTTTACCCATTCACAATCAGATAAATCATAAATATGTTATAAACACATTAATAAAATATCTTTCAAAATTATATTACAAAACAGTAACTTTTACTTCCATAAATATCACTATCCAAAGGAAGTATTCTATTACTCCTTGTCATGCTTGTTGAAGGGGTCCACACCCTAGAGCATGCTCAAGACAATAAATAAAGAATTTAAATGTTACAATTACAAAACAATAAACTTGTCTAGAAAGAAATGTCCTGTCATTGACAACCTCAAGATAATAAATAATATAAAATATTCTCTAAATAAATGTTTTAAGTATACAATAACTCAAATGTCAAATAAAATGAAAGGGGACAGATTATCCTACCAAAAGCATGAGGGCCATTTGTTGAATCTTCATCCTGATCAAGTTACACATTATGAAATAAATCAGAACTGAATCAAAATTTCAGCAAGACACAATTTTAAATTAATGTGATTGTGTGATGTGCTGCTAGAACAGTGAAAGTAGAGAGATACATCATGAAATACTTCAGCATCAATGTGACACACAATTGTTTATTGACTATTATTATTCTTAGAAAATGGGTTATGGGTTTAACCTCAACCCTACAAAACCGACTTGTAAGTGAGGTGCACACATACCTCACACTGAGGATTGGACATCTCGAGTGTAAAGTTTGTAGGGTTGGATATTTGTGGGTGGTTCGAAAGTGGGTAACACAATAGGCCCAACAATAATTGCTAGAATATGCTCTAATACCTTCTTAGAAAGTGGGTTACGGACCTAATTCAATCCTACAAAACCAGCTTGTATGGTGAGGTTTGCACCTCATTTATATACTCTATTTTAGTCATATCACTAGTCGATGTGGGATCTTTAACAATTAGAAAAACCAATAAACTCCTTAAGCAAGCTAAAAAAGGTTAAAATTAATGATCTAAATTGGTCCTCCAACCGCTTAACCAATGAAATTCAAACAGGTTTTACCAGCTGCATGTTTAAATAATAAAAAATATATGCCATTTTTATTGCTTCCAGCCATCTTTCAAGGTCAATATTTGACAAGAATAAACTGGCCTAATGCAAGGGCCATAAGAAGGCAAGTGTGAAGTGAATTAACCGTAGAATTCGATGCCTCCAAATGATTCTTCCCACGATCAGAATTCTCACCCGATAATGAACTGGAAGCATCTGCAGAATCCAGCCGAGGACCAACATCGTCTGACTTACTATTTTCACATTGCTTGCCAGCTTCAAGAGAATTGAATATCTCAATCAATGAATCAGATTTCACATCATCACTAGCCACAGGAGATGAATTAAGCTTAAAAGCCTCTGTCAAACACTCCCTAGCAACCTCAATCCCCTCAGCATCAACCCCAGGAGCCGGTTCAACTATTCCACCACATGAACCAAATTAGAGAACATCCATTCATTGATTCCAACCAAATTCAATAAAAATTAAAAACCAAGCAACAAAATTGACAACATAAATGGAAAAAAAAAACAACATTTTTTTCCACCCTGTCACATAACAGCAGATTAAAACGACAATTGGGGAATTCGAACCTAATCGATCACCAAAAAACAAATCGACCCAGTTCACAAAACCGGTCCCAGAGCATAAACACGCGACAAAGATGAAATTTTGCAGAGGAAATTGAATTGGGCAGTGTTGCATGCATGTTGAGGAATGAATGAATGAGAAGAAGAAGAATACCGGAGTTGAGGAAATGGAGAAAGGCACGAACTATGCGACGAGAGAGAGGTGAATCGGTGGCGATGTGATTGTGAGCCATGCGATATCTCAGAAACAAACAACAATGGATTGAAAAAAACGAAGCTAGATGATAAAAATGGACATTGTTTTGTTTAGTGTAAAGGAGACACTTGCTGTCTTCTGGAAAGTTCGTAGCAGAGAATATGGCCTTAACTGGTTGAAGGCGCAAAAATAAAAATAAAAAACAGTAGTTTGCTATGCTAATGCTTTTCTTCTTTGACGGATTTATTTCACTTTTTGGTACTTTTGACTTTTCTTCTTTTTTAAGGTTTTTTTACTCTTTAGAAAATTTTTAAGCATGAGGTTTTATAGGCTGTTTGTTTTATGTTTTTATGTTGTGTTTTCACTCTTTAATTAAAAAGTTGTGATTTATTTTTATCTTGCTTTCTGTTTTTTTATATATATTTCCTATACAAATATTTGAAAACATAATCAAAATAATGTGAGAATTTTATAATTTAAACAAAACAGACTTGTAAATAAATATTACTTTTCATTAAGTTTTTTGAGATTTGTCTAAAAAACAAATCAAAACAAAATGATAGCACTGTAATTAAAATATGAAAACAGAAGAAAAAACAGAATTATAAACCAACTATCCTTAGATTTCATTCCATTTTTCCATCCTAATAAATACAACTTGTTTTAAAATACTCAATGAGCATTTATAAAAAGTATGAAAGAGGTAACAACATTTTGCAATGCAGTAAACAAAACATTTTAATAAACCTGACCTCTAATAAATTCTATTGAATTGGACTAATTAAGTTTCTTACGAGTGAAAAAAAACCTTAAACATCCACAAATATAAAATGAAAGGAGTATATTTTAATATTATCAAATAATATTGTGACATAAACCAAAATTGAACGAACGTATATTTAATGTTATACAATAGTAATATAATATTAAGTTAAATTATAGTCGTATATATAGTGAGTTCAATTATACATGTACGTTTTTTTAGAAAAAAAGGATTAGGATTGCATGATTCAATATAAGTTCAAATATGTTTAAATGCGTGTCTGTTTAAATAAACGTTAGATGAAATTGATGATTTTGTATTGACGTGATTTATATTTAAATATTTATAATATAAGATTAAATTTAAAATAAAATATAATATAAAATTTTAAATCAAATATAAAAATTACTTATAGAGAAAATATCGTTAATTTAAAATTAAATTTATCTTGAGAAACAATTATTAAATATGATAGTTAATACTAGAATCAAGTTTGATCAATTCTAAACTTAAATTTATTATAAACTAAACCAAATATACATTTAATTATAAACTCTTGTTGAAAAAAAATAACCATATAATTTGTTTGCTTTACAAAACTGATTTTGAAATTTGTGATAAATATTTTCTATATTTAGTTGAAATTACATGAAAAACAATGTCAATTGCGACGCGACTAGTTATCTTGTCGTCACTTTCGAAGATACCGTTGAAACTAAAATTATTAACATCATATGTCGTATATACGTTAATGCCACGACTGACTCAAATATTAATTGATCAATGACAATTGCCAATGAAACTTACCGCCACTATTTTTTTATTCACGTCATCCACGTTACACTAATGGCAAACTTAAATCTTAAAGTCATATTTTAATTATAATTATATAAATCTAAGATGATTTTAATTGAGAATCTATAAAATTTTACTAATAATTAGGCTCAATAACCATTAATGGTACTAACTTGTAAGTAATACATGACTTTTCTGTTAAAACTAAAAATTTAAATGTTAATAATTAATTTTTAATTAAAAGAAAAAATTAATAGTTATTTTTTCTATTTTTTTATATACATTTTTTTACTGTTAACCAGAGACTCACAGTATTAACCTTGATTGAAATATTACATTTTTTTATTATAAAATATTGATAAATGACTTTACTGTTATTAATGATTAATTAATATTATATTTAGTCTCTAATAATTTTGTCCTGGGCCTTCAATTTTCTAGACACGATCCTAATTATTATTGTGTATTTAGTCTTCATTTATTTTACCTTATTAATTTGAATTAAGTGTAGTCTATAAAATAAAACCGTGTTTAATTAAATGCTTTAAAATATCAAATCAAATAATAATTATATATCAAATTGACACTATTTTATATTTTAAATTACCATATTTTTAATAATACCTTCATAATCATTAAATAAAAAATAAAATTAATATATTTTTAATGATATTAAGACTTGTTTTTAGAAAAATATTTAAACTTTTTAAAAATTAGAAAAAAAAAACTTTTAAATATAACAACCTCATTTTTTATGTAATTTAATTTCATATACCATATATCATTAAATATTTCATAAAATTAATTTATATATATATATATATTTACAAACAAAAATTAATAATTATAAATTTAGTTAATTTAAACAAATCCGTACAACCCATGCAACATACTGGTTTAAAATCTAAGTCATATCCTAAACAAAACAAAACATTCCTACACCAAAGCAATGAATGAATAAAGTCTAGAAACTAGTAGTACGATAATAAAATACAACACAACAGAAGAAAAAAAACAAAATCAGAATTAAATGAATTAATAGTTATATAGCGTGAAACGTGAGTGATATGACAGTGGAGAACTAAGAAAATGTTGACACTGAAGGAAGCAACAAGCGAATAGAGGAGGAGCGTAACTCTAGGAATTTGCAAAATCGGTTCGGTTTCGTTTTTGAACCGAGTCAATTTTTTGAATTGATTAAACTAATTTAATTTTTTTTTAAGTCAGTTTAAATAGAACCGATTTTTAAAATCAATTCAGAACCAAACAGTTTTAAACTAATTCAAACTAATTTTAAACCAGTTCAAATCGATTTTTGAATCGGTTTGTTAACCAAACTAGTTTTAAAAACCGGTTTGGTTAACCAAACCATTTTTTATTAAAAAAAAAATCTATTTTATTCAAAT
This sequence comes from Amphicarpaea edgeworthii, assembly GCA_014843725.1. Lineage (NCBI taxonomy): Eukaryota > Viridiplantae > Streptophyta > Magnoliopsida > Fabales > Fabaceae > Amphicarpaea > Amphicarpaea edgeworthii. The sequence goes on from CM026321.1 coordinate 20,105,806, forward strand.
CGGTTTGAATAAAAACCAGTTCGATTCTTATTCAAATCGGTTCAATCCAAATCAGTTTTTTTGCACACCCCTACGTGACGTGCCGCTTAAGATCTATACAACGAAGTTCGGAATGATGCATTTAAAATTTATTGATGGTTTAAAATATATTGAAATCATGCCATTGAATGATTACACATCCTATTTAATTATATTTTAATTTTATAATTTTTAATAAATTTTAACAAAGTGTATGGGTGGATCCCACTTTTGTTTCGGGTGCACAATTACCAAGGGTAAAACAAATTAAAATATCTAAATGAAAATATTAATAATATATACAAGGCAAGACAAATGTTTAAAGTATAAACATATACATGCAGGATTAAAAGAAGAAAATGTATAAACACAAGCTCTTGGCTTTCCCAATAAGTGTTGCAGTTTTAGTGCACAACTCGTGGGTTAGAAGAAGCTTATCTAAAGCCAGTGTTTGTTCATAACTGAAGGTGAGAATGAGGCACAGTATTTATACTCTCTGTCTTGTTCTTCTAACCTGAAAAATAAGCAACTAAAATTCAAACAGAGCCAAACACAACTTTTGCTAAAAAGAACAGCAAAAGCAAAATATAGCAGGACCAGACTTACAGCGCATGCATTTGTATTGACAACTTCTGAAGCTGATGTCTCTGTACATTTTCCCCTTTCATTTACATTTGCTGCACCAAAATTTTCACATTATTGAGAGAAAAAAATCTTTTAAGACATGCAAAATCCCAGACATACATAACATACAAGTAAATCTTGTAAACCATGATGAATTGATAAGTAGCAAAAAACTAAGTATTGCTGAGTTATCTTTGTGACAGTGATTGTTGCCTCTACAACATCTCTTTTTTAAGTAGTGTTTAGTATGAGTCTTTGATTAGACTTCTCTAAAAACACTTCCAAAAGAAGATATGACGAAAAAATGAAATGAGTTTTTTCATAAACTAAAATTGGTTTCTCCAATAATTAATTTGTAGAAGTTTTCTCATATAGGTTTATAAAAGATATGGGACTTCAACAAATTGACTATTTGAAAAACCAATTTTAGCTTATGAAAAAATTCATTTTTGCTTCTCTTAAAAGAACTTCAACAGGCCCTATGCCTCATTTTGTTAATTGTATTTCCACCTAATTAAGGGCCATGGAACACACATCATATTCACAGGTTATTTTTCTGTGGTTATCTGATTCTGTAACTAGTAGAGAACTCTATATGCTTAGGAATGCTCCAACATTAGAACTATTCTTAATAGGCCATGCCTGTAATATACAAAAAAACAGCCACAAGATCTATTCTCTGGTTGCTGCACTACTTACTATTTTCTTTATTAAGCGGTGTTCCCTCTTTGGAAGCTAGGCTTCTTGTAACAATGGTTTTTGTACTACCGAGAGAAGAATGTTCACTACGTTCACTGCAACATGAAACAAGAAGCCTTGTAAAAATTTTAAATGACACAAAAATGGCATGTTAAACATAAGTCATATGGGAAAAACAAGATGAATAGCTGATACAAATGTTTAAAATTTATAGGCTGGTCAAGTCAATGGAATAACAAAAAAAAGGTGACATCAGATATTAGATACCAGCATTGGCATGAAACTGCAGATACATGGCAATGATAGATATCAATGGAATAAAGTGTATGATGTTATTTGGCAGGTAAACTTCAATAATTTCTAAATGGCATAGTCATGCCTAAAAATCCAAATTATGCATCCAATACATAGGGAACTTAAGTAGAATTGAATGATTTGATTTGCTAACAGAAAACAAATCTCCTAAATATCAGAAGAGAAATAAGGAAATAAATGCACATAATTTCTAAGCATATCTGAATTGATTTGATTCAGATTTGCTGCTCCTAAAAAAGCTCCAAAGAATCTGGACAGATTCATCTACTTGATTCGACAAATATCACTTGATATCTCTTTCAAAAATTGTTAAAAGAAGTTTGAACTTAATTACTTTAATAAAAAGGGGATAAAGAACTAGGAAGTGAAAGTTATCATAAAACTCACCGGGGGCTGAAACGATTTTTATTTGAAACATCTTCTAGTATTTCTTTTTTCTACACCAAAAGGTCAAATGACATTCATAAGAATTGTTTCCACGAGATTCACAACAATTATTAACCAAATAGCATAGTGCTAGTTTGGATAATATTCTCAACAAGTACTTATAGGAGAAGAAAATAAAGAGTTAAGGAGATAAAATGAGTAAAAAACTCCCAGAGTTAAAACTTAAAATCAACTCATGCATCTCAACTTTTCATAAGCTTTCTCATCTAACTTCTCCATAAGCATCTATAAACTTAACAAAGCTTTATATTCTAGCCTTAGAAAAGTCTTAAAAGTTGGATTTTATAATTGAAAAGCTCCCATATGCTAGAAGAAGCTAATCAAAATTAGGTCTTACTTTTGATACAATCTGTAACTTTGAAAACCAAGGCTTTTGATAACAAAAATCCTACAAATAAAGTTAAGGCAATACTGTTTGATTTCCAGTTGCATATGGACTTCATTATGATTTAATTACTAATTGATTCAACATAATTGAAGGTTCAAGCTATATATAAAGCAAGTGCTATTAATAGTAGGCTAATAAGTGGTTTATATTTTTTATATGACCTCAGTTGCACTAGGCTCAAAGGCTGTACAAAGAACCATTTGGATAGAAGAATAAAATAACATGAATCAAATAGATAAAATAAATCGAATATCTTTCACACGTGAAAATCAACTTGTGCACTTTAACTTTTTAATAAGCTCCAATGTCTAACTTCGCCATAAATTAAGGTGCATAAGTTGATTATAACTTATGATAGAAGTTTAATTCATTTTACCTCTTTAGTTCTTTTTATTTTCTTCTTCAATAAGTGTTTATCGAGAAGTTTATCACTTGAAAAGAGAACTGAAATTGTATATAATTTTCAGTTAATTTACAGCAGTAAGTACAGCATATATATAGACATGAAAAATAAATGCTAACCTAGACATTTTAGGCTACAAATCTGTAAATAATAACAGTAAGATGGAAATTAGTAAAACTAATCGTAATTAGTAATTACAATGAATAAGGAAATATTTTACACATAATAAAGCACTACAACATTATCCAAAGCACAACCCTGCTCAAGCCTTATGCTAGAAAGATTTTAGAGAGACAAGGTGGCAAGGATCAAACTCTAAACCACTTTTTCAAAGAGACTCTAACAACATGTCAAGCAGTCAACTCATCAAAATCACCCCAACCATAACTTCTAGAATAGTTGTTATAAAAGTCAACAAATTTACTATACACATCAATCTATAATTGAATGATAGTATAAAAGAACTTTACATTGTCAATGCATTCTGATTAAATTTATTTTTCATATCATTCATGAAATATGCTTAAATAAACATGCAAGTGCAACAAACAGTATTCAACTTTCGATATTTGAAAGAATTTCCCACCAACCTTTGAGCCACACTTATCATTCCGTTTCGTTCTAGGACATTTGAAGGGTTCAACAGTATGTTTGCTACTGGTATCAACATTCTCCAACGAACAAGCAGCAGCTCTTTTTGATTTTTGGGTTGGCCCATGTGATTCAGACAGAGAACCCTTAGAGCACACAGAATCACTTGATGAAAGCATGTTTCTCTCTATTGTCTTTCCACAATGTTTTGGTGCTATTTTTTGTTGCTTCCCAATCATAGAGCATTCATGCAAACCAACCGATCCAGAACCAGACATAGGCACACATTTTCTCCTTTTCAACGAAGGGATGTTTAGCTTCACAGTTTTAGCATTTGTTATTTCTCTCCTTGACAAATCACCCGGTTTGCTAGATGCCAAATCCGGTACACCAGAAATATTAGACTTTTTAACATCCTTTTGACTTTTATGACCATGGTTAAGAAGTGTTTTTGCAGTCTGATAGCATCACCCCCCCCCCCCCCCCCAAAAAAAAAAGAAAAAAGAAAGTAGATAAATAAAAATGAATGGCATCATTAAAAAGAAACATTATTGCCAATTTTGTTACATAAAGCGTACCTTTTGAGCATATCCACGAGGCAGAGTAGATTCCTTAAGTGCATGGAAAACTCTACTTAGAAAATTTTCATCAAAAAAGGATTCCAGACGTTTTGAACTAGTCTGCAGTTAAAAGTTTCAGGCAAAGCAAAACAAAAAATGTGTGAATAAGACAATAAAAATAAATAAATTACAAGCTGAATAATCTTCTGTGTATAGCAAAGACGACAATCCCTCTAGAAAACTTACATCGTTCTTAACAAGATTCACTCTATATAGTGACGAAGGCAATAAAATTTGTCCAGGTGTTTGCAATACTGAACCACGATTTAATTCATTTAAAGCAAATATCCCAATTTCAGCCAGCATATGCAGCTTCTGCATTTAACAAAACTCAAAATAAAACTTACAACAAAAAAAACAAGTAGTTAATGAAGAAATATGCTCAGAGTATTTTACAGGTGTCATCTGCGCATCAACAGCATCCTCAACCTTTCTGATTGCTCGAAAAATACTAACTATATGTAGGACAGCACCATTAACAATGTCCAAGTCACCATCAACAATACTGGTGTCAACTAATGCCTGCAGGATAAAGAAAAGTGGACTACAAAGAAGAAATCCAGATGTGTCACCATCTTTAGGGTGTATATTCATGTCATAATTAGTAAAACTAAAATATGAAAGATAATTGCAATATATTACCTGCAAAGGTCAGCATACATTTTTTCATCTTGAGAGACTTCAAATGGAAAGTCATTATTCCAAGCAAGAACATGAATCAGGAAGACCAAAATGTAGGCAGGGTAATCAATGATGGCTCCTTGAACAGCAGAAGTTTGACGTGTCCGAGCTACTATACTGTAATCCTTTATAAACTCTGTCATATATTTATAGTTCTAAAAGAAAAAGTATCAGTAACCATCCATCAGCACAAGCAAACCCAATAACAGGACAGGTTCAACAATATATATACATATACATATATCAAAAGCAAAACAATAATGAGAAAATTGCAGGCTTTCCTCTAGGGCTATAATGGGAAATAAAACCCAACATTATCTTCTTCAAGTAAGCTTGTATGACTGTATATAAAATTTGAAACTTTACCTATTTTTTTGTCCACTAGATCCCAGAGAAAGCTACAGAGATTCTAGATTTCCCTTATATTTGGATTGATGGAATGGAATGATACTAGATTCCCTTGTTTGGATTTGTTAGGATCCTCTGCTATGCAGAGAGGAATAACAGTGAAATTTAAAGAGAAGATGGGAATTAGAGATAAAACACAGATAACTTGCATTAATCTCTATGAACAAATGAATGAATTACAGAGTAATTCCAAAGGACCACTCCTTTCCCTCACTGGAATATCCAGTCAACAAACAATTCTCAAAAGTAGTTACAAAACAGTTGGGATTTTTTATTTATAGTCAGTTAGGACTAACTACCACTAGTTGTCCTAATCAGCTAATCTTAACTCAGCTGAGCCTGAGTTGACTAACTCTAGTTAACTTCCCTTCAAAGCCTCTTCCTATAGTACACTCTCCATTCCCTCCTAGGTTGAGCCTCGGTTATTCTCTCTTCTGCATTCCTATTAGGATTGTTTAAAATAACATGAATGGAGAGAAACTTGAAAGAATTCACTCCATTCTATACATCTCTTTTTCTTCCCCTCCAACTTCACAACTATGGAAAGGAACCATCTTCTTTTTCCTTACGATCATCAAAATACCAAAACAATGAAATAGTCACTTTCTTTCAATAAATTCCACTGCAATCCAATCCATTTCATTCCAACCCCATTTCATTCTGATTTGTCTGTAATTAGATATCCAAACATGCCTTAATAATACTAAGGGGTCATAGGCTCATAGCAATAGTTGAATAGTGTACATTAATAACAACATTTCAATTGCATAGATTTACAATTAGATATCAAACCAAAGTAATGCAACTTGACATGAATCAAAATTCATAAAATAAAAATATTAAATAAAATAGTACAAATTACACACATAAAATGAAAGACATAAACACACCTGATATTGCATTTTGTCAATGCTATCTGTTACTGCCAAAGCAAAAGCACAAGCAAATCTGATAGGTAGTTTATGCTCTTTCAACAACTTTTGTATCTTACTAAGAAATGTGCTCCTAACAAAGAAAGAAGAGTCCTGGAATATGGAAATACATACAAAAAAATAGTTGAAATAAAAAATATAATAAAGAACCAATTGAGAATCAGTAAATAATTTATAGTTTAAGGAAGAGCCATAAGTAAAAGCAATTCTGGCATAACACGGACATAAGATGTTGGTCCTTACATGCCAAACTCCAGAGCAATTGGCATAGATAAGATCTACATCAATTTAAAATCTTATGGATATTGTTAATAATTATTGGGTGTTTGGCTTGTTTTCTATTTTCAATATCAATTGGTATTGTTAATAATTACAAAACTACTACCTAGTTTTCAATTTGTTTCTTTTTTAAAATTGTGAAGGACTTTTTGTAATCAATGATGATAAGAAAATGAATATAACAAGGACAAACATGTGGATACAAGTAAGGAGGAGTTGGGTCAGCTTTGCACAGTGAGGATACAAATTCAGTTTATCAAACAAATAAATATAACAAGGAAAAAGTACTGAAATTGACAAGAGAAATATGCCAGACTTAGGTGGAGCCCAAACATTGAAATAAAATACCAATATACCACAATCAGAAAAAAAAAAGCTGTGTTTAAACTCGAAAATATCCTGAAAGGACCATAAACCAGTGCATCATCTCTGCATCAAACCAACCAGAAATCGAAAAAAGGCAGCCCAACAGAAATACCACAAGAACTTCTAGGTAACAGTAACACAGAAATTCTACTTACTCTACCAACTGAATTACTTCAAATGTAGATTGTTCAATATACATACCTTCGCAATCAATATAGTGAATCGAAAAATCTCTGGAGTAATATGTAAATCCCACTTCCTAGCAAGACGAAGAATTGCCTTTGCAGCAGCTAATCTGATATGAGCCTTATCATTTTCACTACACATAGTAAACACAATAAAATTTATAAGCAAGTTCAATGCATGAATGTTAACAGTTCAATGCATACCCAAAGAGAGACAGAATAGATAAATAAAATTAAGAACATCACTTATATTAGTCACAATTGGAGATCTCACATTGACTAGTGATATGGCCAAAGTAAAGTATATAAGCAAGAGGCAACTTTCACTTGACAAGCAAGTTTTGTGGGGTTAAGTTAGGTTCAAATCCAAATTATAATATGATATCAAAGTCTATCTTAGTCATTGTTGTTAGGCCTATCAAACCACCTGCTATCAGGGCATTATCAAACCACCCATAGATGTCTAACCCTGCACACTTCACGCTCGAGATGTTCAATCTTTGGCGTGATGGGTTGTGTTGGAGATCCCATAACGACTAGTGATATGGCCAAAGTAGAGTATAAAAGTATAGGGCAATCCTCACCATACAAACCGGTTTTATAGAGTTAAGTCCAAACCCAACTTCTAATAGTCAACTATTCACTTATTTCACTACAAGGCTTCGTAAGGTTGATAAGAACCTTGGGATCTTTTAGACTTTTGCAAAACAACAATAATCAACTTTAGATTGTTTTAACAGATAATTTAGAAGTGTGTTCATTATGAAATCCATAGTATGCAACTCTTATTCT